>OX411718.1:16014321-17228642 GCA_948252095.1 Dicycla oo
GTCTCTGTTGCAAAAGAAATATATATATTTTTATTTCTTTTTATTTCTTTGTTATTTGCAAAATAGTTGGGCAAACGTCATCTAAAACTATTCCAAAATTCAATTAAATTAGTAGTTCTTGAGATATCCAGCTGTGACAGACAGACAGACTGAGTCGCACCAAAAGGGTTCCTTTTTACCATTTTGGTACGGAACCTAAAAGATTCCGACGAACTGAGAACCTTCTCCTTTTTTGCAGACGGTTAAAAAGCTGTTTTTGACATTACAAACAGACACTTAAATTTTATTTATTTATATACTTTTTCTAAAATAAAAATAAGTTACTCCTTATAACATATGCTGTATGCCAGTGAAAGCAAGACCATTTTTTTTTTTGTTATAAGTACCGTATACCTTAGCCGTTAGGCTTTTAGTAAAAAGCTGTTATTTTGACATTACACACAGACACTTTAATTTTATTTATTAGGATGTAGGTATGTACGAAATAATAAAGTATGTGAAAGAATAAAGTATGTGTATCATCATCATCATTTCAGCCGAAAGAAGTCGAAAGACATAGGTCAAGCACCACACTTCGACCGGTTCTGTGCTTCCCATATCCAGCGGATTCCTGCGGCCTTCACAAGGTCATCGGTCCACCTTGGGCCTTCCAATTTTACGTCTTCCGGTACTTGGTCACCACTCTAGAACCTTTCGGCGCCATCGGCCATCTGTTCTGCGAGCAATGTGCCCTGCTCACTGCCACTTAAGTTTAGCAAATCTTCGGGCTATGTCATCTCCTGCGGGTCTCTTTGGTATATGTATCTAGTTCAAAGCACTGTAGCTATCTCAAATTCAGACGTACAAAAACTTTTTTTTTGCCCAGATTACGTACTTACGTACTTTGTTACAAATGTCAGGATCGGGCCTACCAATTGAGTTAATTTACTACTAAATATTGGTAGTACCCGCGTTTAAAAATGAGACACGGCTTCTCAATCTATATGGACTCAGACAAACTTAGGTAGAGTACAAGAAAAGCCACAACTCCCAAAAAACTTTTCTCATACATTTCATAAAAAGTAACGTTGTTATTATAGGCGGACGTTGGTAAATGCCCAGAATCTGTGCCCGCCATAAAACTGAATGGTAATGAACTTAAACCGGTCTATCAGCTCAAGTTCCTGGGCACCAGTAGATATTGAGCGGGAGCGTAGGTCACAGGCGGTCCGATGGAACATATTGGCTCGCAGGTTTACGCGTTGTAGCGAACAAGTTAAAGTAACACTTTTTAAAACTTATTATCAGGTGTTCTACACGTGCAGCTTGTGGACCAATTATTTATGCTCAGTGGGCCATCAGCGCCCTACATGTGCTATATAACAATGGATTCAGGATGCTGTTGGGGCTGCCCTGTTTCTGCAGTGCATCTGGTATGTTCACGGAGTTTCACGTTGATGACTTCCATGCCATCTTTAGACAGAAATCGGCCTCATTGTGCGGGGGAGCTCCAATTCCATCCTGAGGATTGCAGGGAGGTACGACTCTCCAATGCTTTGTGACATAATGAGGAGATGTATCTCACAAAATCATTTAGTCACAAAGTATTGGAGTTTACTAACATAGTCATAAGATTACTGATTTACTAACCCACTATGGATGTTACATATCTGACATATAGTTTATTTTATTTTATTTATTTATTTTATTATATTAAAGGAAGTTCAAAAAGTACATACTTTGAATAGACGTTTAATAGTTTTTCTGTTTCCTACATTTGTGTTCGCATAAATTCGAAAACTGTAGGTAGCAGGTCATAATAGACGCAGATAAGTGCCAGCGGCCTTGAGTGGTTAGCTTGCTTGTTCTGTGCAGAGCTCACGCAACGCGTCGTACGTCGACCCAGTAATAGGACTCGATCTTCAAGGAGCGCTGTCCCAAATTAGAGGCATTATTAATTTATTACACATAAAACAAAAAGTATTATATTAAAACAGGTATACTAAAAGAAAAATAATTAAATTATTTTTAAAATGGTGAAGGTTTATTTAATTTATTTGTTATTTATTTAACCATTTATGTACCTACAGACAAGAATAAAGAAACAGAAAAATACGTACAAAGGTGACGCTTATTTCTAAAGAAATCTCTTCCAGCATACCTGCGATAGGAAAGAGGATAAAAAATAATTTAAAAAATTAAATCGACTTCACAAAAGAAATTAACTCAAAATTATGAAATCATTTTAATTTGAAGTTGGTGTCTTGGGATCTGTATTTTATTTTTTTTGCCACCGACTTCCGAAATTAAAATTATTTCATAATTTTGAATTAATTTCTTTTTGAAGTCGATTTAATTTTTTTAATTATTTCATAATTTTTAGTTTTTGGTAAAAACTGGAATATTTGTTTGTAATAAGTAGTTAATAGTTTTGTTATAAATATTGCACTAGAATTTGACCAAGGTTTTGAGATGTTTTCCCTTTGACACCACACCCGTAGCTCGTATCAATTAGCCAGGCCGTCACACTTACACGTTGAAAGCTAGGTCATCCTAACTATTGCCATTACTGAGGACCAATAAGCACTTACCTGGTCATCATCAGACCTTCAGAAAGTGTCATGTAGTAGCATCCGTGCTCAATTAGATAAATGTTGAAAGCTGGGTCATCCTAACTATTTCCGTTATTGAGAACCGATAAACACTTAACTGGTCATCATCAGACCTTCAGAAAGTATCATGTAGTAGCACCCGTGCTCAATTAGATAAATGTTGAAAGCTGGGTCATCCTAACTATTTCCGTTATTGAGAACCGATAAACACTTAACTGGTCATCATCAGACCTTCAGAAAGTATCATGTAGTAGCACCCGCGCTCAATTAGATAAATGTTGAAAGCTGGGTCATCCTAACTATTTCCGTTATTGAGAACCGATAAACACTTAACTGGTCATCATCAGACCTTCAGAAAGTGTCATGTAGTAGCATCCGTGCTCAATTAGATAAATGTTGAAAGCTGGGTCATCCTAACTATTTCCGTTATTGAGAACCGATAAACACTTAACTGGTCATCATCAGACCTTCAGAAAGTATCATGTAGCAGCAACCGTGCTCAATAAATGTTGAAAGCTGGGTCATCCTAACCATTTCCGTTACTGAGAACCTTGTTTTAAGATATTTTCCCTTTGACACCACACCTGTAGCTCGTATAACCCAGGCCGTCACACTTACAAGTATTAGTCCATTACCTTGAAAACTACTAATCCGATTTTGATGAATCTTTCAATGTGGCCTAAATTGGAGTAAATGGCAGCCAACAAAAAAAGAATTATCACGATCCGATTAATAGTTTCGGAGATATGCGTGGACAAACATACATACATACATACAAACATACATCTATGAAATTTTGTATATGTGTTTGGAAGCCCTAATAGATTGTCATATTTTGCAGTTCTAATAATATTACATACGTGTCGAAATGATAACTCCTTTTTTTGAAGTCGTTAAAAAGAGGAGTTACATTAGAATACACTTACCTATAGTTTTTGCTTGATTCTCAGTTTTTTATCCGCGTTAGATTTACAAATTAATTACATTATGTAATATAAACATAATCCAAAATATTCACATATTAAGTTATTAATTACACACAAATTAACAATTGAACAGATTTTTCTCAAAATCATTAACACGACTCGTTTAGACGTGATCTTCAGTTTAAAATCATTAAATGTCTCTTATCATCGCCTTAAGAGGTTTCTAAGGATCAAACAAAAACCTTAACGTATTCTTCCAACTACATAATCAATAAATTCTTTATCCGCTAATTGCACATGGGATGAAATTCATCCCACTTTTTTATTGGCATAAAAAATGTTTACCAACAAAGTGAAGCCCTGACTCCTGCGCTGGGTAGAAACACTCTTGTTACAGAAGCCAGATGACATATTAAATAAAATAAAAATTCAGTCACGTTACTACGATCTATTATCATAATATCGTTACGCTAGTTTTCTTTTCTTATGAGCTGGAACTAACTGTAAGAATGAGAAAACTAAGGGCAGGCTGTCAGTTGATAGGTACGACAGTATGCGTTGCTTACTATTTTTAACCGACTTCCAAAAGGAGGAGGTTCTCAATTCGTCTGTATTTTTTTTTTGTTTTTTTTTTTTTTTGTATGTTTGTTACGCGATTACTCAAAGACGGATGGACCGATTTGGAAAATTCTTTTTTTGTTTGAAAGGGTATACCTCCGAGGTGGTCCCATATAAATTTTATTAACTTTGCTTGGGGAGTTTTTGAGTTAGCTTCAATAACGCGTATATTTCCCACTTATTTTATATGGATGATGTGATGATGTTTTAATAACTTCTTCTGTCTTAAAAAGTTTTTATTAGGAACGAAAGACTCGCCCATGCTTTGCACGGGTGCAATCTACTGAAATGGCGAAATCTCAAAACATCCGGAATGAATTCTCTAAATAGTGGTGAAAACAGGAAATCCATTGGGTACCTAGTTAAGAAAAACTTCAAGCTGTCACACACATGAAAAGTGACTTTTCCTTGGATCATACGTCATACTTGGATGATGATGATCAGAGGGATGAAAACAGTACCTACTTTTTGTCCCTGGGAAACGATTTTGCTGTCAAAAAAATTAAAAACTATGCAAGCCATGTCCCAACTTTTTATACAGCCACTCTGATAAATCGCGGCGTAAAATTGTAAATAAAAAATATTATAAACAATTTTGTAACATGGCTTTATCCTTATAATTTACTTTTCACTAAATTATTATTTAATTTCCATAGATTGCAGCGCAATATTTCCCATCACGAATGATAAAAAATACCTGCTGGTAGAATGCCACAGAAAAAGAGACATCATCAAGCACTCAAACACACACAGTAAAATTCATCAAATTCGATCCAGCTGTTTAGGAGGAAATCTGTGACATACACACGTACAGAAGAATTATACAATATGTAACAAAAACCCTGTTGTTCCTTTTAACATGAGTACAATCATGTGTTTAAGTATCAGTCACTAATTACCAGTCAACCTATATAGGTATGTATAAAAATTTGTCATCACGTTCTCGAAAACGGCTCTAACGATTTCCATGAAAGTTCACGGGGGTGAAAAATCGATCTACCTATGTTTCATATCTGGGATAATTCGATTGTTCTATTTTCACCCGAGCAGAGCTCGGTCGATATGGATTTAACGCCTGATTTCATTAGAGAAGAGGCTAAAACAGTAGTGGATAATATGTATATTTCTACTTAAAATCTTACGATATTTTTTTATGAAATGGAAAACGTGTTACTAATATAATTCAATGAATTATCTAAGAATCATAAATTGGGTCGATTGATCAGGTTAAGCTACGATATCTTTACATACCAAGACCCCTCCGTGCCTCGTAAAGTATGTTAAGCGGTTGGTCCCGGCTGTCATTCGTGGATCTTTGATAGTCGTTACGGGTCGTCAGAAGCCCGAAAGTCTGACAACCAGCCTTACCAATGGGTATCGTATTACCCAGTAACTGGGTTGTGGAGGTCAGATAGGCAGTCGTTCCATGTAAAATACTGGTATTCAGCTGCATCCGGTTAGATAGTTGGGAAAAGGCTAGGCCGAGGATGATGTTCTAAGAATCATATCTTCAACTCTATGGAGCGTGTATTCAATGTTAAAGACAGTACAAAACACGATATACATTTGAAAGATTTCGCCAAAGTAACTATCATCTTTTCTGAAAAAGACAGTCGGATGAATTCAAAGCGAATAAATCAAAGTTTTCACCGCACAAGAGAACCAAATCTTCTTCAATCAAGCGCTTACGAAATATACTTAGTAATAAAGGTAACATTAATTTTAAGTAGACGTTATCTTACCAATATTGTTTTATTAAAATATTGTTTGTTTAACTAATCAGGTATTTCTTCCTCATATTCGAAATAGATATACGTTACGCTCATAGATAGAAGAAAGAATTTCTATGGTTACGCTAGTGCGCCAAACCATCTCGTGCGTAAATAGGTCTTTCACTCTTTCATCCCTTGTATAGATGATGTATAGATTAAAAAAAAACGTTATCGATCATAGGTAGAATACATTATTTTTTCTTCAGACAAATAAAATATGAATATTCTCCACTCGTCAATCACCTTATCTTACTATTATTATCATATTATAAATGCGAAAGTTTGGATGGATGTTTTTTACTCAATCACGACAGAACGGCTGAACAAATTTGGATGAAATTTGGCGCAGAGATAGATTATAGTCTGAAATAGCACATAGGATACCTACTTTTTTTAAATGTACGGTTCCAGTGGGATAATTTGCGACATCCACGCGGGCGAAGCCGCTGGCAAAAGCTAGTTTCATATACATATAATTAAGATACGCGTTTTCATTCATTTCAAAATCACTTTGGAAACTTTGTAGGTAGATTACCTATGGTGGCAATTCTTTTATTGTTGAGATTACAGTAGGAGCTTTGGTTCTGTCATACGACCATTAGCAATTAATTCCTCTGCTAAGTGGCATTTATTTTTCTACCTATGCTTTCTACCTGTTTATTTCTTTCACAGTACTTATAATTTATTGCGTCTAAAACCTGACCTTTTGAACCACCTATTTGTGGGGTCTAGGTCGATCACAACGATCTGTAAGAAAATAATTTTCCAGTTTTTACAAATAATTTTGTAAAAACTGGAAAATTATGTAGGTGAGTGAATAAAGTACTTATCATAATAATACCAGCTGCCATCGCGATAAAATAAACAGTTTACTAGATGAAAGTAGGTATATTGTGAAATATATTTTAAACAATCGACAATTTTTTAGACTACTTACTTACTCTCCCCAAGTGTTACATGGAGAGGTTTTGGAATATTTTTATGAATAAATTTAAACAATATTAGTTTGCCACCAAAAACATATATGTAAAAGCCAAGGATTGACGGCAGAATGTGCCCTCGAGCACGTCACTTGATGCGGCGTCAGTAGGAGGGCGGCGCGTGAGCACCATCTCGTTGCGAAAGGTATGTGAACCATCGAAAGTGCCCCCTCCCCCGGATATGGAGCGCACAACACTTATAAACACAGGTGGCGCCTGGGCACTGGACATTACACTATCTAGCTGCGTCTAATCGCATACCCAGGATGTGTGACAAAACGGTAGGTGCTCGTGACACGCTATATTGTGAGGACCATCTCTGATCAACATAGTGACCTGGTGATTTTAACAAAGTGCATTCCTGATAAAATATCAGTATCTTAAGGACAATAATAGTGCTAAAGTGTGAATTTTCATCCCTTATCAAAAATTAATATATGCTTAAGTTATCAATTGTAAAGTATAATAGGATCGTAATTTGTGTGTGCAGGTACTTCGATCCCTGGTGGTAGCGGTGGTGGTGGCATGTGCGGTCGCGAGGCCAGAGCCTCCAACGTCGTACGGCGCACCCGCCCCGTCCTACAGCGCTCCTTCATCGTCGTACGGAGCTCCCTCATCTTCGTACGGAGCCCCTGCGCCGCAGTACGGGCCTCCCCAGCAGCCCATAGTGCACAAGCATGTGTACGTGCATGTCCCACCTCCAGACAATGACATTCCTGCACCTCGCAAGCCCATCTGGGTGCCTCCTCCTCAGAAACACTACAAGATTGTGTTCATCAAGGCACCGACTCCACCCACTCCCACTGCGCCTGTCATTCCTGTGCAGCCTCAGAACGAGGAGAAGACTCTTGTCTACGTGCTGGTGAAGAAACCCGAGGAACAGCCCGATGTCGTGATCCCGACACCTGCGCCCACGCAGCCTTCAAAACCAGAAGTTTACTTCATCAGATACAAGACACAGGTAAAATAAGTTTGCTTTGCTAATGCGTTCATTTAATTAGGTGTAGGTAGGTACGTCGCAACGACCATGTTGTATTCTCAATGATTTTAAGGTTCTTTATCCATCCTTCAAGCCTTGATCAAAAGCGTTAATTTTTATTTTGATTCCATCATGTTCAGAAACTAGGACTAACTAGTCAAAATAATCATTATTTTGGTCGATCTTGCAATAGCAATATCGTTATTGTAGTAATGATGACAATATAATAAAATGTTTAATTAAACATTTTATTATATTGCCATCATCAATCATTAAAAAATATCTGAGTGTAATTACACTCAGATATTTTTTAATAATTGTGATATCTATTGTCTAGACTAGACAATGTTTTGATGTTGATGCCGATGATTTTATATTGATCGTAGCCAGTCGACTATCATACAACTGAAACCATACTGAAACACTGTCTATGTGATAATTATTGATATAATAATTATTATCAAATAGAGAAGTCAAAGGTCAATTAAAAAATAAAATTAAAAAATAATTATCGTATTCAATTTCTTAAAAACAAATAAAACTTCCAATTAGGACGCAGTTCACCGACTTTTAAACGGTTGTTTAGATATTTATACAGTTCTTTTCTTAAGAAATTTGACATAAATCAACCGTTTAAATACCTAACCGGGGGTTTGAATGTTGGTGAACACAGCCCTTAGAATTTAATTTCTCGCCTCGTAAACGTAGGTCATCGTTGCCTAATTTAGCACTATAACTTATTCGCTATATAGACACTTTAGTGTAATTGGAAAAGAACACATTCGTAACGTATTTCACGGATCTTGACTTTTAATTATTTCTTCACGTTTATAAAGTCTTCATGTGTCATGACGACGGCTCGAGGATGCGTCCGCGCTCTACCTCGTGAAAGTGCGTGTAGATATTTCCTACAACATCTAGGAAGTATTATAATATGGCATTATCTGCAAGACCTGGCGTGCTCGGCACTCAGCAGAGTAAACCAACGCATCATCATTACTTTAACGCAACCGAGAGGATGCGAATGTTTTCCGACAACCCGTTGTTTCTATGTAACGCACTCGCAAGTTGGCAGGTAGATTTTTTGTATCATTATCGGCCGGTGGGTAACTCTCTTTTAGAATTGTCACCACGAGGTTGCGTCACGTTGGAGCTAGATTTATATATCTAGGCCCATAATTCTCCACTACGTCGTCATCGTCTCTCACCATTACCGTACGAGTAGGTAAATATGAAATAAGCGATTATACCATAGAAATATCACTACATATTATAAAACAAAACCCTCGCCGCGGCTTTCTACGCAGTAATATACAGGGTTATTGGTAAAACACCAACAACCTCTTAAGGGGTCATTGTACTCATCATTATGAACAATTTTTACTATGAGACCAAACCTGAAATCGCGAAAAAAAAATTAGCTGTTCAGTACATTTATGTTAGCATAATTCGTCAAAATTTACTGAACAGCTGATTTTTTTTCGCGATTTCAGGTTTGGTCCCATAGTAAAAGTTGTTCATAATGATGAGTACAATGACCCCTTAAGAGGTTGTTGATGTTTTACCAATAACTCTGTATAAGTCAATGACTGATCGGATTTTAATGCGGCTTTAATCAATAGATAGAGTGATTCAAGAGGAAGGTTTATACGTATAGTTTTCCGACATCAATAACGCGGGAGAAGCCGCGGGCATAGACTACTAAACTTATATTTATGGATTATACCTACTTTGATAACCCTATTACCTACTGCTGTACTATCAACACAGTATTTCCATTTTGGTAGGTATCTGGAACTCAATGTCATTATATTATACCTAGAGTTGCCATTTAGATATTCGGTTTTGCCAAAAACAATAGAATCTCCAAAACATGAATGAAGATCGTTTGTTTATGAACTGAGTGGTCAGAGCTATTTCTTTTGCGTAATGTAAATAACTCGTAATAACGCATATATTCCAACAAATAGCTTTATAATTGGCAGGTCGTCCGAAGATCAGAATGGAGCCACAAACGAAAGTATTCGTAGTATTATTACATGGTAACACGTAAAGGCTCCGAACACGTAACATGTAGACGTTGTTTGTAGGTCAATTCCAAAGTTGCTTAGGGTACTTATTTATTAAATAATATTTAAAATCCATTCATCTTCAAGCGCGAAATTGGTTTTTTAAGGTTTTAAAATTGATTGGTTCAACTGATTACAGGTTTATGTGAAAGCATGTAGGCACAAAAGTTGCTGGATATGATTCCGAAAGTTTATCGCAAATAATAAGTATTTCTATAATAAAACCTGATAGGTTTACCACTTTAATTCAGTAGATATCTCGGCAAACTGATCAAGATTTCAGCTTTCAAAAAGAGCTTCTTCAATCTTGTACGATAAAGTTCCAAAAACACTGTGTTCTAAAACAGTATTAAAATATTTGATATGTAGATAATGTTTCTTGTGTCAATATCTCATTATTACAAAAGTCAAGATTCCTTTCACCATTTGACCTGTGAAAATATTTAACCTTCAGTGCAATCTATTCGTCTATTAGATCCAAAGTGCATCTTCTTGCATTCTCTTGTATTTTGTTCGTTTGGACACCACGTCTAGATGCATATTTATAAAAACACTGATATTTATATGCTATTATTGAGTGTCATTTACTTGCAAGTTTCGTATACCTGGAAGTCGTAATATTTTTGAATATTTTTGGCATTTAACGTGTCCTATTTCCCGGAGGGGAACTTTTGAAATGTGAGCGTACTACGAGTGTATATACTGGGTGTCATTTTAATCACCGTATTCCTCTTAAAGGGGTCATTGTACTCATCATTATGAACAACTTTTCCTATTGGACCAAACGCGAAAAAAAATCAGCTGCTCCAATAACCCACTTTAGAGAATAACGGTAATTAAAATTACACCCTGTATAGGACATGCTAATTTATTTTCGAGTTATATTAGATCCCATTGTAATGGGGAGGCTAGCCTTGCACAAATTTAGTCGCCATGTACCGAGTCTGTAAAATGAAAAACCCAAGACACTGCGAAATCAGGATATTATGTTTAGTATGCTTGCGACCACTAACCCAATGAGGCTTATATTGAAGCAAAATTTCAAGTAACATTGTGTGTAGTGAACTAAAACATGACTTAATTTTGTTTTTCAGAAACAGGAAGGTTACCCGGCGGCGGCTCCCAAGCCCGAATACGGACCTCCCGCTTCCCAGCCCTCGTCGGAATACGGTGCTCCTTAAGGCGATCATTCTTGACGATCACAAAACAGCTGACGATTAGTGCCCGACCTTCTTCTTTAGGCCCTCTTATTAAAAATCTTAGTGATCATGTTATTGACGTAACTTGGTCAACTAAAAGTAATATTGGTTAGATTTATACTAGTTACACCAAAGTTATAAACCACGAGGGTCTACCCTGCTATATGTCTCCACACGGGTATAGTGTGATGGTAGACTCTTTATGCAGAAAGCGTTAGGGACTGCTTAGTAGTAAACAAAATGTTTTGATAAATTCTTGATAAAAAGTCAGTATTTTTGTAATAGCATAACGGCATTTTCGCTTCTTATTGAGTTGTTTCGTTATAATCTGAAGCGATTATGACTTTTTTCGTATCCTGAAGATTTATGGGCTAACATGGCATTGAGATCATTATAGATTAATTAGAATAATTACCATTTTCTTCGTGCCTTTGCTGGTATAAAAGGGTTACGTGTGGAACCTTAATATAATCTAGAGAAGTTGGAAGTTGGCCGAGCACTTTGAGGGCAGCATGCTGGCGTTTCGCCAAAACGTACTGCAACTTGTATTATTACATCAAATTGATGTGAACGTTTGTAAATATATTATTTTTATATAATTAAAATGTTTTATAATAATTAATATGCTTGTTTTATTTATTAAAAGCGGAATTCTAGAAAATATAAGTCGTTATAATATATCGGTGTGATGTTATGCGAAAGATTAATATTTTTTGGGGAATACTATGGTGTTTTGAAAAACCATGGTAATTAATTTTTGGAACATCAAAATATTCTTCATTTTTCATCCATATTTCAGCTAAATACAAATCTTACAAAGGATTATCTTGAAAATAAAAAGAATTTAGTTCTTTCAAGCGATAAATTATTAGCAAGGTCATATTTAATACTAGGTGCCTCTACCTAATTGAGGCGTGGAACTTACAAATGGGCTAAGTGCCTAAAAAATCGGAATCTACTTTTTGCATTCTAAAGGTGCTACGTTAGACAGCCATTTCATTTCAAACGTGCTAAGTGCCAACAACAATTTATTTTTAAAGTCAAAATTGTTGTTGGCACTTAGCACGTTTGAAATGAAATGGCTGTCTAACGTAGCACCTTTAGAATGCAAAAAGTAGATTCCGATTTTTTAGGCACTTAGCCCATTTGTAAGTTCCACGCCTCAATTACTATGGTACTCGTTTTGCAACGATTGCCGACTCTAACCTGCGATAATTTTAGTAGGTACTGGTATAAAGCTGCATCCGGTTAGACTGGAAGCCGACCGCAAAAGAGTTGGGGACAGGCTAGACAGATTAATTTGAGTTTTAGTAGATAGTCAGTAGGCACCATATCGACAGGCAAATAATACGCTCATACCCAAGTGAAAAGTGTGGCTGTAAAACACATAATATCTTTTCAAAGAAAAGTATTTCCTTGTATATTCTGAAGTGATAATTACTTCACATGAAAATGTCCGCGAGTCTGTTGCGAAAGGTGTTAACGAGTGTCCAACAGGGACCCTGATTAGTTACGCGCTAAAAGCGAAAACATGTGAATTATATTGAAAAAAGTTTATATAGTAGGTATGAAGTTACTTCATATTCTAAGGTCACGTAATACGACTTTTTTTGCAAGTAAATATGTAATAGGTATATATAGAAAAATATGTTTTTGCTGCTGCTGTTTTTAGCTGATACTGTTTTTTTAGCTTTAGGTTTATGTGTTAGGCATGTAACATTTCTAGTTACAAAAACGATTGGACTTTTAACTAGCTGTTGCTCACGGATTCGCTTGTGTGGATTTCAATACTTTCCTATTGGAATCAGAATCCTTATTTGAACCGGAACAAACAGAGATAGACAGACACACAAAAAATTGTGAAAAAAATTGGTTATAAGTATTGTATGTACTTTCTTATTCATTTGGTAAAAAGCCGTTATTTTGACATTACAAACAGACTTCAACTTTTTTTAAGCAAATTGCTAATCCATCATCATGCCTCGCCTAGCCTTTTCCCAACTATGTTGGGGTCGGCTTCCAGTCTAACCGGATTCAGCTGAATACCAGTGTTTTACATGGGGCGACTGCCTATCTGACCTCCACAACCTAGTTACTGGATAATACGATACCCCTTGGTAAGACTGGTTGTTAGACTTTCGGGCTTCTGACAACCCATAACGACTGTCAAAGATCCACGAATGACAGGTGGGACCAACGGCGTAACGTGCTTTCCGGTCTTGGTATGTAAAGATGGTCACCCTCCACGGACCAACAGCGGCAAGCGTAGCTTAACGTGATCGATTGACGAATTACTTAGCCAAGAGCTCCTCTAATCTAATCCATTCCTTCATATGTTCGAAAAATTTGTCTGCTCGACAACGTAAATAAATGCATTGAATGTTGTTGAACTGCCAAAATGAAAGAGATTCCAATTGATAGTGCGTTACGCAATTTATGTACCTATTCTGTAAGAAACTATCAGAGATACCATTCGAAAATAAATAATAAAATATAATGATTGTGCAAATAAATGAAATAGAAAAAACTGCAACATGGTTAAGATGGTTTTGTAAATCTAAAAAGGGCCCAAGCACACACCCTGAGGCATTCCTAACGTGGGAATGTTCATAATGGCGATTTCTTCACACAGGAGGTATTTCCGCTGCTTCCTGGCTTTGTGTGAATTTGCAGAAACTCCATAGTTATGTAAATTGATGGTTTCCAATAAAAAGTAACCTACAATCTAAATTGGAAAACGAGCCAACCGACTGCCAGGATCTGTAAATGACTGATTCGCAGAAGCACCTAAACGAATGGACCATAGACCAAAAGTTACGACGTCATGATTGTTTGGAGACGTTACACTTTTTCGCGTTGTTCCATTTCTGTGACCACGAACCCCACATTACAATTTGTGCAAGATTCAGACACATTAACGTATGTGGGTAGATTATGATGTAATGTGAACAATCACTAGGGCTCTTGAATGCAGGTACACAATAGTAAGAAACGTCTCACGGCTCTATTATATGTCAGCAATTTTACATTTTCACTTTCACGGGTGGTATGAATGTGGTCAATGAACGCTTCCGTAAACTAGGATTGTCTTCAAAACAATATAGAGTATCTAATCTATGTCATTCATGCTATCAAACTGGTTTCTTTGTATGTACGTGCTTCAATATTCACGTCGGGTAGACCGTAGCAGTTATACTCATCCTTTTCATTGTTTTGAGTAATGTTTAGCCATGGTGTTGTGTAACAATGATATCATATGTGGTTCCCGTAATATTACGTGGTTGCTTGGCTACTTGCTACCGAAGAATTCTAAATTAATATGAGTTACTCGTACGTGTGGTTTTATTACTACTGGAATTGGAATGGAGTTCTACTTTCCACTGGTAAAAAAATTATAAAACTTCAATAAAAAGTCTAATAGCCCATTAATTTTATGAACATCATTTTCTACCACATGATGAAATGATGTTACTTCTCATTTCCCTAAACGTTGGAAATCTAATTTACAGTTAAAAGATAGATACCTATCTTGAATAAGTATTTTATGACATAACTAGCATTGCATTACGATTTAATGAGCGTAAAGATTTTGTACTCATAATCATAATCACAATCTAGAGATGATAGCTGCATTTTTTTCTTATTGCGTGATAGGTTAATACCTACTTAGGTACAGTGCTTCGGCGAAAAGAATGAGCTGGAAGAAACTCTATTTATGTCATCTTGGCCGCAAAGGCTATTTCTCGAATATTTGAGTGCCGAGAACGCATTGGTAGATAAGAAAAAATCCATCGCTTATATTTATCGGCCGGTTGGATTAGCTAGAACAACAATCTTATTTATTCCAAGTTTTAATATAATATCAAACTTCCCGCTTCTGGCATGACTAGATTCGTCTGGAATCGTTATTTTTGTACAGAATGTTCGTAAGACCATTGGACGCCGCTTTAGTTTATTTTGGTCTCAAATAGCTTTGGTGTTGTCGGCACTAGCAGTATTCACAGATATTGGAAGGAGACTGAACGCATTTACTAACAATTACTTACATAATAAGTTTATAAAAGATACCAGATAACTTTGAAAACAATGTCACTAAAACTTGAGACTGAAACAAAAATAGATTCGGAACCGTGTGTGCTGGCCTGGGGTAACAAATTGTTTGTTGGTACTGAAGATGGATTCATTAAAGTAAGTAAAAAAAAAATACATACTTAAGAGATACCTAATCTTTATTTCCACTGAAACTTACCTAGGTTTCAAGAGACCTGAGTTCCTGACTTGGAGAAATAAGTAACCTACTTTAAGTCTTTATCTCTATTGAATAAATGTAAAATAATAAAACAGTTAAGTTCTCCATTAAACAATATAATTTAATAAGAGAATATTTTATTTTTAAGTCTTTTGATGGAAAATTGACACCAAAAGAAAACTGGGCTGCGCATGGAGTGCAACCGTTTGCGTTAGCTACTGATGGAGACACCTTATACTCATCGTCGAATGATGGAGGGATCAAAGTTTGGTCCATGACGGGAGACAAAATCGCTGAACTGCCATCTACGGGAGCTGATGTAGGCGCTTTACAAGTGTACGACAAGCAAGTTTATGCCGGCGACGAAGGTGGAAACGTATGTAAAAGATAAAGTCTAGCCGAATTCGTAGAAGTTTTCTAACGAATAGAGAATATGTGCCATATATAGTCTCTGATTATGCAAAGTAATAGTTAGCAACTTAGGTAGCAGTGTAGTCAATAGTTAGGTACCTCACTTTCTTTAATTGCTGTTATCCAACAGCAATTAAAGAAAGTTAGCGAAACTTTACAAATGTCATGGGTATCAGTAACTATTGATACTCATGACATTTGTAAAGTTTCGCCAGCTAATTTAAAAAGATCCTGTAGGTACCAGCAGGCCCTGTAGATACTAGCAGACCCTGTAGGTACCAGCAGACCCTGTAGGTACCAGCAGAACCTGTAGGTACCAGCAGACCCTGTAGGTACCAGCAGACCCTGTAGGTACTAGCAGATCCTGTAGGTACCAACACACCCTGTAGGTACCAGCAGACCCTGTAGGTACCAGCAAACCCTATAGGTACCAGCAGGCCCTGTAGGTACCAGCAAACCCTATAGGTACCAGCAGGCCCTGTAGGTAATAGCAGACCCTGTAGGTACCAGTAGACCCTGTGGGTACTAACGAACCCTGTAGGTACCAGCAGGCTCTTTAGGTACCTTATGTAATGCTTTGTTTAAATATGAAAAGCTTTTAAGTACCACCGTAATAAAATTATGATTATTATTGTTTTCAGATTATTGTTTATGAAAACAATGCGATGAAAGCTACATACAATGTTCTGGAAGAAGTGAAAGATTTGTGCTTCAGTCCTCCATTCCTATTCACAGTTCGGGATCTCTACGTTACCGCCACTGAAATAAAGCCAGGTATTTTTTAAATATAAATAATTACATAGGTACGGTCTACGTTTAATTAGCACTTAGGAAAACGCATATAGACTTCAACTTGCAATTCCATAATTATATTTAGAATTATATCTTTTCTACAAGGTGTAACTTAAATAACGCACAACCTCTTAAGGGGTAATTGCACTCATCATTACGAACAACTTTTACTATGGGAACAAAACTGAAATCGCGAGAAAAATCAGCTGTTTGCAGCAGTTTGACGAGTTATGCAAACATAAATGTAGGGAACAGCTCTGTTTTCTTTTGCGATTTCAGGTTTGGCCCCATAGTAAACGTTGTTCATAATGATGAGTACAATAACCCCTTAAGAGGATGTGCGTTATTACACCTTGTATATTCGACCTTTTTCTTCTTCTAAATATGAAATAGTGTTTTCGTGAATAGTGTTTATCCAAGGAGCTTAAATATGTAGTACATACTAATTCCATGTGTAAATCCTGTGTATTCATGTATAATATATGCCAAACAATCCTGGAGGTCGGATTAGAACATACTCTATATATATAGGTTAGACCCTCTACACTGCCGTCAATAGGAAAAAAGACGTATCTGACATTTTTATCGAAATAGAGTTTTTTTACATATTCAGATTCAGCAAAAAAAGACGCATCTACCAGTTTTTTTTTTTTTTTATTGGCGTAAACTTAACGAAAATCTAATAATTCTTACCTTTTACCTTGCCTTTGTATCTTATAGTAAACAGGACAAAATATTTTTTTTCTCCATTTCAATATTTCTGTAGATACGTCGTTTTTCCTTACGCGCGGCGGCAGTACAGTACAGTACCTACAGGCCTATAGCGTTTATTAGTAAGACCACGACAAGACCCCCTTGTACAGTCGAGTTCACTAATATATTGGCAGTGACAATGTTTCAAAATAGTATAAGCGTTAAAATGATCATATAGTTCTATCCAAACTTGGACATCATTAATATGTTATGTTTTCATATAAACTGTTCATAAGTATGTTACAGTAGTGCAGCCAAAAATATCTGACTACTCTTCGGAACACAAATATCTAAATACTCAATTTCAATATATTTTGGTATTTAATATCTATGTGATTTAAATATTCAACTAAATGGCCTTTATCATTTATATTTTTGCTTGCCGGAGCAGAAGTACGATGCAATGTTGCCGTTCGTAATAGTACCTACTGTATCAATATGACAACTTTGCGTAGTAGCCACGTATTATTTGATTAATTAAGTTTGAGGAAATCTTAGGGTCAACGCAGACTATCTACCTGTTTGTTTAAAACTTTTCAGTCGGTTCTAAAAATAAAAATAACAGTTTAAGCACATTAGTATTAAATTTTTATTTTATTGTTCTTAAATTCTTAATTTGTATTTGTATTCAAAAGAAAAAAAAATACAATAGGATATAGTTCTGTAAAGAGATTTTTCAAAGAATTTAAGACTACAATTCGAGACATCAAATTGTCAAGATATTTTTAATAGAAAATTTCGTAGATATTTGTGAACCTAACTTTCCACTAAATAAAATGAACAATTGATTGTGCACAATTTTTAGAGTATTTGTCTGTAGCAATATTATTGATATAATGTAGTCACATATTCATGATGTCACAGATTGTTTACAATTTATTGTAAGGCAAAGCTGTCTAGAGTTTTATGTAGCTTACCATTGCCTATATAATATATTTTTCATTCATGAACATGCTCAGATATTATAGAACTCGACTGTACCTATTCCAAGTTTACGTATTTGATAATAAGAAGAACGGGGGTGGTGGTTTAGCTCCGCCCAGATGCGCAATGTCATTGGGTTTCTACCTATATACCTTAATGAGAACTCTAAAAAAGAATATAATATCAAAGGCTCGCTGGACTGGAATTTACGGAATGGATAAGAAATCAAATCAAATCAAATCAAAAATATTTATTTGCTAGGATATGGTACATAAGGTGTTACAGTAATTTAGTTTCAACATATCCTGCCATAATCTGGCGTGCAAATGTCTTCACAATCAGAGTCAATTCTAAATTACAAATTACAAATAACAGATTCTATAGATTTGTCTTCTAAATAGTCCTTAATTGTATAATATCTTTTAAGCAGCAATAGTTTGAAGAGTATTTTTTTAAACATTGTCAGAGGTAAGTCTTGAAAACTATTTGGTAAATGATTGTAAATAATAATCGACATGCAGTATACATTTTTCTTAAATAATTTTAGTTTTATTGGTGGCAGCCGAAGTCTATATTTATGCCGTGTTCGGCTATTTGGCCAAACTGTGCTGGTTTCAAATAAATTATAATGTCTCTTAACAAAAATACATATTTCAAAAATATACAAACATGGCAAAGGTAGAATTTTAAGTTTCTGAAACAGTGGCTTACAGCTGTCTAAAAAGTGAGCTCCACAAATTGCTCGGATACATGTTTTTTTGAGCTTTGAAAACCCTGTCAAAATCCACCGAGTTACCCCACACTATAATACCGTATCTAAGTACTGATGATACATAACCATGGTAAGCCAGCATTGCAGTATCATGGTTAACTGTTTGTTTAATTCTTTTTAAGACATAATTATGTAAAACGATCTATTTTTGCCAGAATTTTATCTATATGTGGTTTCCAACTGCAATTTTTATCGACGGTTATACCCAAGAATACACAATTATCGACTGTGGTCAAATGAGAATCTTTATAGTGAACATCTAGTTCATCTATGCTTGCATTGTACTCGTATGTCTGAAATTTCATTATGTTTGTTTTAGTCATATTTATTTTTAGGTTATTTCTTTCTAGCCAATCCATTGCATTATCCATAGCTTGGACGATTTCATTTTCTAACTTTTTGTTATTGTCACTTATAACTATTATTGTAGTGTCATCGGCGAATAGTATGCAATCTTTGCCTATCGCCTCTGGAATGTCGTTGATGTAAACTAGAAAGAGTAGTAAGGATACGATACCTCCCTGTGGCGTGCCATAATTATTTTGCTTATATTCCGACCTAAACGTTTTTTTTTTACATTTCGACAAGTTTTCGTTATTTCTACGCATTCCATTCTTTCAGAAAGATAACTTTTGATCCAGTCGTTGGCTTTACCCCTGATTCCATAAGATAAGATACGTACCTACCGATAATAATTTAAAAAAAGTTTTAGGTACTGCGAACAGGACATCATTAACAAAGCGACATGATTAGGTATAAAACAATTATATTTACTACAGTTTTTTTTTTTTGTTCGGGTTCAAATTAATTCAACATCATCTGGAAAAATTCTGCAATCATATGCCTTTGTAAAAAGAACCCTGACGTTCCACAAAACTGTCACAGGGTAAAGTTTTAAATGATCATGCGACAGGATGTCCCCACTGACCAATAACGACAGGACATAATTATGTCGTTGAAAAGCTCTTTTCATAACTGCCATTCCGTAACAAAATGATCAACTTGAATTTTGGAATAGCTTTAGATGACGTTTGCCCAAGTATTTTGCAAATAAGAAAGAAATAAAAATGTATGTATTTTTTTTGCAACAGGGACTGAAAGGGGTCTTAAAAATTCGAAGTGCAATTCGAACTAGAGCATGTGGGGTATCATATGAACGAGCGCTGTTTGCACATTCTCTTTTTTTTTAATTTGCATAATTTTCGTCTTTTCATGAAACATGTAAATAAAAATACCCCCCCCCCCCCCCCCCATTTATCTCCAAAGTTTGCATAGAGAAAAATCTGAAATTATTATGTATGGTAGAAGTTTATGTAAAGATTACAGGAAAAATAAAACGATGTCTGTAAATAGCATACTTTTTTATATGACTAGTAGCGCCCCGCGGTTTCACCCGCGTAAGTCTCGAACCCGTAGGAATATCGGGATGAGAAGTATCTTATCCAGGTTATAAACTATCTGTGTGCCAAATTTCATGAATATCCGTTCAGTAGTTTTTGCGTGAAAGAGTAACATCCATCCTCACAAACTTTCGCATTTATAATATTAGTAGGAAGTAGGATAGGAAGTAGGATGGTACGGAACCCTCGGTGCGCGAGTCAGACTCGCTCTTGACGAGCCGGCAAGAAACACCACGGTTACTCTTTTTAAAATAATTGGCTTTTACAATGTTTGGCAGTGACAGTTTGACAGTGTAGGCCCGTCTACAAGTACCGGGTACTTAACAAAATAGAAAATGGTCTACAAATCTACAACGCTCTCACGTTCAGAAAATATAAAAGAATCTATATAACAGACAAATAAACAATAACTAATATGGTACATCGGTTTCGCAAGGCATGAACCTTTCAATCCTCCAACAGCAAGTTTAAATTATGTTATTGTTTACTTGTTCATTCTCTTTTTGTTTTCCTAGTAAACGATTTTATTAAATACAATGACACGGGTTTTTCTTTCAGCTGTCATTTTTTTCCCACAATGAATTGAGATTGACCGTCATAGTAATAAGTGACAGTTATGAAAAGAGCTATTCAGCAACATAATATGTATGGTTATTATTGGTCGCTGGGGACGCGTCCTCTACATTTTTGCCCATCCTCCTTTCAAATAAAGGAAACCGCCAGAAATCCATACATCGTTGGGCCAAATGTGAACAGTAATCATTTATGTGTTATTTAATAGATAAAACACATACATATTAATATCAGAAAGATTTTTTTCAAAATTCTATGGGACTTAGGAAGAAAATAAGTTTTTGGGTCACTAGGTTAGGTTATGCGGCAGATGGTAAGAATTGTATTTATAATGCCAAAATGTATTGTAAATACCATTGCAATCGATTGCTTCATCATGTAAAGGCACGCTTCCAGTAGCGTTGCTACGATCAGTAGCGACGCTACTGTCTACGCTTATCCAGTCTATAAGCAAAATCGGTGTCCAACAAAATACACAATAACAAGTATCCAAGTCCGTAAAATCAATCCAAAGTCGTCAGACAAATAGCAGAAATCGAGTAAGTATCCAAGTCCGTAATACCAATCCAAAGTCGTCAGAAAAATAGCAGAAATCGAGTAAGCACATCCGTAAGTACACGAGTACGAAAACGAATGACGGGACTTGACGGGAGTGACGTGACATTGACATTTTGACAAACATCGATATTTTTTCGTTCTGAAACAGTCGCCCGATACACGATTTTGAACGATGATGTTATTGTTAAATAACTATTACTAAAACAACAATAATTCATCAAATGTCCTTTTTTCTTTTATAAATGATTATAATCTTCATGACAAATGCTTAAACAAAATAGATATCGTTTTTTAAATAACTTCTTTAGAACTACTAGTTTTAGAACGAACTTAAAATGACCTGACGGCTTGTTTACGGAGCTAGTTTTAGAACTACATATAATTAAAAACCACATTTCAAATTATAATTTTTAGCTCATTCCGGTAGAAAGTTATTATTGTTACATGTTATTTTTAATCAGTAAAAAATCTAGTTTTTTTTTTTATATACATATCGTTTCTGTACATACTTTAGCCCAATACTGTCGATCTCCTTTCACAATCTATTGTCAGTCAAGTCAACTTAAATACATTTTAAATGAAGGAGCAATATTACAAAAATTGTATGCAGTATTAAATAATAATGACCTACTGCAGTATTATTTAATACTGCAGTATAATGTTGACATTATGAGGGGAAATATAAAGCTAAACTACCTTACCTTCCTTGTACTTGCTACAGATTAGTTTAGCCTGTTATGAGGTCTGGGGCTGCAGTCTCGACAATAGATAGCGATCGCTGTATAACCGAATTCGGTCGCAAAGTCATAGTGGGAGTCCCTAGACGGTCAAAATTACTTGACAAGCACGAAAAAATCACATGCTTGTCAAGCAATTTTGACCGTCTAAAGAACCCATTAGGACTTTGCGACCAAATTCGATCGTAAAGCGATCGCTATGTATGTCGAGACTGTAGCCCCTGATAAGGGTTCTTAATTGTCACTAAGGCGCTGAGCAGATGATGGACAACCTGATCGCGGACAATTTGTCCGCGACGATAGAACGTATTGTAGGTAATCTACGCAATAAAGCACAGGACAAATAGACGCTCAGGTTGTCCGTCGTCTGCTCAGTTCTTAAAACTGGGTAGGTACAGTACCTACGTACCTACTGTCAAATCCAATGTTAGACTTCAATGCCATGAAATTTCGTACTACATTCTCGATATTTTCTCATTTCAGAGGAATCGAAGACCCGTTTCATGACGCGGCACACGATGGAAGGTCGAGCACCGTTGCGGAAATCTGGGAACCTACTTGTATTCATGTCTAGGGATGGCAAAAGCTTGCAGTTACATGACGGCTCCATCGATACTAGTTTCAAACCACTTCATGAAATCAAGGTGACAAAGCCGGAATATGTTTCTTTTTTCCTGAAACGTTTTTGTACCTACATTTACTGATAATTTTGCACTTCCACCGATGCCTACAGTTTTTAATGTGTGTAGGTAAGCTGCGCCATTTAAAATTGTAAACTGAAGAAACAGTTTTTATGGTTAGGTAGTTCTTCTTTGGGAACTTCTTAACCTACCTAATAATAGGTATTCTTACTGGCGCTATCTACTTTATAAAAATCACTCTGGAATAACATTACAATTCAAAATATACTACTCAAAACAAAATAAGGACCACCATGTATTTTTAGTATTCTAAAAGATGTATTAGATTAGTGGTTTGACGAATGATTTATTTAAATGAATTGATAAATCTAAAATGTAAAAAAAACCTTAACTTTGGAAAATCTTATTGAAAAAAGAACATCTGCTTACGTTTTTTGCGAAAGAAACAATTTTAGCTAAAATACCTTTATAGGAAAAATAAGTTAATAGAACATAAAATTATATTTTTCTATCGTGTTTGCCTTTCTTCAGTATCGCGTGTGTCCTCCCTCCCCTTTGCCGAACACATTCTTGGAGCCTGGAAGGATTACTCTCCGCCAGGCGTCACTGTCTCTTGTGGAATTTGTTCCCAGCTTGATTTAAGCACGTTGATGAGCTGTTATGTACTTGTTGGTTTGTGTCCCGGACGCTTCTTTTTAACAAATCCCACGGGTGCTCGATCGGGTTGAGGTCCGGACTGTTGGCAAGACACGGTAAGATCTGTATAGGTACCAACCTCGTCTAAAGCGTCTCTGGTGGCTCTGGCTGTATGGGCGCGGGCGTTGTTGTGCATTAACTTGAAACTTACGCCAAATCTCTGTGCTGTATGGTGTCACATAGGGCCTGGTCTCCTCAATGTATCGCTGAGCCGTTATCGTGCGTTCGTTGAGGATTACGAGCTAAGTTCGACCTGATAGTGAGATTCCTCCCCACACCGTTACGTTGGGACCCCAAAAACTATCACTTTCGTAGATACAGGCATCAGAAAATCGCTCACCTTCTCGTCTCTAAACCCTCGACGATTAACACTAGAAAAAAAAAACACTTTGCTCACTTCAGTAAACAATACTACTCCAATCATTTATGTTCCAGTCCTGGTGCTGCTTTGCGAATGATAATCGTTTTGCACGATGCGCTCCTGTTAATGTAATCCGCAATACACGTCTTCTGGAAAACTGCTGGTCTTCATGCCACCGATTCGTTTGGTCACTAACGCTGTTGCCTGGCGCAAGCTTTGTAAGGAGCATGCGGTGACGAATCGCTCTCTAAACGCAGCCAAAGTATGTAGCGGTCTTCTAGTTCCTGTGAGGGAGTTGCTCGAATCCTGCCCGATCCTCGTCTTCTGGTTATACTCCCAGTCTCTTGAAATCGGTTCCAAACATTCTGAATGGCTCGACGAGAATATTCCAACTGTAAAGCCACATAACGGTGTGAGTGATCCTCTCGGATCAATGTTACGGCTCCAATTATCGTTTGCAAGTCCATATACATATGTTTGGAATTCTCGGCATTTTGTAAGCAAATGTTTATTTGCGCACTAACTTAGCAAAAGTTAATGTGTTGGTGTTCACAAAGAAATCCACACTTTGAATGACTTAAAAATGCAGTTCAAAATGTGGGTAAATTCAAGTGGTTACAATAAAAATAATAAAAACAATAAAAATAGTTTACCCAAATTATGCTCTCTCTGTGTTTGTTATCACTTACGGTAATAACCACACAAAACAACTAGCCACATAAGAACGCCTTAAAATTGTTAAATCTAGGTACCCGAATGTTAAAATAAGAAAGTGGCCCCTAATTTCTTTTGACTAGTATATTTTGTTTCACATAAGAAACGTCAGAAGCACGGTTCCAATTAGTCTCTTCCTATGTAGAGAACAGCTGAAAAGAAACTCCACGGTTACTATTTTAACAATAATGGTTTTTACAATCTTTTCAAATTACAGTGTTAATATTGGAGGACAGTGTAGGCCTGACAACATTAGGTACCAGGTAGGTATACTTACATGAGGTATTTAGGTACTTTACAGAATAGAAAATGGTCAGCAAATCGATACCTCTATGAATATGTCATGGGTATTTTCTATTTTGTGAATACAAAATAGAAAATAATTTATTAAGCATAAAAAAAAAACAGCCCACTGTGTGTCGGACCATGCACAGTGAAGGTTTCCGTAGTTGGAATGAATTTATCCCAAGAACAATGTCAATTTTGTAGTTGAAAAAATGTTCTCCGCTACAATTCTCCAACTGCTTTGTAATCGCAATTTTTTTTTGTAAGTCTACAAATTATCAATTTCGCACTTTTCCTTTACTTATGCTGTGAGACCTTGCTTCTTGCCAAATTTCGTGTTTCTAGGTCAACGGGAAAGCCCTATAGGTTTTGATTTATTTGCGAATATGACAAAAATGTCACTTAAATGGCAGTATTTTTGTTATTGCGACTTAGAAGCTTGATTTTTTTTAGAGCTCCGAGGGACCTTAGGCCTACGTATTTAGTATTAAATTCAACTTGATACCTCCACGCATTCTTGAGAAAAGGGTCTTGACAGACAGACAGACAGACGGACGGAAGGACGGACAACGAAGTGACACTAAAACGGTTCCTTTTGAGGTACAGTTTCCTAAAAAAAGCCTATTTAAACCAAATGACATAATTGTCATTACAATAACTAACAAATATGAATGGCTAGGTATCATGCTCACAAAGCTACTAATGATGAGTTGAAGTTCCAATTGCATTTTGTAATGTCAAATCATTGTAAGAATTCGTATGTCATTAATGTCATAGAAATGTAAAAATAAGATAGAAAGAAACATCGTAATTTGGGAGCAGTTAAAAGATATTTACATAATAAATTATGCCCTTAATTATGAGGTGGTAGGGTTCCCTCTGCACATGTGGCTTACATGTGCAGAGGGAATTATTGCCAAACATCCTTGTCTCCAACATAGTCTTTGTTTTTGTAATATTCAATGATATTATAAAATATATCATTGGTAATATTATATTACCAATGCTTTTTGCAATACTTACAACCCTTTCTGGCCTATCCCATAAAAAGAAATAAAGTAGGTACTAGTAAGGTAACTAGATTATATGCTAGTATGATATATATGTAGTATATAAAAAAAGGTAATATTTTCAGGTAAGTGACATGATTGTAACAACTTTGTCAACAAGTGGAGACTACGTGTGGACTGGCGGTTGGGATGGCTTCGTGCGCCGGTGGAAGATATCTGGCGAAAAACTAGAACCGGCTGGAGACATCAATCTTGGTGGTTGTATAAATTCACTGGTTGCTACTGGTGACAACGCTTACGCAGCTGTGACTGGCGGGAAAGTAATTCATATATCCGCTGTATAAGATTTAGAACACTATACCTACAGGGTGTAAAAAAAAACCCATCACATAGCCGTTATGTAAGCATTCTGATTTTTATTTTTGGTTTGAATAATCACTGTTTACGGCCAGCAGCGCGTAATGTAACGCACGCAAAACTGTGTTTATGGGTGCATGCATCGGTACAGGAGCTGTGGGGTATTTAAAGGTATAAAAAAGCCGAAGGATTTTATTTATAAAACCCAAAAATTAATTATGATAAGTACGAGATTATATTGTTTTTATGTATGCTAAAAGTGTCAAACAAGGCGATCCACTCTCACATAAGCTGTTCACAAGCCACTGCAGGAGGATTTAAACAAGTTGGCTGCTTTGTGGCAGTCACGAGGCGTAAATGTCAGCGGCAACCAGCTAACAAACCTCCGCTTTGTACGTCACCTTCTGAATTTTGCTCTAAGATCTGAACACAGCAAGTCTTGAGGTTGGACTTTCAATTAACAGATCCAAGATCCAGGTCATAACCAGCGGCACGAAACGTAGGGTCGAGGTTGTGCATGTGTTGCAATATGTCGATGAGTAGGTATACCTATACTGGGCCCTTAAAGAACACATGAAAGGTAGTCTTCTAATAACTCTGAAAAGAAAACTCATCGACATGTGCATCTTGCCCGTTCTAACATACGGTGCACAATGTTGTTCTCTTACTCAACAACAAAAGGCGAAACCAACGGGCAATGGAGCGCAGCATAACAGGTGTCAAGCGTACCAGATAGCGTTAGAAACACCACCCTGGGGACGCCTTTGCCCAGCAGTGGGACACAAAATAGGCTAGCAAAACAATGAATGCTGGTTTGTAGTTTAATAAATAAAGATTCAGTGAATGCAAAATATTTTGATTAATTAAAATTACGCTAAAAACTACAGCAGTTTTCCCTTAGGGACGACGACTTAGGCCTACACACACCGGGGCGGAATGGCAGAGGGTTTTACCACCGGACAGCGCACACTAGCTGCTTAGATACTGTAGCATTCCGTCGGCCTACCAAGGCATCCGCGACGTGCCGCGGCGTGGTGTGCATGCACTTACTCCCGCTTGCACTGCCTCACCCCGCGGCATGTCACGGCGTCCTTCAGCGTGCCGTTACATACCGCAGTGGCGCTGAGGCATCCCTTTCGATGCCACGGAATCAGTTTAAAACATTGGCATTTATGGCGTATTCCTATTAGATAAGTTTGAAAGTCCTTTGGTAACAATTTAAATCCTCTGCATTCCCGTCCCAGTGTGCGCAGGTCCTTATTGTTTTAGATTTCTAGCTGTTTCAAGAAGTACTTACTTACATACTGACTACTGAGCTAAGATAGAACAATTTAATCATTGCTGCGCCATTTGTCACGGAATGGCGCAGTAGTGATTGTTGAGTGTCTTTTTATATATTTTGTTGTGGGTAGTTTTAAGTATTACTAACACTAGTCTATAAGAACATTGTTAAGTTAACAAAATGGACACCATGGTCTGAAATAAAGTATTATTATTTATTAAATAAATACCTAACAGGCGGGTACGAACGTCCTGTGTCTTACGCCGTATACACTTGGCGGTGGCCTGTATTTATTCTAGAACTATGCTTAATCGGGCTATAAAATGGCAACTGCTAGGACATAGGCCTCCTCTCTGTGTGCGGGTTGGTGGATGTCACATGTCTTCGAATATTTGGTTCTAGGACCTACCGGTTTCCTCACGATGTTTTCTACCACCACTTGAGATCCAATCCAATCCAATCCAATCCAATCCAATCCACTCCAACTAGCCTGTACTGTCCCACTGCAGAGCAAAGGCCTCCCTCTCCCTTTTCCACACAATTCTGTCTTTTGCTAGTGTCGGCCAGTACTTTCGGAGTCAAACTCGTCCCGCCATCTACGTGTCGGCCTGCTGAGATTTCGTCGTGCGTTTAGTGGGACCCAATCGGTAGTTCTCTTAGCCCATTTGTCATCTGACATGTGGCAGACATATCCAGCCCAGTCCCACTTTAACTTAGCGGCTTTCTTGGTAACGGTATTAGGTACGGTCCGAAATTCGGACCCCCAGGATACTGCGTTCCATGGCTCGCTGGCAAACCTCGAGCCGTTTGAGATCAGTGGTGATAAAATAAATTACACCAAGTGCCTGCCTAGATTCGATCCCACGACATACAGCTTCTAAGTCTGGGCCACCACTGCATTACCATTGGGCCACCACTAGGCCTATTCTAGAAAGATGCCCAAACTTTAATCGCGATTTCAAACTGAGGTTTGAGTACGGCAAGTATGGTCAATTACACGTCAGTAAACACTTGAACTACGAAAACCGCTTTGAGTCCTTTACTGCTACAAAATAAACACTGTCAAAGTGAAATTGTTATCATGAACGTGTGGTTGACTGTACAAGGTAGGTACCTACCTAAGTCAGAAATGAAAGTACACATAGATTAACACTTAGCGATCACGAACCTCTGTTTAAGTTGAGGATCTAGAATCTAGATCAAACGCTCGTGCAGATCTGGATCTTGAAGAGTTATTTTACCTCTGATTTTGCATCACTGTCAAAATCACAGTGATCTTGTCGTTATGTAATAATAAGGTTGTTGCCATTGATAAACCTATGCTTAACGTTAACATAGAACCACGCCAATACTCTTCTAATTTGTTTTATTTAATTTTAAGATTTTTGGTGTTTGTTCTGTTTTTTTTTATTGCAAGAGCATAAAAACATGATGATTATTGTGATACTCAAATTGGGAGTCGAAATTGCCTCTCCTAAATACAGATTACTCAGTGATC
Source organism: Dicycla oo (assembly GCA_948252095.1). Taxonomy (NCBI): domain Eukaryota; kingdom Metazoa; phylum Arthropoda; class Insecta; order Lepidoptera; family Noctuidae; genus Dicycla; species Dicycla oo. Next base: position 16,043,469 of record OX411718.1, read on the forward strand.
TAGCTAGGAGAGCAGCGATTCACCCAAAAATTCATTGTATGTAGGTACCTACACCATGTTAATGCATAGGTTTGTAAGTTCCTCATGTTGTACAAACCCTTTATTTTGGTACCTAAATAAATTATGATTATTATTATAGAAATAAATAAGATCTTCATTTTGTCATCATCCTGCGACTAGTTGATTTGTTTTTAGGCTGCTTCCAGCGTTAGGGTGGAACCAGCGGGACAAGATGCACATGACCATCGAGCCGAATTAACGCGCCACTATACGGAGGATATCCCAGATGTCGATCAGTGCGAGATTAGGGCGGCTCTCCAACAGCTAAAGAACAACAAGGCACCTGTGGATGACGAAATAACGAGAGAGCTCCACAAAGCGGGCGGGGCTTCAGTCCTGAGAGAGCTAGTGAGTCTCTTTAACTACGTCATCCAATAGCGTACAACATCCGAGGCGAGGAGCAGAGGTGCAGTGGTTCTGTTCTTTAAAAAAGGTAACAAGAGCTCAGAAGTGAGATGGATCTATAGTTCTTCAGCAATGAAGAACTATAGCCCCATCTCACTTCTGAGCCACGTTACGTATATAAGCTGTTCTCGAGAGTCATCACGAACCGTCTCGCCAGGAGACTTGACGAAATTCAGCCACCAAGAAAAGCCGGTTTTCGAAAAGGCTTCAGTACCGTGGACCACATCCATACTATTCGGCAAATTGTACAGAAGACCGAGGAGTACAACCAGCCGATATGTATGGTATTTGTGGACAACGGGAAAGCCATTGACTCCATCGAAATATCGGCAGTTCTGGCCTCTCTGCAACGATGTCGAATTGACTGGCTAAATTGAATGAGATGCTTGTATGACGCTGCCACGATGATTGTCCAGATCCAGGATCAGAAAACCAGGGACTGGATCTAATTGCTCAGAGGGGTGAGACACGGAGATATGATATCTCCGAAACTGTTTACCAATGCTTTGGCGACGTCCGCCAACGCATTGGTTAACAGACATTCAAGACGCTGGACTGGACTGGACAGGGTATCAACGTGAACGGCGAGTACATCTCACACCTACGCTTTGCCGATGACATCGTCATAATGGCAAAGACGCTGGAACAGTTAGACCAATTACTGCACAGCCTAAATGGAGCCTCTCGGCGTGTTGGCCTCGGCATGAATTGAACAAGACGAAAGTCATGTATAGACGCCAGCACATCTAGCTACTAAAATCTGTCAAATTTCTTTAATAGATTTTCAACTTTAACGCTAAAGCATTAGGTTCAAGGTTGATTGGGAAAATTGTACAGTTTCGGGTAGCTTCATGTGCTGGCGTCTGTACAATTCACACGTCTTGCCGAGGCCAATGCATATCGAAGGGTCGCTTCTCGAAGTTTTGAATGAGTATGTCTACCTAGGGCAAGTCATCCAGCTCGGTAGACACAACTTTGAGAAAGAAGCCGACAGAAGGATCCGGTTAGGTTGAGCAGCGTTTGGAAAACTTCGTCGAGTCTTCTCGTCGCCTGTCCCGCAATGTTTGAAGAATAAGGTCTTCAACTAGTGCGTCCTGCACGTTATGCGACATACGGTGCCGAAACGTAGACACTGACAGTCGGGCTAGTCCACAAATTAAAGGTCGCTCAGCGCGCTATGGATCAGGCTATGCTCAGTGTATCTTTGATGGATAAAATCAGAAACTAAATTATCCGGAAAAGAACCGAAGTTACCGACTTAGCTTGCAGAGTAAGCAAACTGAAATGGCATGTTTTTTCGAAGGAGCGATGGCCGGTGGAGCAGACGTACTGGAGTGGAGACCGCGTATCGGCAAGCGTAGCGTAGGATGCGCCCCAACTTGGACCGACGATCTTAATAAAGTGGCTGGGACAGATTGTATGCGGAAGGCGGAGGACAGAGCGTTGTGTGCAGCCTGGGAGAGGCCTATGTCCAGCTGTGGACAGCAATGGCAATAGGCTGAGTTGATTTTATTAGGTAAATCCAACAGTGCCAAGCCTGTGGGAAAAGTGAACTCGGAAATTATGCGAGTGTAATTTTCCCCACCAACATTAATTCTGCCGCCGTAAGAAAAAAGGACGTATCTACAGAAATATTGAAGTGGAGAAAAGAAACATTTTGTCCTGTTTTAAATACAAAGGCAGATGCGTCTTTTAATAGTAAGATTTATTAGGTTTTTGTTAAGTTTATGCCAATATATAATACTGGTAGATGCGTCTTTTTTGCTGATTCCGAATATATAATAACTTCGAAAAAAATGTCAGATAGGTCTTTTTTCCTTATGACGGCAGAATTAGTGGGACCGAGTGGACGACGAAATTGTGAACATTTCACTTTGTCCCACTGCACTGCATTGGTGGGACAGATTGAAATAATCCGTTTTTCGGCTGAAATAATGATGATAATGATATGTAGTACCTACTTACATTATGCAAGCTAACACAATAGTTATTTATGCTACAAGTGCGGGAAGTAGATGATTCCCGACGAGTGGCATTTTTATTCACGAGCGAGCGAAGCGAGCGAGCGTATAAGTAGACACGAGGCGGAAATCATCTTACGCACGTGTTTATTGTTGCATAGTACAACGTTTTACTATGCATTGTGTGAGAAAATAAAAAATATATATATTGAATAAGGCGTTTATTTATGAATTAAAATTAAAGGTTATATTTGTACAATTTTCGAAGTTAAAACTCATTGGTTTTCCAGCAAACTGTAATGTCTGGCTTACAGTTGTTCGTGTAATATTTCTTAATTTTTCTTACGATTTTGTAGAATTGCCCATGAATCACAAAAGATCTTGCGATTTTAGTTTTGGTGTTCGGTACTTTTACTAAAAGCATTTCACCGTGATTTTCAGTGTCATATACAGTTATTTTGGCGAGTTCCTCTCTTCTGCAGGCACCCGTAACGTCGAAAATCAATGCAACCTGGTAACAACAACGTTTAATGTAAATAAAGTTTATAAACAAAATAGGTACTTAATTAGGCACGTACAAAGTTAATTTAACACAGCTAGGTTAAAATATAAGTAATTTACCTTAGTTGCCAGGTACTTATTATCTGGAGCCTCATTTAAAAACTTCTCCATGTCGTTTGCAGTCAACTCTTTTGACTTTTTTGATTTAAAGCCATCGTTTTGCCGTTTCAGAAACACAATTAATTTTGAGTAACTTTTATGTCAATGTCATTCTTACATTTCATTGTATCCTCCTTGTCATAGAATATAGAGACCACAAAGTGCTTGGCTTATATTCCTTGGCTAATTCGTAGAAGTATGCCAACAGGACATTAATTACAGAAAAGGAGCTGGCTTTCTTGTTTTCTTTCCATCGCAAAAAGTCATTATAAGTAGGTATTAATGTACTTTTCTTTTGATTTAGCCGGTAATAGGCAGTTGTTGGCATTTTGTGATTCTTGAATAACATTTTCCGGGGTTAATTTAATTGATTCGTCACTTGAAATCGACATTTTTAGCAGATTTACACAGATTGGCTCAAAACTATGCAAGAAATTAGTAAAATGGCGGGCTTATATTAAATACATGCGCGCTCAGCATATCTACTACTGCGCATGTGCAAATAGCTGCCATGTCGTATCGCAAAAAGGCACGAGCAAAATATACGTTCAGCCAAACATATTTAATGAATATTTAATATTAATTTACTGATCAAAATCTAAATCCTGTGTAATTAATAACGCGTTTAATGAAGTATTAGTTTTATTGAATCTTTTATTTGAATAATATTATTATTAGATATTAGATTATTTGATAATCTGTACTAGACTAATTTGTAATTTTTTTCTCAAATAATAAAAACTCTTTGCATCGGGCTGACGACGGAGTTAAAAATTAAAAAAAAAAAACTGAAAAGTAAAAAGCACTAGTGCGAAAAAGTGGCACTTTCCGCACAGTTTGGCTGCTTGGAAAACGCTCTTTTCAAGCATATGCATTGTAAAATATATAATAATATCTATGTATTAGGTAGGTACTTACCTATGTACAATTTTATAAAGAAAGGGGAAGAAAAATATACAGGGTCAAATTAAATTAACTATTGAAACTCTGCAGAAGTGATGGGTATCGATATCTAAACATGATAAAGCAAAAAATAAATTAAGTTGATGATTTTTTTTTCGGGTCATCAACTGCAGTGTAGTTGAAATATGTTTTTTTTTTATATATATCTAAACACGATAAAGCAAAAAAAAACAATTTCTTCAAGTAACAACAACACCACCAGTGGATCTTGACCCAAAAAAAAAATCATAAAATCTTTTTATTTGTCGTGTTTAGATATCGATACCTAACGCGTCTGCGAAGTTTCGCTAGCTAATTTAATTTGACCCTGTATGTGTGCATCGCTGTCAATGAGAAGAAGAATGAAAGAAAAATATTTTATTATAAATAGTGCCCAAAAGGCTGGCTGCACTGCCATGTTGAATGGCAATGCTGATTCATTGTTTTGTACTGGTTTCTGCATAACTTTTAAGTGTACTAAAATTTAGTAAGTACCTAACTACCTATTAGTACCTAATGTGTTACAGAATAGCTGTCTTGTACAGATCTTTTTTGATTCAATTTTATACTTAGGTATTATAAAATTTACTTAATAAAAATATTACTATTCAAACAAACGTAATTGTTTCCTTTACACTCCTATTACCACTCTCAGCATCAAGCGCCTGGTAACTGTCCTAATATTAGAAAAACAAAGTTCAAAGTTCTAATTAAAAAAAAAAAGTTCCAAGCTAATTAAAAAAAAAAAAGTTCCAAACTAATTTTAAAATGGTCTAATGCATAGAAAGCGTGTGCATACACTAAAGTCGAAACTAACTAGAGGGCTGTGTATCTAAAATAATACACAAGTGTTGAGACAGTGTGTGCAATAGTAATGATACACATGGCGCAGAGACAAAACAGGCAAGTCTTAAATGAGAGCATTTAAGACCTGCCTGTTGTGTCATTGATCATTAATGATGAACTGAAGTTGCCATATAGGTAGGCACTGACTTGCATGTAGTGAATTCAACATTCTGAGCCACAGTTCATTTGCAATTCCGACCTCAGATTAAGAATTAAATTTCAGATAGTGTGAATTTTAAAGAAGGTCTAATATTTTGTGTAATCATTTGTATTAAACTAGCATTTGCTTGCGGCTTCGCCTGCGTGTATTGGAAATTATCCCATGCAAAGTACTACCTGGATAAAACTGTCCAATCATCCGTTAAACGGTGACAAGTTAACAGTTACCTACTTTCGCATTTATAGTGTTAAAAGTATGCATGTAAAACAATCAAATCAGAATAATGAGCTTAGTGGTAATTCATTTATTTGAACAAAAATTCAAATATTTACAAGGAGGTAAGTTCATTCCCCAGTAAAAGTTTTCCAACTGCAAAATCATTATATTCCATAATCAGGGCACAGCATCCAGCCATACAATAAGTGAAACGGAACCCTGTTGTTTATAATAAAAAATACATTCATTTGAAGTCAAACATTATTAGATTGTATGGAACTTTCAAATTAAATAAAAGAAAATTACATATCTAAAAGTTGTTTATTTTCCATTAATTACATCACATATATCTACAATGCAATCATTATAATATTTAAAAAATTAAATAATGATCTCAACACCACAGATATCTAAATCTTTGGGAAGTTTCATTTGCTTTGGGTCTATAAAGTTAGGGTCTATTGGGCGAAGTCCTGCCTTTTCACGGCGACGCAGTTCTAAAAATGCTTCTCGCTGAGCCCAATCTCTCAAATGAGTATCAGGAGCATAGGCCCAGGCAAATCCACCGAAGACCAAACACAATGTAACAGAGAAAAAGAATGAGGCGTTGTGCACATTTGTGTCCTCTGTTTTACTATTGTAGTCGAAGCCATAGCTCACCCAGTTTTTGTCTTTGTCGCTGGTAGCAGAAGATACAGCTGCAGCGCTATCGCTATTCTTTTTCGAAGTAGAAATATTACGGCTTAAATGGTTCCAAACACATCTCTGTATCACAGGCATTTGACGAAGCTTTATCAGTGCAGCCATTGTTTTGGGTTCCTCCCGCTCCTAGATCAAATAACAGTCCAGGAAGTTACTTTTTCACGAAAAGGTTAAAAAATTGATTATGAAACCCGTAACTCGTAAGCTCCGAATCGAAATGTGTCAACTGTCAATCGTCTCTGACACTAGTGACAGTGACAGTTCAAGTCACAATTTCCCATTGAGATGAACGGTAGACGGAGAGTGAGTGAACGCTCTTACGTCTGATATCCAGGAAGAGGCTCACTGGTATATGTTGTTCGCCGATGACATTGTGTTACATGCCAAGAACGGTCTAGAGGTACAAAGCAGATTGTAGGTGTGGTGGGAAAGACTGGAGGCTCACTGGTATGTGTTGTTCGCCGATGACATTGTGTTATTTGCCGAGAACGGTCTAGAGGTACAAAGCAGATTGTAGGTGTGGTGGGACTGACTGGAGACCTTTGGCCTGAGATTAAGTCGGACCAAAACAGAGTACTTGTTTTTTGATTTTGGCGGTCTCTCCAGTCCTGTGCCCATATATCTCTCTTCGGAATGATCGATCTTATCGATCAGTTCCAACTTTCGGTTCCTCAAGAGGGATTTATAAGTCAGTGATAAGGCGTGTTACATGTCGTACTGTATGGATCGGAATGCTGGGCCGTGAAGAAAACGGATGAAAAAGATGCATGCAGCGGAGAAGAGAATGTTTAGATGGATGCGTGGAGTGACGAAAATGGATAAAGTAGGAAATGAGAGGGGAAGATTGAAAGTGGCGCCATTGACAGAAAGATTGAAAAGAAATCCTTTGCTTTGGCTTGCATGGCATGCGGAAGGAGGAAACGCATGTGGAAAAAAAGTAATGAATATGAATAAATGTTGATGGATGGAGAGGGAAATGAATGCCAAAGAAAAGATGGATGGATTGTGTGAGGAATGATATGAAAGAGAAGGAAGTTAACGATAGCGTGACAGTTGACAGGGGAGAATGGAATCAGAAAACGTGTTGCGCCGACCCCAAGTAACATGGGATAAAGGCAGGAAAACGATGATGATGTGTACCTAGCTTAAGATGTTGACAGTGACAGGCTGATAGGACCAAGGCACGTATGTGAACTTGATTGACAGTAAACAGCTTAGTCTGTCTGTGGTACAAAATACATCTTAGTTCATGAGTGGGCACAGCATTGTAAACACTTTCGCAGGATAGAAGGAGAATACTTAAAACATGATTTGTATTTAGACAAACTGTGAAGTATACACACCTTCTTATTACATAGTAAAAACTCTATGGACTACTTGTATTGCTACGCAACACTCTCCGTTGTTGATACTTTGAAGTTTTGTGACTTACAATAAAACTATCTTTTTTCATGTATTTCTATTATATTTAACATGGTAGCAGAGCGTGTACGAAGTTACGAGTTTTAAGTGAGTAACCCTGTCGCATTTGTTTTTTAAAAAAATGTCGAGCACCAAAATCGAGCCTCTTACGAGAGAAAATTACGACACATGGGTCATACAAGCTGAAGCCGTCTTAGTTCGTCAAAAACTGTGGAAATACATTGAAAATAATGCTACTGAAGCTGACAAAGAAGGTGACAGACAAGCAAGATCAGAACTGATTCTTATAATCGCTCCTTCTGAACTCAAACAAATTAAAAATTGCAAAACAGCTAAAGCATTATGGGAAAAACTGAAAGATACCTATGCCAGCAAGGGGCCTGCACGAAAGGCATCCCTATTGAAACAACTGATCCTAACAAAATTAGAAGGACACGACGTACGTGATCATCTGAACAAATTTATGGACATAGTTGACAAACTGGCAGACATGAATATAGCCATAAACGAGGACTTGTTGACAATCATGATGTTGTACAGTCTCTCATCCGAATACGAGAATTTCAGAGTCGCTATCGAAACACGAGACACTCTTTCGAAGCCAGAAGAACTGAAAAACAAAATTATCGAAGAATGTGAAGCTCGTCATAGCAAAACAACGACAGACCTGAATATTTCACGCATGAAGAAGCACTATACGCCACATGTAAAATTTGCAAACAAAGAGGAAACATATTTAAACGCAAAACCCACAAAATCTGTACTAACTGCTGGAAGAAGAACAATGAGAAACCAACCAAAAACAACAACGGTTCTCATAAGAACAATTATGCTACACAGTGCCTCCTCACACAAAACGAGAAGCCTAGAAACAGCATTTGGGTCTTAGACAGCGGTTGTACGTCTCACATGACGTATCAACGAGAATTATTTACGACCATTGAGCAAATATCCAGAAAATTAAGCTTCGCCACTGAAGAACATACTGCAAAGATTGAAGGTAAAGGCACAATAACCTTTTTATCCAAAAATGGTAGCAGTATTGCGCGTACACACCTAAAAGACACGATGTACGTACCTAGTCTTTGTACTAATTTGATGTCCGTTAGTAAAATGACAGATGCAGGATGCTCTGTCCTCTTTACGAAGAACAAAGCAACGGTCAGAAACTCAAAAGCTGGAATAACGCTCACTGCTTACAAAGAAGAAGATGGTCTCTACTATATTAAACCAAATAAACATGAGCGCAACAACCTGGCCAATGGTAACGATGACGTTACAACTACTACGAAGAAAACGAACTCATCAAACATCAGCGACTGGCACAGAAAACTTGGTCACATGAACGCCAAAGATATGAAACTTGCACTCATAAACGAGAACTTAGTTGGCTTGAACTTTGATGCTTCTGAAACCTTGGCAGAATGTGAAACCTGCATCCAAGCAAAACTGCATCGAGTACCAGCCCCCTGTGAGAAAAATACCCAAAGAACAACAGAACGCTTAGAAATTGTTCATAGCGACGTGTGTGGACCTATACAAACGCCCACAATCGGCGGAAACAAATATTTCGTTACCTTTATTGATGATTATAGCAGATACAGTCGAGTTTATCTCATCAAAACCAAGAACGAAGTATTCGACAAGTTCAAAGAGTTCAAACATCTAGCGGAGACACAAACTGGAAATAAAATTAAGTTTTTACAGTCAGACAATGGTACTGAATACGTCAATAAAGAGTTTGACACTTACCTAAAATGTTGCGGAATACAGCGAAGGCTCACCGCACCTTATACCCCGAATCAAAACGGAATTGCAGAAAGAAAGAACCGCACCCTTGTGGAGAAAGCGAGAGCAATGATGATTGACGCACATACACCATTAAAATTCTGGGGCGAAGCAGTCTTCACTGCAAACTACCTATCAAACAGGAGTATTAACAGCGCTATCCAGAACGAAACGCCATTTGAACGATGGGTAGGCAGAAAGCCATGTATCAATCATTTGTACGTGTTCGGTTCCAAGACTTTTGTTTTGAAGAAAGGCATCAACGGTCACAAATTTGCACCAAAGGCAATTCCCGGCATGTTTGCGGGATACTCTGAAACAAGCAAAGCTTTCAGAATTTTCATACCCTCGAAGAACATTATTGTTACATCGAAAGATATTCGAGTGGTTAAGAACATGTTCTACGATGAACATTATAATAAAACTGAACTTTCCAAATTGTTCAATGGAATTCAAAGTTCATCAGATGAAAACAAACAAACGTCACAACAAACATCACGCAAGTAAGTGACTATTACGTTTGATGATAACAAAGGAGATAACCAGCACAGTGATACAGACACCGATGATCAAGATGACAACGGAACTTCATCACCACATTTAGATGAAAACACTCAACGTATCGAACCAGTAAACAACGAAAGTGACTACGAATCTCTTTCCGGGTTATCCCATGATGACGATGATTATGAACCTGTACATAACGCTGTTGCTGAAAACGTGACTAATGAAGCGAGATCTTTGAGAGATAAGACTAAAATTACAGCTCCTAAGCGCTACGATGATTTTATTTTGGCAGCTGTTGAAGAAATTGAAAACATTCACAAGCCTAAAGAACCTATCACCTTCAAAGAAGCATTAGAATCTCCTGACAGAAACAAATGGCAAGAAGCTATGAAAAATGAAATGGCATCTCTGAAAGAAAGCCAAACCTGGGATCTGGTTGATTTACCTAAAGGACGAAAAGCCCTGCCTTGCAAATGGGTATATAAAGTTAAAATGAATCCTGATGGTTCCGTCGAAAGGTATAAAGCCAGAATGGTAATCAAGGGCTACTCTCAACAACCTGGAATAGACTACGATAAAACGTTCAGTCCAGTGGTTCGCCTGAGCACTGTGCGAACACTACTTGCCATAGCTGCAAAAGAAAATCTAAAATTATGCCAGTTCGATGTGTCAACAGCTTTTCTAAATGGCACAGTCGAAGAAGATATTTATATGAAACAGCCTGATGGTTATCAGGATGCCACAAAACGAGTCTGCAAGCTGAAACGCAGTCTCTATGGACTAAAGCAAGCGCCGCGTTGCTGGAACACCTGCATTGCAGAGTTCTTAAAGAAATCTAACTTTCAACAAAGTGAAGCGGATCCATGCTTGTATGTTCGAGTCAAAGGACAATCCAAAGTCTTTATTGGTCTTTACGTTGACGATGGACTAGTAGCGTACAACACAACCAAAGCAGGAGACGAATTCATTAAGGAATTAAAAGCACGATTCAAGATAATTACTAAACCTGCATCATATTTCCTTGGGTTGGAAATTGACGTGCGCAAAGACGAGACCATTACACTATGTCAGAAGGCCTACACAAAGAAAGTTTTGGAAAAATATGGAATGTCCAATTGCAAATCAGCACCAACGCCCATCATCAAAGAGCATGAGACGGGAGAGGATGAGAACACGAATTTCCCGTACAGACAAGCCGTGGGTGCTTTAGCATATTTATCAGTAGGCACAAGGCCTGATATTTCATATGCTGTGGGTGTCGCATCCAGAAACCTAGACGCACCCACTAATAAAGATGTCATGCTGGTAAAACGCATTTTTCGTTTCTTGAAAGGGACCCAACAGAACGGGCTGACTTACACGAAGGAGTCACCCTCATATTTGGTCTGTTATAGTGACTCAGATCACGCAGGAGACCAGACTACCGGGAGATCGACATCTGGAACGATGTGCTTATTCTCTGGAGCTGCTATTAGCTGGAGAAGCCAGAAACAAAAGACTGTCTCCATTTCCTCAACAGAAGCGGAAGTGATAGCAGCCAGTGAAGCTGCTCAAGAGATTATATGGTTAAATAGACTACTTAAGGATCTGTCCAAGAACACAGAGAAACCGGTACTAAACCTAGATAATGAGTCAGCTATTAAACTTGCTAAAAATCCGCAATACGAATATCACAAACGGACTAAGCACATCAAGCTGAAACATTTCTTTGTGAGAGAATGTGTTATCAACGGAGACTTAAATGTCCAACACGTTCCGTCGGAGTTGCAGTTGGCCGATATGCTAACGAAGCCACTGTTTGGCCCTAGGCTGCAAGATTTAAGTTCCAGAATGGGACTCAAGAATTTATTTATAAATTCTTAAAAACGTGAGAGGATGTGAAGTATACACACCTTCTTATTACATAGTAAAAACTCTATGTACTACCTGTATTGCTACGCAACACTCTCCGTTGTTGATACTTTGAAGTTTTGTGACTTACAATAAAAACTATCTTTTTTCATGTATTTCTATTATATTTAACACAAACCTTTTATTATAGAAGTGGTAAGTGACACGGAAACCGAAAGCGATAGCGGTAATGATGATAGTGGTACGGAAATAAGCGGAGTATGGCCTCACAACCAGGATGAAGTTGTGTATGCAGGTTCATCTAAAGATCACAATTACTGTAAACCTGGTTTTCAATAAATCATTGTAAAGCAATTTGTTTTTTTTATTACACTACACTACCATTAGGTACCACTGCTATTTATAATTAGTCAAATCTGGTGTTGGGAGTTAGGTACGGTCATAACTAAATGCTAGACATCCAGGTACCTCTTGCAGAGTAGGTACCCTACTTAACTTCGCATTAAATGAAATTTGTATCCCCCCCGTGGAACATTTTATCTGCTGAATTTCCACTTCATTGGATTACTTTTTGTAAATTATCAAATTCTTTTTATTTATTTTATTATTTTTATATAGGTATCATTGTTTTTCATGTGTAAAAACTGTAATTCTTATTAAACGATTATGTCTAATGTGTTTCCTTCTTGGAAACTTACTCAATTTTGGGCACCTTATATTAATTAGCAAAACTGAATCGACGGTGCCGTCCTCTTTCAGTTCACAGATAAGTTTGTAGGACTGTAATTACGGATTCACAGAGACAGACTCAACGAGTATTAAGGAGGAAGCGTCAGGGTAGCCCGCGAAATTCAAATTTTCTTACGTTTTTTTTGCAATTTGCAAGTCAGTATTAAGTTGTACATTAAATAAAGTATGATTTGCGGCCGTAACAAATATGTTTTTACAGAATTATATGCAATAGAATCAGCAATACAACTCCTTAAGTTAGTATACTCCTAAAATGTCAAGATTTCATGAAATAGTCATTTTTTGGGATTACCTGGTCTTAAAGAGTTGTATTGATCAGTTTAATGATTCTAATTATGTAAATAGATACTTATTACGACAGCAAATTATAATTTGATCAACGTACAATATAATACCGCTTGTAAATTGCAAAAAACATAAGAAAATTTGAATTTCGCGGGCTACCCTGACGCTTCCCAAGTGTCTGCAACCACGCCGTAATTACAGTAGACCTACGGTAATTTGTCTAGATCTACCATCTACCGTAGACATTTTATTACGGTGCTACATTCTACTGTAATTTCATCCGTGTCCTTATTTCTATAATAGCAACACTTAATTTTGTTAAATATTAATATTTAATATATCTATTAAAAAAAGAAGGGTCGCCGCCATTCTTTTTTATGACTTTATGTTAGGAATGCTATCCCTGCCACATGCAAACGCTGACTGTGAGCGCATTTTTAGCCATATTAATGACTTGAAGACGAAGAAAAGGAATCAGTTGTCCACAAAATCTATTGCTGAGAACCAGCATCCTAATTGCAAAACACACTATCGATCGGAATTTAAATAATTTTGAAGCAAATTGCTTATCCATTGCTTCATATGTTCGAAAATGTTGTCTGCTCATCAACGTAAATAACGCAATGAATGTTGTTGAACTGTCAAAATGAAACTAATTTCGATTGATAATGTGTTACATAATTAGGTAACTGTTCACGCAACAGGTTATTAACACTTTCGCTGCCAGCTCCGCGAATTAGCGGGGTGCGGGGTGAGCGCGGTTTCTATGAATTAGTACGCGCGCGCCACTTCGCTTGCCAACAAGTTTTTAGGCTGGCACTGAACCTATTAAGAGGCATGGCAAAAACTATGTTGATTTCCATCCCACCTACGAGATGATTAAAAAAATGAATGTGTCGATGTATAAAAAAGCGGATCAGTAGGTATTTAATTTGATTTAGGTGAGATAATTGGACGTAGTTAAGCTGAAAGGACCTAATCCACTGTTTGGTCGGAATTGAGTTAAGTATGCCATCATACTTCTGAGGGTCGAATCTATCATACAGTGAAGACTTTATTTTCGAAATGTATATAGAAACTATTTTTTTTACTACCCCGACTCATCCCACATGTATGAAGAGCACGAAAAAAAAATTTGCTGAACGAACCCAACCTGCTTGAATTGTTTCTGGGTAATGCAATTTCTATGTACGTATTCTTAAAGATAATTTATCAGATAAAACTCAAACAGTTTGGGTCCTTTCTGAGAATTAAATTTTGCCTAACAATTTAATCTTGAAAATCACTGAAACGACTTAAACAATTTGGGTCGTTTCTGTGTTTTAGGTTTACTGCAAACGAACTTCTGTTTTTGTTTATTAGAAACGACTCAAAACACTTAGGCTATTTCAGAAAAAAGGTTTTATATGAAACATCCATACAATTCTTAATAACCTAAAGTGACTCAAGAAGGTTAAGTCGTTTATAAGAAAAAGATTTAGTGATTGACTCATACACTTATATTTTAACTGAAACGACTTTCGTATTTATATTTGGACGTAGTTAAGCAGAAAGGACCTAATCCACATCAAGTCACTTTTGAGTAATGGGCGTTTGAAGTTTCAGCTGTAATTGCTCTAAGAGGAACATTCTTTTTTTTCAGAATGTTTTTTTTTTTATTCTAGTAGTCTAATATTGTAATTGTTAACGTAATATAAACATTATTTTTTTCAGTAGGTTTTGAGATATTAAGCAAAGTGTGGGTTGAGTCCTTACAAAGAAAAGCTATTTTTAAAGAAGTCGTAAAAAATTTTAATTCCTCAGAAAAAACTCAAGCCACAAAATAATTTATTAAAAATAAAATTAAATATTTATTAAAAAATAATGTATTCAATCAGCTTCATTATGCTCTCTTTGACACAGAAAAAAATAAAATATACTTAAAAACGGTACAGACATGGGCATAGAGAACTTCATTATTCTTCCTCCAAATCAAAATCCAATGTTGGTCCATATCCATCTACATCTTCGTTTATGTCCGTTCCTGTGAGGTTATTATAAAACGCGTGGCAATCTTCGGGTATCAAATTATACATAGATTTGAGATCTGCTAGCTTTGCTTCGGCAATAGCCTTTCCTTGAGGCCACAGGATTTCGAAATCTTCTTCTGAAAATTTGATCAAAACACCTTTGATCTTTTTCGATACATCTAAGGTTTGAATCTCTCCACTGTCTGATATCATGGTAATTAAGTAGGGATCATCTTTTTTCAAAATATTTATGCACTTGTTACAAATTGTAACAAGTGCAATTATAAAGAGAGCATAATTTTACAAATTGTAACAAGTGCATAAATATTTTGAAAAAAGATGATCCCTACTTAATTACCATGATATCAGACAGTGGAGAGATTCAAACCTTAGATGTATCGAAAAAGATCAAAGGTGTTTTGATCAAATTTTCAGAAGAAGATTTCGAAATACTGTGGCCTCAAGGAAAGGCTATTGCCGAAGCAAAGCTAGCAGATCTCAAATCTATGTATAATTTGATACCCGAAGATTGCCACGCGTTTTATAATAACCTCACAGGAACGGACATAAACGAAGATGTAGATGGATATGGACCAACATTGGATTTTGATTTGGAGGAAGAATAATGAAGTTCTCTATGCCCATGTCTGTACCGTTTTTAAGTATATTTTATTTTTTTCTGTGTCAAAGAGAGCATAATGAAGCTGATTGAATACATTATTTTTTAATAAATATTTAATTTTATTTTTAATAAATTATTTTGTGGCTTGAGTTTTTTCTGAGGAATTATTTTTTTTTACGACTTCTTTAAAAATAGCTTTTCTTTGTAAAGACTCAACCCACACTTTGCTTAATATCTCAAAACCTACTGAAAAAAATAATGTTTATATTAAGTTAACAATTACAATATTAGACTACTAGAATAAAAAAAAACATTCTGAAAAAAAAAGGATGTTCCTCTTAGAGCAATTACAGCTGAAACTTCAAACGCCCATTACTCAAAAGTGACTTGATGTGGATTAGGTCCTTTCTGCTTAACTACGTCCAATTAATGGTTATGATAAATAAATAATGACTGAATGAATAACTGAATTGTTTGTATTTAGAATACAAACAATTCAGTGTTCTTGAACAATTGTTGAATATTGTTCAAAACCCTATTATATTTTGTTTGCCTACCATAATATTCTACCATTTACCGTATTTTTAGATCAGCAACCAGCAACGCCGTAATTTTGACAGAGAAAGGACAATGGGACAAAATGTATGGACGCCGTCCCCACCCTTGTAGCACTATAGAGTGGGTTTGATCGAATGAACGAACGAATTAATAGTCGAGAATGAGTGAAGGAATTAATGAAAACAGCTTGAAATAAAATATAAAAGATATTTTTTTTTATTATTATTTCCTCATTTTAAATCAATTGGCTGAAAAATAAATGCTATACTGACTTAAAGAATGGGTCATTATATTCAAAATTAATGGTTTATAAAGTCAATGAATCAAAAATACCTAGGTATTTTTAATTATAATACTGTTGTATTATAATTATGATTCATTATTTTTCAGGAGTAAGTTATCTCCCGGGAGAAATTTTGTCCTTATCTCTGGCTTGCCTTTATTGGCCGGCTGGAGTGAACACTGACGAGGAACAGAACCCCCACCTCTTTCTTGCCTTTATTGGCCGACTTGAGTGGAAATTCGCAAGAGCAAACGTGCTCGGAGGAAGGAAGTATTCCAGTAAGGTGCTGGTAGGGATCTTGACCGTACTTCCGGGATTGTCCTGATAGCCGTGGGATAGCTCTCCACTCCTCAAGCACCTCAGGAAGTGTTGCCCCCTTGTCACTATGTGCTAGAGGCCGTTTCGGGGGCCCATTATTGAGTGTGCAAGTCACCCCCTGCCATTTTATCCGTGTATAATATATAACATTGGTCAGGCCGGGGACGTAGTTCTTCCATATTTCAAGGTACCCAATCCACTTTAGCCACCCAGACCCATAGCCCAATATGTTTTGTTTCCATCAATAGTCCTGCACCAACCGGGCGTTGTCCTTGGGTGCACTTGCATAGTGCATACGGGGATAATCGTCGGTTGGTGCCTCCTTATCATTTAAAATTATTTAAGAGGCCTCTGCGAGTTGGCTTCGGTTCCTCGTACGCCTTCCAAAGGTCCGGGACCACAGGGTCCCGAGAAATGTAAAAAAATAATAATGATATCCTGGGACATTTTCACACACGGCAGATGACCGTGTGTGAAAATGTCCCAAGCTAAGCAGAGCTTGTACTATGGAAACTAGATAACTAATATACTACATATACTACTTTTTTTTGTTTTGTAAATACATACTTATATAGATAATTACACTCAGACTCAGGACAAAAAGACATGTTCATTCACACAAATGTTTGTCCTGGATGGGAATCGAACCCACGACCTGCGGCGTGATAGGTGGTATCTTAACCAACCACGCCAACTGGCCTGTCAATAGGGACTAAACGTGATTTATTGGCTTGCTCGTATGTAAGCTGTGTTGCATTGCGGTGTTTTGTGGGCGGCATGTGTGGCACACACAGTCGCAGCTTCCAACATCAGGTAGTGAGTCTCTAAATCCTCTGTCCAAAATGAATGTATCATTTTCGTGAAGGACATAATGAATTGGAGTGCTCAAATTTTCCATTATCTGTGTCATTATCTGAGCGTCCGATGCAGAAGCGGCGTAGGGACCAAGAATATCTATAATATATCCATCCGCGCACTAGAATTATGGCTTTTGGGTCAACATTACTTTCAAATAGTTTGTTTGCTATGGTTAGGTTATGACTAATTATATCTTCGCGGCTTATGTGGCGATATCCTAAATGACATGGCGCGGAGTCACTTGTTGAACAGTCACGTGCCTTTTTAAAAAAAAAAACAGGTACTAACGCTACTGCGAGCATCGAGCAAGCGGGTGCAATTGTGGGTACGATACGCAGGTAATGTAAACCCTATCTGGGGTAATATTACGTTTGAAAATGGTAACTACCAAACCACTGCCTCGGGCCGCGCCGCGTCTCATCTCCAAACGTGTGCGCTTCTCGTTCCATCTCTTTCCCACATTGAACTATTGTTACACTAGCTTTGGAGCTCTTCAAATAACCTTTTATCACTAACTAAAATAGTTATTTCCATATTGAAGTAATAATATAAGCATTTTTTTATGATAACTTTTATGTTACTTTTATATTAAATATCTAAATATACTATACATTTTACAGATGAGCTGCCATACAATAAAATTAAGAGATTAATAAGGTCTTTCATATACAATAGGTAAGAAAGTGCTACACTAATGGGGACGTTTTGTCCCATTGTCCTTTGGAGATTATAGTGCCGGTATTAAGGCCTATTCAAACCTAAGCGGTAATCGCTACCGTCTGCGGTAGAGAAAACCGAGTGGGTATGCGGTAATATTACTGTTCATTCATCTGTACCGCTCTTGCCGCGAAACATAAAGGCCTATTCAAACCTAAGCGGTATTCGCTGCCGCTATGGGTAGAGGTAATACCGCGCGGGTTTCGCTTAGGTATTTAGTATTATGTTTCGCGGCAAAAGCGGTACAGATGAATGAACAGTAATATTACCGCATACCCACTCGGTTTTCTCTACCGCAGACGGTAGCGAATACCTAAGCGAAACCCGCGCGGTATGTACCTCTACCCATAGCGGCAGCGAATACCGCTTAGGTTTGAATAGGCCTTTTTAAAGGGCTCTGTGTTACAGTCCTACCAACTTATCTGTGAACTGAAAGAGGACGGCACCGTCGATTCAGTATTGCTAATTAATATAAGGTGCCCAAAATTGAGTAAGTTTTCAAGAAGGAAATTTCACATTAGATAATAATCGTTTAATAAGAATTATAGTTTTTACAAATTAAAAACAATGATATCTATATAAAAATAATAAAATAAATAAAAAGAACTTGATAATTTACAGTTACGTAGGTACGCTAACAGTTTAGTCTCTCAGCAATAAACAATGGCTTTATCTAAAAAGTAATCCAATGAAGTGGAAATTCAGCAGATAAAATGTTCCACGGGGGGGGGGGGGATACAACTTTCATTTAATGCAAAGTTAAGCAGGTACCTACCCTGCAAGAGGTACCTGGATGTCTAGCATTTAGTGACCGTACCTAACTCCTTTTTTTTTTTTTTGTGGATGGGAAATCATCAAATAACTTCTCCCGCTCTGGGTGGAGCGGAAGGGCGTGTCAGACTTTTACTGACTAAAACCCACCCGTGTTCCTTCAATTGCCTATGCCAGGGCCACGGTATCTTTTTCAAACAACCCGCGACCCCAGCGGCATCGGCCCTATTGGACCCCATCTCTTGCTTGACATCTCTTTGAGGCGCGCGTGGAACACAACGCGCCGTCGACCCGGGCCTGGTCCTCACCGGACGGCGAGCTACCCACTACTCACCGTCCGCAAGCCCGCGCCTACGGTGGCCGGGAATCGGCTATCGATTCCCGCCGCCCAGGGCGTCTCCTGCGGCGACTGAGGGCGTGAGGTTGCCTCTCCCTCACGCGTTCCGCCTCCTCCTTCGCGAGCATTACCGCTTCGCAGAAGGAGGTGACGGCCTCCCATGCACTCTCGCTCCGCACCATGTCCTGGACCAAGCTCGGACGCGAGAGATCGCCGCCGCCGATCGCCTCCGTGAGAACACGGCGGTGCTCTGCCCAAGCCGGGCAGACCTCCACTGTATGCTCCACCGTGTCCTCTGGGCGATCCACACAATGGTGACACCCGGGCGTTTCCTCCCGCCTTATGCGACACAGGAACCTCCCGAAACAACCGTGTCCGGTGAGGACCTGCGTCAGGCGGAAGGTGAGGACGCCGTGGCGCCTCTCTAACCACTCCTCAAAGAGGGGACTTATCGCCGCAATTGTGGCGTGCCCAGCGCTGGGCTGCGACAGTCGCACTCTCCATGTCGCCATGAGATCCCGCCGGAGCTCTGTCCGCTGTACCGTGATTCCTCGCGGCAGCGGAGTTACGCCCCGGCGTTTCGACTCCTCGCGCCACTCCCACACGTGCGCGAGGACTTTCGCCTCCAGATCCCACGGCGGCAATCCAGCAAGGAGGCTCGCCGCCTCACCGGAGACCGTGCGGTAACCCCGGACTAGCCGAATGGCCATGACCCTCTGGGACGCGTTCAACCGGCGGACTGGCCGCAGCCTCAGGGAACGCGCCCACACCGGTGCCCCGTAAAGGGCCATGGACCGCACGACCCCCGCGTAAAGCCTCCGGCAGGAGGCGTTTGGACCACCTAGATTGGGCAGGAGCCGCTTCAAGGCAGCCCCAGCCCGCTCCAATCTGGGAGCCAAACGTCGGAAATGCTCCACGAAGTTCCACCGGCTGTCGAGGACGAGTCCCAGGTACTTCATCGTCGACTCGACTCCGATGCGAACCCCTCCTACCGTTATTTGGGAACCCGACGGTGGCGCATTCCGAGGACCATGAAAACACATGGCCTCGGACTTGTGCAGGGCCACCACGAGTCCCAACTGCCGGATCCTCTCAACGACTATCGCAACCCCGCGTGTCGCTAATTCAGCCGCCGCCTGGTGCGACCTCCCCTGCGCCAGGACCAGCGTGTCGTCAGCGTAACATACCACGCTGACGCCGCTAGGGAGGTCGGCGCGCAGCACCCAGTCGTACCCGATGTCCCACAAATGCGGCCCCAGGACCGATCCCTGTGGGACACCGCACGACATCTCTCGCCGGTTCCACTCTCCCTGATGACCGGGGTAGATGACGGCCCTATCCGTCAAATAGGCCTCAACCACTCGACAGAGGTAGGTCGGCATCCGGTGATACCGGAGTGCCTCCCTGATGCAACTCCATGGCAGGGTATTGAAGGCGTTGGCGATGTCTAGAGACACCGCCAAGACGACCCCACCCCGGGCAACAGCATCCCCCGTCGTGAGGGCTCGCACGCGCATGATGGCGTCCACCGTAGAGCGCCCCCTGCGGAAACCAAACTGGCTCTCCGCCAAATCCGGCCCCTCCTGCACCAGCCACCCGACGAGGCGGTCTGCAATAACTCTTTCAAAGAGCTTGCCCACCTCGTCGAGCAGCACGATGGGTCGGTAAGCGGACGGAGAGTCCGCAGGGCGCCCCAGCTTCTTAATGAGGACGAGTTTCCCCGTCTTCCAACGAAGTGGGAACTGGCCCCTCTCCAAGCATGCGCTTAGGAAACCCCCTAGTCGAGGCCCGTGAGCCCCAAAGACCAGAACCCAGGCTCTTCCAGGTAAGCCGTCGGGTCCTGGGGCGGCATTTTTGGCACTCAGCCTACGTACCGCCGCTCTCAACTCTACCTCGGTCACTTCCGGAGCATCGTCGTCGTCGTCGGTGATGTGGTCCGCAACGGGCACCGCAGGAAGCGGAGCCATGGGCGGGGGAGTATGTTCCCCTCGCGAAGGGAACAGAGCGCTCACCACGTCCTCCACAAGCTGGGGCCGGAGACTCTGCGTCAGCGGGGGCGCCCATGGACGGAGTTTATTCCGTACCATTTTATAAGGGCGTCCCCATGGGTCCCTGTTTAGAGTCTCCAGCGACTCCTCGCGAGCCAGATCCCTGGCCCGCAAGATCGCCACTCGGAGGGCGGTCTTCGCCTCTCTGTACCCCTCGTACAGCTCCGCCTGAACCGTACCTAACTCCTAATACCAGATTTGACTAATTATAATTAGCAGTGGTACCTAGTGGTAGTGTAGTGTAATAAAAAAAACAAATGCTTTACAATGATTTGTTGAAAACCAGGTTTACAGTAATTGTGATCTTTAGATGAACCTGCATACACAACTTCATCCTGGTTGTGAGGCCATACTCCGCTTATTACCGTACCACTATCATCATTATCACTATCGCTTTCGGTTTCCGTGTCACTTACCACTTCTATAATAATAGGTTTATCTAAATACAAATCATGTTTTAAGTATTCTCCTTCTAACCTGCGAACGTGTTTACAATGCTGTGCCCACTCATGAACTGTAATAGCGTCAAAAGCTTCTCTAACTAGGCGGGGAATTTCATCATTTTTGTGCTCAATATTTACATCAGCAACTTTTCTTTTCATTGTGCTCCATATGAGTTCAATGGGATTGAGATCACAGTGATAAGGTGGTAAATATAAGCATTTGTGTCTATTGTCTTATAATTTTTTTTCAATCTCATATACAGGTTCAGGCTTGTTTCTCTTAATTTTATTTCTGAAAGCTGAGGTTTAGTCAAATTCTCTCCGTAGTCAATTTTATTTTGGGTCAACCATAATTGCATATCTATTTTTAAGGAATTCGTATTTGGGACTTTATTCACACAAATACGGTGATAAGGAGCATTATCCATCACTATGGCTCTCGTAAATTAGGCACAAGTTTTTCAATAACCTACTTTTTAAAGTTGGTACTATTTATCTCGTCATGATAATCACCACTTTTTGTGTTTGATTTAAACACAAGTAGTGCATTTGTAACAAATCCAGTATCTCCTCCCGCATGAAGAATAATATATCTTTGCCCTTTCGATACAGGCTCCAATACTCCGTCTTCACCCTCTCCTTGCTAACATTTACCCAATGTATGCGAAGAGTGAATATAGGTCTCATCTAAATAAATTATGGGCCGGGGCCGGGGCTGGGGAGATTTATTATTTTTATCCACTGCATGCAAGTACTTAGCTCTCCAAGCTGATATTTCATTACGCTCCATAAGAACCTTCCGATTGGATTGAGATTTTTTAAAACGAAATCCCACCTTGTGAAGCAGCTTTCGCAGACTCTCTCGCTGTCCTGTGTAATTTATTTCTGTCTTTAAGACCTCTAGAAGCTTTTTAACAGTAGGTACCTCTTTTTTAGCAGAATAAAATTCATGTATTTTCCTACGTATAACTCCCATGTCAAAATCATCAACATGCACAAATCCACTTTTACGTTTTCTCTCCTTGCCTGTTGTCCGAATTTTTGTATGTACCAGTCTCCTCTGCTGCGTGCCCTTCCATTTTTGAAATTAGTCCTTGACTCACACCTGAAATATAAGATAATAAAATAAATGTTAGTAGAAATTTTAAATCTGTCAGGTTAGTTTGCTCACTCACTTAGCAGGTTACCTATTAGATGTACAGTAAACGCTCAAAAGTCCATAAGCATGCTAAGGATTACATTGCTATGAACTGTGCGAACACGAACCAGTATGTGTGCGTGTATGAGCCAACATTCCGCAGATAACACACACTAATGAATTGTCGCATGTCGTCGTACTACGCGAAATAACATTATATTTATGATGAATTTAGAATACTCGTCATAGTGGCGACCTGTTCTTACCATTGCATTGCTAAAATTCGCATAAACATAACATGTGCTGGTAGCTGTTTGAGCTAAGCAATGGTTTCACGATCAATGAAGTCCGAGTTCGAATCTTAATCACAATGTTGGATTGTTTTTTGTTTCTTTGGAACCATAATAATATATTTCTATTTTAAGCAAAAACTTGTTAGATGTTCATTTATTATTTATTTTTATAAGAAGTTAAATATTAGTTATTGTATTATTATTTAACTATTTTTGTGATTTTTAATTTATCTTTTCGGTGTTCGAAGACTTAAATAAAAAAGTCGTGCTGAATGGTAACAAAAATGTTTATTCGTTTTATTAACTTATTTATAAAATTAACAAACTTAAGAGAATTGTGACGTTACATTCCTACTAGATAAAAGAAGTTTTTTTTGTAACCGTTCATAGGATTTTTTGTTGTATACCCACTTAGTCAATTCATAATAACATAACAAAGAAAGGATATTCTAATAACACATATATAATTGTCAATACCTATTTAGTTTTCTATGATCTACCTTTCTAACTTTACGAAATGAGTGACCAAGCGAACAAGATAAAGAATATTATATTTCTGTCCCATTACTTCCAATCAAGTAAAAACTTACAAAAAGTCAAGTACTGCGTGAGATTTGAACTCACGGCTCACTGATTCACGCATCTATCTGCACGCGCTTAACCGCTAGGTCATCTTTACACATGTTATAACTTTGAAATTATGAACTACAATCAGTTGTTGACGACAATAATTATGCATATTTATGTTCTTGGAAATAGAAGGTCTTAAGTCAAACTAAACGCCAAGCTATTGCTTTGTGAGTTTGCTTATCGACTTTTGGTCGCGACTGTACGTTACCGTCACGCTAACCTGCAGCAAGAATAGAAACGAATAATTCGTGGACTTAAATAATTAGTTAAGTATCGGGTAATTTATAACAAGAAAGTTGACCATACTAACCTGTCGCTGCCGAAATTCGCTTGTATTGGGTTGGCTAATAAGTAATGAGCGACATACAACTATTTAATTTGTATTTATTTATTAAATGAATAATTGTTAATCATTCATATTATTCACCGTCGCGTTCAAAGAGGGAATGGCGTCCGCATAGAACTTCGTTGGTTTTGAATTGAAGAAGTCATCTATGTATTGTTTCAAGTGTGGTTCATCGTCAAAGCTTTTTTCCCTTAAATTATTACTAAGTGATCGGAACAAGCTGAAATCAGTTGGTGCTAAGTCCGGCGAATATGGAGGGTGGGGTATTATTTCCCAATTAAGCTCCAATAGTTTTAGCCTGCTACTCTTAGCAATATGCGGCCGGGCATTGTCGTGCAGGAAAAATATTTTGTGGTGTTGTGGACGTTTGCAAAGGATGTCAAGCTTCAGTTTTTTGAGTTGATCACAATATACTGTTGCTGTAATCGTAGTATTAATAGGAAGGAATTCTCAGCTTATTACTCCATGTATATCCCACCAGACAGAAAGCATTACCGTGCGAGGATGAAGATCACCTTTTGACGTTGGTTTTCCCTGTTCTTTACATCCCAGCCACTGGCGCTTGCGTGTGTGATTAACATAGAAAACCCACTTTTCATCTCCAGTGACAAGATGATTTAACCAATTAAAGGTGCGGCGCAAAGATAAAAGTTGTACACAAATCTCAGCTCGGTAGGTCAGCTGATCTTTACTTAACACATTCACTGCTGAATTATTTGGCGAACTTGCTCCAAGTGCTGCTTTATGATACACTAAACCCTGTGCGGCAAACACTCATGCGCGCCCATAAAATACTTCGTGTGGTGCTATGAGCGCGCAGGCGGGATTGAAGAAACTCTACCCAGTGCGGCTGGGCACATATGTGCGCCGTTACAAACTTATCCCAAGTGCGGCGAGACGCCTAGGTGTGTTTGAAAATTTTCCCATTTTTTATGAGTCATAAAACAATATTACGCCAAGAACAATAGAGATGCACAAAAAACCCACAGGTGCGGCGCGCCGCATTCGAAGGAAGTACATAAATTGTATGGACACGCATATGCGCCGGTAGCACATGGTGAACGTTTGAAAATCGCACATGCGTGTCGGCCGCACAGAACGTGTTAATTGATGGGGTACCCAAACACTATATTTGTAAGTCATTCCCCAAACCATGTAAATGATTTTCTATGGTGCCATGAGAGCACTCGAGCTGAACAGCCAAATCGCGTGTAGTTCTTCGAGGATCTTCTTCGATTAATAGTTTTAATTTATCGATATCTATTTCCACGGGGCGCCCAGACCTTGGTTGATCGGTTAAGGAAAAATCGTTATTGCGGAACCGTTGGAACCAGCGCTTTGCTGTTGCTTCGGAGACTGCATCGTGAGCTATCCTTTGACATATATTACGTGTAGCTTCTGCAGCAGAATGCCCAGATTGAAACTTATAATAATAAACAATGTCGTACGTGGGTTTTATTATCACTCATTTCTTTGTGAACTTTAACGCACTAACAGCCAAACTATCAATAACGCGCATGAGCGCGAGTCGCTCTTTATATACCTTCTGCTACAGAACGTACTCGAACCTTTCCGAAAATTCTAGAAATTATAAACTAAAACGCTCATTACTTATTAGCCAACCCGATATATTTGATTAAATGGAATAATCGGAGACCCCGCCCGAGCTTCTTCTTCAAAAAATGTTTTAACCTTTAGAATAATGTTTCGAGCATCACTTTTAATAGCTTTCGGCATATTTAACTGTATAAATTCAGCAATATCACGACAAAACTACCAGAGAACCCGAATGTGGTAGACACTGACATTTCAACATGACGGCCGTAGTTCCAATTTTTGCCATTTCACAGATAAGTTGGTAGGAATATATAGTGTGTGGTGTAGTGTACTAATCTGTGTCATAGATTATACACTATTTATTGATCTGTGTAATCTGTGTTCTGTGTTGTTCTGTGATCTGAGCAAGCAAGCATTACAGATACGAGATAATAAAATAAACCTAGTAGTTTAGTACTATTATACTACAGCAGCAGCAAAGCCGGCTAAATCCTGAGTTCGACTAATAACATACAGCCTTAAAGCACTTTGCGTCGTATTTGCTTTATAAATTCGAAAAAATGGTTGTGCGTCAGTATAACGAAGAATTGAAATACCTAGAAAAGATCAATCCATATTGCTGGAGAATTAAAAAGGGTTTCCAGCCAAATATGAATGTAGAAGGTGTATTTTACGTAAATTCCACTCTTGAAAAGCTTATGTTAGATGAATTGAAGAACGCATGTAGGCCGGGAATGACGGGAGGATTCCTCCCAGGCGTGAAGCAGATAGCTAATGTTGCGGCTTTGCCGGGGATCGTGGGCCGGTCTATCGGCTTGCCAGATGTACATTCGGGGTATGGATTTGCTATAGGTAAGTTCATTTATTTTTACCTGTGTAGGTGCTTAATGTGATTTAGAAAAGACATCCCTCATTCCCTCTGACCTAAAAATACTTTGTACAGAACTTTACGAATATATTCTAATAATACATAGGAAAACTTAATACCATACCTAAACTTAGTTTTCTTAGATAAGTTCATCGCCCCTAAGGCTACCCACTGACCCATCTATGCCAAGTAGGAAAATGTGAATAAATTTTTAATGTATATGTATAACTCCGTACAAGGCGTGAATAAGTTGATAAGTCGACTTGCACGAAATTTTGAATTGTATAAAAATGGCTTCTGGAATCTAATTCATATTAACATTCACAAGTGCAGTTTGCCGAGAATTATGAACCTATCGACTTACTCATTTTTATTCACCATATAAATTAGGCATTCCAGATGCCATTTTTAAACAATTACAAATTACTTGCAAGTCGACATATCAACTTATTCATGCCTTGTACGGAACTGTATTAGGCTATTCCTGTTAATTTCCTTAATAAAATTTGTTTATGATGCAATCCTTTTATTTTCATGGAGATATTTTAAGGAATGATGCAATCTCTGCAGTTGATATTAAAATTGCATGTGAAATTATGTTTCAGGCAATATGGCAGCTTTTGATATAGCTGACCCAAAATCAATTGTATCACCGGGAGGAGTAGGTTTTGACATAAACTGTGGTGTTCGGCTATTGAGAACCAATCTCCATGAAAAAGATGTCCAGCCCATTAAGGTAATTAGTTGGCAAAGGGTCTTCACACTTAATTCCTTTATCTGCTTTAACATGGCATTTATAAGCTGTAGCTTTTTTGCTGGTATCTACTGCTTATCATCAAAACAGCCCATTGTTTTAAACTTAACTGAAATCTCAATTAAAATATGATTGTGTGGTCCAATGAATTAACTTATTCCCATGTTATAGTTTTTTTTTTTCTAATTACCAGGAACAACTTGCCCAGAGTCTATTTGATCACATACCAGTGGGTGTAGGTTCCAAGGGTATAATTCCTATGAATGCCAGGGACCTAGAAGAAGCCCTTGAAATGGGAATGGACTGGTCTCTCAGGGAAGGTTATGTATGGGCTGAGGACAAAGAACACTGTGAGGAGTATGGACGCATGTTAAATGCTGATCCCTCTAAAGTTAGTCTTCGTGCCAAGAAGAGAGGCTTGCCACAGTTGGGTACCCTAGGTGCTGGCAATCATTATGCTGAGATACAGGTAGTAGATGAAATCTTTGATAAATATGCTGCTGGTAAAATGGGTATTGAACGGATTGGGCAGGTCTGTGTAATGATTCACTCTGGTAGCAGAGGATTTGGCCATCAGGTAGCCACTGATGCACTTGTCCAAATGGAAAAAGCTATGAAAAGGGACCAGATTGAGACAAATGATCGCCAGCTGGCTTGTGCAAGAATTAATTCTGTAGAAGGTCAAGATTACTTGAAAGCAATGGCAGCAGCTGGTAACTTTGCATGGGTCAACAGAAGTTCAATGACATTCTTGACTCGCCAGGCATTTGCTAAACAATTCAAAATGGCACCTGATGATCTAGATATGCATGTTATATATGATGTCTCTCATAATATTGCAAAAGTTGAAGAGCATGTTGTAGATGGAAAAGTGAAGACCTTATTGGTGCATAGAAAGGTAATTTGTTTATGTATCTTATTATTTTTAGGCTTAAAATCTAGTATTCAACCACAGTTAACCCATTCAATGCAGCAACAAATTTTGCTCTCACTAGCCATGCGGCTCGTTTTTAACGTAATCGCCAATCGGCGCGCGTGAGCCGCACTTGATGAATAAAAAATAATACTCCAATTGGGGTTTTCAGCAGTTTGTTATGAATTTGTTTTTATTATATTCGAAGCCATGAGAAATCTTTACTTTGTAAAACTAAAACAAAAAATATAAAACAATTATACATTACGCCGACCGGCGGCGTGGTCTGTATCCGAGTAAGAAAAAATAGTACGCCGATCGGCGTGCGCCACTATGAATGGGTTAAAATATATTCTGATCTATGAATGTAATTCCAGGGATCAACAAGGGCTTTCCCTCCACATCACCCTCTGATACCTGTGGACTACCAGTTAACTGGACAGCCAGTACTGATTGGTGGAACAATGGGTACATGCAGCTATGTACTAACTGGAACTCATCAGGGAATGACTGAAACCTTTGGATCTACCTGTCACGGAGCAGTAAGTGTTGCATTCATTAAAAAATGTATAATTTTTGGTTGTGTTATGTGGCAAGATATTATGAGGTACAATCAATACAGGCTGATCCAAATAGTGACGCCAAAAAGAAAAATCTGAATTCCTCATACCCAGGGGTATTCGAAAATACCCCATGTACATAGGGTACATGTAGTCATGTAACAATTTTTTAAACAGACTATCTGTTTAAAAAATTGTTAATGAAATGAAAAATAGATTATGAAAAAGTTTATTCAAAGCCTTTAAAAATACTCCCCTCCAACCCCAATGCATTCGGGTGAACCAGCTTTCGAAACATTTGAGAAATGTATGTGCGGGAGGTCGAAAAATAACCATGGAAATTCTTCGACGGCCAACTTTGCAGACTTTTTTCGACCACGAAGCATTTTTTATACCATGACAAATAAAAATAAAATCGCATGGAGCTAAATCGTATACTGTACGGAGGATGAGGTAACATTTGTACCCCCGAAGTATGGTTCTAGCAGCTGTGTGAGCGGGCGCGTTATCTTAGTGAAAAAAATGCCACAGACATCGCTCCTTGGTTGCTCGCTATTCAACTCTCCGAAAGGTTGAGGCAGACAAACCAATACCATTCACTAGTAACTGTTCTACGGTCTTCTAGCGGAATTACTGCTACTGATCCACTGCATCGAAAAAAAACCGCTATCATTTTTTTTTTATTAACGTTCCGACCGCGAACAACCTTTATCGGCAACTCGTCTGCTTCAAACACCCATTGCGTGGATCGTTGCTTCGTAAGAGGATCGTAGTTGTAAATACACGATTCGTCAGTTGTAAGGATGTAGGATCCGTCTTACGAAGTTCCTCCTTCGAACTTTTCTAGCATAAATTTGCACCAATCAACACGTCCACGGGATTTTTGCTCTTCGGTGAGAGAATGAGGTATCCATCGCAAAGCAAGCGGAAGCTAGTTTATTTTTGTGACATGAACGTCTTGAATGTTACTTTCATGTCACAAAAAACATCTGGAAAATACACACTACAAAAAAGATATAAATTTTTGAAAACTCACTAAATAATTACAAAAACAAAAATAACTCGAAAATCACAAAAAATTGCGGAACATATATGGAGTATTTTCGAATACCCCTGGGTATGAGGAATTCAGAGTTTTCTTTTTGAAGTCACTATTTGGACTACCCTGTATAATATACAGTATGTTAACCAACAGAGGGCGTTCCCGTCAACCCGCAATAGTATAGCATCCATACATGCTAAAAAAAATATTACCATTTGAAAACAAAATGGTTTTTATTTTTTTTAATATTAAAATATTCACTAAAAATGTTAAATTGATACGTAAAAGAAACACTCTGTACACGCGTACTTGAAGGACGGAAACATCGCAATTTAGTTTTTATTTTTAGTGAATATTTTTATATTTTTTTGAATATTTTAGTGAATATTTTTAGCATTTTTAGTGAATATTTTAATATTAAAAAAAATAAAAACCATTTTGTTTTCGAATGGTAATATTTTTTTTAGCATGTATGGATGCTATACTATTGCGGGTTAACGGGAACGCCCTCTGTTGGTTAACATACTGTATATCAGAATGTGTCATTTCCTATATCGTCTAATAATAAACTCACTTTTACTTGAAATCCTTTATGAAATTCTGGTGTTTGAAATTTTCAATTTATGTAGGTATTCATGATTAATTTCTTTACATTTTTTACACATGCTTTTAATATCTTTTAAGGGTCGAGCTTTATCTCGGGCAAAATCAAGGAGGAATATAGACTATAAAGATGTACTCTCGAAGTTGGAAAATATGGGTATTTCTATAAGAGTAGCTTCACCAAAGTTGGTTATGGAAGAGGCTCCAGAGTCATACAAAAATGTTACAGATGTCGTTAATACGTGTCATGCAGCTGGTATAAGTAAGAAGACAGTCAAGTTGCGACCTATTGCAGTTATCAAAGGCTGAAGTAATTATTGTATTGTAAATTGATTCTTGTTTATATCGCAAGATTTCCATGACTGGATCAGTAGACTGGTGAAGTTATGAAATTATTTTCAATATTTATTCTTAACATCTCATATTTTAATGTAAGTGAATTTACATACATTTATAAGTTTGCATTTCTTGATAAAAATAAAACAAAGTAAATATTTTTATAACTGTTTATATTATTATGACAACAAAATATATTAACAACTCAGCTATGAATAAATTAATACTTTACAACTAACTTTGGAGGTACACAGAATTGATCTACTAATGACTTGGTAATGGCTTGGCTCTTGAGCCTATTTATTAGATAGCTCTTAATTTATCTGCAATAATTACTAGAAGCGCCGTGCCGATGAAGAACAGGCCGGGAGGTATGACTGCTGTCGTACGGTTCATCTCTTCTGCAATAAACCATTGATAGTTTTAAAGTAACTAGTGTTTAGGAAAAAGAGAATTTGAAAAGAGGTTTAAGGTTATGGAACAGATACAACCAAGGGCGGATCCAGGATTTATTTCTGGGTGGGCACAAGTGCCAGACAAGTAACTATAAAAAAAATACTTGCAATAAAAGTGTAACAAGCGCAAAACGGCTAAACGAGATCGCAATTCGCGAGCGGAGCGCCGTGTTTACAAAAAACGCGCTTACGCGGGCCGACCGCCCGCCGCCTGAACTCGTCTGACGCGCTGTATCGCTATCTCGTTCTGGCTCTGCTGTGCCCGTTTAGACGTTTAGTTTGTTGAGGCGGTTGAATAACTGGTGGATGCCAAGCTACATAGCTTGGCTCATCGCCGCAAGGTTGCCTGCTTGTCGGTCTTCTACAGATTGTACTTCGGTGAGTGTGCTCAAGAACTCAACGACCTCATCCCATCGGCCCCCTTCTACCATCGGACATCTAGACGCACTGCCAGTTACCATCCCTACCTAGTTGCTATTCCACCGATTCGCACTAACTGCTTCCAAATTACTTTTATAATGCGCACAGCAAAAGAGTGGAACTCACTACCTGCATCTGAGTTTCCGAGCGCATACAACCCTAATCTCTTCAAAGTGAGAATGAACAGGGTTCTTCTGGGTAAGCTCACTCCATCATCGACTTTGTCTCTGTCGCGTCCCACCTAGACTAGAGTCGAGAGCAAACAAATCTTAAAAAAAAGGGTTGATTGTGTGACATTTTACGATTTACAATTTGGGGGTAGTCTGTCCCTACTTATTTACGCAAAAAGAAACTAATGTATCAAAGCGGTATAGTTCGTATTAATTCGCAAGCCTTCATTTCTTGTTTTACTTGAAATGACTTGGGAGGGCTGCCCCCCAAAGCCGCCCTTGGATACAACTAATTCTAATTCCAACAAGACAACTTTTTTCGTTGAAATTAGGCATTAGCGTTGAAAGTACATTTTCAAGTAAGTTAAATATTTACCAGGGCATATTTTCTCTTTCTCTTCGCTCCCTTCCGTAGTCCACGCCAAACATTTGTTAAGCGCCTCCTCCCATCGGACACGTCTGATATCGCGTTCTGAAATTAAATGAAACTTTATTTCGTTAAAATAAACAAACTATCCAGACATGATCATAAACAGTATTTTTTTTTATATAAAATCTAGCACCATTTAATAATTTACAAAATTAAGTACATACAGTTAGCAAAATTACATTTATAATTATTACCTTCGGAATTGATAGCCGGCGAAAAAGTATCTGCTGGCGGGCTCGGCGTAGACGTGGGCCACACTCGCAGTGCTCGGCCCGCCACTATAGCGGCTCCGAGTGCTGTACTTTCCATCATTAGAGGTCGAATCTGAAAATTTAATTCACTAGGAATAGTTTTGCTGGGTGTGGGTGTTTTGTTGGTACACGGAGGTCTGCAAAGGCACTCGTAATAGAGCAATGATTCCGTAAGGCCTTTGCCTTAAAACCTTGTCTAAAAACAAGGAAATTTAAAATATTATAATGAACATACCACAGGGATTCCCAGGATATCTGCTTGCATTTGCATCAATAGAGTGTTCTGCGCCATTCCGCCGTCAGCAAGTAGTCGTCCCACTGGCGCACAGTCCTTTGCCATCGCTGTCACCACACTACGTGTTTGATGACACACTGATTCCAAAGCTGCCCTGACTATGTGTTCTCGACGTGTCTTTCCACTTATTCCACACATTATACTACAAATAAGAATAATATAAAAAAATGTTGGAAATATAGCAGTAGTGGCCCAATGGTAACTGGCGCGTTTTACGAGTTGTAGGTCGTGGGTTCGAACCCAGACAGGCGCTTTATTTTGTGTAAATTATTTCATCACCACTGCTCGCAAAACAGTGAAGGAAAACATCGTGAGGAAACCGGCATGACATCTAGCACCCAGCCCGCGTGGTGGAGTACGGCCCACGCCCTCTCATAGAGAGGCGGCCAAGGTCCCGCAGTGGGATCGTTATAGGCTGATTATGAAACGTTGGAAATAAACGAAATAATATGAAACAGTACCATTGTTTACCTACCCTCTAGCGTCTTTCCTCCAATAAGGAGAGTATAAACCATTAAATGCAGGTACAAAACAAATGCTTCCTTCATCATCGTCATTAACCTCTGCTGCTAACGCCTCTGTATCTTGTATATCCGTGATAAGCTCCAAGCCATCGCGTAGCCACTGTAATGAGTCACCTAGATAAAATATCAATAAAGTCAATCAACCTGTTCCAATAGGCAAGTATCCAGTAATGATTATGATTGTGCGATTTACCTGCAATGGCAACAGATCCTTCTAATGCATAAACCGGTGGTGCATCTGGCCCTAGTTTATAGGCCACAGTGGTTAGAAGACCTTGATGCGAGTGGATTATCGAATCACCTAAAAATCGGGTTGTTTTAGAAAATTCACATCACGAAACTACTTGTAGTATGATGATAAGAATGCATACCTGTATTGTATAATAAAAAGCATCCAGTGCCGAAAGTACATTTGACTTGTCCAAATCGCATGCATCCTTGTCCAACTAGAGCTGCTTGTTGATCTCCTAGACACTGCAGTAGGTAAGTATAATTTGTTAAAAAAAAAAAAAAAAAAACAATTTGCAAAATAATACGAAGTAGCAATTTAATAAAAATATTTGGTTTTAGAATTGATAAAGCTAAGAATAGAGAATAGCATGAATCTGAGAGAACAAGTTGTTTTCAGTAGTAGTAATAAACTAAATTAAGCAGGTATATAGACCTTCCGTGGCTTAGCTGCGTCTCACCGTATCTTAATACGGTATCATATTTTGGGAAAATTCTACCGACGCTAACACGGTTTTCAAGGCACAAAAGAGAAGCATTAGATCTATGTTTGGGCTAAAAACGGTTGATACATGTAAACCATATTTTAAAAGATATTAACTGTTCCCTGTCTGTACATCCTTGAAACCGCAATGTTTGTTAAAACAAACCCCAATCTGTTTCCACGTCTACAGGACGTTGTACAGCGAAACAGACGGGATATGACCATTATTCGCGTCTATCCAGCAAAAACAGCACTCATGCGCAAAAGTATTGTCTGCATGGCGCCTACTATATTTAACATATTGCCTAAACGTTGGAAGGAGCTAAATAGTAGTGCTTTCAAGCGTCAATTAAAAATGTTTCTTTATCAAAAAGCATATTATAGTGTCTCAGAATTTCTAGCCGAAAAAGTTTTTGATTAAATAATTTTATCTTTTTCCTGACACTAGTAATTAAGATGTAATTTTTGACATGACATCAATTTTGTAAATTTAATGTAAATCTTTTAATTTTGACATACTATACATGTAGTAACTTTGACACTATTCTAGTATTTGATTGACATTATAGTTTTTGACTTATTTTGATTTTTTGACACTATAACAAAAATAATCTCTACAATATTTCAAAATTATAAAAAAAAAAAAAATAGGTAAATGCATAGTCTTGGTAATTTTTCGATTTTCTTATTGTTAATTCTTTTTAATGTTATGGAAATATTTGTACGCCGATTATGTATCGGATAAACATGATTAGTCTCAAACGATATAATATCTTGCATGCTCTTGTATGTATACAATGTTTAAACAAATAAAATCTTATCTTATATATACTGGATGTTTTTTTTTACCGTCTTGAAAAAAATAGGGTACAATAGGTGAACGG
Organism: Dicycla oo; assembly: GCA_948252095.1. NCBI lineage: Eukaryota > Metazoa > Arthropoda > Insecta > Lepidoptera > Noctuidae > Dicycla > Dicycla oo. The sequence goes on from OX411718.1 coordinate 16,078,169, forward strand.
AGTAGAAGTCTATGGCATACCTAGCTTTTATTTTTTTATTTCTTTCAATAGCTTAGACCGATAGTGCTTTATCAAAACAAATTTTGAAAAAACTTTGTAGATCATAAAAAAATAAAATTAAATATGATTATTTCAAAATAAAAAAACTAGGTATGCCATAGGCTTCTACTCCGTTCAACTATTATATACCCTATTTTTTTCAAGACTGTAAAAAAGTCACCCAGTATAGGTACAGGCATCCACCACCCATAGTATACACATGTAAAATAAAAATTTGCTTGTGTGCATTGGCTATAAAAATAGGAAGATGAGTTGATAAAAAAATAAATAGTTTAAGAAACGATAGATAAAGTTAAGGGGGAAGCGTCAGGGACTCAGGATAGGCTGTGAAATTTAAATGTTCTTACGTTTTTTGCAATTTGCAAATCAGTATTCAGTTGTATGTTAAATAAATTATGATTTGCGGCCGTAACAAATATGTATTTACGTAATTATAATCATTAGAATCAGTAATACAACTCCTTAAGTTAGTATAATCCTCGAAATGTAAAGATTTCATGAAATAGTCATTCATTAGGATTACCTGGTCTTAAAGAGTTGTATTGATCACTGTAATGATTCTAATAATGTAAATAGATACTTGTTACGGCCGCAAATTATATTTTGATCAACGTACACACAACTATTTCGTGAAATCTTGACATTTGTAAATTATACTAACTTAAAGAATTGTATTAGTGATTTTAATAATTATAATTCTGTAAATACATATTATTTATTACGACCGCGAATCATACTTTATTTAACATACAACTTAATACTGACTTGCAAATTGCAAAAAACGTAAGAAAATTTGAATTTCGCGAGCTACCCTGACGCTTCCTCCTTAACATTTATTTTAAAAATACAAACACAGGAAAAACATTAACCTCCTGTAAGCTTCGCCGTAGGTAGTCAGGTAAAAACAATAAAAACTGACCCCAGCTATTGGTACGCCAAGAAGGGATCCTGTTGAAATGTAACCATATATCTCAGCAGAACTTTTAATCTTTGGAAGAATTTCAATTGGTATTTCGAAAAAGCGCAACAGTCCTTTATCCCATTGCAGACTCCGTAGTGACATAAGCTGTGTTCGTGAAGCATTTGTGACATCTGTGACGTGATTTCCACCATGACTGCCACCAGTCAGGTTCTGAAAAAGAATGCCTTTACTAGTATTCAAAGAACAGTGTCATTATTCTTTATTTATGTGATCTCTATGTACACATCCATGACATTTATCTTGAGCACATGCACTTTTAAACTGCATAAAATTAAGTTTTTTACAATGTTAGGTACCTATCAGTGAAGATGGAAGCTCGGCTGTATATGTAATGTATGGAATATGAAATATATTCCCAAGCAGACTGTGGAATGCCAAGAAAAATCAAACTAATAGAAACATACTTACCCAAATCAACCAGGAATCCACAGTGCCTGCCATACATTCCCCAGCTCTAACCGAATCCTTTACTGCAGATACATTTTGTAATAACCATTTCAGCTTTACAGATGAGAAGTATGTGGACAAAGGAAGCCCACTAGTCTGTGTGACAGCATTGACACATTGTGCACCTTTTGCTTTGATCAGTTCATCTACAATATTTGATGTTCTCACATCCAACCATACTGAAATGATAAGTTAGTAAAATAAGATCATCATTCTCCTGCCCTTGTCCCAATTTATTTGGGGTCGGCGCAACATGTCTTTTTCTTCCATACTTCTCTATTAGTCGTCATCTCGGTAGTCACTCCCTTTCTGGCCATATCATCTTTCACACAGTCCATCCATCGTTTCTTTGGTCTTCCCTTACTCGTATAGCCCTCCACTTTCATACTCAACACTTTCCTGACGACATTTTCCTCATTCCACCGCATCACATGCCCATACCATGACAACCGATTTCCACACAACTTTTCAGTCACCGGTGTCACTTTCAGACTTCCTCTTACATACTCATTTCTTATTCTATCCATTCGCGTAATACCACACATCCCTCTTAGCATTCTCATCTCGGCTGCATGCAATTGCCTTTCATTCATTCTTTTTATGGCCCAACATTCTGATCCATACGAGACAGCAGGTCTAACCATTGTTTTATAAATCTTCCCCTTGAGTTTAAGGGGAATGCGGGAGTCGCAGATTGTTCCCGTGACCTGCTGCCATTTCATCCATCCAGTGTTAATTCTGTGCTTAACAGTCCGGTCTACTTCGCCATCGCTTTGCACAAGTGAACCAAGATACCGGAAGTCGGAGCAGACCGGGAGAAGCGCACCATCAAGTGCTATGGCTCCAGCACTGGAGAAACCGCCGAAATCGCAGAACATATACTCGGTCTTGGTTCTGCTGATTTTCAAGCCGACATTCTCCAGTTTCCGTTGCCATTTCTCCAATCTGCTCTGGATCTCAGGTCCATCTTCACCGACAAGAACGATGTCGTCGGCAAATAGCATGCACCAGGGTGCCTCTTCCTGTATGTCCGCTGTCAGAGCGTCCATAATCAACAGGAAGATGTAAGGACTTAAAGCCGACCCCTGGTGCAAGCCTACCGCCACACTGAACTCGTCGGTGTTGCCAGCAGCCGACCGGACGTAGGTACAAGATTGACTGTACATAGCACGAATTAACTCTACATACTTCCCGGGCAAACCTTTCACTTTCAAGGCCCTCCTTTCTCTTTAAAGTTAGTAAAATAAGATATACAAAAAAATAACAAATGATTAATTTTTATTAAAATCTTACCTATGGCACTATACAATGGTTGCCCAGTAACTGAGTTCCAGACTATTGTGGTTTCCCTTTGATTTGTAATGCCAATACCAACAACATCCTCAGGGTTAATATCTAGCTTTCGTAGGTTGTCAGTAGTCACCTGAAATTTTTTTTTCTTTTAATAATAATTTATATTCACTAAAACATCTTTAACAATAAGTATACAGATAGTAAAATAAACAAATAAGTAGGGACATAGTTTAGCAGAAAGGACTCAACCCACGTTATGGTAAAATATGAGTTGTATATACCAAAAAGGTCCTAACGGTTAGTTGTTTATACTTAGTGAAGGGAAACTACCCACAAAAAGATGGGTATTTTTCTACAAATCACTGTAATAACCCAGACTGCTTGGGTCGTTTTTAATAAACCCAAATACAACTCAAACGCACATTTTTCCCAATAACTCAAAAAATATGTCAGTCTATGTTAATACAACTTGACTAATAAAAATATTAGTATGTTTGCGCGTATGTGACAATATTTGAAAATATTCCAAATACAACATCATTGCAGCAGTACACATTTAAACTTAAATAAAACCTTGATAACTCAAAAATTACTTTGTGGGTTAGGTTGTTTCTGCAAAAATAAATCCTTATACAAAGGTCGGATACAAAAGGTAGGTGGTGAGGTCGAAAGTCCAATAATATCTGGGGGGAAGGGGGGGGGGGGGTTGGGAAGGCAATTTACATACAATGAAATCATCTTTACTACCAAGGTCCTTTTCTATAAAAAGAAGTCAAAAGTGCATCATTATAAAACTCTACCTACCACGTTCATTGGCTTTTTTAATTTTCGGTTGCTTTCTACCTCCCCCATGGGAAAAGGAGTGTTTTTAAAGATTCAATTAAATTATTCTTTATATTATGTATTCCTATAACTAATCTGTTGTTCCGGTTTCTTACCTCAATGCATTCCAATACCGCATTTAGAATTTCTAGAGCATCCTGCTCAATCCACCCTTCTTGAGGACTAAATCGTTTTAATGCTATTTGATGGTAGGTTAGGACTTCTGATGTGTTTGCTGCAAATACCTGTAAATTTGCTCACATAAAGTACTAATTTCAGTCATTGAATGAAATTTAGTTTATGATTCAATGGATACTAAATATTACCAGAAACTTAACATTTGAAGTTCCTTCATCTACAGCACCAATTAAAGGACCAAATTTTCCGAATTCCCGCATAATAACTTAGTTATTACATAGTGAAATAAAGTGTACTTTTCAATTAATAATGTTTTCTGGTAAAAAATATATCAATCAGCTGATAATGACATGAATCAAATTCTGGATCACAGGACACAAATCACAAACGGACAAACCACAGATAACTATATAATTAGAGACAGACAGGACAGTACCACAGTAAAAAAATATCTACCTACAGTATTTTATCTTCATAGAAACGGTCGGAAAGTGAGTCATACCTACGTGCCAAGGATATTATACAGAAAACGTGCCTCGACTATGGCATGGCAGCACTAAGGCAGCAAACAGTCATCAATGCGCCGCAGTGACGGACGGATAGTGTGATGGTTTTGTAAGCAGTAAGCGTGCGATTTGTGACAAATATTCATTGAAATAAGGACAAGTACTTACTTTTAATATGGCAAAGAGCAATTATCGAAGATATTGTGCTGTTTTTGGTTGCATGACATCAACAATAACGCACCCAAACCTATCATTTTTTAAATTACCTGGAAACTCCGAAAGGTAAGACTACTTCTAATTTTTTTTTATATACATACTAGTACGTACGTAATTTGTTTCTTTTTTTAATAGGTAGGTATTTCGCTTTTTCCACTGAGTAAAGTACCTGGATTAAGAAACAAATAAGTGGATAGGATAAAAAAATTGACACACGACTACACGAGTGACCTACCTACGCTCGCGTTAAAAAGCTAGTAAGTAGGTAGTTTCCTAGGCTAGGCTATCTACTTACTTAGCTACTTGCCTAAATTATTGAATTGAAGTCTTGAGGCTGCGGAGACGAGCCCGTAGCGAAGGACACGATGCGATTCTCAACGTGTTTTGTATGGAATTTTTCACTTTTGTATGGCAAATATGAAAAATTATTACCTACGTGTAGAGATTTAGGATTTTATGAGCTTTATAAAGGGGGTCGAAATTTTCATTATTTTTGCGATAGGACACACCGTTTTCGAGATATAAGCAAAAGAAAAGAAAAAAGTATACAGTACTGTTTTACGAAATTTTGATTCATGTCGACAAATTTTATTCCACACCTCTTTAGTGGCGATTAAAAATAGTCTGATTTAGTTTGACAATGTAATTTGTCAAAATTTTAGGTGAAAAAGTGCGAATCAAAATAGCAAAATTGCCATTTTTACTAAACTAAATATCATAATGCAATTTAGTGCTGTCAACTATAATATAGTTGTGTCACTTTAGTCAATTTTAAAATGGGAAATCGTCGTTTGACAGGAATAAACTAATTTTTTGTGATTTTAGTCTAGTTTAGACGCATTTGTGACAAGAGAATCGGCACCAATCATTCATCCCAACTTCCCAACGGGATGAATTTATACCAAGAACAAACTTAACATTGTAATTGAAAAACATGTTCTCCCATACATTCCAACTGAAAATGTAAGTTTGTACGCACAATATTGAGAGATTTACCATGTTAGGACCATAGACTTCTTATAAGTTTTTCTGTTATCTCTAGATTTAGAAATAGTTTCTTTATTTTTTTCAAAATTTTTGGCTCGGTAGTTTCGGAGATAAGCGGGAATGGTTAATTTTAGTTTATATATATATGTGAGACCCTACAGTAAGCCCTTTTACTCGTATTTGGGCACAAGGTACAGTTGGCAAAACTTTTTTTTTAAAGTATCTTATTTCCCCGCAAAATTGACCCCCCATTTTGATTTTTTATACAATTCAATTTAATAACAAAGCGTTTCGTACGTCTTAGTCGAGGCGCAAATATTTTTCAATCTCAAAGGACAATGCTCATGTATGTATGGAATCCCATACCAAGCTGCATCAAAATCAAACTTTGTTTTTTTATAGACCAAACTTAGAATTAACTCCTACAAAAGTTCTTTTTCTAACAACATGCGCGTTTCGAAGTTATATTATAAAATCGAAAATAACCTAAAAACTAGGTGAGTATATTTTGTTCGACACTATCAATGACGTATTTTATTTAGGATACACGTCATACACGAACGAACATTACTGCTCTAAAAAACAGCTTAACCGCTAATATTAGTAAGAATTACGATTTCTGGGTATCAAAAATGAAGAATTTATACATCGGTTTTGCCGGGTGACTGACGGCGACAATCCGCGACCCCTCGACGAGACATACATATTTGCACAGTGAAATTCACAGAAATAAGTTCACGAAATACAAACAAGTTCTACTTCTCAACACACAATACAGTAATATTGATAATAATATCAACTCAAAAAAACACAGATGGACGCCAGCCACAGAGCATGTACGCTAGCGAAAACCATAGATTATAAATAAATGATCTCTCAGGATTTAGGGATGTAATCGATGAATCAAAATCTTTAGTAAGAAAAACTATTTTGTCTCAATTGGCAATACTAAATCGATTTGGTACTGATTTTACTTAGTTGCTAACTGCTATTCAACAAAAAGAAAGCAAAGCTAATAGCAAACGTTTTTTAATATACAAAAGAAACACCTAAAACATGCACTGGTGGTACCAATAGGCGCATAGGCGGTGGCGCCACCCCTTCGCCTCGCCTTTATTACGTAGAAATGAAACTAAATCAATGCCGAATATTTATCCTACACTGGTCATGGCTTACAAATATTATTGTCAGTGTAGGAAAAATATTCGGAATTGATTTAGTTTCAGTTATACGCCTCTATACTCTGATGTTTAACACATTCACTGCTACAAAAAACCCACAAAAAACCCACAGGTGCGGCGCGCCGCATTCGAAGGAAGTACATAAATTGTATGGACACGCATATGCGACGGTAGCACTTGGTGAACGTTCGAAAATCGCACATACGTGTCGGCCGCACAGAACGTGTTAATTAGGTAGACTAAAATGACAGATCAAATCAAACATTTTGTGTCATTTTGACATTTTACTCATGTTATCATATGTCATTTTAGTCTACCTAATTAAAAATCAGAGTTTATGCTAATATTCGGGTGGCACCACGCGGCGCCTCCAGGCAACACCCATTATTGAGGGGCTCGAAAACTACAGGTTAGTCGATTTATCAAAAATCGATTCTATTGCATTCTACATCTCTATGACAGGCTGTGAGTGAACGGCCATAGATAAAAAATGATAACCTTTTATAGAAAGTAAAACATTAGCAATACTTTTTTACTTTAAATTAAATTCCCTATTCAAAAACCAAATCCTAGACGGGTAATGTCGTAAAAAATTATGAAAATAATTACTATAAATTTTTTTATCTTGATGCGTGAAACTTTTTGGTACCACTTTTGGTCATTCTCCTTTGTAAGGGTGTTTTTTTTTATTAAATCTATTAATAAAAAAACACAACATGTATTTTATTGAACACTTCCTATTTCATTCGCAACGAATTTCATTTAAAAAAAAAAAATAATAATATTTACAATCACAAAATTAGAAAGAAACTCAAGTAGGTTGATAAAATTAAAATACTGTAGCCCTATCGCGTTTTACGTACCGCGTCGCTGCAGGTACCTATTTCAAGGCCACGGGCCGAGATACTGGTAGGTAGTAGATATTTATACTGTGACAGTACCAATTTTGACATCTAGTTCCAAAAATATGCGCCAAGCGCTAGTGTCGTAATGTCACCTAGTGATGTCTCACAGCGTACTATAAAAGCCACGATAACCATCCGGCATAGAATATCGATAGCGTAGTGAAAATTCTTATAGGGTTTATTATATTATTTGCAAGGTTCAAAGATTCTTTCGTTATGTTTAATGGACACGAATATAACGAAAGAAATAAAACGACTTTTCAGATTTTGTTGTTATTATATTATACTTGTTATTTATTTTTCCTCTTAGCCTATTTCGCAAAGGCTCATTTCGATATTTGTTTGGATTCTGTCCAAAAATTGTAGTTGTTGGGCGTTCGGCTTTATTGGTCCACGCAGTTTGCCGATATCCGTAAACGCTATCAAAGAGTTTATCGATAAATTCCACAGCTTCGCCTGTTGTGGCCATTGTCTTACTGACATTTTGACCCGAGGCTGTAGTTTCTGAAATATTGCATAATTAAATAAGTACCTATATCACATAAGCAAACAAACAAAAATAACAACAAGTGTTTCTATTCTAGCAGACTCTACAAAGCGTACCACATTAGTTTGAATCAAACGACTTATTAGTCTAAGGCTTGATTTAACCAAAGTCAGATATATTTTACCTATCTGCAGAACAAAATTAACGTCTGGCAGTTTTTGTATAGGAAAACTTTTAAAAATTAATTTATTCACTGGAAAAGGCTTATGCTTGGTATAAAAGTTTGGTCGAATTCGCCATAAAAGGCTAGATTGTAATTCATTAAGAACATCTCTTTTAAACAAAGAATAAATATTAATGTGAATTCATGTGTTTATTTTGTTGCAGACCTTAAATAAAAAATAACAGTAAAGTGAGTGAGTGAGTGATTAAGAGGATGATTTTAGTATTTATTAGATAATGCATATTGTTAACAGAGTGAAAAGTTACTGAACTAGATATGCAGTGTATTTAAGCACTCCACCGGTTGTTGCACTCAGAGTTTGGGCAGCTATGCTAACTTTCATCTTCTTCATTTTTGCTGCGTAAACATGAAAATAGACCATCTTTGAGACGATTACTCTTGTCATCCAATTGGTATTTGTCGAAGTGTTTTTGGCACACACGTTTATTCAATAACTGATCCTTTGATATACCAAGAAGTTCAGAATTCACTGACACCAAATACGACAGCCATAAAGCCCTAAGTTTATTGTGCTTTGGTAAATTATAAAGGCGATGAGTTTTGTTGGTCGAAGTGTACAACCAACAACACAGCATCTGATAGGAGCCATGACCGCGGACCAAAGCACCAGAGCACTGCAGTATAATTCGTAGCGAGCAAGGAACTTGGAATCAATCACAACTTAAGCAATAAAGCAAGGCGAACGACTAGTACACAAACTATAACACAGCAGTACACGAGCTTCGACACACGAATGACGGTAAATCCACAGATTGGATTTAAATCTCCAATCCGTCACTTTGACACATAGTTAAACATAACGGCCAAAATGGCTGCCAACAACATGGCTAGAGTGCGTTTCATCAAATAGTTCCTATGGCGTAATGTTGGCTCCACTGTCTTATGGACCTACTGGACCTATCAGGTCCATGCTTTATCAACGGTAGCGTATCGTGTTCGTTCTAGAACAGTGGAGCCAACCTTACGGCATAGGAACTATTTGATGAAACGCACTCTATCGGAACTAGCGCTAAGCCGCATTTTTTTGGAACTAAGCTGTCGCAGGCTGTCACAAACTACGTTCCATTTTTATATTTTCAATCTCAAATGGTTCCCGCTTGCTTTCAACTTTTATTTAATTTAAAATGGGCTTGTTTTTAGCTTTTCAGTTTTTTTAAACTTAAGTTTTATATCGTAGTCGGTTTTTTTTAATTACTTTTTTATTTATGTTTTATTTTTGTCTTAGAAATTGAAACATAGTGTAAGTAATTTTGAATTTTGGTACGTAATATGTAATATATTTAATTTATGAGTGAAACAAAAATGGGAAAACACTAGGAATAGAACTGAAAGACAAAAATTTTAAAAATAATGTTTTATTAAAAGGACAGTAGTTTTGGCATATTGTGTGTATCAAACTATTTCGTCTATCGTATTATATTATCTTAATAATTATTATACCAATAAGTTGTTTACAATTTCAAATAAAGCTGATTGAAATTAATTTGTTTTACTTACGTTTTCTTTGCAACTTACCTATTTCCATCTCATCCATACGTTCAGGGAAAATCTCATTTGCGACGCAGTTTCTTTTAGTTTTTTTGGATTCCTGCCAACTTTAGGTGCCCAAAAATGTAAGTTATGGTAATTCGTTATACCATCCCGGTCAAACTTTGACTCGTCAGTCCACAAAATATTTCTTAGGTAATGTTCCTGGTTAGCGTCAGCGTTTAACATAAACCGAGAAAATTCGAGTCGCCTGGCAGGATCTCCCTCGTGCAATGTTTGGACAGGTTGATAATGGTATGGGCTACCTGATAGATGTACTACCGACCACACTTTCCACTGGGACATACCGAGCTGTCTTGCAACAATGTTCGTCGAGATGTTTGGGTCATCAATAAAACACTGAAGAATGGTGTCCTTGTGTACCGTCGAGGTCTGCTAGCGTTGACTTGTGTTCTCTGAACACTGCCAGTTTCAGACAATCGTCGATAGGTGCTCCCGAAAACAGTAACGTGGGTAAGTCGACGATCAGGAAAGCGGCGTTGGTATTCTCGCCGAGCCGCAGCCGCGTTTCCATCGGCAAAACCATAACAAAACTTTATGTCTGCGTATTCGTTATTAGAATACGAAGCCATGTTATCTGAAATAACAATGATAACAAAAAGAATAAGAAGAGAAACAAGAATTAACAATAATGATCGATAACAAATTAACGCGATGAGAGATTGGTTAATAGCAAGATAACAACACACGTGCTTGCGCGGCGTAGAGTCGAAATTTACTAAGGAAGGCGACGCGAGCGCAGCAGACGCCGTGTATTCCCCCGCCCGCACACCCCGCCCCATCACGAAGAATTTCGCCAGTAAAATCGGTTGTTTTAGCGAGGATCATAAACTAAAAACAGATGATTTCTCTCCCTGCACCGCGCGCCGGCGCGCTGGTTCAAACACATGCCATGCCACGAATTATGTATTTTAAAATTGACTTTTATACCTTTTTGGAAAGCTTACAGAATAGGCAAGTTGTTTTAGTTATTTGTACGATTAATGTCATAGTAATTTTTGTGACGAGACAACATTTTTGTAGCGTAAAATGAAAATATTAATAAGATATTATTCTTAAATCGCTCATTATTTTAATTATTTTGTTAAATTAAGTAGTTTTAATTATGTCAATAGCTTAATTAAAGTGCTAGCTACAACATCATTTTTAATGGTACCCATTCAAATATGTATTTTTTTTTTTAATTTGGAATTAAATGTCAAATTTTGGGTAAATATCGAAAAACTCTTAAAATTCAAATATCTCGAAAACGATTGAATTTCGGCCATACATATGGGGGGTTCAATTTGTTGCATTTTGGCCCCCTTATCAGCCCCTGACGGATATACGTCGAATTACCAGTACTTAACCCTGTATCCAATCTCTGCAGCAATAATTAATACATAGTGGGTACATATAAAAGGTTAGCTAGAACAGAATAGAAATATCCTACGTGCTGCATTTAACAAGTGAGTAGGTATTAGTAGTATAATATGTAGTAGGTATAAAAGGTAGGTATACTATTCCGCTACAATATTACTAGCTTTCGCCTGCGGCTTTGCCCGCGTGCATGTCGGAAATTATCCCACGAGAACGTACTACTGGGATAAAAAGTACCATATGTCCTAAACCAGGTCATGGTCTATCAGTGTGCTAAATTTCATCCAAACCCGTTCAGACGTTTTAACGCAAAAGCGTAAAAAACAAACAAACTCACTTTCGCATTTATAATATATATTCAGACCCAAAATGGACCGTGCTTTATATACCCTTACCAATGGGTATTTTTGAATGTTCCAGAATGTTCTTAAACGTTTAAAACTAATGATACTACATTAATACCTAATACTTATGAATGTTCTGGATTGTTCTAAAAAATTGTTTAACGTTTCAGACTATCCGCGAACAGTCTAAAACATTCTGGAAAATTCTCGATGAAGATTATTTTCATTTTTACCTAAGGGACATACTTTTAGGGATATATAGGCTGAAAGTTTGGCTCTCTATAAAATTATACAACAGTCGAGAGCATTATATAACATTCCAGTGTTGCAGGTTGTTTTAATTTTTTTAAGAATAGTCTGGAACTTTCCAGAACATCCTGGAACATTCTGGAATGTTGTAGAGTGCTCTCAAAGTGCGCACAAAGGTTCTGGACTATCGTAGAAATTTTTAGAAGGCAAAACTTTCAGCCCTTATATTTCAGAAGGTACCTTTTGGGTAAAAACAAAAATAATCTTGATCGAGAGAGGATAAAGAGCAATCACTTTAGGTAAGTCCCTTGATCGTATGTACCTTAATTTATTTTTAAGTTTTTGCGCTTACACACTTACTTTTATAATACACACTTACTTTTATAATAAATTGTATATTGTAACATAAATACTTAAGATTTGTCAAAATAAACAAATACATTTTATCGGGGTCAGTCTTCGATCAATAATTATTGATCGAAGGGGCCAGTTGTACGCTTACAGTATATTTGTACGTAATACTAAATATCATCATCATCATTTCAGCCGAAAGTCGTTCACTGCTGGACATAATAGGCCCTCCATAGCACCGCAATTTCGACCGGTAGCTGTGCTTCCCACTTCATCGGTTATATTTGATAGTATTGGGTTGGCTAATAAGTAATGAGCGACATACAACTATTTTATTTGTATTTATTTATTAAATGAATAATTGTTAATCATTAATAATATATTCACCGTTGTTTTCTACTACCATTCGCCATCGATCTGGCAAAGAGTGAATGGCGTCCGCATAGAACTTCGTTGGTTTTGAATTGAAGAAGTCATCTATGTATTGTTTCAAGTGTGGTTCATCGTCAAAGCTTTTTTCCCGTAAATTATTACTAAGTGATCGGAACAAGCTGAAATCAGTTGGTGCTAAGTCCGGCGAATATGGAGGGTGGGGTATTATTTCCCAATTAAGCTCCAATAGTTTTAGCCTGGTACTCTTAGCAATATGCGGCCGGGCATTGTCGTGCAGGAAAAATATTTTCTCGTGTTGTGGACGTTTGCGATGGATGTCAAGCTTCAGTTTTTCGAGTTGATCACAATATATTGTTGCTGTAATCGTAGTATTAGTAGGAAGGCATTCCCAGCTTATTACTCCATGTATATCCCACCAGACAGAAAGCATTACCTTGCGAGGATGAAGATCGCCTTTTGACGTTGGTTTTCCGTGTTCTTTACATCCCAGCCACTGGCGCTTGCGTGTGTGATTAACATAGAGAACCCACTTTTCATCTCCAGTGACAAGATGATCTAACCAATTAAATGTGCGGCGGAAAGATAAAAGTTGTACACAAATCTCAGCTCGGTAGGTCAGCTGATCTTTACTTAATTGATGCGGTACCCAAACACTATATTTGTAAGTCTTTCCCAAACCCTGTAAATGATTTTCTATGGTGCCATGAGAGCACTCGGGCTGAACAGCCAAATCGCGTGTAGTTCTTCGAGGATCTTCTTCGATTAATAGTTTTAATTTATCGATATCTATTTCCACGGGGCGCCCAGACCTTGGTTGATCGGTTAAGGAAAAATCGTTATTGCAGAACCGTTGGAACCAGCGCTTTGCTGTTGCTTCGGAGACTGCATCGTGAGCTATCCTTTGACATATATTACGTGTAGCTTTTGCAACAGAATGCCCAGATTGAAACTCATATAATAAACAGTGTCGTACGTGGGTTTTAATATCATTTCTTTGAGAACTTTAACGCACTAACAGCCAAACTATCAATAACGCGCATGCGGGATGTCGCTACGCCCCCGTAAGGGGGCGCGGCGTGCGGCGTCGGGGCATGGCCCCCCGACCGCGAAAGCCATACGGTGGCCCGTAACCACGGGCCCCTCATTGTGATCGCCGCTGGCGAAAAGATGTTTGGGCGTGCGGCATACACGCCCATGTAGAGAGGTGTCTGAAAATTTGTGTCTGTAGGCACGCCACGACGTTGATGCCCAACGCCGCTTGCTTCACCGTTAAATCGGCGGACAACCACTACCGAGTGAGACCCCCACCTACATGGGGGAAGCCCAGCAGATGGCCATCCAGCGACAGATTTACGGACTCGACGTTCCTACAGAAGGGGTGTATGGCCCCCCTCACCTCCCCGTTTTCAGGTCGAGCCGAGCCCGGGTGGCGAGAAGGGACCGTGTTCTGAGTGTGTGGGCGGTATTGTACTGTGTAACACCGCCCGGTGTATACGCGAGTCGCCCGCCCGCATAAAAAGAGCCGCGACATCGCGTGTGAGTTGGGTGCCTGTATAGAGGTGAATGTCTGTTGTTTGCTACGTGACACGCCTATATTAACCTAGCACGCGCCACGCAACAGATGCATGTATTTGTTTGGAGTCAGTGTCACAAGTGAGCCGCGTGTAGACTGAGAGCGACTCACTCGGAAGTCCAGTCCGGTGATGGGGTCAGTCGTCCGCAACCAGGTCGCGGGGCAAGGGCCTCCTCGCGTCTGGGGGGCGCGTATGCCAGGGCGCTATCTGCTTGACATGGGGCCAAGCAGATGCGTCGGCACGCGCGAACATCCCCTTCGCGAGGCGCCGCACAAACTCATCCAGGCTCTCAATCCGGAGGTCCCTCTGGATGATGTCGTTCCTCACGAAGCGAGGAGCGTCCACTATGGTCCGCAACGCAAGGTGTTGCTGCGTGCGGAGGAGCTTGCGGTTCGTCTCGCTCGTGAGGGCGAACCATGCAGGGGCGGCGTACGTCAGTATTGGGCGCACGTACAACTTGTACACGCCCAACTTGACGCGCGCCGGGATGCGGGACGAGAGCACTGGTCGAAGGAGGTTGCGGGCGACCCTACCTTGTGCGACAACATTGCGGACGTGTGACCCCATTGTGAGCCGACGGTCGATGGTGACGCCCAGGTACTTGACCCGGGGCGACCACTCGACGTCAGCTCCCTGCAGCTTCAAGGGTGGTGGGAGAGGCGCGGACCCGGTCACCATCGCCTGCGTCTTACCCACGTTGACCGACAGCCGCCACTTGGACAGCCACTCGGGAAGCAGGTTGAGCGCGCGCTGCATCTTGACCGCCGCGTACTTCGCATTGAGCGAGGTGGTGATGTACGCGGCGTCGTCGGCGTACAGCGCGAGCATCGCGTCCGGAGTGGTGGGGATGTCATCGGTGTAACGTGAGTAACACGCCGGCGACACGCAGCTGCCCTGCGGCACACCGGCGAGCACCGGGCGGGCGCTTGACAGCGCTCCGTCGACCACCACCCTGAAAGTCCTGTTTGAAAGGAAATTAGAGACCACCATTACAACGCGACGGGGCGCGTCCGAGGTGGCTAACTTGTAAATGAGGCCGTCGTGCCACACGCGGTCGAAGGCCTTCTCCATGTCGAGGAATACTGCAACCGCGTATTCCTTCTTGTTCATGGCCGCCGAGAGGTGGTGCAGTACCCTCGACAGCTGAAGCGTCGTGCTATGTTCCGCCCGAAACCCGAACTGTTCCGGTCGTGGCGAGATATGAGGCTCGAGATGTCGCAGCAGGAGTGCTTCGAACACCTTGGAGATAGTCGGCAGCAGCGTGATTGGCCGATAGCTCTCCGGCTTCAGGATGTTTTTCCCCGCCTTGGGCAGCATAATGACGCGCCCCTCCTTCCACGAAGCAGGAAAGGTCCCCGTGCGCAGTATCCCCGTGAACAGGCGCGCCAGCGCCGCTACCGTACGGAACGGCAGGTGGCGCAGCACTGTGTTGGTGATACCGTCGGCACCGGGGGCCTTCTTCGGCTTCGTCCTTAGGATGGCGCGTCTGACTGCCCCAGGCGAGAAAAAGATGGCGTCCTCCTCGGGAGCTATCGGCGTGGCGAAGTAGTCCCCAAGGTGTTTCTCGACCGCTGCGACATGCTCGGTGTCGCTGGTCGGGTTCGGGCAGAACTGACGCTCCAGGTGTTCGGCGAAGACCTCCGCCCGGTCCTCCGCTACATACTTTAGCGCCCCGTCGCTGTTTAGCAGCGGTCGCACCGGGGCTGGGGTGTTCGTCAGCTGGCGGCAAAGT
Organism: Dicycla oo; assembly: GCA_948252095.1. Classification (NCBI taxonomy): domain Eukaryota; kingdom Metazoa; phylum Arthropoda; class Insecta; order Lepidoptera; family Noctuidae; genus Dicycla; species Dicycla oo. The sequence continues at coordinate 16,093,987 of OX411718.1, forward strand.
CGGTGCACTGACGGCCAGCTGCCTGTCGCGGCGTCAATGCGTTCCTCCCAGCCCGCGGCGGTGTGAGCCTGGAGCTCGGCCTTTACCTTCTCCGCGAGACGGTTCAGTTGTGTTTTCAGTGTAGGGCATCTCAGTTGTTGCCACTGCTTGCGAAGGCGCCTCTTCACGGCGATCATTGACCTAATATGCGCCGGCAGGGGCGGCAACAGCACTCTCCCCTGCGGCTGCGTCGTCGTCGCCGCTTCTAAGGCGCTTTGGATGCAAGCAGTGACATCCTCCGCCGTCTGGTAATAACGCGCATGAGCGCGACTCGCTCTTTATATACCCTCTGCTACAGAACGTTCTCGAACCTTTCCGAAAATTCTAGAAATTATAAACTAAAACGCTCATTACTTATTAGCCAACCCGATATACATACTAATTCCATAGGTGTCAGGTCAGGCACGGCACGCACGACCGAATCAAAATACTTACGTTTGACAGATTCAAAATTGACAGCACATGCGATCTGTCTGTGGTCACAAGACTCCCAGAAACGTAAACAAACGATTGATTCGTATTATTTTGTATTTTGTAACTTATGAAAATTGATCAAATAAAATGTTACCCCAAATTAAACTTACTGTAACGCAAAACGACAAATTAATTCAGACAGTCACTAAAACAATCGAAAAGCGACATTACATTAAGTCGCTTGAGGAATTTCAATTAGAGGCGAATGCTGCATTAACCAAGATGATAGAAGAACTTGGTGAAATTGGTGAAGCCAGTAAGTTTTACGTAATCAAAACTTCGTTGGTTCTACTGGATTTCAGCCGAAAATTAGTTGTGGATAATCTGCAACACATGCTGAACTCCTAGCTGAACTGAAACTTTTATTAAGTCACACACATAATATTAGGTTCAGTAGGCCGCACATACCTTGAACTGGCCTAGCGTAGTACACAGTTTCATAGAGGCCAGTTTATACAGGTTTTGTGCCACTGACGTGCAGCTTATATACCATATTGAGACAGAGGTTATAAAATATTTATTGCCAATGAATAACGGTTGTGTACCTATGTAACATTTTTTTGCCTAAATGTTTTAATTATTGCATGCTCTTGATTTTGCCTAATAATAATATGTATAATTAAGTCATGTATATTTTTGTTCAAGTTGGGGATGTCAACATGGATGACGGAGATGATGAGGACACTGATGATGATGATGCTGAGAGCTCACAATCTACTGGCATGGAATCAAAGGGACACAGTGAAAACAAAAAGAAAAAACATAATTAATGGTCTAATCTGTGGACAATTGGACAATTATATAGTTAGTAATATATTACAATAAGTGTCTGTGTGGTCCTGATTTTTATATTCATTATACCATTATAACCTTTTTTTACGATGTTTTCGAAACAATAGAGATGCACAACGAACACACATGTGCGCCGCGCCGCACTCGAAGAAAGTTATGAAAACGCGCATGTGTGTCTGCCGCACTTAATGTGTTAAAGGTGTTTCACGGGTGAAATTTTCGATAGGCATACAGAGGCACAGTTATATTATCACCTACAGTGTCTTAGACATCTTAGAAGGTAAGTTTGAACGTTAGACATGTATTACTTATACATGTTTGATTTTCTTTTGTTTATATTTTTAATTATGCATATATGTCAAGACATTAGAAAATGTATCCGCGTGTATCCGAGCTAAAACATTTTTTTTCTCCTTCCCTGACTCGTGCTTTATAGGAATCAGTTTTGTATTCCCATGCACCTATTTGCCCATGTCATACAAAGTTTTTTTTTTCATTAGGTGGATAAAAATGAAGAAACTCACTATTTTTGAAGTTTGGCTTAATGCTTCCTAAGGAAACGAACCAATAACACTCCTAAAGGCTCCAGAAGTTGCCAGACTAGAGAACTCGGGTGAACAAGAAGACCTCAGCTACTCGGTGGAAGAAGAAAATATAATTGACTTGAAAAATGACAGTTTCTAAAAAAACCTTTTCAAATAATTATATGTGTATATACAATCAACTAATATTACTTTTTATTTTCTTTTACACGACTGCCCAAAAAAAGGAGTGTTTATGTTTATTTTCTACCATTATTACGAAATTAACAGTAGAAAATAAATTAGTGATTTAGTAATTTATTTTATAAACTTTTACCACTTCCCTGTATATTTAGGTTGGGGAAAAAGTCTTTTCGCATTATAGTATGTATGAACTTGTAATAAAATCTCTTTGGCTATACTATTTGTATCTAGCTGGTTTTGGTATCATTGAAAGTTTAAATTTCAAAGAACATAATTCCAAATTCAAATTAGGAAAATGTGTGTTTTTCATTTGTTTTTCGTACCGTCAAGATGAGTGAATCTAATGAAGAAATTCGAAACATTTTAAAATTTTACTACAAAAAAGGTAAAAATGCAACGCAAGCCGCGAAAAAAATTTGCGATGTTTATGGACCTAGTGTAGTGTCTGTGAGAGTAGCACAGATTTGGTTTTCAATCCGGAAATTTTGATGTCAAAGATGCACGTCGCTCTGGTCGCCCTATTACGGATAAAATGGATGCCATTTTTGAAAAAGTGGAGCAAGATCGGCATATCAGTAGTTACGACGTAGCTGAAGAACTGGAAATTGACCACAAAACAGTTCTGGCGCATTTGAAAAAAACTGGGTACACAAAAAAGCTCGACATTTGGGTACCTCACGAGCTCACTGAAAGAAACCTAATGAACCGTGTACTCATTTGTGATTCTTTATTACGACGTAATGAAACCGAACCATTTTTGAAGAAGCTGATGAAAAGTGGATCACGTATGACAAGAACGTGCGAAAAAGGTCGTGGTCAAAGGCCGGTCAGGCTTCACAGACTGTGGCGAAACCCGGGTTAATTCGCAACAAGGTGATGCTGTGTGTGTGGTGGGATTGGAAGGGCATTATTCATTATGAGCTGTTACCACCAGGCAGGACCATCGATTCTGAACTCTACTGCGAACAACTGATGAGATTAAAGAAAGAAGTTGAGAGAAAGCGGCCGGAATTAATCAACAGAAGGGGTGTGGTTTTTCATCATGATAACGCTAGACCTCACACATCTTTAGCCACTCAGCAAAAATTAAGAGAGTTTGGCTGGGAGGTGTTAATGCATCCGCCGTATAGTCAGTGGCGTAGCTAACATGGGTGGCACCCGGTGCGCATAATTGTGGTGTCACCCAAAAATGAAATCTGTTAAAATGAATAAACATGCAATAAACGTATAGTATGTTTTTATTTAATTATTATAAATAAGTCTTTCATAACTACAATAGAAATTTTGATACTAATAGTTACTAATTATCTACATTTGTTTATACTAATGTAAGTACAAGCACTAAAATCTCTTTTTTCTAGCTTTAACAGCTGCAAACTCGGAAATCACATCATCAAAATTTATATTTTGTGTTGCCTCGTGTTCTATTGTTAATATGCCAAGATTTTAAGTCTGTTTTCGGCCATTGTTGCCCGCAAGTAATTTTTAATTAATTTTAGTTTGCTGAAACTCCTCTCACATGAAGCAACTGATACGAAAATTGTCATAAATAACTTTAGTGCGACCATAAGATTCGGAAGAGCTTCTGTTAAGTCCCATTCCACGATGAATTTCAAAAAGTCTAGAGTCACCCAGCTAGAAACTGTAACATTAGCCGCTTTTAAATGTCTTCTCTACCTCGGTATCTCTAAAAAGAGTTCTGTTTCTGATATCTCATCATAAAAACCAGTAAATTTTAAAAATTCGCGAAAGAATTGAGCAATGACACAGGCGACAAGCAACGACTATTTCAGGGGAATCCCCAATCAGTTAGTGTAGTAGGGCTAAATAAAACGACAACATTTTGAGGGGCTCCCCGATCGATCTAGAGCCATGAACATAAAAATAACAGTGTGTACACTGGAAAAAAATCACGGTCTAATGTGTGGTCAGAGTGAATAATTTCTTGTTAACATTTATTTCAAATAATAAGTACGTGCATTTATAAATAATCACAATTGATAAATTAAATTATTTTGTTGGGATAACTTGATTAAAATAGCTTCAAACCCATATTATTTATCATTAAAAAACGTGACAGTTTGTGTAAATTTTTTTATACAGTCAGGTGTCACCCCGGAACCGGTGACACCCGGTGCGGACCGCCCCCGACGCCCCCCCCTAGCTACGCCACTGCGTATAGTCCTGACCTTGCACCTTCAGATTTACACCTGTTTCGGTCTCTTCAGAATTCTTTAGGCAGTGTCAGGTTAACATCACGAGAGGACTGCCAAAACCACTTGTCGCGGTATTTTGACCAGAAGTCCCAAAATTTCTATAGCAATGGGATCATGTCCCTACCTACAAGATGGCAAAAAGTTATCGAACAAAATGGTACCTACATACTTTAGTTAAATGTAAATAAACTATATTAAAAAATGTTTTGAATTTTCTTAAAAAATGCGAAGAAACTTTTTCCCCAACCTATTATTATACTAGCTTTTGACCGCGGCTCCGCCCGCGTGGACATCGGAAATTATCCCACGGGAGCGTACTACCGGCATAAAAGTAATCTATGTCCTAATCCAAGCCATGGTCTACCCAAGTGCCAAATTTCATCCAAATCCGTTCAGACGTTTTAGCGTGAAAGCGTAACAAACAAACAAACTCACTTTCGCATTTAAAATATTATATTCGTTTTTACCTAAGGGGCGTACTTTTTGAGACATAAAGGCTGAAAGATTGGCTCTCTATAAATTTCTACAACAGTCGAGAGCATTCTACAACATTCCACATTGTTGCAGGATGTTGTAAATTTTTTGGAAATAGTCTGGAACTTTCCAGAACATCCTGGAATATTCAGGAATGTTGTAGTGCTCTCGAATATTCACAAAGGTTCTGCACCACAGTTGCGTAACATACTATCAATCGGAATCTGAATCCATTGCCTGATATGTTCGAAAAATTTGCCTGCTCCACAACATAAATAACGTAATTAATGTTGTTGATTTCACATTCCGATTGATAGTGTGTTGCGCATTTATCCCGCTGGAATACGAGAGAATTGAAGAATGAGAATCTCGTATTGTAGAAATTTTTAGAAGGCTAAACTTTTAGCCCTTATATTTCCTAAGGTACGCCCTTTAACAAAAATAATCTTGATCGAGATGGGATAAAGGGTTATCACCCTATGTAAGTCCCTTGATCGTAGCTTAATTTGTTTTCGAGTTTTTGCGGCACGCACATTATACACTTACTTTTATAATGTATATTTGATGGTTAAACGAACTTACCTTAAGTGATGTTCGACCATAATTATACGAGGTCGACGTCACATCCGAAAGATTTATTTGATTCACTTGGTAGTTCACTTTCTAATGTACTAGGCATCGCACAATTTTTAGAGCTAAAAAATAAAATATATTAAAAGTATGTAAGTTGACTACGACGTGGTACCTTCCCCTACTATGTTACTTGCGCCCGCGCCGCCATAACTTCACGACAATTTGGGGAGATTTATGATTGATCTTGCAATGATAGGGTTTGGGTGGGTTATAAATCTTTCGGATGTGACGTCTCGTATAATTATGGTCGAACATCACTTAAGGTAAGTTCGTTTAACCATCAATTATACTACGACGTCACATCCTTCAGATTTATTAGATTCACTTGGTAGATGTTTAGAATCTGGAGTGAAATAGGTGAAGCATAAAGGAGGAGCGTAGTAGAGCTTTGAAATAAAAACTCTCCGTAATGTTTTCAAATCAACGATATTATTAATTAACAATTAGCTTCACTCACTATAATCTATGACAGTAATTAGGTAGGTAATACATATCTTTATATTAAGATTGTTTGGCAGATCAATTACAAACGGCCGTTGCAAAAATCTCCTGATCATTATTTACAAGGGGTTTGTCGTAGAACTTTGCAAAAGTTAGTGAGTTCCCAGAACAACCAGCTGACTTCTTAATAAGGTCTACAGAAATGCCTTTTCTTTTAGCCGCCGAAGTAGACGCATGGCGCGTACTATGCGCGGAAAATATGGTCGTATCTACGCCGCTTTCAGTAAGTACCATTTTAATCCAGCGGCTAATAGAAGAAGCACTCGCGTTGTGTATAGGTTTTTTAATAGTTACTCGTAGTATGAGTTTATCAGTCTGTGAAGAATGTCTAAAGTTTTGAGTTGCTTCCAGATATGAGGACAAAGTCTTACCAAATTTCTACTTTCTACTTCTATTTCTACTTCTACTTTCTACTAAAGGCAAATTTCTACTTTATGAGGGAAAAAAGGTATGATTAATCGTGGCATGTTTCGCCCCGATGCTGAAGGTTTAGTAAGGTCAGTAATAATTATTTCAAAGTTTGAGTCATTGGCTCTAACATTACAAAAGCGAATTAATGATAGTGTCTGCACACGTTGTGCAGTCGACAACGCAAGCAGAGCCACCAGTTTTTTAGTAAGTTTCTCTAGTGGCAAGTCATCGTTTGGATACCAGTTTGAGACATAATCAAGGACGAGATTTGGGTTCCAAGTTGCCTGATATTTAGGGAAAATAGGGTTCATTTTAAATACTCCCTTAAAGAAACGGGAAACAAGGTCATCGTCACTTAACTGCCTGCCTAATATGAGAGCCAACGCTGAACGAATGGAATTCAGAGTGGAATAGCTTGCCCCCTCTTCGAGTTCCACCGTTAGGAACTTTAGTATAAGTGGAATATTTGCACTGTAGCAGCTTATATTATTATTGGTAAAAAAATTCCACCATTTTTTATAAGCGCAGCCGTATTGTTTTAAAGAATTTTTTGCCAAGGATGCAATCATAATTTCGATAGTTTCGGGTGTTAAGTCTTGTCTTGCATATGCTTCCCTGATAATAGGGATGACACCAGGGTAAGTCGTGTCCACAGTGGGTGTCTGGTTCTGAAAGGAGACAGTAGTAGATTAGGATCAGATTTAAAGTAAACGAGATCGCTTTGTGATAACTTCAAAAAGAGTGGGTACCAAGGCTGACTAGGCCAATATGGTACTACCATTATTCCCGTAGCTTTATCATTGGTATTTTTCGTAGACATCTTAAAATCAATGAAAACGGAGGGAACGAGTAGAAGAAGAAAGCACCCCAATCTACCGTGAACGCGTCAATGTTGAACACTTCCGGGTCTCGTTTCCATGAGATATACCTGTCACACTTGGCGTTTACTCTAGTAGCAAATAAGTCGATTTCAGGGCAACCAAACTTATGAACGGCTTTATTAAAAGCTAACGAGGACAGACTCCATTCAGTATCGATATTCTTTCGTCTCGGTTCTTCGTCTGCCTCAACATTGTCTTCCAGAATCCGCTTGTCCTTTCACCGTTACAGAATACGCCCCAGCCTGTCAGAAGCGTCCGAAAATATTTCTAATTCATAACGTCCGTTGCGTATTAGACTTTTTGTACGCATTATATTGTCTGTCCACCATAACAAGTCTGGTTTTAGGCTAATGGGTAACATAGGTAACATGGTAGAAATATTTTTGACAAAAATTGGTCAGGCACGGCCGCACGCTTAACGACAGCACCGGAAGACTGTAATTTTGATATCTCGGCGCTTATATTGGTTATTTCGGAATTACTAAAATTTCAATTCTCGGGTATAACTGTTTGAATGACTGGGTTTGTGAAGGGAATTTTGAAACCCCTTACGTAACTTAAAACGGCAGGATCGTTGGTTATATTACACCAGTTATCAAAAAAATAGCTTAGTCTACCCGCATGGGGTACAGTTACCTCGTTTAAGGTTTGTGTGTTCTGAAGTTGGTCTTCGATGGCGGTGTCTGGCGATGTGCAGCTGACGTTTTCCATTTGTTCGTTTGAACATGGAAGCGAGGTCTTTGCCCACCCTGTCTGCGTGCTTGTTGACCTTGAGATCTGGATGGGCTCCGCCAGTTTCCCTGCTGTGTGTACCTCCGGGTTGTTTGTGTAGAGTTACTACGTTTTATCTGGAGTCCAGACCTTTCGGCAGTTTTTGATGCCTTTATTTTCTCGCCTAGATTGGTTCCAAAAAGGTAAGTGTCCCTTTTTATGTTGGTAATCAGCTGTGTGAAATTTTTATCTAGGGATGTAATGACTAGTTTTCTTCTAGTTTTTGTATTTTCATAATGCAGATCTAACAGTATCTTATTGATATCCGATATTTTCTTTAAAAGTTCTATTTTATCCGTATCCCCATCAATAATGGAGCATGTCAGATTAGTTAATCCTGCAATTCCATAACCAAGATGGTTTTGTGCCTTTTCCAGTAATTTGTCTCTGTTTTTTACCGAGTCACTTAGGACCGGGATGATTTCTGAATTTAACAGAGGTGCTTTGGCAAGCTTGAAGTTTTCTGGTACTAGTGACTTTTCCAAAACTTCCTGCTTCTGTTCTCTCGTCAGGCCATCGGTTAGGACACCCCCAACGTTTAGCAATCTCGTCAGGAATCGGTGGTCCAAAGACTTCGTCCTTTCCCTTCAATTCGCCGAGCGCTTCTAATATCTCCTGGGGTAAGGATTCCTGGGTAGTGGTAGCAATAACAGTATCTTTACTAATGCTGGGACCTGGTTCTGAGAGTGGCGTTGGGACACCGATTTGTGTTTCGTGATTCGCATTTTCTAATAAAAAACCAGGAGCCACCGCGGACCTGATAAGTTGTGCTGGCACATCCGAATCGTCCGATTCTGAGAGGTCCACCCGAATTTGTTTATACGGCGGTGAGGCGCCAGGTGATAATGGCCAGGGTTCGGAGTCTGCAAAGAACAACGCGGACGTTGTTTTTTAAATCACACGAAACAATCGTACACTGCAATTTGCAGTTGTGTATTTTAGAGTCATTGGTTATAATCACGTTACAACACGAGACTGTATAGTTATCAGCCATGATCACGTCATGGTGAATAACAGTATCACCTCATAAACTACAATGCCGCCTTATTTATCTGTTGCGATCGCATCGCAAAGAATAACCAGCGGGTAGGTAGAGAAAAAAACGAAATCTATCAGCCGCGATCGCGTCGCAGAGAATAGTATGAGTAAATAAATAATAATACAGTCTTAACTATATTTTTAACGTATGCCATAACGTTAACTAGGTACCTTAAGATAGAATACACACACGAAAAGAAAAGAAAAAATAATCACAATAAATTAATTATTGACGGTAGATTGTGATAGCATGTTTTTTAAACATCTGGTAGAAAATCTATCGGTCGATGCATGAATTATGCGTAAAAGTAATTAGGTATAGTTCTTAAATAACGTAAACAAGTATGACTCACCTTCGCTTGTTTCCGAGAGGTGGATAAGTTGCTTTTGTAACCGTCTTATTTTCTTCCGAATGCGCGATTCCTTATCTCCGTGTTTTCGTTTACCCATTATAGTAAACCTGAACCACAGTTTTCACTAAATCACACGCGAGTTGTACATGAAATATTACAGTTGTTGCGATGCCCGCACAAAAAAAGCGAATGACAAGAGTTATGGCGGCGCGGGCGCAAGTAACATAGTAGGGGAAGGTGCCACGTCGTAGTCAACTTACATACTTTTAATATATTTTATTTTTTAGCTCTAAAAATTGTGCGATGCCTAGTACATTAGAAAGTGAACTACCAAGTGAATCAAATAAATCTGAAGGATGTGACGTCGTAGTATAATCACTCACACCTAGAATGTTCTCGAAATTAAGGCGCGAAATTTAAAAACTTAAATTTTAAAATGTTTTCAGAACTAATTTGAATAATTAAAATTATGTCGCTTTAACTCCAAAATATAAGTTAGCTACTGCTGTATAAATACACAAAATTTAATAACTTTATTATAGTAACAAATGTAATTTAAGACTTTATTGAAATTGGAATTTTAAATTTCGCGCCATTACTACACATGCTGCAATTGCTCGCAGCGCCTTTCGAAATGCAACCCAAATAATCGTTGTTCTGATGAAGTTCAAATACTCGACAACAGATGGCGCCACTACACTTAATTTCCAAGTTGAAGGGTTGGAAAAGCCCTTAGGTTAAAACGGGAACTCTCTTGTTCGAGGGGGGATAAAGGGCTATCACACTATATAAGTCCCTTTATCGTGCCGGGACTCCTTTCCGGTTAAGTAGTCTCGACCTCTCTAGGTCAACTACGAGATGCCATTCAAAAAAAAAAACCGGGACTCCTTTTTAAGTTTTATCGGCACGCACATTTTATTAACTTAGTTTTATTATATATAATGATAATGATATACAGGGAAGTGTTAAAAGTTTGTGTTTTTGGAAATGTGGTTTGCAGCTGCCTGTGCCTTCTATGTTAACTAGGATTCTGATTAGTCGTTTTTATAGTGTGAAAAGTGTAGGTGCATGTCTACTGTTTCCCCATAATATTACGCCATAGCTTAAAAAATCAATAATATAGGACCAGAAGAATGGAAACAAGTTTGTGATCATGCTGTTAAATGCGAAGATGAATATAGATTTGACCCAAGAATCGATAGTTTTTCCGATGAAATGATTATTTACACAGGTGATAGCAGTGGGGAAAGTGTAAATGAACAAGAGCATAATGAAAGTTCTGATGAATCTACGATATCAGAAATAGAGATCTTCCCTGATTCTGATTAATTTTTTTGTAATTGTAATATTATTCTGGAATGATCAGTGCTGTAAATACTTTTGAACTGAGATTTTAATGATTAGATTTCTAAGATTTTAATGTAAACCTGTGTTTGAAAACCATTTTTTCTTCTTCTAATATAAACCTTGTGTTATTTAAACCTTTTCTTCCATCATTACACCAGCTTCAGTAAGACACTTGAAAAGTACTATAAAATTTTCGAAGTAAATCAATCCAACAAAGATTGTAGCATATTCGCAATCGTGTGGTTTTCCTCGCTATTTACTTACATGGAATTATCGAATCAAATTTCGTTACTGATAAATCAATATTTATCTCTTTTAGCACAAAACACATAATTCTACTAAATTATGCATGAAGAAAATGCACTTAAACACTCTATATACACAGTCTGGCCATAAATACTGTTACAATTAAAAATAAGAAAGATATTACATTTGAATTTGGAATCTGTCATTTTTATACGATTGTTCATTGAATTTTCTAATTTTGGCGCCAATACATTGTACAATATTTTTGCGATATTAAAATGAAGTGGGGTGATAAAGAGAACCGAATCGCTGTGATTGCATTACACAAAGTTGGTATGGAGCCAAATGCAATTTTTAAAACTCTCCATACGCTTGGTATTAGTCAAATGTTTGTGTACCGGGCTATTAATAGGTAATAAGACCTCCTCCGTTTGTGACAGAAAAAGATCTGGCCGTCCACGTAGTGTTCGTACGAAAAAGGTGGTCAAAGCAGTAAGGGAAAGAATTCGAAGAAATCCTGTCGGAAAGCAAAAGATTTTATCTCGGGAGATGAAGATAGCACCCAGAACTATGTCGCGTATTTTAAAAGATGACTTAGGACTTGCAGCCTATAAGAGACGCACTGGTCATTTTTTAACTGATAATTTAAAAAAGAATAGGGTGGTAAAATCGAAACAACTACTGAAGCGGTACGCAAAGGGAGGTCACAGAAAAAAATTGTTTACGGATGAGAAAATCTTTACAATTGAGCAACATTTTAACAAACAAAATGACCGTATTTATGCTCAAAGCTCTAAGGAAGCTTCCCAATTAGTCGACAGAGTGCAACGTGGGCATTATCCGACTTCAGTGATGGTTTGGTGCGGTGTTAGCTGTGAAGGAGTGACTGAGCCATATTTTTGTGAAAAAGGTATCAAAACATCGGCACAAGTGTATCAAGATACCATTCTTGAGAAGGTAGTTAAGCCCCTTAACAACACCATGTTCAATAACCAAGTATGGTCCTTCCAACAAGACTCGGCGCCGGGTCGTAAAGCTCGGTCCACGCAGTCTTGGTTGGAAGTGAACGTTTCGGACTTCATCAGAGCTGAAGACTGGCCGTCGTCTAGTCCCGATCTTAATCCGCTGGATTATGATTTATGGTCAGTTTTAGAGAGTACGGCTTGCTAAACGCCATGATAATTTGAAGTCCCTAAAACAACGTATGGATTGTTGCAGTGAAGAATTTTCCCATGGAAAGAGTGCGTGCTTCTATTGATAACTGGCCTCAACGTTTAAAGGACTGTATTGCAGCCAATGGAGACCACTTCGAATAAGCATTTTATATTTTAATTTTTTTATATTTATGTATTAAACTAACACACTGTAAAAGTAATAAATATTATTAGCAATAAAAAAAAAATTTTTTTTCTTCGTGACAATATTTATGGCAAGACTAGGTATAACATTGGTCAGGCAGGGGACATAGTAGCTCGGGGAATACGACCGTTGCCGAACAGTGACGAAGATTTCTATGCGCATTATCACTTTGGGAGACCTGTATGCATAGGCATAATACGTAACCAGGGCTGTCTGATGGTTTGTGGTTATTTTTTAATTTCGCAGAGGGCATAAGCAAATTTAGATAATTTTGACCGAATTTTTTTTATGTGTGATTTCCAATTTAATTTCTATCTATGGATAGACTGAGTAGGGTGAATTCTTGTACTGTCTCTATTTTTATGTCATTGTAAATAAAATTTATATCTGGAGGCGCTTTTTGGTGTGGGTGGAAGGACATCATTTTAGTTTTATTAAAATTAATCTCGAGGTGGTGTTCTGTCACTCATATTACGAGTATTATTTTGTTGAGAGTGTTTGTAAGTGTTTCAGTTAGATAGCTATTGTTTTGACATGAAGTTAGTAATGAGATATCGTCAGCAAACAGAATACTTACATGACTCATTTATGATCCTTGGGAGGTCGTTTATATAAATTATAAATAAAAGGCATCCAATTACCCTTGGGGATTGAGGCATTAATGTAGTATGTTCATTATAGTAGGTAGGTATTCGACTTCAACTTGGTGTTCTCTATTTTCCAAGTATGATTTAAACCATTCATGAGTTTTCCGCGGATCCGTATTCCTTGTAACTTATTAAGTAAAATATTGTATTGCATTTTATCGTAGGCCTTTGTCATATCTAACAGTACACCCACAGCGTACTTTTTCTTATTAATTATACTAATAGCTTCCTGGATAAATTTGTATACTGCTAGAACTGTAGATCGGTTTTTCTGGAAACCGTTATTCATTAAAAATGTTGTGTTTTTCGCAAAAAGAGTAAACACGATTACACATCGCTTTCTCAAATATCTTCGATCCGGTAGGTAAAAGAGGGTACGTATTTGAATATCGAAGATTAAAATACCTACGCTTAAAATACCAATGTTCAAAACATCGAAAATTTAAATATCGATTATATCAAAATGTCGAAAATTGTTATACCTAAGCTTAAAACGTCGAAGATTGAAATGCCGAGTGATTAAAATTTCGAATGATTCAAAATATCGAATGACATTATGCCTAAGTTCAAAATATCAACATTTCATGGATAAAATAGGTCGAAATTGTTCCAAAACCGAATTGGGGCACCCCGAATTTACGTAGTCTTTTGGCTGTTACCCCTAGAGTGTATATAAAAATCCGGAGGCGCGAAGGGAGGGCAACCCCCGCCCGCTGTAACAAAGCATAGGCACCCGTGGGAGCCGTAGCGGCTGAGGCTGGTCGCCAGAGGCGACCAGCAAGCCGAAGCTGCGGAGGTGAACATGGGTGCCTATTCTTTGTTACGCAAGGGCGAAGGGGTTGCACTTCCCGTAGCGCCGGAGACGTTGCAGAAGCAACCTTTTTCCACTCATACTACTTATATCAAAATTTTTTCGATATTTTAACTTGTAGGTACGTATTTTTAGGGTGAATTAATGAATGTATTAAATGTTGAAAATTAACCCATTTTTACACGTAGGTATATTAATTTTCGATGTTCAAATATTATATGTACCCATCGATATTTAGGACGTTCGATAGTTTGTACTTCGATATTTAGGACATTCGATAATCTGTATTTCAATATTTGGATCTTTCGATGTAACTTTTGTAGATATTTAGATTTTAGATATATTGGACGTAGGATATTTAACCATTCGATACTATAAACTTTCGTTATTTTAATTTTCGGTTTTATGGTCGTTCGATATTTCCATTTTCGATGTTATGAACATCGATATTTTAACAGTAGATATTTTAATCTTCGATATTCAAATACGTACCCGTAAAAGAGCTATAGGACGGTAGTTAGTGGGATCGGTTTTAGAATCTTTTTTGTGATTATAGCTTTCTTTAGGTAGTTCGGAAACCTTCCTTCTTCAAAAGACTGATTGACAAGCAAGTAAAATGGCAGGGTAAGTTCATTAGCACACTGTTTTACTAAGGTTGGTGATAGTTCGTCTATTCCGTAACTGTATTTGTTTTTGAGGCTTTTTAACAATACATTTATTTCACCAGGATCTATTGGGCTTAGGAATATAGTGTTTTCTGTGGGGTGGAGTATCGATGTGCCTCAAAAGAATTAACATAAAAATATTATTAAAATCTTGATTATGATTGTAAATGTAGGTAATGCTTGGTCAATATCTAGTATTAGTGAGAAACACTGACAGCTCACTACAAGCAAATTTTCACGGTGAGATATTTACAGAATCGACCAGCTGACCATTTGAAACGTAATTTATGTAATAAATTCTAAATTCAAAAGAGTTTTATGAAAAAAAAAAAACATAGGAATTCTATTTTACAAATTACGCCATTTGTTTATTGATTAGTGTTTGGTTTTCGCGGGTTATTGTACATTCGTCACAAAGTAAATTCGTCATATTTTGAAAAATCCATACATTGAAAGTAAATTCGTCACATGTAAAAAAAAATATGTGTAAACTCCTCACAGGTTCATGAGGGTTATTGAAAATTGTCACAAATCCTCAATTCACATATTTTTTTCTTTAAGTAGCGATAGCAAGCAAGTTTTTAGCACTCGAAATTAAATATACTCCAGCACACGCCATCGTGCTCGCTCGTTCCCTGCATCCATCCCTTTCTAACAGTATCGGTCAAATGCATCTAACAACTTATTAGCTCAGTGACTCCCTTGACCTTGTCGATGCTTTCTTTAAGTAGCGATAGCAAGCAAGTTTTTAGCACTCGAAATTAAATATACTCCTGCACACGCCATCGTGCTCGCTCGTTCCCTGCATCCATCCCTTTCTAACAGTATCGGTCAAACGCATCTAACAACTTATTAGCTCAGTGACTCCCTTGACCTTGTCGATGCTTTCTTTAAGTAGTGATAGCAAGCAAGTTTTTAGCACTCGAAATTAAATATACTCCTGCACACGCCATCGTGCTCGCTCGTTCTCTGCATCCATCCCTTTCTAACAGTATCGGTCAAACGCATCTAACAACTTATTAGCTCAGTGACTCCCTTGACCTTGTCGATGCTTGTGTGGTGATCTGTGATAGGTGCGTCTTTGAAAAAATGGATCTTGATCAACCTGGTACAAGCTCGGGAAGCCATGGTGTAAGTATTTTATTATTTAATGCTATTGTACAAATCATTACTATATTATATTATCTATCTCTTAGATTTAATAAGGTACTATAAGGCACTGGGCGCAGGATTAGTAGTTTTCATAATAAAAACATATTACTACTATTGTGAATATTGTCAGTTTTATCGACATTGTCCCCGCTTCAGGTTCGTGAAGTATATTTGTTACCGCCACTCTATAGTCTACTACTGGAAATAATTCTATTTCCACATAAATTGAATTATTTCATGTATTTAGAATGAGTGTGAATAAATATAAGAGTATTTTATAAATAATACTCGTGTATAGCTTACTTTCGACACGAGCACGAGAAACAAAATGGCGGACGGCGTGATCGGTTACATAGAATTTGAAGCTTTGTGAAAATAGACATGTTTTTAACTCAAATATAACAGAAAGATATCACTTGCCTATGAACTTTCATCAATAAATATTTTTTTTGTAAAGTAGATTTTAGTTTATTTCTAAATATATTAAATGTTTTGCTCGTTAATTAAAAAACGTTTATATTTTTTTCAGATCACTTTTACTAAAACAAAAAGAGGGCGGCGTATGCTTGTAAGACATGGTCATACGTACAATTTCCACCGTGAAACTAAGATTGGCACTGTATGGAGATGCACTAATCGTTCATGTAGTGCAACTATTAAAATTTCGGAGAATCATGACATCAGAATTTTGCATGAATCGGCCCACAAGTGTCAACCAAATATAGTAAAAACTGAAATTATAAAGGCAAGAAATCTTTGCAAGGAAGCAGCAGCCAACACGATCACACCTATGCCTCAAGTATATGAAGAAGCTTTTCAATCAGCCAAGGATGAGGGTTATGAATTATTAAATGCCATACCAAAATTTTCGAACATTTCACGATCTCTTTATAATGCTAGGAATCGTGAACTAAACGTGCCCAAAACACATTTTTCAAGACGCGAAGATGTCATAATTCCAGAAAAATATAAACTTATTTTTTTGTTATTTGATGATAGCAGTGAGCCTGAAAACAGAATAATAGCATTCTGCACTGAGACTGCTCGTGAATTTATACCAAATCTAGATACATTCTTCTTGGATGGCACATTTGCAAGCTGCTGTACACCATTTTATCAACTATATTGTATACACGGAGACGTGAACAGTAACGACAAATTTTCGAAAATAGCCTCTCGAATGTCGGAGACTAAATTGACTTGACTGAAATTGTCAAGCTGTCAAGCTGTATTAGGATTACATTATCATAAAGGTCATTTTAATATTTTCACTTGTCAATTTAGTGTAACTGTCCGACTTAAGACACTTGGAGCATTTTTTCTTATGTCGAACTGTGTAACATAAGACATTCGAGAGGATAGTGCCTCTTATCTACGTTCTTATGCCTAATAAGGAGGAAAAGTCTTACAAACGACTTTTCATATCTCTATTGCAAAATTTAACCAACTGGACACCGCTTACAATGGTCGTCGACTTTGAAATTGCCGTGATAAACGTCATAAAACAAGTGTTTCCTCATGTTAAATTACAAGGATGTAACTTTCATTTCAAACAAGCTCTTGCCAGAAAAGCACATGCCCTACAGCTGAATGACATAGAAGAGAAAAGTTACTTAGCCATGTGTGCTGCATTAGCACATATAGGTAAAGGAACAGGACATAGAAGACGCTTAGTTGCACATCATGGAAAATGCTCCACAGAGCGAAGCAGTTACAAAATTTAACGATTATTTTGTGTCTCAGTGGTTAGAAAATACAAGTATACTGTTTATGTGGAATGTACATGGGGCTCGTCATAGGACAATAAACCTAGCAGAAGCGTGGCATAAACGGTTAAACAATAAAATGGGGAAAAGAAAACCTAAAATGCTTCAATTTCTTGATATACTAAAAAAGGAGGCTGAATACATAGATTGGAAATTAAAGAATTTCAAATTTGATATATCCTTAAAAATGAGAACACGTCGATCCATAGCATATGATAAAGAATTGAAAACTATTTGGGACAATTACGATAACATGTCTTTGGCTGAAGTTCTTAAAAAACTTTCTGTTTTGCAGCATTTTAAAAACATGTAACATTTAATTACCAATCAATATATTACATTTAAATATAGTTTTTTTACATAGCTGCACTTATAAATCTTATTATTTTTATATAGTTATAGACAAGTCAGCTACTCAGAATCTGTGATTTTTACTTAGGTTAAGAAAAAAAGTGATTATAACTGTGATGTAATTATTTTTCTTATAATTGTAATGTTCGTAAATCAGCCACTCAAAATCTGTGATTTTTATGTAGGTTTTAGGTTAATTAAAGACTGTTTTTCTTATTATTTTTAATGTTACGGGCATACCAGCCACTTGAGAACTATGATTTTTACGTAGATGTTAGGTTATTATATTTATTTATATTGTTGTAGGCAAGTCAGTAAGTCGAGATTTGTGATTATAAATGTTATGTTAAATTAAAAAAAAGATGATTATTGCTGTGATTTCATGTATTTCTATTGTTTATCTTATTGTTGTTAAGTTTTAGGCAAATCATTCACTCGAGAACTGTGATTGTTGTTATGTAGATGTAAGGTAAATGATTAAACTTGATGTGATTCTGAAAAATATACGACATTTTATTCTACTTCTTGTTTATTTATTTTTGTGCTATCGGTGCGAATAAAACCTATGTGACGAATTTACAATAAACAAAATTAATATATTGGAAATTGTGGCAAATTTACACATACTTTTTTCGTGACGAATTTACTTTGTGACGAATGTACAACAACCCGTTTTCACTACATTTGTATCATGTTCATCAATATGGACACGATAAAAATACGACTAATTATGGAATACGAGTTCCGTCGCGGTAGCAATGCCGCACAAACGGCTCGCTACATTAATTACGTGTACGGAGTGAACACTACAAACGAACTCTCGACTCGTTATTGGTTTGAACGCTTCCGACATGGAAATTTTGATCTAAAAATGAACCCCGTGGTCATAGAATTATAATTACTCTGCCCGTGGTCACCCGAAAACTAAAGTCAGCAACGACGAATTAAAGGCGATAGTGGAAGCTGACGATACACAATCTACGGCTGAGTTAGCAGCAGCTTTCAGCGTTAGCATCAAAACAATACTGGTCCATTTGCGTCAAATTGGCAAGGTAAACAACTTGATAAGTGGATGGGTGCTGCACGAACTGAACGATCGCCAACGCGATGCCTTGCGTTGCTTAACAGCCACAGAAACAAAGGGATTTAGATCTGCATTGTCACTTGCGATGACAAATGGATTCTTTTTGATAATCGTAAGCGGTGATCATGTTGGTTACACCCTGGTTCAGCCCCTAGACAATGAAATGCCCCAAACGAAAACTTACCCCTAAAAAGTCATGGTCACTGTTTGGTGGTCTAGTGTTGGTATAACTCATCACAGCTTCTTACTAAATGGCACCAGCATTACTGCGGATGTGTACTATGAGGAACTGGATACAATAATGGAGAAGGTCGCAAATCTCCGGCCAGCCTTGGTTAATCGCTCGTCCCCACTGCTCCTACACGACAATGCTCGACCTCATATGGCACAACAGACAGTCTCTAAGCTAGAAGAGCTGGGGTTGGAAGTTTTGCGTCATCCACCGTACTCAGCAGACCTTGCGCCGACAGTCTTCTACTTTTTCCAAAATTTGGACAACTCCTTGGCACGGAAAAAATATAATACCCGAGAGGCAGTACAAAATGCTTTGAAGAGTTTGTTGGCTCCCGTAAACCTGACTTCATCAAGACATTGAAAAATTACCACTGCGCTGAGATGCATCGATAGCATGGGTGCATATTTTGATTGATAGAAAAAAAAATCTCTGCATACTAAACGGAAATTTCATAGGTAAAGCCCTAATATAATAGGCACCTACCTTTTGAAGCGGATAGGCAAATTGGTCCAGTCTCTTTTGAAGGGGTTGGAATATGTGGTTCAGGTAAAAAAATGAAGACACCGGAGAGACAAACGCATGCGCAATAAAAAATAAAAAGAACTTAATAAAACTCACAAAAAAAAACAATCTTACTTTACGCATTAGGGATGGTATCAGAACGATACTGATCGCAGAGGTATATAGTTTAGTATTAAGTAAGACTATGAACCTAAATTCGTTAATTTGATTTGATCTTAAATATTATAATTTTGTTTTTGTTTGCCATTTGACATTACTTTGCAGAATTTAATCCTTATTAGCAACACTTTCAGATTTAGAGAGTTTTATTTTCCAAAATCACAGTGTTCGATTTCCAGCTAAGAAAATTATTTAAAAAAATCAAATGTTAGGTTAATTTTTTATCAAAATCGGCTCTAGCCTCCCTTGAGTATTTTTTTGGTACAACTTATAGTTCTGGATTTGGATATCCACCATTTGGACAACCTCCTTCTTTTTAAGTCGGTTAAAAATGAATATGCAATTTCGAAAAGGGCATATCTCGCATATTTTGACAAATACGTTTTTCAAATCAATGAATTCTAAATGCTTCCCTCTACCTATTATATACGAAAAGAGAACATCTATGGTATTTGTTCTACTGTCGACGTCATGGCGTCTAATAATTAATAATAATTTCGAAAAGTCACAACACAACAAAATGTGCTCAACTAAATTTTAAATCTAAACTTTTATCAGTAAGAAGTTACGGAAGTGGTGTACCTAAAAATCAAAAATTTAATTTTTAAGTATCGGCTTATTATGAGTTTATTTTTGACCCTAAAAACCTGCAGTAATCGCAAACAATTATATAGAAAGGATCTCTGAGGATATTTTTGTTCTTTCTAGAGTTAAAGGCGCAGTAACTTACCGAGCCAAGAATATCGAGCTTTTAATGGCAAAGTACCTATTAATAAATTAAAAATTGCAGATATTGCAAAAGTGAAACAATATAATTACCAGGAGAATTTACAAAATTTTATGATGAAATACTGCAATGGCCAACTACAAACGAAAGTCTCCAGAAGAAGATTAAAAAATAGTATCTATTAATTATCTTTAATTTAAATATATAAATTTTTATTTAAGATTTCTCAAAATTAAACATAATATAATACCTATTATGTTTAATTGTCTAATTCTAGAAATCTAAAATAATAATTTCGCCATTATGGTTTTTTCTTTAAAATATGTGAATTCCATATCATAAATTTCGAAAAGGGCACATCTCACAAATTTGAAATATCTAAACTGAATATCTGAAATATTTAATACAGGGCTACGGCGATGGGTATACGGGTTATGTCGACCTAGATCCTCTAAGAGGTTGTAGTTTCCATAATTCCTAACTGATTTGAGTATGAAACACCATACCCCAAACTTACCCTTTTTCAAGATATTCGACTTTGAAGATTTTTTTTTTTATTTGCCGATTTTTTGTCTATTGGCCTATTTTTCTGGGTTGTTTTGCCTCTAATTTATTTGTGTTTGCAATTTTTGCGTAGTAGATAAGTTACTTTAATATTCTCAACACTAAAATTGCATTTAACTGAACCAGCTGGGTTGTAGTAGACGATTGATAGTTATAAAATGTCTTTGACGGAGTTTACCGACGACTTAGAGAGACTGGCTCTGTTTCAAGGCGACAGACAGACCTAGGTAGACCATGTGTCAATGATGATGATGATGAAGAGCAAGACAATGAAATAGTTCAACGGTTTAGATTGGATCCAACTACTTCAACTAATATTGTTGCCCGAGAACTTGGACTCTTGCAGTGGAAAGTGTGGTTTACGGTGAATACTGCCGGACTCTATCCCTATCATTACACGCCAGTACAAGTTTTCTGCAGATTCATGCTCAATGCAGATTTAGAAGACCCATCATTTCTCAGAAATATCTTGTGGACAGATGAGTCGAAATTTAATAAAGACGGCATAACCAATTACCACAACGCTCATTATTGGGCCTCGAAAGCACAAAGAAATCCCAATAAGAAGCGGCAAAAGGGATCACAAAGACGATTCAGTTTGAATGTATGGATGGGAATCATATCGAACCATTTGATTGGACCTTACTTCCTTCCTGACCATTTAAATGGAGAATATTATGAAAACTTTTTAAGAGAAGATTTACCCGACTTACTAGGCGATTTACCAGTCAATTTTATTCGGGACATGTGGTTTCAGCATGACGGTTGCCCTGCACACTACACGAGAAGTATCAGAGAGTGGCTAGACACTAATAATCCTAATAAGTGGATCGGACGAGGTGGACCCATACGGTGGCCAGCTAGAAGTCCAGTCCTGACCCCCGTGGATTATTATACAACGAACATAATCCAATCACATCTGTTGATGTTTTGAGACAGAGAATAGTCGATGCGGCAAATGAAATAAGAAGGGGTTTAACAACTGGTGTAGTATAAAGTCAATTAAGACACAGAATGAGAATGTGTGCGAAACAGAGGGGGACACGTGGAACATTAATTGTAATCGTAGAGTTTCTGTAAAAATAGTAATAAACGTCATTATGTACGTAATTTTATTGTTTTATTTTCTTTTCTGGCCCAACTGATAAAGACGCTTAAGTACAGTTATTTTTTACTACTACCTGGGAGCACCTGGGAGCCTTTTATCAAAGCTTTTTTCTAAGAATTCTGATGATACCCTAGCGTGTTATACCTTGTTGGATTGCTAACGATACGTTAAATATTTTAAGCATATCTGCACCATGACTGTTATATACATTTATTTAAATATTTCTGATAGAAAAAAAATGACGAATTTATTTCATTTTATAACTATCAATCGTCTAATACGAACCAGTTCGTTCAGTTTACTGCAATTTTAGTGTTGAGAATAATAAAACATCTTATCTACTACAAAAAAATGTAAATACAAATAAATTAGAGGCAAAACACCAAAAATAAATAGGCCAATAGACAAAAAATCGGCAATTTTTTATAAAAACTTCAATGTCTAATATCTTGAAAACGGTTAAGTTTAGGGTACGGTGTTTCATAGCCAAATCAGTCGGGAATGAAGGAAAGTACATCCTCTTAAAGGATCTAGGTCGACTTAACCTATAACCCTGTATAATAACGTTAACATCAAAATATTTCTGTAACTTCGATTGCAAATTGGCTCCAAAATGTAATTCAAAAATATATTTTTTTAAATTCATTATACTTCTTTATAAAATATTTGTTTTTTTTTTCATTTCCTTAAAGTTTAAATATTCAGACATGTGCCCTTTTCGAAATTGCTTATTTAAATAAATCTGTATCTCATGATCTTTTATTTAACCTAGTTATCTTGAAGCTGGCGTCCTAAGTACTAGTAGAAACGAACAATTACTAAGAATTAGGGGCGGTATGAGTAACGATATCGAGGTTTCATAGTTACAATAACACCTCGAGCAGAAAAGTATTATGACGTAAACTAATCTTTAATTAAATGTTACAGTAAATTTTGTTAGTACCTACTTTTTTCTATCTTTGCCAGCTGTGTCAAAAAAATGACGGGCATCTTTGAATATTTTTTTGTACGTATATTAATAGCTCGTCGGACAGCCCATATAATGAAGATATTTTTCAAATAATTTGTTGTTATATTTAAATATATAGTTATGGTTTATGTTATAGTAAAATTTTGAAATAATCAATCATATTTTGGGTGATTTTGGTCTGAATATCGAAAAATCTCCATAAAAGTGTCAGCTTCGTATGCCTTTCAAAGGTCCAGGACCCAGGGTCCCGAGATATGTAAAAAAAAAAAAAAATTGACAACATATTTTACATTTGAACAGATGGGGAAGATGGGGTGGTTTCGTACAATTTTTACTCTGAGTCTTGTAAAAAATAAACTAACAGTAATTTCAAATTATCACCACGCTGGTACGTTACCTAGGTATCTCGCTACAATAACTGTGAACATCGATATTGATTTAATGCAAGACATCTGAGCAAAGGCAGTTTTTCCAAAAGATGGGAAATGTATGAATGCACCGCACTCGTGGGGTAGCTTCGTACACAGGGTAGGGTACATTGGTACATGGTAAAGAGCCTTTGTACGCAGTAATAAAAAAAAAAAAAGATTTGTACAAAATATATATCTTTATTAAAATATATATTAAATAACAACATTATTACATAAAAATACCTCTAATTGAGATCAAAATTAACAGTCTTATTGAATCAGCCTTAAAATCTACGTGTCTTTTATAATTATTCATCTTATTATTCTTTTATAGGAAAATATTCAACATTTTGTATCTTAAACATTAACATAAGAATGTTATAATCTACTCCAATATTTGTGTTATTGCACATTATACACAGAAAGGTATTTTTCGAAAATTAAGATGTTAGCAGTTCTTGCCGTAGAAGCCGATTTAAGTTGCGGCAGTATTAAAACGATATCTGATAAACGGTTCCTTCATCTTCGGTAATGGGAAAAATAAATTTCCAGACGCCTGGCTTCTTCATCAAAAATTAATGGGGCTGTATTTTGTTACCACTTGTCCGACGTAGTATAAAACAGAGTTTTTCTTCTCAAACTTCACCAAGACGAAGCTTTCTTCCACTACGTTTTCTGTCACAACTATAATATCATTTTCATGATTAGACCCATCAGACATCTTTTCGATTGGAGAACAAGAACTTTCTCTTAAGCTTATATCAGTGTCATCTTCGCTATCAGTCTCTATTGTTTTCTTCTGTCTTTTCAGTAAGGTTATATTTGTCTCTGACAATAAATTCAGCGCCCGCTTCATCTCCTTAGTTCTATTTTTCTTTCTTGCTCTTGTTTCTTTTCCTATTTCGTCTAGCCTATTTTTCAGGATTATCTGTGTAAATTCTTGATTTACACAAAGATAACCGCGCTAACGTATTGCATTAGGTAGATACAGTGACTGTGCGAATGCTCCCTCTGTGCGAAGCCACCCTACTTTCCCCTTACAATACACATTAAAATTTTCTTAATTTTATACTGAAGGCTTAATTTTATCTGAACTAGATAAGAATATCTGTATATCAGACATCAGCGTTCTTCCTTATGATGACCATTATATTAGTAGCTTAATTAGACATATTAATAATAGAAGGTATATCATTACACAGAAAAAGAAAAAAAAAAAAAAAACAAAATAAACAAAACGGTGTAGGTATGGAGTGTTAACCTCTCAGTGTGTAGTGTGCGAAAGAGTATGAGAGGGTGAGTATAAAAGAGATTTACTATATAACTATTTTTAATAAGTTTTCTGTCTCTTCATATGTATGTTTACAAATATATTTAAAGATTTTTTTATTTAGCGGGTATTTTTCCAAAGCGTCATTTATCTTATTATATAAGTACTTTTTTATATAAGATGGGATTGCTCTTCACTGTAGTCTAGGTCGGAGGCGACAGAGACAGAGTCGACGATGGAGTGAGCTTACCCAGAAGATGTCTGTTGACTCTCACTTTGAAGAGATTAGGGTTGTATGCGCTCGGAAACACAGACGCAGGTAGTGACTTCCACTCTTTTGCTGTGCGCATTATAAAAGACATTTGGAAACGCTTAGTGCGAATTGGTGGAATAGCAACTAGGTAGAGATGGTAACTGGCAGTGCGTCTAGATGTCCGATGGTAGAAGGGGGCCGGCGGAATGAGTTCGTAGAGTTCTTGAGCACACTCACCGAAGCACAATCTGTAGAAGACGAACAAGCAGGCAACCTTGCGACGATGAGCCAAGCTTTGAAGCTTGGCATCCACCAGTTTTACTTCGCCAATGAGCCTTTTAGCTCTGCGTTCCGCCGACTCAAGCGTGGCTAGTTGGTACTTAGCTGATCCATCCCAAAAGTGGCTGCAATAATGGAGTATTGGACAGGATCGGACTTGCGCTTTGTAAAGAGTTAAAAGGTGTCTAGGCGTAAAGTATCGCTTCACCCTATTTACGATGCCCAGTTTCTTGGCCGTAGTGTCGGCTTTGTACTCGATGGTGGTGCCAAAGTTGAGAGCAGATGTCAACTCCATGCGTAGAAGCTCAAGCCGATCAGTTACAGGAACAGATGTACTCCAAAAAGTAGGAGTTTGAGCGAAAGGACTTCTTTTAGCGGTAAAAAGACACACTTTTGTTTTGGTGGCGTTGAAATGTACGTTAAAGGACGGATTAAAATGTGTCTGTAGTTTTTGAGGAAATTATTTGGTACAGAATCCCAACCAACAGAACACGCATCTTTCAGGTTCAATATATTATATATCGTTCCACTTCAGACTCATCCGTTTGCAGCAATACAAAGGATTTGCAAACCAGTTGTGAGGGTGCTTTATTAAAGTTACTATGGGAAGGGTTTTAAACAGGAATGAGTAGGTATTATCAGCCAGTTGTAATCGAAGCTTTTGGGTTCCCTGATTTAGGGATAAATGCAAAATTGTGGTCATAATTTTGCATTTATCCCTAAATTAGGGTAATTTTCTGAATTGATGAAAGGGGTTTGAAGGTTTTAGCCCTAACATCAGCCACCATTTTGATTTTTTTTTTCAAAATCGCGGTGCCCAATAAATGGCATATATGGATAGGGGACACTTAAGCAAACATAAAACGTGATATAACATAACATCATAAAGCGTCACGTTTCTGAGATATTTAAAGATAAAAATAATAATTGTTATAACGAATTTATTTATTTATTTTGTAGGAACTTCAAGTTGATTAAGTTAGTTACTGTTATTCTGAATCAGACAGAGAAAGAAAACAAATATTATAATACTTACTAATCATTTATTTTGTTCATTAAAAACTTTTTTAACACAATCGGAACAAAAGAATTTGAGAAAATGTGTTGAATTACAATGACATTTTTGTAGGTAAACATGAGATAATTGAATACACCAAGTGGATTTTTTTTTATTGGATGGAAAATCATCAAATAACTTCTCCCGCTCTGGGTGGAGCGGGAGGTCGTGTCAGACTTCTACTGACTAAAACCCACCCGTGTTCCTTGACTTCCTTCAGTTGCCTGTGCCAGGGCCACGGTAACTCTTTCGAACCACCCGCAACCCTGGCGGGACCAAGTGGATAAAACAAGATTTATTAATCATATTCGGTATAAATAATATCATCCAAGAAGGCAGCGGGAGGCTGAAAAGGATATTCTTGGTGTCGCGCCCATGCCATGTGCCAAATAATACACATCACATGGGAGCAGCATCCAAGTGTTCGTTTTCCTACAATGCAATTACAATAGTAGCCAACTATTTTATTCCTGCCTTGTAAATTAGTATCAAGCAAGATGTAAACAAAATAAATTCGATTGTTTAGGTGTTTTGAGTGGATTCTGGCTCTTAAAAGGCAAGGATCAGAAGGACAATGTTGTATGACATTTTGTCAAGAAACAATTTCAAACACAACAGTAACAAAGATAACGAAAACAAAATAGTAACAACATTAATTACGAACAGCTCAACAAAACAGTATCGAATCTATTGCAATTTATAGCAATAAGAGAACGCGTGCACACAATGGATGTCAAAGTGGTAAACTGAAGTGTATGTAAAAAGTACTCTGTGAACTGAAGGGTGACGCAACGGGCAGGTCATCGCGGGGCATCCTCATTCGGCGGGGCGTATACATATATTATGTCTCTTTTGCTCATAACTAAAATATATTAATTGGCGCTTAAGTCGTTCAGAAACATAAATCATACAAGTTTACTTACAATTAGCTTATAATAAGCATAATGTCGTAAGTGCCAACGACCATAAGGTACCTTTTCTCGTGGATAATGTTTTCATAGTTCAATATGCTTACTTATAGGGAAAAAACAAAAAAAAAAAACCTTATTTCTTCAAGGTTCAGTTTTAGACTTAAATGGTGAATAACTCCGAAACCCGGCCCTTTAGGATATTATGTTATATGACATTTTTTGTTTGTATAAGTGTCCTTTATCTAAATATATAAATTTCGTAGTGCCTCACGATTCTGAAAAAAAGAATTAAAATGGCGGGCGACGTTAGGGCCACCCTCCATAAAAAATCTTCGAATCCCATTTCGTCATATATGCCAAAAGGTCCATAATCCGTCAGATATTTATATAGGTATGCACTGTCAGGACATGTAACACTATTGCACAGAATAACTTTCATTCGCCCTGAATATCCTTTTAAAAATTGTCCAAATCTGAGTTTGGCGGTTTTAGGGAAAGCCCACAATTTCTTCATCAGATTTGCGATTTAAGTCATTATGGGCTAGGCCGCACACGATCATATGAAAATCAACGGCTTTGAAGATCCCTTTATTTTTGGTTCATTTTTGAAATGTGTCAGTCAGTTCGCACAGTGCGAATGAAAGGGAACTCAAAATTTTGGCGAATTTTTAACGAGTATTTAGTAAGCTATTAAATATTTTTTTTAATGCGTTTTGGATTAAACCAATTAAAAATATTCAAAAAAAATACTGGCAGCTTTCCATTTGAAAATGATATGACATATTTTAATGGAAACGCCCTATAATACGAACACAATTTTGTGATTTCCCATAAAATGCAAATTTCGTGTTAGGTCTCTTTTATTCTCACGGTGCGATATATTCGGTGTCCTCTACAAATGCCGCACCTAATCACCTAACAACTTTTCGCCCTGCATATGCTTGCTCAAAAACCCTTTGGGCTTACCATTTATGTATTAGTAGGTGTCAATCGACTTTCGTTGCTGATACAAAGGTAATTTACATAAAATTAAAACAAAATATTAAAGATAATTTTTTATTTTTTCTTCAATAGTCTTAAATGCTATAGTAACAAGTGTAGTACTTGTTTATTTACAAATAGTTACTTATTTACATTACGAAACATTAATATTTTAAGTTACATTGTACTTTGATTTTATTGATTATTTATTGTATTCATGAATATACCTTGGTATTTAATTTATTGGTGTCTATTTGTTTCTTTGATTACGTACATAGAGTACCTACCTAGGTCCATGCCACTTACAAGGTTACTTATATTGTAGGTACATTTATTTTCAGTAGACGTTATTCACAATTGAACTAGGCGATGTCGTAACAACGCAACCTATTAGAATTTTCCGTACCTACCTGAGGCAATGAGATTGTTTGTTACGTGAAATATCGTTTATTTTTTTTTCAATTCGAATCACTTTATTTCTAAGAATAATAATTATATTTACTGTACTAGGAATAAATAGAAATTTATCTAAATTACGAAAAATACGATTTCTAATGGAATGACTTTGATCACAAAAGTTTTAGGAAACGTACTAAGTAAATACTTATACTAATATTTGTTTTAACTATGAAAAACTCATATTGGGTCACAAAGGTGCCACGTTTAACTTTAACTGGATACGATACATAAATCTTAATACTGGTTCTGTTGGGTTTCTACAATTTACTTCGGTACCTATCTACTCATCTTCACACAATATGTGTGCTTCGTTTGGACTGAGTTCAAATTAAACGTTCTAATAAGTAGATTATATACCTACCTACACAAAGAACTGTTTGTACAGCTGTTATAAAACTTTTGACAGTATAAGTAAAATCGAAGATCTACCAAAAAACAATATAGCGCTCTCAAAGCGAACGCTCGAACGAACGAAAAGATGCCAACACTTCTTCATTATTTAGTAGGTCGAGTGCGGTCCCCGCCTCGTTGTAAATTAATGATAATTATGATGGAATACTGTCTCATTTCATTATCTTACTGTCTTGTTTATTTTTGATATCAAAGTATCATACTATTGTAGAAAGTACGTATGTTCTTATTCTCTAAGTTGTTTTCAGACTAGTTGATAACAGGTTTATCGTCCGGCTGCTCGGACTCCGAGTAGCAAATGTCGCATCCAGTGACACCGCATTCACATAGAGACGTCGGACGTATGGAATGTCGCAGTTTCTGGAAAAAATAATGATTATTTTAAATTATCACTGCATTATTGTTCTTTGGTGAAAAATGTTGATGAGTAGATATATAATGTGTATATAAAGAAAGATCACAAACTAGGTATCTTTCTTAAGATGGAGCAATAGTTACCTTCCTACTAATTTTGAGAAAATTCTTGATTGTACAGTACTTATCTAGTTTGTAGGTACCTACGTAAATACCTAATAGTGATAAGTACGTTGTTCTTGTAACATGCATGTAAATATTTATGACAGTATGACTGATAGACAAATGATCCTTAATTTAATAAATTATCATGGGTAATACATTTTATCTTAATGTGACCACTGTTAATTAGTGATATTTCATTGTTCTGTGTTGATTGTGCTCAAGGGCACGTATTCATAATTAAAAGCAGGTAGGTTTTTTATTGTCTTGTGAGTCTGTAATAAAATAAAATAGTGGTCTCTTAAAGTCTTACCTCTTTCCAATTATTTCCGGGCGACTTTACAACGACAAAGACGGCATACACTGGGATGCAGAGTAAAGAGAGAGAAGCGATGATCCACCCGAGCGCCTGCGCCCACGTCGGATACTGGTACTGTCGGTAGCTCGGTGGTGTGTAGTCCACCAGGCTGGCCACCCACAGCGCGATGAGCAGCGCCGGCGTCGCTACCAGCCAACACACTCGGAAATATAGCGAAGGGCGACGACCTGAAACCGATAACCAATATCTGAATTTATTATGTAGGCGGATATACAGGGTTACTGGTACTTCGACGTATATCCGTCAGGGGCTGATAAGGGGGCCAAAATGCAACAAATTGAACCCCCCATATGTATGGCCGAAATTCAATAGTTTAGATTTGAAAGGTAACGCCACATTTCAACTCATTTTTTATAATAAAGCCCTAGCACCAGGTAGGATCATTTTGGACTGTAGCCGGCAGATTGATATTTACTAGCTAGCGATATAAAAAATAGCTAGCCTAATGACATATATAAATCTGAGCTGATTCATCTACTTTATTTCAGATAGAGTTTCAGATACTTTAGACCTTCAGTTCAGACAGTTAGGTAGTAGCAGAAAGCTGCTGGTGAAATATAGGTAGGTATACGTAGTTCTAAGATATCGTCAAGGCTGATAATTATTAGCGATAACATAGGTGTAACACACATCTGTTTGGGAGTGGCGAAATATAAAGTACGTATTGATATAGTAACAATAACGATGAGTCATCCTTATTTATACGTTCATAATGGCTAAATGCAAAAAAATGTGATTATTATCTTCCAGGGTAACTACAAACACAAACGGAAGTTGCGTTGTAGGAAATGGCAGGACATCCCGTGTGACGTCACCATACAGGTAGGTAAATATTCAATGGCAGATGTGTGCTTGAAGAGGCAACGAATACCATATCTAATAATATTCATATCAGGTAGGTACAGTGAGTATTAAAATATGAAGACAACTTTGATCAAGGATAAACAAAGATTGATGACATGAAAAACAATACAAATATGAAAAGTTGCTTTTATTAATGAACCAGCTGACCCGACCGACAGTCGTTGTCCTGCCAAAATTTCAATATATAGCAAAAAAATACTTCAATTTTTCCCCAATTTTCCCGGCGACTTTTAAAATGTATCTTTCCGTAAGAACCTGATTCGGAGTATTAAGAACATTTTCTTTCAACCGTTTTGAAGCGCTTACCAACGAACAGCATTTAATTTTTATTATAGGTATAGAATATATAGGTACCTACGTAGATTATATAAGATTGTCATTTTAAACAATATAGGTAATATTCTTCAAAATGGTAATGAAAGGTATGTCTACTAATTTAAATTTAGTAAAATTTACAAACCTGTCATTTGTTTAATATTTTTAGATAGTCTATCCACGCCGTAAAACCAAGCAATAGCTACCACTTCGAAGAAGGCGAGATATGTAATGCTGAGTGATGCGGCGTAGTAGTCCATCAGTTGGAACACATAAATGCCACTGTGTATTATGTGTGGTAACCCGAACACGAGTGACACACCACATACGCACAGCACTAATAGTTCATGGTACACAAGTCTTCTGCGTATCATGTCTGGGAACCCATCTTGTATCGATGTCACCACAACTTCAACGATTGCAAACTAGAAAGTTAAGAGACACAGAGTAATTAATTTGCCCATTAATTCGACTTAATTGCATGTGTATGTATGTAGTTTCGATTATATTCACCTGGCTATTAAGTCCAAGACAAAGGAACATAAAGAAGAATAGTACCGCCCATAATTGAGACGCTGGCATTTTTGCGATCGCCTGTGGATACACTACAAATAATAATCCAGGACCTGAAATAAAAGTATTATCATTAGAAGAGAGTTCTGTTGCAGATATTTTTAATGAAGGTGTTTTTGCAAGTTTTACTTACTGTCGGCGATGACATCCTTCACGGAAGTATTTTGTTCAAAAGCGATATTCCCGATGGTAGCAAATGTGAAGATTCCCACGATGAGACTGGTGACTGCGTTTATTAGTGAAACAGCCACAGTGTCGTGGAGGAAATTATTGTCGAATCGATTATATGAAGCGAACATTATCATGGATCCAAACGCAACTCCGATCGAGTTAAATACTTGTGATGCAGCGTTGACCCACGGTCTAGACTGCTTTAAAAGTTCCCATTCTGGCTTGAAGAAGAACCTCAGACCTTTATCAGCTCCATCGAGGGTCAATGAGCGGCCGAGGAAAACTATAATCAGTAGAAAGGGCAATGTTGTGGTGATATAGCGTACTTTGGCGGAAGACTTGATACTTTTCCATAGAGCGAAGTAAACTAGCACCCAAGCACAGACCAAGCAAGCTGCCAACTCCCACCGCATTCCATTCGGGTATTCCATGCCGGCGCTCATGCTCAGTACCTTTTTCCTGAAAAATATACAATTAACCAATTAATTATTAAAATTCTGTTGCTTCATATTTACTGACTTATTATAGTCCACATTCACAAGGTATGTGTATGAGATTGTTTTCAGCTTCTACTTCTAAACATAGCAATTACTTTGGCCTAGGTACGATTTTTTTAATAATTTCTCAAGCAGTTTCTCTTGGAAACTTTGATTCTTGACACTGATGTTTGAAAAGTTTTCTACTGTCTTGCATGCCAATAGGATAGATTATTCTCCAACACCATGCGACCTTTTATAAATAACTGTTAGAGGCCGGGAGTTAGTAACCATTTCGGAGAACTCAATTCAACGTTAAAATTTATGTACACATGACTTGATCATTGATCAATATTTATTACTTATCAATAACTACAAGTATGCAATCTTTATGAGCCTTATTGACGAATGACGATCCCTCAGGTATTGGCATAGCTATGTGTGCTAAAGTGTTATTCATATCCGGAACTCAATGTGTACCTACATCATTTTGGGTACTAGGTAATCGTAGTTCCAAAAAGTTATCAATGATATGATTAAGACAGGCAATGATAATCTGGCACACGGGAATTGTATAGGTACATATACGTATATGATGTGTAATCCAATATTACCTACTTGCTAGCGTTTCATCTTGATGAGCTTGTAGATAGGCGATGAAAATGAAAGGATAAAATCTATACGACTTATTAATTAATTAAAGATTAGCTTACTATTCTTATTCAGTCACCTAAACGGGTACCTACATGTGTGAATGCAATACCCGCGTTAATAACCGCGTGTTTTTCCTAATTATATCTAAAAACTTACTCGAAGAATTGTTCGGTGGGTGTTTGAGAGCCGTTAGGCTTGGTCATGTTGTGGTTGGGCACCCAGCACTGCGGCGTGTTCCAGCGGTTGGAGCAGCTCGCCCACGGCACCTCCGTCTTGAACGACGTGAAGAAGTAGTAGATAGCCCACGCTATTATCACCGCGTAGTAGGTGGACATTAAAAATGAGATCACTACGCTTGCTAAGCCCGCACCTGAAATTATTTCAAATAGATGTTAGTATTTTTACTTGTTCGTATATTTTCAGAATGAAAAAATAATAATCAGATTTTTAGCTCACCTTTAAAGAGTGGGCATATTTGTGACAGAGCACCAATGGGACCGTGAGCTGTGTACTGGCCCACAGCCAATTCCATGAAAAGCATTGGCACACCGCATACTAAGAGTATTATGAAATAAGGTATGAGGAAGGCTCCTGAAACGATTAAATATTATCATAAGCTTTATTCATTACTAATCATCAAATACTTAAGTGATTTAGATAGATCAGCACAGCATTTTTCCAGTTAATAATAGGTTTACCTGTAAAATTTCTGATTTACATAGAAAAAGAAACAATATTTTTTTAAAAGATATACTGTCGATGCACTCTTGCCATTTTAATGGACGTTCGTTGATGCCTCTGTTATCCTATTTAGCCAAAATTCAACCATTATTTACTATGTTTAACCATTGGTTGAGTTAACTACAGATCATGGTTGGATGTATGCTTTTTGGCTCTTGAGGTCTTCCCTATAATATTAAACATTTTATTGTCAGTGACCTACATAAGGCCGGTTAAGAAATGGATGAATATTGAGATGATGTATCTCTAAATCCCTCCCGCAATAAAGAGCACTTTGTGCTGAGATATAAAGTCTAAATAAATATTGTGTCTATGTAGAATGTCACTAAAAATATTGTTATAATAGGTACTTGAGGATTGAGGTGAGAAGTTATTTCTGTAACGTCACATTCATTAGTATACTTTGACCCCACGTGAGAATAATAATGATAGCATGTGGGACACATCTGGATACAGGCGTCAAAAGAAAAAGGAATTTCAGTAGAATGTGCAATTAATCACGAACTAAAATGGGAACCATCAATTTAATTAATTATGTTAAGTGCGAGTAAGACTACTTATAATATTATTAAAAGTTATTTTATCTCCAGGCTGACATTCAATACATGGAAAAAAATTCAGGGGGTGTGAAAGAATATGACCAACTTTTCCTATTGGACCAATTCTGGAACTATGAAGAAATAAAGAACCTGACCCTCGCTCGCGTGTACGGTGTGGCTCTCTTAGTAAAAGTCCTTCTTCAAAGTATTCTTGTGAACCGGTACAATTTCATAGTTGATGGTGCTTCTAATAACTCAAGAGTACGTGAAAGTACGTACCCCTGAAAGCTTGCTAATGATTTCAAAGTCATCCTGTATTGGTACATCGGACGATTTTCAAGTGGTCATCGTTGCGCCAATTGCATCCTTGATACCAATGAGTTGACCTACAGGAACTGGCTTTAATTAGTGTAGTCATTTGCTCATCCGATTATGCGGGCAAAGGTAGGTGGAGTCATTAGTTCCAAACTTTGATGACTAGTAAACAATTCTTTTTAAATCGAGTGACTGTATGGCTCGTTATCCTAATCTTAACTTCATAACTAATATTATAAATGCGAAAGTGAGTTTGTTTGTTTACTTCTTGGTTTTTCTTACGGGTTCACGTCTTATCTACTCAGCCGATCCACATGAAATTTTGCCTACACGTTGTCAGAGACAAGGAAAAGGACAGAGGACTCACCTTTCATCCAGAAAAATCTACATTAACGTGAACGAAGCCGCGGGCAAAAGCTAGTCATTAATATTTTGATAGTTTCCAGTGATGCTAGATCATGAGAGAAGATATTCACTTGATTGATAAGTCTGGCTCTAGTCGGGACAAGTGACGTAGCTGCTAGGAATACAGAATAGAACGGAGAGCAGGAGCAAGTAGAACTGGGCTGGGTAGATCGTTGTGTTAGGAGGTCTAGAGCTGCCTTACTCTGCATTTATTTGGTGAGTGGAGAGGTATGCTTGAAATTCCTGGAGACTAGATATTAGTAGGTAGACGAATGTGAAATAAAAGACCACTTTTTGTATCGAAAACTAACGGACAAAACTATTGTTCCTTCGGTACAATGCAGTATGAGGATATACATAAGAGTGTTGTAGAGCGTTTAGGTCACGAAACTTGTGACTACAGTATCAGGTACAATACCTACATTTAAATAACTACATAAATACATATTTGTTCGCACGTCGTTTATTTAGTTTATTTGACGACTTTTAGTGCTATCGACTTCTAGGAAAGTATTTAGTCATTCCTGTTTTAGTTTACCTACCACATACTTGTACTGCGAAGCTAAAATCTTGTCTAAACATAACCCGTTCCTTTGTGGGTATTCTATTCTTTATTTTTTCTTATTTTCTGTGTTCATAAACAATCATAACTACGGCTTAATAATAAAACAAAGAGTTTAGAAAAGCTGGTTAACTTTTCATAATTTTACTTGTACCTATGTTTAATTAAGAGAGAATAAGGTACTGGTATGTGACAGGAAACTTTTCTTAAACTGTATTTTGATTGCATTATACGTATTTACCAATGTGAAACATTGTGACGTCATTAACATATCGATTTATATCATATGCAAAACGTTACAATGTACAAACAATCGATGTCATTTAAATATCT
This sequence comes from Dicycla oo, assembly GCA_948252095.1. Classification (NCBI taxonomy): domain Eukaryota; kingdom Metazoa; phylum Arthropoda; class Insecta; order Lepidoptera; family Noctuidae; genus Dicycla; species Dicycla oo. The sequence continues at coordinate 16,129,882 of OX411718.1, forward strand.
GCAGTGATTTTGTATATCTGGCAATAAATCATTTGATATCTTGTGAATACGTCTACGCGGTGTCAGTATAGACATCAGCTGTAATTCACACCGCATTGTAGTGTCGTTGGATCGTGTTGGTGCCTCGGTGTCAACCAGCCAGCCGTTTAGCGCAGCGCGACACAAACACACTAATGTCGCTCGGACACGATCTTGCACTCGTGTGTACATTACATATTTTACCTTGGTTACTAACTTCTTTCCTGTTATTTGAGATTATGATTTTCTGTGCCATGTATGGCGCTAAGTTATTATTACCTACACTTATAATAATGAAAGTGCAAATATATACAATGCAATTACTTAGAAAGGTATTTATTTACGCTTTTATGAATTAGGCAACTGTTTCAGCGTAGAAATTAATCTAGAAGTAGCAGTAAATAGGACAAGCATTGTATCTATTTCAAATAATTATGACGTTATTTATGATAAAACCTAATAGGTACATTACTTGACAATACGTTTGCTATGCGTACAAATGCTACCAATAAACGAAGAATTATAAATATATTATCAACAAGGGTGTGACGTTTTTTTGATTAGATATCCATTCATCAACACAAACGTATAATGACAGGCCTCATATTAATATGATCACAACTCGCGACTAATAAAAAGGTGTAAAAATGTTATATAATTATAAGCATGTGATGAAAACATAATCGATGTCCTCACGGTCATCTCAATTATGTCCATATTTCGTGCTTAGATCATTTTTACTAAGTGTAAAGTGCTCGACAATTAGTATAGACTTAATGTAATGTCACGACGGACACGATCGTCTTTTTGTCGCCTTAATGAGTTAATTTACAGTGGCCGCGACGATGTGATGTGCTATTAGCTCAACTACTACGAAAATGTACTCTTCCAAATATAATGATTTGAGAAAACAGTTGTTGTATCTATTCGGTAACGAATTCCTAATCTTAACCTTGTAATTGTGGATGTGTCCTATTGTTAGTTTGTAGGCTTGTAGCGAACGATCCTGGAGTATCATCATCATCTGCCTAGCCTTTTCCCAACTATGTAGGCGTCAGCTTCCAGTATAACCGGACGTAGCTGAATACCAGTATTTTACATGGAGCGACTGCCCATCTGACCTCCACAACCCAGTAGCTAGGTAATACGATACTCCTTGCTAAGACTGGCTGTCAGACTTTCTGGCTTCTGACTACCGGCAACGACTGTCAAAGATTCAAATGACAGCTGGGACCACTGGCTTAGCATGCTTTCCAAGGCACAGAGAGGTCTCAATATGTAATGGATGGTCCCCCATCAGGACCGACCCCGGCAAGCGTACCTTAACCTTCGATCGACCCGTGCAGCTGTTATTACTTAGCCACGAGTCTCTGAACTACACAGGAATAGTTTTTAAGCTGTATGCAAATTTTCACAGGGTGTTCTAAAATCACGGAAAAAAAATCAGCTGTTTCATACAAAAGTTCAAATACCTACTCGACCAAAAAGTATGAAACCGCTGATTTTTTTCGTGATTTCAGTGTTGGTCTCATAGTGAAAGTTGTTCATATCCATGGATAGAACCCCCTGTGAAAATTTGCGTACTGTTTAAAAACTTTTCCTGTATACGTACCTACTATAACAATTTTTTCCAATGCTACACCTATCGCTTGGTAAAAACCAACATTTTGCAGGCTTGATTTATAGGCTTCTTGACAATTTAATAGTTCTACAATATACATAGTATGACAGAGTTAATAATTTTACAAATGCAAGCTCAAATGATTGTAGTTTGTTTGTTTTTTAGCGGTGACACTAATAATGAAAAATAACATGTTTTTACGTCACAAGATATGGTCGACTGCAGACTGGTCATGAGAACGAGATTGTAATGTAACGATGCACGATTGTCTTTGATTGTTATATTGCTCGTTTATATCACGAGAAACAGATACAAGTGTGTGCAAACAAAAATCCTAATCTACCCGAATTAGGATTTTTGTTTGCACACACTTTTGACCACTTTTATCTGTTTCCACTTTTAACAGGTTTCGTTAAGTCCATCATTCAGTAAATCACTTATATTAGATAAACTTTCCTAGCTATCCCATAGTTGTAAACAGGCATTCCCGAAGGAACTTGGCAGGTGAGTTCATGAGGAATACAGGGGAATGTTGCTACTTCCTGATACAATACTACGTCATGCCTGATTTTATCTACAACGTTTCCACATAGGAGTTTTCAGAAGATTTAAATCGACGTCGACGTCGTTCCTATGCAGGTCCTACGCAGGCCTACGCCGTTTCTACGCAGGCCTACACTTTTTCTACGTAGGCCTACGCAGCTGCTACGCAGGCCCACGCCGCTTCTACGCAGGCCTACGCAGTTTCTACGCACGCCTACGCAGATTCTACGTAGGCCTACGCAGGCCTACGCCGCTTCTATGTAGGCCTATGCAATTGCTATGTGGAATCTAAGTAGTGGCAACGCAGGGTCAACGCAACAGCTACGCGACATTTGCATTATGCATCGGTACATAAACTGTGGTGCGTACAAAGGCCACGGTAAAAGTACTTTCATGGCCAGAAACACCACTATTACTATCGTGAACGTTTTCTGTTTGAGGACCAGTCTGACTATGCCCTACAATTAAAAAAAAAAACAGGCAAATACTATTTTTTAATGCTTATTTGTCTTACCTCCTCCGCTTTTGTAGCACAGATAGGGGAACCTCCACACATTCCCGAGTCCAACCGAGTATCCAACACATGCTAATACGAATTGTATTTTGTTGGCCCAGAACGGTCGGCGGGGCTTCAGGTGGGCTGTCGTGTCCTCTTCCTCCTCCTCGCAGTCACTCTCGTGCGACGCTGTATCCTCATCGGGAGGCCTGCACAAAGAAATTTCAATACTAGTTTATGTTTATTTTTAAACTTTCTTGGTTGTATCTACTCTACTAATGCTAACACTTCCGGGTTATTTCTTTCTAACTAACTCAATTTACAGTTGCCTTCAATAGTGGTGACGTTAGCCAGTTCTGATATTGCTGAGTTGGCGAGTATTTTTGCCGTTGCACCGCCCATGAGACGACCCTATGACCCATGTCCATCTTATTTGGTTCGTACTGATATGAGAGAAGAATGTTTTACCATTTACAGGAAAAATCCGGTTACGTAATGATTTTTAGATTGTAAACATAACTTAGAGAAGTTTCTTAAAACAGAAATCAAAAACTAATATTTTGTAACAATGAAAAACAGTATCCGCATAAAAGTGGTAAGTATACTAATCATTTTCTGATAGCAAATATGCCAAAGCTTTTTAATGAACATGAAGACGTAAATAAGCACATAAGATACTCGTATAATAATAAAAATCCGCAAATAATTGTAACTGTATAAAAGAGATTCAACATGTCGTAGATAATTTATGTAGATTAGATGTGTGTCGAGTTTTATATGAAATGACATGTTTGTACAACTAATGAAATACTAAATATAATGCAGATAACAAAGTTTACGAATGAAGGAAAGACGACGGCTTGCAATACTTTTTCTTGTTACTTTTATTTAAAACTGGCTGACCCGACAGACGTTGTCCTGTTAACTTAATTTTTTCGGCTATTCCTTTGGGTTTTTCCTAATTTTCTTTTTACCTAAATCACCTCCATAATGAGGCGAACAAAACAAAAACAAAAAATTCTAATCGATAGAGCCATTTTCTAGTTTTTGCGAGACTAACGCAGGGTAATTGATTTTTATATACAGGATGTACTAATGAACGGATAACCTTGAACAAGCATATAATATACCTAATGGCCGTTCTAAAAAAAATAAAAAAATATATATTTCTCAGGAAGTACATAAGATTTTTTAGAAAAAAATTGTAACTTTTGTACATTCTGCTTCACCACAACCACGAATTAATGAATTCCATTGGTTATTTGTTGTTATAATACTGTACGTTGACTATGCCGACAGGAGGCAGTAAATAGAAATTACACAGTTTTTTTTTTTTTAAATCGTATCTTAGGTACTACTTGAGATATATATATATTTAGTATTTTTTTTAGAACGGCTATAAGGTCTATTATATGTTATTTCAAGGTTATCCATTCTTTACCGGACACCCTGTATAAGAGAAGATGAAGAAGAATATATAGATAGATGGCCAAGGCTTTTCCCTTTCCTAAGGTTATTTAAGGAATAGAATGTGTGGCAAACATGAAACTTGCAAAACCGTACTTGATAAACCGACTTGTTTGGATTAATGATGAATGATCTACAATGGCGGTAGATTAGTGTGACGTTACACAGCTCAAAGGCTTTACCCACTTTTGGTGATACGTAAGTAAACGTAGGTTTACAATTTCAGAGACAAGATTTTTAATCCGGAAAAGTCTTTGATACGTAATTAAGCAATTGAGCTATTTAAATAAATTAAGGCAATATGAACACATTAAAAGATAAGTTCAATTTTTATTCCAAGTTTATCTTACAGTGTTATTGTAGTAAAAGTAGAGAGACTAGGCGAAACGACGATAATCTTCCAGCCCCTACTTGCGGTTGCGGTTTGGTTACTAAAGAGACCATTGATTATCAGTATAGAAAGTTAATTTGAACTAAATAAGTGCCTATATACAGGATGTAGAGTAATTAATGGATAACTCTGTACCTGCGAGTGGGCGACCCCAAGCCCTATAATATAAAAAATTGTCAAACTCCGGAGTCGATGTGTATGCGCAATTTCAAATATATATATATATATATATATATATATATATATATATACATATATTTTGAAAAATTGCCACGTTTGGTCACTTTTGGCCACCGTGTTCACAAATGAAGGAATTTTCACTATCTGAATTCTGCATAATATTTAAAAAAAAAAGTGCTATAAGATGTGTTTTACAGTTTTAGAGTACCCCATGTGGTTTTATTTATCTTAAAGTGAAAAAATTGTGTTTCTGTAAAAAAAAAAACACTTTGTATCCAAAAAAGATATGGATTATTGATACGAGTATACTGACTATTTTGGAATCTGCATTAAGGGGACAAGTTTTAAAAAATATGGGCAGCTAGGTTTCCATATATTTTTTATACCAGACGAACTCAAACTTAGGAAAAAAAAATTACAAATACACATTATTTTCACTTTAATTAAGATTTAAAAAAAGAAAACCACATGGAGTACTCCAAAACTGTAATCCACATCTTATAGCACGTTTATTTAAGAATATTATGCAAAAATCAGATAGTGAAAATGCCTTCATTTGTGAACACGGTGGCCAAAAGTGACCAAACGTGGCAGTTCTACAAAATATAATAAAAAAAAATTGCACATACACATTGACTCCGGGGTTTGACATTTTTTTTATATTATAGGGCTTGCGGTCCCCCACCCGCAGATACAGGGTTATCTATTAATTACACTACACTCTGTATATAATTAGTATCGGAAGTCAGGACGCAGGGAAAACGCTGAATGAAGTAACAAGACTATACATATTTTCTTTTATTCTCTTATTCGATTGTAAATACGTGACTAAGTAATAACAGCCGCACGGGTCGAACGATTAGGTTAAGCTACGCCTGCCTCGGTCGGTCTGTGAGGGGTGACCATCTTTATATACCGAGACCCCTCCGTGCCTCGGAAAGCACGTTAAGCATTTGGTTCCGGCTGTCATTCGTGTTTCTTTAACTGTCGCTACGGGTCGTCAGAAGCCCGAAAGTCTGAGAACCAGTCTTATCAAGGGGTTCCACCGTATTACCCAGTTACTGGGTTGTGGAGGTCAGATAGGCAGTCGCTCCATATAATATGTTAGTATTCAGCTGCATCCGGTTAGACTGGAAGCTGACCCAAATATAGTTGGGAATAGGCTAGCCAGATGCAGATGATGATTCGATTATTATACGATATTTATGTTCGCATCGTCAAAAGTAGGGAATAGCTGATTTTTTCGTGATTTCAGGTTTGGTCCCTTATTAAAAGTTGTTCATAATTATGAGTACAATGACCCCTTAAAAGGTTGTGCTTTATTTAAATTACACCTTGTAGATGGGGCGATATTTTAATTGTTTATAAAATGAATAAATTTATAAATGAAGGCTTTCCATAGGATACTAATGAACTCGAGAGTCGAGCCTGTGACGAGTATGTACAGTGGGGATTGACACTCTACGTCAATTTGCTATCAAACTATATAAACTTTCAACGAATGTCATAAGCTGGTTTAAGTTGGTAGTCAAATAGATAAACGATTAATTTTCCTGGTTTTACGTAGTTTTCCGTCCAGTTTCTCCAGAAATAGTAGTAAACCGATGACTAGTTATGGTAATGCAATTTGTTGATTATTTATTTCATTACTTTATATTGTTGATTTATATTACTGATTGGTATATTATTTTATGTAAATTTCTAGTATTAGTTTACCGGCTTTCATATCTTCGGTCCACGGCACTGAGAAATTAATCAGGAAAATCCTAGCCTCCACACTGGTTAATTTTGATGAGCCTTATTTCACCGAGGCTATGGATGCCTGGACACTCGCTTGCCCGAATTCAGATCAACCCGACAATCCATCTTGCCAGAGACGGTGGGATGAGCCGCTCTGTAGAGTAGTACACAACAATTTACTTGAAACATCTGCTACTACTGCGGAGCGTGCGCCTGCTGGCTGTGTGTAGGTAAGTGGGATTCGGGTCTGTGACTCCATGCACTACAGTCGTCGAACATAGGCACTTTGTTCGACGACACGACTAGGAGTTCCCTGTTGTTCTCCTCATCGCTGTCACTGTGGCGAAGTTGTCAACAGCCTCGGACACCACGGCCTGTCTTGCAGCCGAAGAGCGGGTCGCTTAGCGCGGCACGCGAACATTAATGATATCATCCGACGAGCCCTTGTCACCGTCGGCGTTCGAGCTGTATTAGAACCCAATGGCTTGGCACATGACGATGGCAAGAGACCGGACGGCATGTCTTTATTTCCATGGAAGGTGGGTAGACCTTTAGTGTGGGACGCAACGTGTGTCGATACTCTTGCGCCTTCCCATCTTCCTGGCACAGCGTGCTGTGCTGGCGCTGCTGCTGCGGCTGCGGAAAACCTCAAGCGGCGGAAGTATAATAACCTTATCGGTAACTATACTTTCGAGCCGTATTCAGCTGCATCCGGTTAGACTGGAAGCCGACCCTAACGTAGTTGGGAAGAAGCTAGGCAGAATATGATGATGATTTTGTATTGTTTATACCAATTAAATGTTCATTCTAAATTGATAAAATTTTATACGTATGTTGTAGTCATTTTAGAATAACTACACCTACGTCTTTTAGATTTAATTAAATAATAACATGCTTTTGTGAATCATAACCTCTTGGGCTACATTAAAGTAGGTATCTAGGTGGTTGTGCTAAAAGTAGGCTATTTAATATTGTGCCTGAATGTTAGTGGACCCACATTACCTGACAATAATTATAAATCAAACTAACTAAATGCAACTGTTACTTTTATTGGATTGGAATGGCTGCAATGATTACTTTGATATCGAATTTGGTTGCACTTTAGATATTTGAAACCTTCCACACGACATCAAGAGTAGTGTGTAATCAGTTAACCACTTTGATAATGCAAAAGCATTGTACTGGTGACGAAACAATGAACAGCTGATTGCAACCGTTTTTATAATATCTGTCAGACTCTATGAAATATGAATGCATTTTTTCCTCGTGTGAAAAAGGTTGAACCATTTTGGGTGATCACCATAATTTTCAAGAACAATTTAAAGAAGTAATCCCTAGCTGTCAACATGTAAGTAGGCAAACGTATTTTAAAATCATTATCAAGTAGGCAGTGATAAGGTGAAGCGGCGGCGCTGGCGCACGATCAATCGTCGTATCCACGTCGTATGCGAGATATGTGTGTGTGGAAAGATAGCAGCATTGCAGTGTTATCGGCTCATGGCGTGAAGGTCAAACGACCAAAACTCCCAATAAACTTAAGCCTCTCGGGATTTTAGGATTGCCTCAAATCGTTCATGTCATAGTTTAATCGGACGCATTCAAATCCTTCGCCTGACAATGAAAGTGCTGGAACGCATGTAGGTACTTTAACTCTACTTTATTTTGTTCATGGATTTATGATGGTTCAGTAGGCACAAATGACAATCAGACAAATATTTTTTTTTAATTCTTTGATATGCCTACATACGCTGCTTGTTTTCTTGTACTACCTGCACAATTAAGTTTACGATAGGTATAATCAGCATAGGTATAACACTGGTATGGCATAGTTAAACTATACTGGGGCGCACAGAAAGCGGGCTGGTTATAAAAAATGCGATAACTTTTAAAATATTTGAGCAATCCTTTTAAAATAAAAATTAAATTAAAGTTCATTATTCTGATCAAATTCAATTAAAAACATGCCACTAAACCCTGAAGAGTGTACCAGAATTCTGACAATGCTTAAAGACGGGCGCAGTCAGCGTTATGCAGCGAGAACTGTTGGTGTGTCGCTATCAACCGTTCAAAGAGTGCTCCAGCGGTTGGATGAGACTCGATCTAATATTCGTAGACCAGGAACAGGCACAACAAGGTTTACGACAGCGCGGGAAGATTGATATATGGTGTCAACAATGTTGAGAAATCGATTTCAAACGGCTGTTGAAGTCAAAAGTCACCTTCTACGTGCCGGATGGAGCAATCCGAGCATGTGTACAGTGAGGCGGCGTCTTGCTGAAACAAGCTTGAAGCCATTTAGACCTGCAAATGGTCCAAAAATCGAAAGTCAGCATCGAAATTCAAGGCTGAGTTACGCTAGAGAACACATGAATTGGACTCTGGATGGCTGGTCAAGAGTAATGTTTTCGAACGAGTCGAGGTTCATGCTATACAAACACGATGGAAGGCAAAGAAAGAGTCTACAGAAGTCCAAGCTGGCATTGAAGAGAAAGTGCCATACGGCGGAGGTTCCACGTGTGCGCTGGAATTTCTTCCGAAAGCCGCACCGTGTGTGGTAGAAAACGCCACTTTAACTGCAGAAATAGTACGCGAATGAAATCTTAAAAGTATAGTATATCGGCCCATTTTTAGTAAACATTGGCGAGAACGCCATCTTTATGCAAGATAACGCTCGTCCCCATACAGCTCAGATAGTGTTTGACTACCTTGAAGATGTCGCCATCACACACATGGAGTGGGCCAGCACCAGCCAGCACGCAGTTCAGACTTGAACCCCATCGAGCGTGCCTGGGACGAACTAGGACGCCAGCGAAATACCCCTCCAATCACGTTTCGTGAACTGAAAGAAGCACTGATAGAGGAATGGGAGAATATTCCTCAGTATCGGCTCAGAAATCTGGTGGAAAGCGTGTCAAACCGTATAACAGCTGTATTAACAGCTTGCGGTGGCAACGCAATATACTAAAATGTGTAAACATTGCATATTTGATACCGTAGCACATTTTTCAAAATCTAGTGAAAATGATAATTTTTACTTAACTTTTATTCAAAACAAACTTCATAATCTTGAACTTTGATTTAAGCACTATAAAATTGTCGATAATACAGTCTTTATTTCATAAAGCTAGCTCCAATATTTCGGAAGTTATTAAGATTCTTGTTACTTATATAGTAATTGACCACTTTATGGAAACTAATGCTGTTCTGAGACCATTTATTACTCAAATCCCCGACAGCCGACGGCTTGTTTTTTGCCTCTCTTAGCGAGGACACAGCCGTGTGTTCCTAGGCACACCAATTTGTAAATATGTGTATAAAATCACAAGAACTCACAAGGAAGAAATATTGTAGAGCGAAACAATTTTAACAGGTATCCTATAGAATTTAGCAAACTATGGGTACCGAACATCATCAGATATAATCTAACAACAAAGGAACCTTTGTCATTTTTATTATCATAGCGTTCGAAACTTGTGAAATAAATGGTCATTACATTATGTTATGGCTATGAGAGGAATACATACGCAGAAAAAAGAAGCGCTTCCCACTCCGGTTCTATCATCAACAACGTAATAGCGCGGGCGGGCGATGCAACGCGGCGGGTCGGGGGACGAGGGAGTTCTATTACAATGTGGCTATTATTTTAGTATACAGGGTTATTGGTAATATGTCGGCAATCCATTAAGGGGATGTAGGAAAGGTCATTTGCAAACAAATGACCCCTAATGACGGGTATATGCAAATGTCACCCATTTTCGAGTAATTGGACATTTTATATATTTTTTAAGATATCTGCGGTATACAACTTTGAAAATTTGTAAAAAAAACAATGCACGAAATATTTTTTTTTTTGCATGGACTTTTGGAAGGCGTACGAGGAGCCGAAGCCAAATCGCAGAGGCCCCTTCAATAATTTTAAATGATGAGGAGCCACCAACCGACGATTATCCCTAGCTATGCAAGTGCACCCAAGGACAACCCTCGGTTGGTGCAGGACTATTGTTGTACGTAGAAACAAAACATTTTGGGTTTGGGTGGCTAAAGTGGATTGGGTAACTTGAACTATGGAAGAACTATGTCCCCTGCCTGACCAATGTTATACCTAGTCTTGCCATAAATAATGTCACGAAGAAGAAAAAAAAATATTGCAAATAATATTTATTACTTTTACAGTATGTTAGTTTAATACATAAATATAAAACAATTTAAAATATAAAAAGCTTATTCGAAGTGGTCTCCATTGGCTGCAATACAGTCCTTTAAACGTTGAGGCCAGTTATCAATAGAAGCACGCACTCTTTCCATGGGATAATTCTTCACTGCCAATCGTATGGATTGTTTTAGGGACTCCAAATTATCATGGCGTTTAGAGCAAGCCGTACTTTCTAAAACTGACCATAAATCATAATCCAGCGGATTAAGATCGGGACTAGACGACGGCCAGTCTTCAGTCGCCGAGTCTTGTTGGAGGGACCATACTTGGTTATTGAACATGGAGTTGTTAAGGGGCTTAACTACCTTCTCAAGAATGGTATCTTGATACACTTGTGCCGATGTTTTGATACCTTTTTCACAAAAATATGGCTCAGTCACTCCTTCATAGCTAACACCGCACCAAACCATCACTGAAGTCGGATAATGCCCACGTTGCACTCTGTCGACTAATTGGGAAGCTTCCTTAGAGCTTTGAGCATAAATACGGGCATTTTGTTTGTTAAAATGTTGCTCAATTGTAAAGATTTTCTCATCCGTAAACAACATTTTTCTGTGACCTCCCTTTGCGTACCGCTTCAGTAGTTGTTTCGATTTTACCACCCTATTCTTTTTTAAATTATCAGTTAAAAAAGACCAGTGCGTCTCTTATAGGCTGCAAGTCCTAAGTCATCTTTTAAAATACGCGACATGGTTCTGGGTGCTATATTTATCTCCCAAGATAAAATCTTTTGCTTTCGGACAGGATTTCTTCGAATTCTTTCCCTTACTGCTTTGACCACCTTTTTCGTACGAACACTACGTGGACGGCCAGATCTTTTTCTGTCACAAACAGAGGAGATCTCATTGCACCTATTAATAGCCCGGTACACAAACATTTGACTAATACCAAGCGTATGAAGAGTTTTAAAAATTGCATTTGGCTCCATACCAACTTTGTGTAATGCAATCACAGCGATTCGGTTCTCTTTATCACCCCACTCCATTTTAATATCGCAAAATATTGTACAATGTATTGGCGCCAAAATTAGAAAACTCAATGAACAATCGTATAAAAATGACAGATTCCAAATTCAAATGTAATATCTTTCTTATTTTTAATTGTAACAGTATTTATGGCCAGACTGTGTATATTATACATGGATAAAATGGCAGGGAGTGACTTGCACACTCAATAATGGGCCCCCGGAAACGACCGCTAGTACATAGTGACGTAGCGACAAGGAGGCAACACTTCCTGAGGTGCTTGAGGAATGGAGAGGTATTCCACGGCTATCAGGACAATCCCGGAAGTACGGTCAAGATCCCTACCAGCACCTTACTGGAATACTTCCTTCCTCCGAGCATGTTTGCTCTTGCGAATTTCCACTCAAGCCGGCCAATAAAGGCAAGAAAGAGGTGGGAGCTCTGTTCCTCGTCAGTGTTCACTCCAGCCGGCCAATTAAAGCAAGCTAGAGATGAGGACAAGATTTCTCCCGGGAGATAGGGTCCGTGGGGTCGCTACTGCCCAACATCTCGCCACATGCTGCGGGTTTCTGTATCTCTCTTGGTCTGGCTCCTCATCCTAGACTCGGTCCGACAACGTAAATTCTACCGGCACAGACCTAAAGTTCGGAGGGCGCAAGCCCCACCACGACGTCAACGTAGAGTCGGTCCGACAACGTATTATTATCTGCTTGCTAACACTTCAACACACTTGAATAGTTTTTAAGCCAGAGCTACAAATCGTTACAATTTTCATAATTTTGAGCAGGTTTTTGACTTTAAAACAGATCTTCAATTAAGCGTCAAAAACGTTACACTCTGTCTGTTAGTGGTTAGAGGAACACATTTTGTTCTAAAAGTCTTATATCTTCCATCTATATGTTATATAAAAATCAATTGCCGTGCCGTCTCGTCTTTATCTATATTGTTTAGAGAAATCCGTCTCGCAAATACTCAAAGTGACAAGACCGATTTGAATTTTCTTTTTTGTTTTGTTCGCCTCATTACTGGAATGGTTCAGAGGAAAAAAGAAAATTTAGAAAAAGACAAAGGAACAGCCGAAAAATCGAAAGACAACGTCTGACGGGTCGGCTATAAATAGATTTCGAGTTTAAAAAAAAGTCTTGGCGAAAAATATTTTGTTACAAAAAAATTTGGTAGTGAAGGTGAGCTAGACTTCGAGCAGAGGCCATCTGCCTAGCTTTTTTCTAACTATATGGGGGTCGGCTTCCAGTCTTACCAAATGCAGTTGAATACCAGTATTTTACATAGAGCGATTGCCTAACTGACCTCCATAACCCAGTTACTAGGTAACACGATAATCCTTGGTAAGATTCCAATTCAAGACCTATAAAACAAAAAATCAAAAAAAAGGTTTTTGTCAAGACCTTGACAGTTGAAAACATCTTTTGGGGCCAAGTTGTAACAAAAAACAACTTTGAGCAAAGCTGTTGGTCCGTAATAGACCATGTAACCCTATAATGAACCATGATGTAAATTGATACAATCAACATTCTCGCGGTAATAAAATGGGTTTTGTTACTGCAACTCAGGGGAAGAAAACTAGAAAAATACAATACACCTATTTCATAGCTGGAGACGATAGTTATAATATCCTTTCAAATGACGGATAGATGAAACTTCTGCTATTTAACAATGATAATAATATCGTTAAAGTTGGTTTTAATTAATGAACTATATGTTTACTAACTAAACTGGTACCCAATATGTTATGCAGTAGATATTATTGGATATTTGAGTTCAGCTTTTTATTCTATAGTAAAATGCAACCAACGCATGTCTGTAATGAAAAATTTCTATTTTTCGGGAACTCTTACCAATATCATAAGAACGTGTTTTATAATGCACTAGTTTCTGCCCGCTACTTCGTCCGCGTGAAATTTATTGTTCTGCTGTCCCACCGCGTCGCATCGCATCGCCCGCCCGCGCTATATCTTCGTTTTCGCTTAGCATTCTTTCGGACTTATTTTTTTTTGCTCGGCTTCTTAGGGTCGTAGCGTGATGTTAAATAGCCTACGACCTTCCTCAAGAATTAGGCTATCAAATGCAAACAGGATTTTTCAAATCCGACTGGTAGTTCTGGAGATTAGTGTGTTCACACAAACAAACAAAGTTTTCAGGTTTATTATTAGTATTAGTATAGATTAAAATTATACGCCTCTAAGAACACCGAGTTTATAAATAATACAGAATTATAATTATTAAGGGGTGGTTTATGAGATACGTAATGCTATGCTGCGTAAGTATAGTACAGAAGTGTTAACACCAATTAAATACCTATATAATATGTCGGGGAAAAAGATTTTACGTATTTTATAGGTATAAAGTAGTAGTAAAATCTCGTTGCCTGTACTGTTTGTATCTGGCTGGTTCAGGTACCATTAAATAGATGACATTTTTAAAAAGAAAAATAACAAGTAAAAAACGATTTCCCGCCATTTTTTAATTGTTTTTCTTTCCGCCAAAATGAGTGAATCTAGAATAAATTGTTTTCAGTCAGTAAGAGTAGGTAACACAAAGTTGGTTCAAGCGTTTTCAGTCCATGAATTTTGATGTCAAAGATGCAGCTCGCTCTGGTCGCCTCTGGTCGTATGGTGTCTTGAATATGTATATAAAATACGAAGGAACTTTTTCCCCGACCTAATAATATATGTAAGTGTTTCCAGAATGGTTTTCTTTGATTATTAGTAGGTTGTCTTTTTATGTTCGGTGCTCGCAGTCACCGACGCCATTAGAAACACCAGTTATATAGCAAACTCCGTGAGGTGAACTGATGCTGACCAGTCGACCTTGACAAATGACTGGCCATAACGCTTTTTGTTATCAAATTATGTTATAACGATATTTATAAGTACATTTAATTGTTACCTACAATGACGTGAATTATTGGTAACTGAAATAAGTGAAATATAATGTTTAGGTATGTATTTGAATGCTGATGTTGCAGTGCACTAAGGGACAATTAAGGTGTAGTGCAGTTGTATTGAAGTAAAGCGATAGGTAGGCATGGCAAATATAGGTTATACTAGCTTTTATCCGCGGCTTTGCCCGCGTGGAGGTCGTAAATTATCCACCGGTAACGTACCTACTACCGGGATAAAAAGTGTTCTATGTCCTAATCCAGGTCATGGTCTACCCATTTGCCAAATTTCCAAATCCGTTCAGCCGTTTTAGTGTGAAAGCGTAACAAACTCACTTTCGCATTAATTTATAATACCTATTATTTAGGATGCGGATGAATTTTTCGACGCCTTATTTTAGTTTTTTAATAGTTTTAGTTAGGTTAGGATATTATATTTTTAACTTAGTGATTATACAACTCTTTAAGACCACGTAATCATAATAATTGACTATTTCATGAAATCTTTACATTTGAGGATTATACTAACTATTACTGATTCTAATGATTATAATTCTGTAAATACATATTTGTTACGGCTGCGAATCATACTTTATTTAACATACTGACTTGCAAATTGCAAAAAAACGTAAGAAAATTTGAATTTCGCGGGCTACCCTGACGCTTCCCCTTAAGCTGTTTGACTCTTGACATTGAAGGTTTCATATCAATCAGATAAGCTATTTTTACGTGAATGTGTATCAAACAATGCTTCTCTGTTTATTTTAGTATGATAATGTTTTCAATAGGCCTACGCATAAAATACAAGAATTTTTCTGATACAGTTTGTATGATACCTACGTAATAAGCGCAAACTACAGCTCCAGAGAACATGTTTACGAGATGCGGAATTCTTTATTATAGGTAGAGGGCACAGCGCAGGCGCACATTGTAAGAGCCACTTATGTTAAGTAATTGGACACCTTTGTTCTACAGTCAGGAGTTATAGTACCAGTTCGTTGAAACCTCATGTGCCTAACTGGTTGAGGCACTTTGTGTTTTGTTAGATTTATGCACAGAAAGAATGGTTCCATTTCCAGTTCAACCTACCTAAATTTATGCTAACGAAAACGATATACATAATAGTTACCTGCACTACACATGAATCAATTTATAATGTATAGGTTCGGTACCTACAGCTTACCTGTTATTTCGAGGAAAAAATTGAATTGTACGATATAATAAAACCTTTATCAAACAAAACTCAATCTTACTTCATGAAAAAAACGTGAATCATCATCGATACAGATAAATTACATTTTTTACTACGTACCTACCTACTTACCGACAATTTAATGAAACCATGTGTATGTCTTGTTATTATAATTTAGTTGTGTTCGAGGTCTACCTATATTCCCAACAACAATTTTAATGATGCAAAGGTCATTGATCAAGTTGTTAACTTACAATAGTGTAGCTAATAATGAACAGTAGAGCAAAATGTACAGTTTAGGCCAATAGTTTATTGTAAATAACAGTAAAAATATTTTTTGTTTATCAATTAGTATTCCAATAAAGTGATATCAGGGAAATAACTAGATAAAAACTTTTTTACAAGAAAAAAAAATACAACTGACTTCCAAGAAAACACTACAAAATACAAAGTGAAAAATAACTTCGGAAGTCGGTGTCTTTGGTTTTAAATTTTCGTTTTTTGCCACCGACTTCCGAAATTAAAGTTATTTTTCACTTTGTAAGTACAGATTTTTTTGGAAGTCGGTTGTTTTCTTTTTTGTAAAAAAGTTTTCATTTTTTAGTAGTGGTTTAGTTTAGTTTAGTTACCTGCCCCACTTGCTAGTTATGTAAATAACAGTGACAGGAAGTTATTATAACATCGTCAATATACACAAAGTGGATTAAATACGTATTATTGAATCTAACTCAATAATCACATCACATATCAGAAACTTGACTAAATTTATATGGGACCACGTCAGGAGTTTAGATTCCCTTGCAAGCAAAAAAATAAAAAAATATATTAAAATCGTTTATAAGTGACGAAGTTCTGAGGTGCCAAACATAAAAAAAAAATCAACTGAATTGAGAAAGAACCTCTTTTTTGAAGACAGTTAAAAATAAACATGTTACAAATGAGTTAGGTTATAGCTGTTCAAATGGGCATGTAGGTAAGGTGATAAGGTGTCCGCTACCAAAATTAGCTAATTCTTTTTTTGTTGTGTTTGTAATTGTCTGGACAAGGTTTGTATGAAAGAAACTGTTTGAAAAATTGCCGGGTTAATTGGAAAATTCGGGAATACTGAAACTGAATTTTCTATGGGAATTTTGTACCTATGAATTATTGAAATTTTGACAGGACAACGTTTGTCGGGTCAGCTAGTAAAATATAAGTACTGTATTCCATATGCGATTTACATAACAATATTATGACGATTACGTTGATACAGTAACAACAGCGTTGCTTGGAATAATTTATCACTGATAGCTCGATATCCATTGATGGATTGCAATTACATTGATATACATTAAATAACTGTTATGTATTTATACTATCGAAATATTAAACTGTCTGACGCTTTTCCATACAGTAACTACCAAATATCATAGTTCATCTTTTGTTCAAGAATACCTGTCAACTTCAAGATTGATGCACATTGGTAGTTTAGAGAAGATACCTACAACAATTTATTTAGATCTGTTTTTTTCGGATGCGGTTAGACTTACGTAAACAAAATTGGATACCGTTTGTTAATTTACTAGCGAATTGTCTGGGCTGCCAACTAGTATAACTAATAAACTGAAATTGAATTATTCTTCCCAGATTCATTGAATGAAGCATGGCATGTGACCAATGACGAGTAATCAGTTATATGTATACATATTTATGAATGTCAATTCATATAAATAAAAGAAAACCATCCAGCACGCTAACTTTTCATAGCATACTTGTAATAAACTACTTTTTGTTAAGTTAGGTTATATATTTTAAAGCTGTGCTTTAAAATATATAACCTAACTAATGCTATTGGCTAACTCCGTGGGCAAGCAATGTTATGTTATGTTATTACAGAACAGACTGCACGGAGGATGGGGAGATGTGTACGGGTGAATAGAAGTCAATTGAATAATGGCAACCCGGAGGATGTCATTCGCGATCGCGGGGTACTCACGTAGGAGGACGAACTAGATGGAACAATTCCGTGGGCGATGTTGGTACCCGTCTTATAACCATTTTGCGGCCATCCGTGCATCCCATACCGATCGAGGCAAGAGATCGGACTGATGGGGCGCCATAGTGGTTGGTGCCGCAGTCAGATCCTTCAGGATATGTGGCCACTTGCTCGTAAGGCCGTAGACACCGCGCGGATGCTGCACCAGAGGCTGTAGACACATCACGAATCCTGTGTGTATCACTGAAGCTCTTCACTTTGCGCATTTGCCCAGAGGGCGTTATCATCGGCGCCGGAGCGTGTAGGTCGAGGAGCTTTGAGTTCTCCCTGTCTTGGCTGTCATACTGCTCCACGTGGATCGCCACGCTGGGCGCGGCGGTTTCCGTCGAATTTTCGATTTTACTCATACTATCACGTCACAGGGTCATGACGCGGTTACTATCGTCGCGTGCGTCGCTGGCGACGCGCGACTGTGAATAATGACCGATCGCGAGAGCGAGCGAGGTCGGCTGAGTTGGCGGACCGACTGCCCTGACTGGTTCGTCAATCGCGGCAAGGCAATTGGTAAACAAAGTGCGACTCTAGCACCGGGTGGGGGGAGTATATCACCAAGAGGGGGGAGGGTCGCGCAAACGCCGTGGCGGCCATGAGACATTGCGCTGCGCTGGCGTTTATCTCAGGGCTAGGCCAGGCGACAATAGCTAGTATAATCTACGGTTAGACAGTAAGGATGAAAGTATGGTAGATAATAGATTTATGAAAATTATTTAAATTAGGAAACACTTGTCGCTGTAAATAAGCAAAAACAAAAAAAAAAAAATCTCAGTGACAGCCCCGCGGAGTTGGCATAGGTTCCTATAGATTTTTGTGCCCGGTTGATGGCAATAAGGTCGCCGTATATTGGGTTTTAATATAACTGGCGAGATGCATATATGCAACATGTTCCGAGGTTTATAACGGACGAAAAGGCTAAGCAGATGACATTGTTATGGTATGTTGTATGGTAGGTTGTATGGAACAGTTGTTTAGCTGCGTACCTCACGATACTCAAACGTAACGTCTCTGGGATATTCAGATATAGTAGTACCACCTGCTGGAGTTTATACCAGTCAATAAGAGATAAATCGTTAGGAAAAAGATGAAAAAGAGGAAATGTGGAAAAGTTCATAAATCGAAATAAAATGAAATTATTTATTTTGCAAGTATCTACGATATTAGAATCGCTTTTACTCGTCGTTATTTTTACAAGACTGCGCGACAACAAAGACGGTTATTTACAATCATGCTCGTAAAGTGCCTCTTATTGCACCAAGTTTAGGTTCACACTGCAGTGTATTTAACACGCATTATTTTTAGGGTTCCGTACCAAAATGGTAAAAAGGAACCCTTATGGTGCGACTCAGTCTGTCTGTCTGTCCGTCCGTCTGTCACAGCTGGATATCCCAAGAACTACTAATGCTACCAACTTGAATTTTGGAATAGTTTTAGATGACGTTTGCCCAACTATTTGGCAAATAAGAAAGAAATAAAATACATACACTCCTTTGCAAAAAAAAAACGGTCATCGGCTTTTCTATGGATAATATTAAAGTGAGCTGTTGGTGTTTCGAGGTAGGAATAAAAATCCAACATTTGTCCCTGCTGTTAAACTAAATGGTACACCTTTGCAGAGAGTTTCCCACTTTAAGTATTTAGGCCACATTGTTACTGAGGAGTTGAAGGACGACTTGGATATGGAAAGGGAGCGCAGGGCACTGGCAGGGCACAGAGCACTGGAAATATGGTTTGCAGAAGGTTTCACGGTTGTTCAGTTACCGCGAAGCTAACTCTTTTCAAGGCATACTGCCAAACATTTTACTCCAGCAGCCTGTGGGCTAATCATACCTAAAAGCAGACAATGCCCTGCGAATACAATATAACAATGCCTTCAGGGCGCTGTTGAGGCTTCCACCTTACTAGTGCGTCAGGTATGTTCGCTGATGCTCACACTGACGACTACTTTGCTATAATGCGGAAGAAAGTTGCCTCAGTAATATCCCGAGTGAGGGGAAGCAGCAACAGCATTCTGAGGGGGTTTGTAAAGAGGCTGGGTGGGCCTACAACGGGGAGGTTTACCAAGCTACACGTTGGCAACAGAGCGAGTTCCCGTGGGATAATTTGCCTTATTTGATCCACGCGGGCGAAGTCGTTGGCCGTTTATTTTTTGCAAAGGAGTGTACTTATTTCTTTTTTGCAACAGGGACTGAACAGGTGTCGTAAAAATTCGAAGTGGGCCTAGGGCCTGTGGGCCTGTGGGGTATCATATGAAATAGCGCTGTTTGCACATTCTCAAACATTTTTTCTTTTTTTAGGCCGCATAGTTTGAGACTTTTGATGAAAAATTAAAAAAAAACCGTCCCCCTTATCTCCGAAATTTGCATAGAGAAAAATCTGAAATTATTCTGTGTGATAGAAGTTTATGTAAAGATTACAGAAAAAATAAAACGATGCCTTTAAAGCATCCTTTTTATATGTACGGAACCCTCGTCGTGCGAACCCGACTCGCTCTTGACCGGTTTTATTAGATTATGCTTAATCACATGAATAGGAGATGCCTATATCCAGCAGTAGACTGCGATAGGCTGAGTTAATTGATTGACATGAACAATAAGCGCACATAATTTAAAGCATATCATACTAGAGTCTTGTCGCAACATCTCAAGCAAGTAATGGGACAAACCAAGCAGCATTTTAAAAATAATTTCTCTGGACCAGTTTTTTTTTTACGTTACATTACGGCCGATTTATCTTGGCGAGTCCGATGTTCGCGCAGAAGAAGGCAGCGCAGTAACATTTTTTAGGAACCAAATGGTGACATGAGGCGAATGTGAGTGAGAGAACACTTGCGAAACTTCAAGAGGGTTGCAGACCAAAAACTAAGCTATGCCGAAGCTAAACTAAGACAACTAAGTTAAGCCAGCCATTAAATAAACTAGTCACATGCACACCAACAACTATGCATAGTTTGCGGTCTGCACACAAGTATGAAAAACTACACCAGCTATGTGAGCTAAGCTAAACTAACTTAGCTTAGTATTTGGTCTGCAACCCACTTCAGACTCGCCAAGATATTTCGGCCGTAGTGTAGCGCCCTAGTGCGGGAAAGAGCATGCAAGTCATAAACAGGGCAATACTCACATTATTCTCACTTTGATTTTACTTTGCTTATGCGTCTCATATGAATATTGTTGGGAATCCAAACCTGAGCTAACAAATAATCTGTTTGAATTTAATAAATAATGTTTTTGAAGCCGATGCAGCATCCTATATTTTATCGTCGCTTGTCTTCGATGTCACATATTTGTGCTGCCACTTGTCTTCCACAAATGATCACTTATATATGATGTCATCTTGACGACAGATATTATGGATGAATTATGAAACCAGATTTACGTTACCTATGGCATTATAACAATGGGCAAGTCGATATGTGGAGCGCACCCACGGGACAGCTGTGTTCCATAAAAAAAAACCGGCCTAGTGCGTGTCGGACCACGCGCAATCAAGGGGAACCCTTCATTGCGCGTGGGGATGAATGTATCCCAAGAACAAAATTAAGTTTGTAGTCGAAAAAATGTTATCCCATTCATCTATTTACGTCACGGTCAATTATCTGCACATGTAAGTTTTTAATCGCATAATGTAAATTTATTCTTTATTCTTCTTCTTTATTCTCTTTAATGTATATAAATAAAAATCAATTGCCCAATGTATGTACGCGCATCATTTCAGAACGGTTGCACCTATTAGGCTAATTCTGTTTTAGTTGCGTAAAAATGTTTGAAAAGTTGCCGGGAAAACTGAAAGTGCATTTTCTATGGGAATTGTTTCAACCCCAGTGTTTCAACCCCAAACGGCTCAAACATATAGTTCCCAATAAGGTGTTATATTTGCGTCAGGACATTTAATGTAAATTGTTCAATTATATCATTACTTAAATGTTAGATTAGTTAGATTAGTTACTTACATTAGTTCGATTTAAATGGCACAAGTGACCCTATTTGACAAATGAATACCTAGTTGTGTATCACAAAGCTATAATGAAAATGCTTCGAATATGTGTCTAATGATAAATTAATATCTGAGCGGAGGAAGTAGTTATTGTGACTGTAATTAATCAATAGATATTTATAAAGTTGCCAATTATTTTATTCATATAATGTAATATGTGAATAAAAAAATTAAAAATTCAGGTACAAAGTGACACTTGACGAGGTTATGATGAAGTTGGGAAGAACAATGTCAAAGGCATGTGCCGTAAAATGGGTCGACAAAAGTTATAGATGACTGGTCATAATGATTTCACTAAAGAGTAATTTTTGTTAGGAAATCGAAAGTATATTTAATAACTAAAATATATTAAATAGGAAAGACATCACACTACACGTCTAGAATAATTGTTTAATTTAATTTATTTTCAATAAACCCTACATGCTACTACTCGACTAATGATTTAATGAATGAAAAAAATAAATAAGTTCGTCTTATTATCTCTCTGACTTAATTTAATCTTTTTGACATTTCCATACGTTGTATTTGACTAACTTGCAATTTGAATATTATCCTAATTGATTCAATTCAACATTAGTACCTATATCTAACAAAATAATCAAAACCCTGAAAATGTATTTATACGGCAGAATAAACTAAACACCTCTGCAACAATATTCTGACAAATAAATGGGTTATTACTATTACTCAGGCAATTATGTCGTACTCGTATCTCGAGAAACGGCAATTTTTTGTTTGCATCATTGAAATCAGAAAAAATACTGCGTCGGACAGTCTGAACAACGTTTTCCTACGATGTTTTTTTTTTGTGATCTCTTTTTCTAAACTTTTTTAACAAAAACATGTACATACCATAAAATCTGCTATTTTTAAATGATATATAGATACAGCAAAATGTAACGATTTTGTTGTAACTTTGAAGTTTAAAGCTATTTCGTTGTGCCATATGTTACAACTACCAAGACACAGCAATATTGCTGCTTGAAATTGAAATATCAATTGCTTTAACTAATATAAAACACTAATGTTAGACTAACTTGCCTTCTCCGATTCTGCTCGTTTTTGTAAACGAGCAGAATCGGAGAAGTCATTTTAAAAATTCATAATTCTTGTTATGAATTTTTGGAATAGTTTTTTGGCCCTGGTGTAAAGTTCAACTTTTCGAGATACTACAAGATTGCTTTTTTGCTTCGATATATTTTATGCTCGTGACTGAACTTTATTAAATCTTAAACCGATATCAGACGCTTCTCGAGTGAAGGTTTATTTTTGTTTCATTCCACGTTCACACAACATCGACCAAATTATATATAGGAATGAATGTTCATCTGCCTTCCTTTCATTTCACTTTTCGATCATTTAGAAGGCAATTGAAAGATGCCGAGTTCCAAAATCCAACATCGTTGGATCGGTTCACCAATGAGTCGTGCCACGGAGAAGACTAATACAGTCGTTTTTCACTTTTAATTCATTTTGTGTTCAGAAATTCCACTTCGAGTGCAAGATGCTCAATGAAAGGCCATGGAGGCCTTTTGATGAACTTTGTGAATATATAAACTGTGTAAATAAATAAAATATGATTAATAAACATTATATTGCTGTTGCCCGTGACTTCGTCTGCGTGTGTTTTGTATTTCATTATTCTCAATGCAAATACCCAGGTTGAAAAGTAGCCTATTTCCTTCTCCAGGTCCCAGACTACCTGTCTGTCAAATTTCATAACGATCGGCTCCGAGGTTTAGGCGTGAAAAGGTAATAGACGGGTAGAGTTACTTTCGCATTTCTAATAATAATAATAATAGGTACTATATATTATAATATGTATATAATATAGTATGGAAAAATGGATTTAGTTTTTTATTATTTTTAACATTAGGCCGTTTGACGGCTTCGTGTCAACGCCTCTCCCTCAATATGCGAAGGCACGAAGCACGAAAAACCAATCTGCGAGTAATTTTGCAGAAATATTTGTAAAATATTATGGTTATTAGAAAACGTCCGCTTCTATCAAAATTACTATATATTTTTGTAAATTGTTGAAAACTAACGCTTCGGTTTTACACATAATTTTTTATATTAATTCCGAGCCGACTATACTCTGAAATACCGAAACAAACTTAGTCGTCAAAGTCTCTTTTGAAGTCTATACAGTTCAAGTTGTAAAATGGTCAGATCATATGAGGACCATGTAGGTTATAGTTTGAGGTGGTCTCTTGAGATAAACACCACACACGTTTGAGTGGACCTGTCCAGACAGTGCAGGCATGGGCACATGCCTGTAGGTACGTATTGATCGTTGGATCGCTGAGTTGAGCTACTCGTACACAATAACTGAGAAGTTATTGTGTAGCTCAACTCGGTGATCCAATGCACAATGCCAAAGGAGTATTTATTATACGAATATTTATATAGGACGATTTATATAGGAGTATTTATTTGGTTAGGCCGTATTTATTACAATGAACTCGGATAAGTTAGTCGGGATTAGCGTGTCGAAGTAACTACTTATACGTTCGGATGGAAGGATCTACAAATTAAAAAAAAAAAAATTGCCAGTATTAGGCAGATTATAGGCATTAAGGTCTTTCCGACTGCTAATAGGTGTTGATTTTTTCTGGTAAATAACGGGATATCACCGGACGATATAGCCTTGCAACATCAGCCGGTCTATTCTGTAAAAACCTCACCGTGAATCTTAAGTGAAGTGATCTTGCAGTGAGCTGTCAATAGTGTCAATCCCTAGCATCAGGTGGAATGACAACTCACTTCACCTAAGTTTTTACGTGAGATTTTTACATAATAGACCTGCTGGTTGGGTATAGTCAGTAACCTGCCTATTCAGCACATAATGGAATGGTTCCTACTATACCGAATCCGGAGTTTAAACTTCGCAAGTCTTGTATCGTAAATTGCCAGATCATAGACCTTCCTTCCCGTGACCGACGCGACGTGGTCCTAGGGAGACCGTCAACTAGTTCTTCCTCTCTTTAACAAACTAACTAGGTAGCCTAAAGTGAAATTTATGTTTTTTTTTTAAACTTTAAAACACATAAGCAGCTAAAGTTGGTAACTCAGTATTTATTGAGTGAGTTGTGAAATAAAAAGAAGGGGAGAAATTAACTGGAATAATTTAAAGTTCATAAGAAGTGAATATTTTTTCGGTAAACATGTATTTTAGGTATTATTGTAGGTTGTTTCAATTATGTTATAATATGTTGTTTCAATTAGGTAGTTATAATAAAATTAATAAAAAAAAAAACTTACCAAATGGGTTCATATTTTTTATTAAGTGTGGTCTGGAACGTTTTAGACATAACGTTTGCACTTTTGATATTGAATAAAATATAAATTTCTACCCCACCGATCTGTGAACACGGTTAACGTGAACTGATGGCGCTCCTCTAAATGCCGTGCCCCCACTGCGTTGCTAATTTATTATTCGTTCCCAGCTTATTAACACTTCTAATCTGTTTACGTGTTCAGTGCCACTAATTCATATCTACTAAATAAACGTTTTACGTCGCTTTTACCTAGTACCACGAAAATATTTATTGTACATGATTATGTTTGACAACTTTATAATAATAAGATTAAGTCCGGCAATTGAAAGCGTATGAAGGCATGGGAGAAAATAATAGAGAAAAGATTGCGAGAGGAGAGTGAGATTACCCCAAACCAGTTTGGGTTTATGCCAGGTCGAGGAACAGTGGACGCCACTTTTGCACGCCGCCAATTGTGCGAGAAGTACAGACGTGCACACAATAACTTGCACATGGTGTTCAATGATCTGGAAAAAGCATATGATAGGGTACCTCGGGATGTCTTGTGGTGGGCCTTGAAAGAGAAAGGTTTGCCCGGGAAGTATATAGAGTTAATTCGTGCTATATACAGTCAATCTTGTACCTACGTCCGGTCGGCTGCTGGCAGCACCAACGAGTTCAGTGTGGCGGTAGGCTTGCACCAGGGGTCGGCTTTAAGTCCTTACATCTTCCTGTTGATTATGGACGCTCTGACAGCGGACATACAGGAAGAGGCACCCTGGTGCATGCTATTTGCCGACGACATCGTTCTTGTCGGTGAAGATGGACCTGAGATCCAGAGCAGATTGGAGAAATGGCAACGGAAACTGGAGAATGTCGGCTTGAAAATCAGCAGAACCAAGACCGAGTATATGTTCTGCGATTTCGGCGGTCTCTCCAGTGCTGGAGCCATAGCACTTGATGGTGCGCTTCTCCCGGTCTGCTCCGACTTCCGGTATCTTGGTTCACTTGTGCAAAGCGATGGCGAAGTAGACCGGTCTGTTAAGCACAGAATTAACACTGGATGGATGAAATAGCGGCAGGTCACGGGAACATCTGCGACTCCCGCATTCCCCTTAAACTCAAGGGGAAGATTTATAAAATAATGGTTAGACCTGCTGTCTTGTATGGATCAGAATGTTGGGCCATAAAAAGAATGAATGAAAGGCAATTGCATGCAGCCGAGATGAGAATGCTAAGAGGGATGTGTGGTATTACGCGAATGGATAGAATAAGAAATGAGTATGTAAGAGGAAGTCTGAAAGTGACACCGGTGACTGAAAAGTTGTGTGGAAATCGGTTGTCATGGCATGGGCATGTGATGCGGAGGAATGAGGAAAATGTCGTCAGGAAAGTGTTGAGTATGAACGTGGAGGGCTATACGGGTAAGGGAAGACCAAAGAAACGATGGATGGACTGTGTGAAAGATGATATGGCCAGAAAGGGAGTGACTACCGAGATGACGACTAATAGAGAAGTATGGAAGAAAAAGACATGTTGCGCCGACCCCAAATAAATTGGGACAAGGGCAGGGGAATGATAAATGATAAATGATTTTTATTTCTGTAAGTAGGTTTGTACAAACACTTTTTCAAGTCAATCATTTTTTTTTTTTAAACTAGATGATGTCGGCGTTTCCTATCTGACTACTCTGAGAAGAAAGGCCGAAACAAACTCAGAGGTGACAGCCTCTTATAAAGTCCAGACATAATCTTGGTCACTTCATGTGAAGACCATGTAGATTGGTGTCTGAAATGGTCTTTTGAGGAAAGAACCACACAGATTGAGAGGACCTGTCCAGTCAGTGCACGCATTTGTCAGTAATCGCGCAGCTCAACTCAGAACTTAAGGAGCTCAACGATTCGACGAACAATATCAAAGAAAGGACATTGTGGTAGGCCGCATAAATTACTCAAACTGCCAGACGATGATTAAAAATAACTGAGAGAAAAAATAAAACAAACAAAAAAAGCAATGACCTACATAGTCTTCACATTCACAATAAATTAAAATAATATAATACTTTACAAAGTAAATAGCCATGTCAACATTCAGTATGCAAAAATAAAAGAATAAAATAAAATTTGGAGCAGTTCATCCCAAGCCTTTTTGTCCTCAATATAATCTTTAACGGTATAATAAGCTTTCTGACACAACTTGCGTTTAATGAATGATTTGAATTTATTAAGGCTCAGATCTTGAACGTGGCTTGGAAGTTTATTATAAAAGCGTATACATTGACACCTGAACGAGCGACCTATTTTCTTGAGCCTTGTTGGAGGTACAACAAATTTGTGTTTGTTCCTAGTATTTATATTGTGGATATCACTGTATTTTTTAAACAATTTAATGTTTTTATGGGCATATAAAAGATTTTCAAAAATGTACTGAGAAGGCAAAGTCATTATATTAATCTCCTTAAATTTCATTCTGAGAGATTGTCTCGGACTTAATTTATAAATGCATCGAACAGCTCTTTTCTGCAAAACAAAGATAGTCTGAATGTCGGCTGCATTTCCCCACAACAGAATACCGTACGACATTACACTATGAAAATAGCTAAAGTACACTAAACGGGCTGTCTCTATGTTAGTTAAATTACGAATTTTCCTAACAGCGTATGCTGCGGAGCTTAGCATTTTTGACAATTTATCTATATGTGGGCCCCACTGAAGCTTAGCATCTAAAGTTAAGCCCAAGAATACTGTGCTATCTTCAAGATTCAATTCTTCGCCCTTTATCAACACGTTAGTTTTCACCTGCCTAATGTGAGGTAGCGTAAATTTAATGCATTTGGTTTTTTTTTTCATTAAGGAGTAAATTATTAACATTGAACCAGTAAACTACTTTTGAGATCGCTCTGTTTACATCGTCAGTAACCAGCCGCTTACGTTTAAGTTTAAACAAAAGTGAAGTATCATAAGTGAAGTCAATAAGTGAAGTATCAATGATGAATGAAGTCCGGCAATTGAGCTAGAAGTACAGACTTGCACATAAGAAGAACTTGGTGTTCAGCTTATTAGGTATAACGTGAATTTGTAATGTACCTCAGGATGTAATCTTGAATGCGAGAGGTGTGGCTGGGCAGCACTTAATAATTGGAGTTCATTCAGGATATGCACAGTCAATTTATTGCCACTAAGGCTAGGTAAGCTAACGACGGAATACTAACTTGCCCTTCGATCTGTCAAAATTTGTGCATTTTGGCGCGGTTCACGCTATGTTCCTGTATGCCTATTTGCCTTTGCTGGCAACTGCGACTAGTTAAGTGTGGCTATAGTAGGCTTGCATCAAGGGTCGACTTTAATTTATTACTCCTTCCAGTTTATAACGTGCACTCTGACATCAGACATGCAGTGAGACGCAACCTGGTGTATGTTCTAGTCGTAAAATGAGGAAAGTGTTGAATATGAATGTGGTCAATGTGGAAGGTTAATAGGGGCAGGGCCGTAGCTAGAGGCTGGCCAGGCAGGCGGCTGCCAGGAGCGCAACCATTAGGGAGGCGCAGACCCACAGCCTGCCCCCATTTCTGTATGAATGGCAAAAGAAAACCAAACTTATCCGAGATCGTGCAATAAGTAATATAATTTTCGAGCTCGCTTCGCTCGCTCTTGCATTATTCGATCTCATAATTCTTAAGTTTTTCTGAGTAACTCGACAAAATAACTACTATTTATGTTTGAGTGATCAAACGACAGTCTTAGCCATTGGACAGGGTGCAAACATTTTAGAGCTTGTTTCGCTCGCTGTTTTATTATATTATTATTTGTTATATTGCATAACTCGACAAATAATTCCTATTTCTGTATGAATGGTTAAAAGAAAATTTAATCTAGACCCGAGATAGTACCACATTTCGATTTCACTACGCTCGGTCTTGCATTATGCGATCTCATAATTCTTGAGTTTTTCTGCATAACTCGACAAGATAACTTCTATTTCTGTTTGAACGATCAAAAGAAAATCTAACGTGTCTAAAAAGAGCGCGCAAAAATTTGCTGGCTCACTCCGCTCTCTCTTAACACACAATAATTATCATTATAATCCTACCAGTACCCATGTTGACCACCCCAAGATCTGAGTCTGTGACCGAGTCTGTCTGCAGGCTGTGAAAGGTCTTTCAACAAATTAAAATGAATAAAAAAATATTTACAATCGCAGATTGGTCAAGAACCTTTGAGCAATCTCTCTTTATGTACTATTTGTTAATTATGACATTACAAAAAGTGATATAGACCAGATTATATTGACAAATTTGCCCCAGAAAAAGCCTGAACAGTAAACTTTCAAGAGATTTTATAATGCATAAATGAACTCATGTTGTATTGTTTCCCTTCCTGCATAACTGTAAGAACTATTTTATTGCTTATATGAATATATAACTTATATTACAGTTTTAAAATTATAGTGTCGTTACTATTCCTAGAAAAAAGAATTGGGGAGCGAATCTATACAGATAACAATACAGTAGAATCCAGTGTTTCTGTACATTGAAAAAAAGTAATAAAAATAGAAAGGTAAAAACTAAAGAAAAGTAAACCAGCGATTTTTAGAATTCTCTTCTGTCTGTTTGTTTGTTTGTTCGCGCATATCGCCAGAATTTTTGAACGGATTTTCATATTGTATCACAAGTAGACTGAGATTAATTTGGAGCAGAATATAGTCTTTGTTTCACTAAAATCGGATGTTGCAATAAAAAGTTATCATCGTTTAACCCTTAATAGGGCAGAGGTAAAATATATTAATAAAAACTATTATTGGGTAAGTAATAATAATAATAATATTTTTTTCCCCACCGCTGTATCTTTACGTTGACGTCGTGGTGGGGCTTGCGCGCTCCAAACTTTAGGTCTGTGCCGGTAGAGTTTACTTTGCCGGAACGGGTCTAGGATGAGGAGCCAAACCAAGAGAGATACAGAAACCCGCAGGGCAGCATGTGGCCACCAAGCGGCGGCCGAGCTAGCGACACACGGGGTTTGCTATAATCGTCGAGAGGATCCGGCGATTGGGACTCGAGGTGGCCCTGCACAAGTCCGAGGTAATGTGTTTTCATGGTCCTCGGAACGCGCCACCGTCGGGTTCCCAAATAACGGTAGGAGGGGTTCACATCGGCGTCGAGCCGACGATGAAGTACCTGGGACTCGTCCTCGACAGCCGGTGGAACTTCGTGGAGCATTTTCGACGTTTGGCCCGACGAGCGGGCCGGGGCTGCCTTGAAGCGGCTCCTGCCCAATCTAGGGGGTCCAAACGCCTCCTGCCGGAGGCTCTACGCGGGGGTCGTGCGGTCCATGGCCCTTTATGGGGCACCAGTGTGGGCGCGTTCCTTGAGGCGGCGAGCCTTCTTGCCGGATTGCCGCCATGGGATCTGGAGGCAAAAGGCCTCGCATACACATGGGAGTGGCGCGAGGAGGCAAAACACCGGGGCGTAACTCCGCTGCCGCGAGAAATCATGGCACAGCGGACAGAGCTCCGGTGGGATCTCATGGCGACATGGAGAGTGCGACTGTTGCAACCCCGTGCTGGGCACGCCACAATTGCGGCGATAAGTCCCCTCTTTGAGGAGTGGTTGGAGAGGCGTCACGGCATCCTCACCTTCCGCCTGACGCAGGTCCTCACCGGACACGGTTGCTTTGGGTGGTTCCTGTTTCGGATAATGCGGAAGGAAATGCCCGGGTGTTACCATTGTGTGGATCGCCCGGAGGACACGGTGGAGTATACGGTGGAGGTCTGCCCGGCTTGGGCGGAGCACCGCCGCGTCCTCGCGGAGGCGATCGGCGGCGGCGATCTCTCGCGTCCGGCCCTGGTACAGGCCATGGTACGGAGCGAGAGTGCATGGGAAGCCGTCACCTCCTTCTGCGGAGCAGTAATGCTCGCGAAGGAGGAGGCTGAACGCGTGAGGGAGAGGCAATCTTTGCGCCCTCACGCCCCTAGTCGCCGCAGGAGACGCCCTGGGCGTCGGGAATCGATAGCCGATTCCCGGCCACCGTAGGCGCGGGCTTGCGGATGGCGAGCAATGGGTAGCTCGCCGTCCGGTAAGGACCAGGCCCGGGTCGACGGCGCGTTGTGTTCCACGCGCGCCTCAAAGAGATGTCAGCACTAGCTGAAGGGGTCCGCTATGGCCGATGCCCGCCAGGGTTGCGGGTTGTTCGAAAGAGTTACCGTGGCCCTGGCACAGGCAACTGAAGGAACACGGGTGGGTTTTAGTCAGTAGAAGTCTGACACGCCCTCCCGCTCCACCCAGAGCGGGAGAAGTTATTTGATGATTTCCCACCCAAAAAAAAGGGCAGCATGTGGCGAGCTGTTGGGCAGTAGCGACCCCACGGACCCTATCTCCCGAGAGAAATCTTGTCCTCATCTCTGGCTTGCCTTTATTGGCCGGTTGGAGGAACAGAGCTCCCACCTCTTTCTTGCCTTTATTGGCCGGCTTGAGTGGAGATTCGCAAGAGCAAACTTGCTCGGAGGAAGGAAGTATTCCAGTAAGGTGCTGGTAGGGATTATTATTATTATAAATATTATATGTAAAGAAATGATATCAACAGTTGGTATATCTCACGTTTATTATATCTTGTGAACGTTATTGAAATGAAAATATACCAAATAACTTTATATGATATGAGACGCACCCATTATTATTTATATGTTTAATAGGACCCTTTTTAACATTATTAATGAAAATCTAAAAAATATAATCACAAGTACACGAAATTTCGGTGGTAATAATTTTACCATTGCCCGTCTACGTTTGGGTGCAGGTGGTACCTATTTGACATTAGCCCGTTATTGTAGGTACTAGAAAGTAGTGCTGCTACAGTCCACAGCCTCTCCTTCTTCTGGAGCAGTATGAAAGCTTTTAAAGCATGGTGTGGCACATAAAGCTATTTAGCAGACATCGCAAACGATCCTTGATCGTTCTCTATTTTTAATTCATGTTATAGGTATTTTGTGCCGACCTTTCAGAATTTCAATAATTCATACAAAATTCCCATAGAAAATGCACTTTCAGTTTTCCCGAGTAATAGTCGACCTTACTTACATTTGTAGTTGAAATGTATGGGAGAACATATTTTTCAACTACAATGTTAAGTTTATTCTTTGTGCGTGGTCCGACACGCACTACGGCCGGTTTTATTGTAGCGTTTATCGTTCGCACTTTCAGCCTAGGTTTTCTTCATTCTTAAAATCGTTTCCGCATAAGTCGACAAAGTAACTCCTATTTATGTACAGACGCCAGCACTTCAAGCTACCCGACATTGTCAAATTTTCCCAATCAACCTTGAACCTAATGCAATAACGTTGAAAATCTATTAAAGAAATTTGACAGATTGTAGTAGCTTGATGTGTTGGCGTCTGTACATAAGTATGAATGGTCGAAAGAAAATCTAACCTATTCGTGGGAGGGGATAACTCAGGTTCTTTTAGTACTGAAACTTTTATGCATAAATTTTCAAATTAACTCCTATTTCTGTATTACGTATGTATACTACTACGTACGTATGTGTACTCTAAAGAAAATTTTACTTATCAAGAGGCAGGTAAAAATGTTCGAGCTCGCTTCGTTCGCTTTAACATCCAGGGTTTTCTTAGTCGGTAACTTCCTTGACAAACCTGTAAAAATACATGACAACCAGCACTAACGATCAAAAAGCCCCCACATACAAAAGTTTAATAAAATAATAAATATTATCCGACGACAATAACAAATTGCGTTTGTAAAAAAAAAATCACGCCGCCGCCGTGGAGATGGGTAACGGGTCCCGATACCAGGGCCTCCGATCAGGGGGTCTACTCCCTTAGACTGCCCACCGCACCGGGAACGGGACGTCAACGAGAAACGAGATTATTCGGCCACAGTAAATGTACTGTCGCTACCTCGGCGCCGTCATCTGTTTTCTCGTTGACGTCCCGTTCCCGGTGCGGTGGCCAAACCGAGTAGTCCGAAAACGTCGCAGTGAGCCCTACTCCCTAAAGATTTCGGATTCATGCTGAAGTTACGCCACTGCTCGAGTGCACCTGTACAATGTGAAACTTTTGTGCATCAAAATGCTACTATTGGCCAGATCTCATTCGTATTTGCGATATATTGTCAACAATACAGGCTGACTTTGAAAATATGCGACAAAACTTAAGGGGGTGTTGTGCCCATCAATATCAATAACTTTTACTATTGGACCAAGTTGGAATTCGCAAAAAAAAATTGCCGTTGTGATTCAAAATGGTCCAATCGGGTACTTTTTGGTACATGGGAAGGTCGAATTTTTTTGCGAATTCTTAGTTGGTCCCTTAGTAAAATTTATTCATATTGATGGGTAGAACACCCCCTTAAATTTTGTCGCATGGTTTCAAAGTCACCCTGTATATGAGCATCTCGTGAGCAGAACTTCAAATTGGATCTAGTCCAGCGTTTAGAATATGTTAAATATTATGTATTTTATTAAAGCAATGAAACTAAGAACATATTATTAATTGTTTATTCTTAAAATTATATATAGTCGATATTTATTTTACATAAAATTATGGTGATTTCGAATATTTATATGAATATCACAAAATTCGAAGAGCGACGGATGCCACATTAGTAAAAGTAAAACGTAAAAAATAATATAAAATAAAGTAAGTATAGGGTGGGGCGCGGCGAGCGCAAGCTGGCGCCCGTCGCGCCCCCGGCCGGCGGTCCTCCGGCGGCAGCACAGAGATAGGGAGAGAGGAAGACCGACACCGCCCGGTGCCAGCGGAGGAGCGCGGCCGCGACTAGCGTACTCAGCGCTGGAACAGCGGGTTAGGGAAGTCGGCCGGGTGCGGCAAAGGCGCGGGTGGCGGGCGCGCGCGGCGCCACGCCACCAGCCAGCACGCCACAGCCGCCGCCACCGCCACCAACGCCAGCAGCGCCGTGAGCGCCAGCGCCACGGCCAGCCCCGCCGCCGACACGCACACCTCGCCCGCACCTGCGCCCGCACCCGCCGCGCCGCCGGCGTCTCGCTGCCGCGCCACCTGTGACGGGTCACGTCGCTGCAGCGTCAGGATTTGGTTGGACTCGACGGTCACTTCCTCACGGAACTGGCCAGCAGGTGAAGACGACGCACGGCTGTCGATCGCTTCTCGTTTTCGTCGCTTGCCAAAGGCATCGGCACCGCGACAGTTCACCTGCGGATAGCAGTAAAATGTTGTAAAAATTTACTTTAATTGTATACAATGATTGTTTCGAAAACAGCTGTAAGTAAGTAGTAAGTAGTTCCTTACCGGTTGACATTTGCCGAAGCAAACGCGAATGTTACATTGGAATCGTATGTTATCGCTGCTGGGGAACTTGAATGCGTTAAAGGCGACTCGCAGTACGCTGCCGTCTTCGCTTCGTTCCCATTCGCCAAAGATTGATGGATCCGTTGCACATCCGTCGGCATCCGTCACCGGGTATTCATTCTCCACATTCGTGGCTACTTCGCTCGTCTTTGCTATACAGCTACGCGCAAATCCGCCGTAAATATCTATAAGAAAATTTAAATGGTTATAAGTATAATAAAAACATAAATACTTAATTATTTTACTTTTTGTTCTACTATAGTCAACCATTTCGTGAAATGTCAACTATTACTTGCTATATTATTATCATTTAATGTTCAACGTTCGTCGATTTGTATAGCAATGTTTGGCTATCATGAATGTAGAGTACCCATGTCACCGTCAAAACTGTTAATCGGTCAAAACTACTCTTGTCTATAAAAATGAGTCAAAACTACTTTTGACCGGTTTAAACTATTTTAATAACGATAAAATTTACTTTGTATCCTGTTATGTTAACAAAATCTTTTTGTGACGCTTTTTAAAATATTTTTGGTTGATAACTAAATAAACAGTCAAATTAACTGGTTAGGCCGCAGTTTTGACTGTAACGTCAATATGTAAAAAACGCTCTATCAGAGCTGCTAGCGGCAAATAATGTTACTATTTTACGATATGATTATGACATTGGCACCGATTCTCTTGTTCAATAACTAAACTATAATTAGAGAATCGCTATCTTTTACTAACAGGTAGTGCGAGAAAAGGACGGCTATAGCTATGAACTAAGTTAGAGATGTCAAATTAGTTTACGCCTTTTGCTTCACCGTCTTTTTAATTGACATATTTTTACGTGTCGTATTTTGTATGGAAATATTAGTTCCAACTAAATTTGATGGCTCTAATTTACGTCCGTCTCTTTCTTGTTTTATTAAAGAGAAAAAGTTAGCAACAGCTTATATTATAAATTTAGTATGTGCCCAAAAGAATCGGCACCAATGTTTGACTATAGCATGAAATAGCCGTGTTTTGTTGTTTATATCGTCAAACTATCTCTATTCATTGATTTGGTTTATAGTATAGTATAATATAGTTTAATATATGTATCACCGTTTCACGAAATTGTCGACTACATTATAATATTATCGATTCTACGATGTGGCTACGGCATCAGAATTATGTAAAAACGTTAAAACGTTTCTTACTTGAGGGTTGTACATCGACTTGTAAGACTAGGTTCTCTCCGATCTCAGCGGAGCTGACTTGGCTGCCGGAGCGGGAGACGATTCTCATGGAGCAGGTGGGCGGCGGGCCAGTGTTGGCGATGGTGCCGGCTGTCGTCAGCATCGATACGTTGAAGGCCAACGTCACGTTTTGCTCGCCCGTTTGGTATATACATTTTATGTGGAATGCCTTGGCGTTTGAAGTCACAAGTTTTGGATGTTTCTGCATTACAAGGACGAAGCTTGCCAGACCCTGTAAAATACATATGTTTTATTTGACTGACTTTTGGTTAGGCATCGGGAAAGTTGTAATGCCCTTATAAGTTCATAATTCCATCAGTTATTTTCTTTTTAGAACATCTTAGGCTTGCGTCTAAACATGAGTTTTGATTATAGATATTTTGGTAAATAAGAACTTACGTTCACATGCACTAAGCCACACTCGCCGAAGTGTACAGTAAAGTCGACAATTGTCTCCTCATCCTTAGGTGTGTCTACGGCTAGTCGGCAGCGTTCATCCTTACTGTAACTCTTTACATACAGTACGCCGTTAAAGTCCTTGATCTTCAGACTAACCCGAACGCCGTCGGCAAGGCAGTGGACCTTAAACAAATTATTATTATTATTTATTTATCAGAAAACAGTGATCCACAAAACTAAGCATAGCAGTAAACAATAAAAACAAAGATACATATGCTCGCACGAAAAGGGAAGTTTCTGATTCTTACCTGCATATCAGGCAGAGGGAAGTCGGTGCGGTACACTGGCGGGTTGGTGGTGTTGCAGTGCACCCGTGGGTTACCGGTGTAGCCGGCTATGCAGGTGCAGTGCGAGCGGTGGCCAACGGCGTCGCAGGTAGCCGACGTGCCGCAAGGCTCTGCCCGGCACGCGTCCACGCACGTGCCGTTGATGCAACGCTCACGGTCGTCACACTGCGCGTCGGCGCGGCAGCCGCGCGGCTCGCAAGTGTCGCCGCGTGGCACGTAACCGCGCGCCGCGTCGCACACGCAACGCCCTCGCGCGTCTAACACGCGACCATCGCTCGCGCGGCACGGCACGCACTCGCCGGTAGAGTCGATGCCTTGCCCTTCTATACATTCTGGGATCGGACCTGCGTGCAGAAAGCTTATTTGTGACATACAATCAGTTGAGTGTGTAGGCACTGTAGGTTATTTTGTATTTTGGGCATTAAGTATTGTACCGCCTCGCCTGTCTGTTTCTGGCTGACTTTTTAGAGAGTGACAAAATGCTAGGGTAGGTAGATATATATTATCATATTAACATTGCAATGCACGAAGCGCGCGTGCAAGCGTTACATATTAGATGTAACGCGAGTTTTACTTCACAGAGACAAAATTAAATATCCATACAACATAATTTTTTTTTTGGAGTTTACTCCTTAAGAATCGTTTTTCATATAAGCCCCCTGGTATGGAAAACGTATGAGGAATGTAATACAAGCGAAACAACACGTGTCACGATTTTGTGTACCTATTGTTTATTTTTGGGCAGTATTCATTGTAGCGGTCAATCTATCCATTATATTCAAAGACAGTCGTACATAAGGAGTAAACTCCAGTCGTGCTGACACACACTTTTTCCCATCATGTAGTTACTCATTTGTTTCGCTGACCAAAATCGATTAAAACAAATGAATCCTTAATTTTAAGTAATAACTTTTAAAGAAAAGAAAGTACTCACGTCTGTTGGAAGTGCACTCGATAAGAGCATTTCCTTTGTATCCGGATACACATTCACAGATCATTGTTCTGACTGGTAGGGTGTCAATGACCTTGCACTCGGCATTAGTGCCACATGGCTTTATTTCCAGACAAGGATTTACACACTTTGCGTTCAAGCAAGCGGTTCCAGAGGGACAGTCAATATCTGTGATGCATTGTGGTTGTCTCGTACTTAAGCATCCATCTTCAGTGCTTTGGTAACCAGGTGGACATATACAGTGCACCTCGTGAAGGTGTACCCTGCATTCTGCGGGTTCGTTACAAGTTGTTGTGAGGCAAGGGTTTACGCATTTAGTGTTTATACACGATTTGTCTACTGGACAATCGGAGTCAGCGCGGCAGCCGATAGGTGTACACGCAATTGAAGGATTTCCTATAGTACCAATCTTGCACCTGCACGAAGCGCGATGTTCATTGCCGTAACATTCGGCAGACTCTCCACAGATATCAGAGTCAACCGAACAAGCTGGTATACAACGGCTGTTGAAGCAAGTTTCATCATCTGCACATTGTGAATCAGATTGGCAGAGAACCTTGTAGCACCCGGTGCGGGCATCGCCTACGAAGCCGGGTTGGCAAGCACAGACTGGTTTGTGGTCTTTTATTTGACAATCCGTATTTGGACCGCATTCACAAGGATTTTTGCAGACGGATGTAATACATGCATGATTAGCTGTGCAGTTATCATCGGCGCTGCAAATTACATCTGCGATTGATGTTGCTGGACGGCAAACGCCACCGCCGCTACTTACGTAGCCTGGTGGACATGTGCACAGCATTGTGCGCACCGGTAGAGTTGGTGACACTTCACACTGGGCTGGAGTGGCGCAAGGCCGCAATTCTGTGCAAGGGTTTACGCATCTTGATGATAAGCATGCCATTCTTGATGGACAGTCGGCGTCCACGTAGCACTCTGCGATGATTTGTGGTTTACATTCGATATATGGGCTTCCGGTATAGCCTTGTTCACATTTGCATACTGCGTTATGATTTCTGACTAAGCACGTGGCTCCAATGCCGCATATATTTCCGCTAAGGCATGGATTCACGCATCTGTGTGCGTGACATTGTTTGTCTTGTAGGCAGTCGCCATTACTTCTACATTCTATTGCATGGCAACCTAAATAAACGTCACCTTCGAAACCAGGACGGCATCTGCACGATGGTAAATTCCTTTCTACATAACATTCTGCATTAGGTCCGCACGTGCTGTTCAAGAGGCAAGGACTGATGCAGTTGCCATTGACGCATGCTTCATGAGATTGACACTCCGAATTGCTGCGGCAACCAACGATGTGGCATCGCCGGTATGGGTCACCTTCAAATCCTTCGCGACATGAGCAAATGGGTCTATGATTTCGGATGAAGCACTCTGCATTATCTCCGCAATTACATGGGTTACGGCAAATTCTATTGACACATGATTCGTGGTCACCGCAGTCCTGGTCTGAAGAGCAGCTAAGCGGGGGTAGTTGTGCAGGTTTACAATTCCCTCCTTCTTCAGGAATATATCCATCGGGACAGCGGCATATCAAAGTTCGGAATGGTACGCTGTCGGAAACAGTACAACGAGCGTTGCCGGTGCATGGTTTTAGTTCGGCGCAGGCTTGACGACACTCGTCTCTAAGACAGGCGTAGCCACTGGGACATTCACTGTCCATGCGGCATTCGGGTTCACCGATAACATCAATTCTCAGGCAGTGGACTAGAGGATCTCCGAGAGGTAGTGCTGCAGGACACTTGCAAGACGCCGCATGGTTCCGTGCGAAGCAGTCAGCATTGTTGGCACAAGGGTTTCGGCCGTCGCTCGAACAAGCGTTGCGACAAGATCCCTTCACACAAACGCTGTCGTCGTTACAATCATTATCAATCTCACATTCAGCTGCTTGGCACCTGGTATAAGGGTTTCCTGTGGTTCCCGTCGGGCAGCGACAGTTAGGACGATGTGCTTTACCGAAGCATTCGGCGCTGATAGCGCAAGGAGCTTCAACTACGCAAGGGTTAACGCAAGCGCCGTTGTAACATGTATCGCTGTCGGGACACTCTGAATCGGATGTACAACCAACTGTAAAAAAGAACAATATTCAATATTAACAAAATTAACAATTACAATATGAATATTACAATTAATATATTAAACCTTTTATCTAAAGAAAAAATGTATGCAACGTACCTTTGGTGCAGCCGACGTATGGATTGCCTGAATATCCACGTTCACAGTAGCATACGGGATGGTGCCTCACTACAGTGCACTCTGCGTTGGAGCCGCACGCACATGGGTCTGCGCAAGCTCCGTTGACACAAGCTTGTGATAGCGGACACTCAGAATTGGATTTGCAGCCAACAGGAATAGTTTTTTCGTCAGAGGCTGAAAAGAGTAAATTCGTAGTTTAAATACGTAGATAACGTTTTTTTAGGGTTCCGTACCTCAAAAGGAAAAAAAAAACGGAACCCTTATATGGTCACTTCGTTGTCCATCCGTCTATCTGTCCTTTTTCTCAGGAACGCGTTTTAATCAAGTTGAAAATAATATCAAATACGTGGTACTGTCTCTTGGAGCTATAAAAAATCAAGCTTCTAAGCCATCGCAATAAAAAAATACGGCCATCTAAGCGACATATTTCGGTACCCGCAAATAGATCAAAACCTAAAGGGTACTTCATGTTGACCTAGAATCATGAAATTTGGCAAGAAGCAAGGTCTCACAGCATAAGGAGAGGAAAAAAATCCGAAAATCGTTAATTTGTGTTAAGATAAAAAATATTTTTTTGCTGATACAAACTTATATTTGTGTAGTTTACCTAATATCAACCCGGTAAGTCACAGCCCTGCTCGAAATTGAACAGTGAATGGGGTCAAATTTGAAATTTATAAATGCATATGTTTGTGTTTTCCAAATCAAGGTAAGTCACTAAAAACTCTACTAAAATAATGGTAAAAATCGATAATTTCTTTCATATCCCGGTATGTTCATAATACATAATTAGCTTAATCCATTATTTATATATTATTTTTATTTATGTTTGTTTGAATAAACAAAATCTCCTACACGAGTAAACGTTTAATACAAAACCTCATAACTTAATAATCTATAGCCATAAATATATTTATTTTATTTCCCACTTTCCAATTATTGGACTTACCAGGCTTTGATATTTAACTACACATTTGCACTTGGACAATTGACCGTGACGTACCTACGACGTGACGAATCCATTCAATTTGAAATTTTAGAGAAAAGTGAAACTTAATGACAACTTCTATGAA
This sequence comes from Dicycla oo, assembly GCA_948252095.1. Classification (NCBI taxonomy): domain Eukaryota; kingdom Metazoa; phylum Arthropoda; class Insecta; order Lepidoptera; family Noctuidae; genus Dicycla; species Dicycla oo. The sequence goes on from OX411718.1 coordinate 16,170,439, forward strand.
ATAAAACAAACATGTACCTATATATCTTAAATAAATAAATTTGTCGCAGCGATCTAGCTTAATTAGGTAGTCGTTTAGTTAACAGCCTAGCTTTTGGAAGTAGTGCTCGCCGGATGCTACCGCGGCACCGCTCGCTTCGCTCGCTCGGCTCACGCGCGATTGACACAGTTCTAACCTAACCTAACACATTTGGTGAGGTGTCCTGGCTAAGTAACTGCGACCAATTTGGCTTGTTGGTCACAGTTCCAAAATAACCTATAATCATTCAGGCCGCGAGTTGAACGGCGCCGTTTAGTTAAAAGGCTGAAAGGCTAATTAAACAAGTCAGTACTAGTAAACATTGTTTTAAATAACTTACGAGGCGAGCATCTGTCATATCCATCACCCGAATATCCTCTCGGGCAAGAGCATTGCGGCTTATGGTTTATAACACGGCATAGAGCTCCGAGGCCGCACGCGTCGTTACATGGGTTCACGCAAGCGCGCTCGATACAGGCTCGTTCTGGGCCGCATTCCTCATCGTTGTAGCATTCATAGATCGGCGGGTGTCGAGGTACTGTGAGAACAAATAGCACATCAAACATTGCTACACAAATATTACCCGCAGGAACGAAAACATCACGTCATCAAGGTACTTACCAGGGTTACATTCAATTCTTGGATTTCCTGTGTATCCACGTGCACAAGTGCAGCGAGATGTATGATCTATAGATTCACAAAGAGCATTTTGTCCGCAAGGATCGGCTCTACAGGACTCGACACAGCTGCCACGACGGCATGTTTGGCTGTTAGCGCATTCCGAATCGACTGAGCATTCGGCTTCCGGTGGAGCTCGACATCCATTGTCCGGTGCCACGCGACCTCCGTCGGGGCAAATACAAGCCACAGCACGTAATGGTAGCACGTCGACGATCTTACAAATTAGACCAGAGTCGCAAGGGTTTCCTTGACAGAGGTCGATGCAGCGGGCATTTACACAGGCGAATGGCGCCGAGCAATCAGCGTCAGTGGTACACTCTGTGTCGTCGTGCGCTGTGTTGCAGCCACGGGCGTACGGATCTCCGGTACGGCCTGCCGGGCACGTGCACTCGGCGCGGTGACTGCGCGCGGTACACAGCGCGCCGGGTGCGCACGACTGCTCGGAGCACGCCGGCTGGCAAACACGGTTTAGTCGGTTGCAGATTTGTGTGTCGTCACAATCTTCGTTGTAGTGACAGATAGCGGAAACGCATGCACGTCGCGGGTCACCCTGGGTCCCGGGCGGGCAACGGCAGCTGGCGATGTGTGCAACCGCCACACAGTTTGCGTCTCTTCCACATGGCGTACCGAGCGTGCACGGGTCTTGACAGTATCCATTGACACAGGTCTTGTCGAATGGGCAGTTGTCATCAGAAGTACATTCCGCTGAAAAAAAAAGACATTATCGAACGATCTAGCTGTATGTCGGACTGACAGCGGATAGCAGCGAAGTTAGGCTTACGTGTGTAGCAGATGCGCGCGGGGTCGCCGGCGGTGCCGGGCGGGCAGTGGCAGCGCGCGCGGTGCTCCGCGGCGTCGCACAGTGCGCCGGTGCCGCACGCGCCCGCGCATGCTGACACGCAGCGCTGCGACACGCATGCTTCCGCTCCACCGCATTGCGAGTTAGATGTGCACTCCACACCTGGTAAACCTGTACGCGAGAATAATAACCTTTATTTATACGCTTCAGCTAGGCGAGCAATTATAATAACAAATGCACAAAAGCATAAATAAATAATAATAAATAATTTATTGATCCTAAGATATACCTACATACACTTAGAGTTGTATACTAGTTAGATGCTAAGACTTAATCAACTAACAATAAAAATATAAAAGTAAAAATAAAAGTCAAAAATATACAATAAAAAATAAACAATAAAAGTAAAAAAAAAAAAACGAAAAAAAAAACAGTCATAAAAGTAGACAAAAAATCACAATTTTTTCTAACTACTCACCGAGCGTGCAGGCCACTTCTGGGTTGCCTTGCAGCGGTGGCACGCAGGCGCATGTAGCGCGATGCGAATTGGCGCGGCATTCGGCGCCCGGCCCACAGGTTTTATCGGCGCACGCACTCACGCACACGCGGTTGACGCAACGCTCCTCTGAACTGCATTCGCTGTCTGCGCTGCATTCACCCCCTGGTGACCAAATAAAACTTACTTTTAACATCTACTACCTAGTACATACAAATCTTACATGATGCTGTTTCTCGAGCGCAAACAACATTTTAGGTTTTAATTATCCTTTGTTGCGCATGCACATGTAGGTACACGTCAAAGTCAAATTTTTATACAATTTATTTTATCCCTAAAGCCTTGGAAGAACCATAAATAACCGAAAGTTAGGTGCAGTAATAAGTAGGTACTCATACATAATGCTGTATATATTTACATGCATTAAATATATCCTATCCATAGTGTATATAACATAATTGAAGCTTTATTCCGGTGTAATCCCGTTGCAGTAATCACACCTACCGTTGGCGATTTCTTCATACAATTATTATAAAATTGAAAGCATTTCTCCCAGTGATACGAGTATCTGTAAATAAGTCTGCATGGCTGTCATCAGCAAGTATAATGATCATTAAAACTAATTCAATTAATAAATGGCCTACATTACTAGTATATGGAGTAAGAAAATCTAGTATATGGAGTAAAGAGCGGTGAGTAAAACAGCTCTCTGAAATACGTACTTGGATTACATTGTACCGAGGCGTCGCCAACCAGAGGTTTAGGGCATTCACAAACGAGTGTTCGGAATGGTAGTGTATTTGCAACTCTGCATTCTGCTCGGACGCCGCAAGATGTTGGTTCACAGGGATTCCTGCATATACTCTGCAGACAAGCTAAGCCGGGTCCGCATTCGCCGTCACTTTCACATTCTCTTTCTTCTAAAACTAGAGAAAAAACAGAGTTATACATTGAGCTTAGTTGTGATAGAATTAGTTAAAAGGCTATGAATGAAATAACAAACCTCTTCGGCATTCAATCTTAGGATTGCCCTGGGTGCCTCTCGGGCACTCGCAAGTTGGTACATGACGGACAACCGTACAGATCGCGCCCTGAGCACATGCGCCGAGGCATGGGTCTTTACATGTGTCGCGAGAGCAAGCCAGCCATGAGGAGCAATCGTCGTCTACAACGCATTCGGCTCTGCGACATCCAGTCCATGGGTTGCCGTGGGCGCCAGCGTTACATTCACATGACGCAGTGTGGCCGCGCGCAACACAGTGCGCCTCGGCTCCACAACGTATGCGCAAGCAGACCTTCACACAGGAACCACTCTCGCAACTTTCATCATCTGGGCAGTCATTGTTGCTATGACATTGCACTGGAACAAACAAAAAGAAATGTTGTATTCATGTTGTATTCATTCCCATAAAATGTTGTAGGTCCTATTGTCATCTACGACTGAATTTTAAGAGCAGCATGAACTGTATTTATATATATATATATATATTTTGTTTATCGGACCACTGCGGCTAGACTGCGGACGCGGATCCGATCACGGACACCTCCAGATGGGTAGGTACGTATTTGAATCTGTCAGTGTCCGGTGTCTGCGGCTCGTCCGTCCGCGGTCTGTCCGTGCCGGGTTGACTGATCCTTGAGTGAAATAGTGCAGGGTTGGTAGTTTTAAGGTTAGTTTATTATTTTAATTGAACAAGGGCTTCTCGCCACTGTAAAGTTTGGCGAGTAAAATTGTAAAAACCAAAAAAATGTATGTTGGAGAATTAAAAAAAAAATATATAAAAAGTTGTGAAAAAGTGAACTGTACAAAAATTCTTATTTGAAATATTATTAAATTGTCCTTTTTCCCCAATTAATACGGGCTTAAGATAAGCAAAATATGTACTTATATCTTGAACTTCTGTATCTCATACTGAAATTGACTTACTGAAATTATGACAATGATTTGGTTAAACATATTGAATAAAAAATCTCTGAAATAAGCGTAAAAACGTCACATTATTCTACAAGCAGCCTAGGTAATCAAAAATAGCAAATACCTGAGTAACATCCCGTGTAGCCATCGCCCTCGTACCCTGGTAAGCAAGTGCAAAGGGCTCTATGTTGTTTGGCTATGCAGCGCGCATTGAGTCCGCAGTTGTTGGGCCCGCATACGGGTGAGCAGTGCGCGTTGACGCACGCGGCGTTGTCGGCGCACTGATCGTCGGAAACACATTCGGGCGTCGGCGGCGGTGGTGGCGACGAGATCACGCTGCACCGCACAAGCGGAGAGCCTGTATATCCAGCGGGACACGAACACACTGGCGAGTGTCTCACGCCCGTGCATATCGCGTTGAGTCCACATGCGTTAACGCATGGATCAGTGCACTTTCTGTTGATACAGGCATGGTCACCAGAACAGTCATCGTTGACGGTACATTCGTAGTAAGTGCATATTCCATTGCGGCAGGTAGCATGCGCTCCACAAGGATTGGGGTCGCAAGGATCATCTGACTTCGTTGGTGTTTCTAAATGTAAGAAATAATAAATTAATATGTTATTAATAGCCCGAATTAAAATTACACCAATGTGTATTAGTAAACAAACAAACATAGGTACGATACTAAACAAACGTTACTACTGGTGTTCAAGTCCGTGTTTTACTTTATGGATAAGAGAGTATGTTTGTAGTATATAAAGGACATTGCTACGCTGAGAAATCTTGTACTACTAACCTATACAGTGAACGAATGGATCACCAGTTGTGGATGGTGGACACCAGCAGATAGGCGCATGGTTAAAGACGCGGCACATGGCTGCGTTGCCGCACGTGCCGGGGCAGGGGTCGACGCACTTGTTGCGCACGCAGGCGCGGTCGCGCGCGCACTCCGAGCTGACCACGCACTCCGGCCGGCACCCTGTGGTGGGCGCGTCACCGCTCGTGCCGCTTGGGCACGTGCACATCGCGCTATCACCGACCACTGAGCACAGGGCTCCTGGGCCGCAGGGAGATGGAGTACACGGAGGTTCTGTAAAGCATAAATGGAATTGTATCGACGTGTTAGGTTATTACGCTATAGCAAATAATGTAATATGTGATCTTTTGTAGACAGACTTACGGGTCATTTCAACATAGCATCTTTCAAATGCGTTTCCTCTAGTTCCTGGTGGGCACGAACACAGAGGTATGTGATTGACGGTTTCACAGTCTGCCCCTACACCGCAAGTGCCCTGGCAAGGGTCACGGCAGTGGGAGCGTATGCAAGCTTTCGTAGGTGAGCAATCAGAGTCCGCGAGACATTCAGGTCGGCATCCAGTGTACGGGTCACCACGTAGGCCAGGCTCACATTCACAAGAAGCGCTTGTTCCTTTCACCCGACACAAGGCGCCAGGTCCACATGGTGATGGTACACAGGCGTCCTTTGGTAGATTAGCTGTAACATGGTACGTGAAAGTTTAAACCTATGCTTATGATAAGATCAACGAAGCAAATTTAATGGAAAGCTCTTCGTCAAGCTAAAACTTTCGACACTTAAAGAGGCAAACGGCGCACTTGGTTTCGCTAGTAAAACCCATGCCTAAGCTTTAAAAGCGAAGACGCAAGATTGCCGCATCCTACATTCCTGCATTTCTGTGATCAATCACATTATTTTACGAAAATATTTTTAATTTAAAGCAATCATCCGTTTGATCTAATCTGTCTTACGAATATTGTCGAGGGGATGGCACGCCGCGAGAGGATTTCCTGTAGTGGTGGGAGGACAAGTGCAGCGCGGCTCGTGAGCCACCGGGACACAGTCGGCACCCTGGCCGCACGCTCCCGGGCAGGGATCTACGCAACGTCTGTTAATGCAAGTTAGATGCCATTCGCAGTCATTCGAATCCAGACACTCGTAACGACAGAATGGAGCGGCTCCGAAAAAGCCTGGGCGACAGCGACAGCGGCCATCAACGCAGTCAGCATTCGGACCGCAATCCGGACAGGGTGAATTCTTTTTAGGCTCAGAATCGAGGGCTGTAAAAAATAATCACATTAAGTACGTAAGATTGAAATAAATATCGTAAATAGTTATATAAATATAATAAATAGTCATCTCGAGCTCTAGAAGTAAGAATTGACATACCTGGCCTACAACGAATGAATGGATCCCCAGCGTAACCAGGTGGGCAAGTACAAATAGGTGAATGCATGGTTGTTCGACAAACGGCGTGAGCACCGCACGCGCCGGGGCAAGGATCGCGGCACTTGCCGGAACGGCACGCCAGCGCGGCGGGGCATTCGGCTGAGCTGTGGCACTCGGGCCGGCAGCTTGGGGGCTCGTCGTGCATGGGCGGTCGGCACGAGCAGTGCGCCACTGAGCCCTGCGCACGGCACACGCTGTTCGGCCCGCATGGATTGGGCGAGCACGGCTCCGTTTCCACTGGTGCTGCGTTTATAATTTATTGTTCAAACGGAATGTTCTCTTTTGCGGTATTTTGATTCCGATTATTATTATTCAAAAGGTTAATTATATTACATAAAAATAAGTAGGTCTTACCTATCTCACGCCGGCAGGCTATGAAAGCATCTCCTTGAAGAGGTGCTGGGCACTCGCATATGGCAATGTGATTGTAGACATTACACACTGCTTCCAGACCGCATGCATTTTTGCACGGATCCACACATTTGTAGTTCACGCAGGCTTTATGTTTGTCACAGTCGTTATCAATGGTACATTCCGGTCGACATTCTATTGTAGGATTGCCGTGGTATCCCGGAATACATGAACAAGTACCGTTGCTACAAACAGCATTACTTCCGCAGGGATTTCGAGTGCAAGGGTCGATTAGTACTGGCGTTTGCGGTTCTGCAAAATATACTACACATTAATGAATTTGTTGGTTTTATCTAAAGAATTTTATATATATTCACTAAGTGATTTATATTGTGGGCAGCTAAATTTAAAACCTGGCCTTATTAAAAAAATAATGACAATATCATGTTTAAATAAAATATGCTCATAAAACTAATGTCATGATTATAATATTATATTTTAATTTTTTTAAACAACATGATTCAACATTCCTACATTAGCCAAGTAAACGTTGCGCTAGAGACAATTTTTTTGCCACGTAGAATTTTTTTAATAAAAGTTGTACGTACCATCAAATAGGTAACATCCGACGAAAGAATTGCCACGATGGCCTGGTAAACATGTACAAATAGCCAGATGGTTCATCGCTCGGCATTCAGTATTAGAGCCACAAGATCCAATGCAAGGGTCAACACATCTCTCCCGGACACAGGCTTTATCATTCGGACAGTCTTCGTTGATAGCGCACTCTGGCGCACATCGAGGTGGAGCACCGAAGTACCCCTCCCTACAACTACAGATAGCCGATCCAGCTGACTCCCTGCATGTTGCAAATGGACCGCAAGGATTCGGTTCGCAGGGAGATTTTACTTGTGGCGGTGATACTTTTTCCTTTGTACATCTGATGAATGCATCTCCTTCGAAACCAGGTAAACATGTACAGTACGGGCTGTGGCTGTACACACGACATTGTGCATTTTCTCCGCATGCTCCGATACATGGATCGATACACTTTTGCTTGACACATGCTTTGTTGAGAGGACACTCTGAACTCATCACACATTCCGGTCTGCAATTTGGTGGGTTTCCAATATATTCTGTTAGACAAGTGCATATGGCTTTATTGCCAACAGCATTGCATGAACTATAAGGACCACATGGTGATGGATTGCAAGGGTCACTCGGTGATTCTGCGAATAAAACATCTTATTTAAAACCGACGCACCTAAGTATTGCCATGAGTTATTTACAGATAAAGACAGTTAATCAACTTTTAATTATAAAATGAAAATCTAATTTAGAAAAAGTTTGATTCACGAAAGAAATGTTTAATAAAAAAATATATAGTTTACCTTCTCTGAAAATGCAGTTGTCATATGGATTACCCACGTAACCCAACGTGCAAGCGCAGTTAGGAATATGATTAATCATTTGGCATTGAGCATTCGTTCCACATAGTCCGGGGCATGGATCTTGACATCTGTTGTTGATACACGCTAAATTTTCGGAGCAGTCGGAATTGAGTACGCATTCAGGTCTACAACCTTCATAAGGATTGCCGAAATATCCCGTGACACACGTACAGCTGCCAGCGTTGTTACGCTCTTGGCACACGGCGTTTGGTCCACACGGGTTCGGTACACATGGTGCGGTTGGTGGTGGCGGTTTTTCAGCTGAAACTGAACGTACAAGTTATATGTAGATATGTCAGAGCAGTAAAACTATAGTAATTAAGTATTTGCCAGGAGAAGAAGCACATCTAATTTTTTTTTACCTTTGATAGGAGTGCATTGATAGAATGAGTCTCCTTCGTATCCTGGTTGGCATGCACATTGCGGTGAATGACTGATTACCCGACATTCCGCGTTAAGCCCGCAGGCACCAATGCATGGATCAGCGCATTTGCTGTTTATGCACGCCCTATCAAAATTGCATTCACTGTTCGTAGTACACTCTGGGCGACAATATGGTGGTTGCCCCATGTAACCGGACTGACAAGAACACGTCGGCGCTTCGTTTATTGCTCGACATTCAGAATTGGGTCCACATGGCGACGGTTCACACGGTGCTCTCTTTGGTGGCGGATCATCTAATAAAGAAATACATGTCCATATTAGTTGAAGTATTTAGTTACTATTATTTTTACCTATTCGTATTTTTATACATATTACTATCTATTATATACACATCCAAAGTGTCTAGGGATCAAGGTATTTATAAAATATTTTATTGCCCTATTGAAATTAAATTAAATGTTTTCGTATGTGTAGATCGACAAAATACTCTCTGCTTTTGCATTAATAATAATAATATCCTGGGACGTTGTTCACACACGGTCATCTGATCCCAAACTAAACATAATTTAGAGTTCGCAATTTTTGCTTATGCTGGATTTTTCATCTTAGTTAGATAAACATAAAACTTTTTATAGGTTTTTATTGCGTAAGATAAACACTTAGTACCTAGTCTGTATTTTCGCCCTTAACGCGTATAACACAATCGCAGTAACTTGGCATACGCGAAAAAGATTTTCTGGTGTGGTACGGCATCCATATTTGGCAGAAGCATATTCCATGCATGCTCAATGGGATTTAAGTCTGGCGATTGAGCAGGCCATGGTAGGACGTTTACATTAGTTGCGACAAGTGTGTTTGCGACGACTCTGGCAGTGTGTGGGCGTGCATTATCGTGCATAAGCAGAAATGAAGCATCAAATTGGGTCCGCAAAGGAATGACAACATTTGATACAATCGTTTCAGCGTAAATCAGTGCAATGAGATTGCATCTGATCCAAATACCCGCCCATATCATGATTGTTCCATCACTGTATGCATGGACTTCCTGGCATGATTTTAAACGTTCTTGGTGTCCAGAGGTCCCCCATCACCATGTACGTTTATTATCTGGCCTCATACCAAAGCAAGGTTCGTCAGAAAAACACACAAAACGCCACTCTTCTTCTGCCCAATTTCTGTATTCACGAGCCCATTGTAAACGGGCTCTGCGATTGCGGAGCTCAATAGGCAGTACACGTAGCAGCCTTCGAAAATGGAGATTGATATCATGCAAGCAATTTCTTTTGGTTTGATCGCTTATTAACATCCCTGAAGAGCTATGAAGCCTCGTAACCGACATTATCGCGATCATTGTACGATTTCATCAAGCAGTAATTTGTACGTAACGATCTTGTCTGCCTGTGGTGATGCGAGCTCGTCCTCCATGTCGCTCTACCACGCTATCAGTGATGAGGTAACGTATCCAAAGTCGAATTATAACACTCTGCGTAATGTCCAGAGCGATTGCCACAGCACGTTGCCAAGAACCAGCTTCCAACATTCCCACGGCTCTGATCATTTCTTCTCGGCTCTAATGACGTTTTCTCTCCATAATAACGTTCTTTTGTATTGATTCCACTCATAACTATGGCAGAAATTTTACTGATTTGGCCTCAAACCCGTTGCAGGATTATATAGGATTATGACTTGACAGAAGATTTTCATCTTTTGACCGAAATACAAAAACTATTATCTTTTCAAACGATGAAATTTACTAAAAAGTATCCATAGGAGTTACAAAAAATATAATAAATAAAAAAAACCTGATTTTTAGTAACTAGCAAAAGCGTGCTTGATCCCTAGACACTTTTGATGTGTGTAGAAAAATAGTGGACGACAATAAATTGCGATACACCGAGTTTATAGTAGTAGACTTTTCGTGAACATACACTTTTTTATGAAACAATTATTTATGTAATTTAAATCAATATGATACTCACTTTGAACGATTACGCAATGGGTAAATGGATCTCCGGTGTAGCCATTTCTGCAGTAACAAATAGGCTTGTGGTTGTGAACGCGACACTCCGCATTTAATCCGCAAGAACCAATGCAAGCATCGGCGCATTTCTGATTTGAGCACAACATAACACTTGTACAATCTGAATCCACCACACATTCCGGCCTGCACGACGGGGGCACACCAATGTAGCCAATAAGACACGAACAAACCGCTTGTTCTTGCATCGCTCGGCATACGCTATACGGGCCACACGGAGACGGATAACATGGGTTTCGGTTTTCTGGTATTACTGAAAACAGATAAAAGTTTTAGTTGGAATGTAATTTTGCTATAATATCAAATAACGTAGCTACAAAGTGCGTAATATAATTTTCTTTACCTGTTATTGGAGTGCATGAAAAGAATGCATTTCCACTAGTGTTCGATGGGCAACTACACATTGGTATGTGATTATATACTTCACATAATGCTCCCTGTCCACATAGATTCGTGCAAGGATTAACACATTTGTTGTTAACACATGTTTTGGTAGGAGGACAGTCGGAGTTGTGTGTGCATTCCGGACGACAACTCAAGTAAGGATTACCGAAGAATTCGGGCCTACATGTGCATTGGCCATCGTTACAGTCAGCGTTCGCTCCGCAAGGGCTTGGGTTGCACTTATCAAACACAGCAGGTAGAGGTTCTGTAATCGATATTATAAGGTTAATATAAAATTCATTTTATTTAAAGAAATGATACGAAGAATGAAGAAGAAGAAAGTTACATCAAATATAAAGAAGTAGGCGATATAAAATATAAATTACCTATTTTCTCCTTTACGTGACAACTTTGGAATGGATTTCCAGTATATCCCTCTCTGCAACTGCAAATGGCTGCGTGCTGATAAACCTGGCACTCTGTTTGTAGGCCGCACGAGCCCGGACATGGATCGCGACATTTCTGGTTAATACAAGCTTTGGTGCTCGGGCAGTCTGAGTTCACAGTACATTCCGCTCGGCAATTCGGTGGTGAGCCGACATAGTTCTCCAAGCAAGCACATGACGATACTCGATTTACAACTTGGCATTGAGAATTTGGTCCGCACGGTGATGGTACACATGGATTTTGATCTTGAAGTGGAACCGTATTTTCTGCAAGGAAAAGTTATTGTTAAGTGGATTACGAGAATAATTATATCAGTTTTAATATTAAAAAATACATATAATAATTTATTATAGTTTTAATATAAAACATTAATCGATGTTTTCAATACATTATCAAGTAACCATACCTTTAACAATGGCACATCTCACAAACGGATCGCCTTCAAATCCTCTCCTACAGGAACATATCGGTGCGTGGTTTACAACTCTACATTCCGCTTCTTGTCCACACGAACCAATACATGGGTCTACACATTTCTGTCTGATACAACTCTTGCTAGAGTCGCATTCTGAATTGACCGTGCATTCGGGTCGGCAACTAGGCGGAGATCCGTAGAAATCTGGCATACACGAACATATTGCTAGTCCGTTGTTGTCCTTACAAATAGAGTTGCTTCCGCAAGGATTTGGCACACAAGGATTTTCAGGAATTGGTGCTGTAAAATAATGTTAAGATTAAAACAGTTTCTATAGAGATATATCGTTTGGTTTATCCACCTAATAATGGAATCTTACTTGGTTCATTTATGATGATGTGACAGTAGGTATATGGATTTCCTGTATATCCAGGTGCGCAATTACACGATGGAATATGATTGATTACTTGACATAATGCTGTAGAGCCACAAACTCCCGGACAAGGATCTTCACATTTGTTCCTCAGACATGCTTTATTGTAAGGACAGTCTGTATTCACTACACATTCGGGTCTACAAGACTCGTAGGGATTTCCAAAATATCCAGAGTCACATATACAGGCTGCAGCGCCGTTTCTTGAAACTTTGCACTGAGCATTAGCCCCACACGGTGTAGGATTACAAGGATCTAATTTTTCGACTGCTTGGGGTATTAGGTAACAAGCAGTAAATGGATCGCCGGTGTATCCTTGTTCGCAAGAGCACATTGGGCTATGCAAACGTACAACACATTGCGTATTAGTTCCACAAGATCCAGGGCACGGATCTTTGCACTTGTAGTTAATACAAGCTCTGTTTGACGGACAGTCGTCGCTTGTAGTGCACTCGCGGCGGCACTGCGGTGGTGTGCCTTCGAACGTTGGTTGACATGAGCAAACGTATGAATTGCCGTCAGGTGTTGGGTTACATATACTATTCGGTCCACAAGGTGACGGCACGCAGGGGTTTGAAGGCGGTTCTTCAATTGCTTGGACTGAAAGTATAAGTAAACATATTAGGTACCCTACTACATTATATTAATTATTATCGGTTCATAACAAAATACAAATAAATATATGTAGATTCATGTACAAGAAATAGAATAATTACCATAGCAGTGACTAAATGGAGAGCCAGTATATCTTGAAGGACATGTACATATTGGATTATGATTGTTAACGTTACATATTGCATTATGGCCGCATGACCCTGGGCATGGGTCTTGGCATTTGCGGTTAATGCAAGCCAGAGAAGGAGTACAATCTGTACTTTGAATACATTCTGGGCGACAGTTAGGTGGATTGCCAATAAAATCTTGGAGACAGGCACAGATTGCTTGACCATTTGCTTCTCTGCATAAACTATTTGGTCCGCACGGAGAAGGTTCACATGGCCTACTTTCAGGTTCTATAAATGAAAAGGTATTTTTTATTAGCGTATAAATTGTTAATGAATAAGAATTATGAACATTTTGGCTTAAGTACATACTTTCAATGCGGATGCACTGCGTAAACGCGTCACCTGTCATACCACTAGGACAGCTACAGATCGCAACGTGGTTATATGCATTGCATTCTGCGTTCAGACCGCACATATCACGGCACGGATCAACACATTTTGATCTAAGGCACGCTTTGTCTAGCGGGCAGTCTGTACTAAGAACACATTCAGGTCGACAACCAAAGTATGGGTCTCCCTGATACTCTGGCAAGCATCTGCACTCGCCATTGTTACATACTGCATTAGCTCCGCACGGCGAAGGATGGCATGGATCAATTTCCTGGGGCGTTTCTGAAACAGTATCATAATGTTGACGTGAGTACATAACAAATACAATACAGTGTTGATGAGATTAAGGTGAAGGGGTTTTTAAAACTTTTTTTTTATCTACATCTACAATAATTAATAAACTTACCGGCTGGTTTAAAGTTGCATACTGCGAAAGGATCACCTTCATATCCGCTTGGACATGAACAAACTGGTATGTGATTCATAACGTTGCAAATTGCATTTATGCCACATGATCCCAAACAAGGGTTCTGACATTTCATGTTCATACAAGACTTGTCGTTGCTACAGTCTGTGTTCACTACACATTCCGGCTTGCAGTTAGGAGGACTGCCAAAGAATCCAAGTGTACATGAGCAAGATGGTACTCCACCAATATCGCGGCATTCTGCATTCAATCCACAAGGCGAAGGGACGCATGGATTGACTGGCTCCATTAGAGACGGTTGCTTTTCAGGAAGTACGTAACAAACCGAGAATGGATCGCCAGTGTAACCTTGTTTGCAAGAACAAATTGGATTGTGATTGATCACTCTGCATTCTGTTTGTATGCCGCATGCTCTGTCACAAGGAGACACACATTTGAAGTTTTCGCATACTTTGTCTAACGGACATTCTGAACTGGTAACGCATTCTGGGCGGCAGTCTGGTGGTGATCCTTGGTAGCCACTCAAGCAAGTACATATAGCTATACCGTTTTGTGTTTTGCATTGACTGTTCGGGCCGCATGGTGAAGGATTGCATGGGTCTATTGGATCGGCTGTAATAAAATGTTAAATGTGTTATTGATGGTATAATAAAGGATACGTCAAGATTAACGTGGGGTCGAACTTAGGCCCGCTTGCAGCACAGAACACTAAATGCGTTTAGGGTTATATACATATTTAAAACATCTCTCTGTCTCTGTCATCTTCAAACAATTGACAGAAATAGGATGATGATTTAAATTCGTTTAGCACTAAACGTATTTAGTAATTTGTGGTGCAAGCGGGCCTTACTATAATATTTTACACACACTTACATTGAACTTTGTATGTACATATTTTGTACGGATCGCCATAATGCAGGTCAGGGCATGAACAACTTGGAATATGATTGATCACGTTACACTGAGCATTTATGCCACATGTGCCTGGGCAGGGATCATGACATTTATTTTGATAACAAGCCAAGTTTGATGGACAATCTGAATTAATCAGGCATTCTGGCTTGCAAGCTTCGTAAGGGTTACCAAAGTATCCAGGTAAACATGTACAAGAACCGGCACTGTTTTGTTCCCTACATTGCGCGTTTGCACCACATGGTGAAGGAACGCAAGGCGTTGGTCGTTCTTGTTCCGTGGCGGCCACTTTGATGTTGCAGTAGAGGAATGGATCGCCGGTGTAGCCATTTTGACATAAGCAAATGGGCGTATGACTAACTACTCTACATTCAGCGTTCACACCGCACGAGCCTCGACATGGGTCTTGACATTTCCTATTTATACACGCCATATTTGATGCACATTCTGTGTTGCTAGTACATTCAGGTCTACAATTGGGTGGAGCACCAGTGAACTCGGGCAAGCACCGGCAATCAGCATTCTCTCCATTTTCTGTGCATTGCGAGTTGGGTCCACATGGCGAAGGAAGGCATGGGTTTACTTTTACTGGTGGCGTGGCAGCTGTAATGAAATAATTTTATAAGATATTGCGGCCACTACGCTAATAACTTGCACTGAGGTAACATTTACGGATGTATACTTACGAATTAATTGGCAAATAGAAAACGGGTCTCCAGAGTATCCAGATAAGCAGGTACATACAGGGTTGTGATTGACAACTATGCAATGTGTGTTGCGTCCGCAGGCGCCTGGACATGGGTCTATGCACTTCTGATTGGAACAAGCTCGGTTCAGTTTACAATCGGAGCTAACTGTGCACTCAGGACGACAGTTAGGCGGGCTTCCCTCGTAGCCCTGCACGCAAACACACACAGCGTGCCCGTTGACTTCTCTACACTGACTGAATGGGCCACACGGGGAAGGCTCACATAAATTGGTCGGCGCTGCCGGTTCTGTAAAATGTAAAAGTTTGAACTAGATTTCCTTTTTATCGATGAGTAAAGGAAGGTAACTCAGCGGCCTAGTAATAAACTTTACCTTTAACTTCATTGCAATAGTGGAATGGTGTTCCTGTAAATCCTAGTGGGCATGAACACATAGGAATGTGGTTGATTGTTTCACAAATGGCTCCAATTCCGCATGTTCCAATGCATGGGTCATTGCATTTGTTTCTGATACAGGCTTTATCTCTTGGACAGTCTGAGTTGAGCACACATTCAGGTTTACATCCAAAGTAAGGATCACCAAAGTATTCTGGTAAGCATGAGCAAGCACCATTGTCGCACACGGCGTTGGCACCGCATGGTGATCGTGAGCAAGGATTCACCGGCTCGAGTTCTAAACAACAAATATAAATGTTTCAGGTACATAACTACAGAAAATATATACTACATAAACTTTACAAGTCGTCTTATGCAAGTCAGATAAAATTAATAACTATAATAATTTAATAACCTTGATGCATGATTTGACAGCTGCTGAACGGATCTCCGCTGAAACCAGGCAAGCACGAGCATATCGGTAGGTGGTTGTTGACGTTACACTGCGCATTGTTGCCGCAAGCGCCAGGGCACGGGTCGCTGCACCGGTTATTGATGCACGCCATGACCGCGTTGCACTCAGAGTTGATAGTACACTCCGGTCGGCATCGCGGCGGAGAGCTGATGTAATTCGGAAGACAAGTGCAGCGTGCGTTGCCATTGAACTCTTGGCATTGGGAATTAGGACCACATGGTGATGGTATGCACGGATTTACTTCTGGTCGTAGCGTTGGAATTGATAGTGGCACTAAAAAATATTGAATATTAATTAAAAGAAATATAGGCACCTATACATAGCAGTACGTATCAAGTATGAAATTATTTGCAACAAAATGAGTACTTACTGGGTACACAATTAGTAAATGGATCACCGGTGAATCGATCCTGACATGAACATATAGGGTTGTGAGCAATTACTCTGCAGTTTGCATTTCTAGCACATTGATTAACGCATGGGTCTACACATTTGCGGTTTAAACAGGCTTTGTCACTAGCGCATTCACTGTTTATTGTGCATTCCGGTCGACAGTTGGGTGGTGTCCCCATAAAATCGATCTGGCAACTACATATTGCTTGTGCGTTTACTTCTCTGCACTGACTGTTAGGACCGCACGGTGATGGCGAGCAAGGTGTTGGCTTAACAACATCTGTAAGAAATACAAATCATACAGTATCCACTTGTACAACACTATATAGATAAAAAAAAAACCGTTTTAACCTCCATACTCAATAAGCTTATTTTTTTACCAAACATACCTTCCAGTTTCTCAATACAATTGACATATGCATTTCCAGTTAGTCCTGGCGGGCAATAACAGGAAGGCAAATGGTTCACAACTTGGCAGATTGCATTTGGTGCACATATGCCTGGACAAGGATCTCTGCATTTGTTCTGAATGCAAGCTAGCATAGGAGCACAGTCTGTGTTAATAACGCATTCAGGGCGACATCCCTCGTACGGGTTGCCCACATACGTATCAACACATCTACAAGCTCCGGCTCCATTCCTTTCAGTGCATTCTGCGTTTAGACCACACGGTGAGGGTTCGCAAGGAGAGTTATATTCAATTTTGTTGTCTGTAAAAATATAATTTATCATTTTTATATTCCGTAAAAATGTAATATAAATATAGAATAAATTTCGTTTTAACCTACGATCGCAATGCAGGTCAAAGAGTAAGTGAAAATTTAATTACCTTTCACAGGAGCACAAGATATCAGAGGATCTCCAGTTTGACCAAACGGACACGAACATATTAGGGCATGACTGATAACTCTACAGTCTGCATTATATCCGCAGCTTCCTGGGCAGGGATCTTTGCACTTTTGGTTGACACATGCTAAGTTGCTCGGGCATTCTGAATTGCTAATGCATTCCGGTCGGCAATTAGGTGGAGCGCCGATGTAATCTGGTTGGCATGTGCACGAGGGTGATTCACCAATCACTTTACATACTGAGTAGGGACCACAAGGCGACGGTGTGCAAGGGTCAACTGGTGGCAGTGGAGTAGAAACTGAAATACAACAAAGGCCGTTAATAGAATGTCTTTATATATTTTCCCAGAAATGAGCCTAGCTAGTTCGATTTTACGCCTTATTATGTATATACATATATATTGCTCATTTAATAGTAATATTTTAGTATACACAGTACACAGTTTTAACTTATGTGCGTTAAATCAATAATATGTATCGAAATAATCATAAAGGGTCTACATAATGTGGACATACCTATTGGACTGCAGTGCGCAAATGGATCCCCAGTATATTGTGGTGGACATGAACATATTGGGTTATGATTGACTACTTCACACCTTGCTCCGTAACCACAGCTACCGATACAAGGATTTATACACTTGTGATTGTTGCACGCTTCGTTCAGAGGACATTCTGCGCTGATTGTACATTCTGGCCTGCAAGACGGGGGACTACCGATGTACGTTGGCAGACACGAGCAAACGGCTTGGTCGTTTATTGCGCGACACTGGCTGTTGGGGCCGCATGGGCTGGGATTACAAGGTTCAACATGCATAACTGAAAATAGAACAATACATTATTTTAAGTTTATGTCAAGACCTAAAAAGTGTCTTTAGTATACAATACCGAGCAGGTTAACTAACCTTCGTATGTATGACATTCGACGAATGCGTTTCCTGTTGTTCCTTCAGGGCAAGTGCATATCGGGATATGGTTGTAAACATTACATTGTGCACTTGGAGCACATGTTCCAGGACATGGGTTTATACATTTACTTCCTGAGCAAACTTTGTCTAACGAACAATCCATGCTTGTTAAACATTCTGGTTTACAGCCGAAATATGGATCTCCTTGGTAGTCATTGATGCATGTACATACTCCATCTCTGCACTGTGCATTATATCCACATGGTGACGGATTGCAAGGATCTGGTGGAATTTCATCTGAAATTGAATAAAGAAAGTAATAAAAATTAAATAAACTTCATCAAGTTTCTTGAAAATTCCACTTTGCTGTACTTGGGTATGTACTTTTTCGACTCATAGACGTTGAGACTTTAAATATTCTTATGGTCTTACCTTCTAAAGGTAGAAGCATTGAACAAAGAGCGAACGGATCTCCAGTAAATCCTTGACTGCAGGAGCAGGCGGGAACGTGTGAAAATACTGAACATACAGCGTTCCGCCCGCAGCTACCCGGACATGGATCGCGACATCTCAAATTGATACACGCTTTATCTGAAGGACAATCTTGATTTATAGCGCATTCTGGTCGACAGTTTGGTGGAAGTCCCTGATAGTCAGGCATACATGTGCACGTCGGAGCGTCATTGACATTGCGGCAGATGGCATTCTCACCACAAGGGCTCGGCACGCAAGGGTTCGCAATAAGTTCTGGTAGATGCTGTATAGGCGCTGAAACGGAAAATTTAATGTTAAGAAGGAGGAAAATATTTACATGCAAAAATAAATATTTTAGTTTTAGTTAAACTTACGTTGAGAGTAACAGCGAGTAAACGGATCCCCAATGAAGCTTGGACTACAAGAACATATAGGACTGTGATTTATAACTCTACAAATTGTATTCAATCCGCAATGGTCAGGGCAGGGGTCAGCACATTTTTGATTGATGCAAGCTTTCTCTTTGGAACATTCAGAACTAACTGTACATTCCGGTCTACAGCCAGGAGGAGAACCGATGTAATTTGGCATACAAGAGCACACACTTTGTCCGTTAACGGCACGACAAATACTATTCGGTCCACATGGATTTGGTACACATGGAGTTGTGATTTCTGGAATTGGTTCTGAAATGAAAACGATAAAAAACAATGCTTTATCAGTCCAATCTTTAATTACTTTTAACGAAATGGTTATTTACCAACTTTTGAACATCAAATAGCTTTTATGATCGAGATGCCTACCTCTTAATATGTCACATCTTATGTAAGGATCCCCACTGTATCCACCTGGACAGCTACATGACGGGAGATGGTTAACAACAGTACACATTGCCAATGGTCCACATGTTCCAGGGCAAGGATCTTGACATTTATTACGAATACATGATTTGCTAGGAACACAGTCCGTATTTACTGTGCATTCTGGCCTACATCCTTCGTAGGGGTTACCGATGTAATCAGGTAAACATGTACAAGAACCAGCGGCATTATGTTCTCTGCACTCAGCGTTCGGTCCGCAAGGCGACGGCTCACATGGTGTCGATTTTTCAGGGTAAATGTCATGTTGTTGATAACAATTAGAGAATGGATCTCCAGTAAAGCCATTATCACAGAAACATAATGGAGAGTGACTTATTGTTCTGCACTGAGCGTTGATACCACATGCATTGACGCAGGGATCTGCACACTTTTGATTGATACATGCTTGATTAGAAAGACATTCGCTGTTACTAGAACATTCAGGCCTGCAATACGGTGGTGAGCCAAAGAAGTTTGGCATACAAGTACATGAGGGTGTCCCTGAGACTTCTTTGCATATAGAATTAGGTCCACATGGCGACGGTGTGCAAGGTGTTATGTCAGCACTTGGCGCTCCTAAAATAAAAACATGCCATTGATAAAGTATTTTCCGCGAAAGATAATAATTTTGTAAATGGGTCTTTTTGTCACTTAGTCACTCTGTCTTTGCCTTTCTCCGCTAGGTTTAAACTATCGCCCACATAGTATTTTAACGAAAGTACTTACTGTATGGTACGCATCTTGTAAACGGATCCCCTGTGTATTTGACTGGACAAGTACAAATAGGATTATGTTTCACGACATTACATTTTGCTGCAACGCCACAAGACCCAACGCACGGGTCAATACATTTCTGATTACTACATGCTCTGTTGAGTGGACAGTCGGAACTGACCACACATTCTGGTCTACATAGAGGTGGGCTTCCCAGGTATCCAAGGACACAGGAACATACTGCTTGCCCGTTGATTTCTCTGCATTGACTGTTGGGTCCACAAGGAGACGGAATACACGGATTCGTTACGATGGGTACTGTAAGAACAAAAAATGCGTTTAAAATTTAAATCGTGATTTCATTCTAAGCTTAATGGTCGAATAAAATACACTGTTTGACGTACCTTGAATAGGTTCACAATTGTAAAATGCGTTACCAGTCATGCCTTGAGGACAACTGCACATAGGCACATGATTTATAACATCACAAATTGCGTTGGGAGCACATGTGCCCGGACAAGGGTCGACGCATTTGTTCCGTACACAAGCTTTATCACGCGGACAATCAGTGCTTAGCACGCATTCAGGTCTACAGCCAACGTAAGGATCTCCTTGATGCTCTTCTATACAAGAACATAATCCTTCTTTACATATAGCATTTGATCCGCAAGGTGATGGGTTACATTTGTCGATAATCTCAGCTTCTGTAAATGAGATGAGAAAATTTAAATGATATTTAACTTATTTATAGAAAGATGAATGTTTTTTTTAACATATCTCACAAATGACATTTTTAAATGAAATTAGTTGAATACATCAAAAATAAATTAATACTATGCGATGTAATTAACTATAGTAATTTTGAATTCTAACATACCTAACGGTTTGGGCGAGCACACGGAGAAAGCATCGCCAGTGTAACCTTCTGGACACGTACATATAGGAGTGTGCCGTGATACTGCACACAGCGCCGCCACACCGCATGAGCCAAGGCATGGGTCGCGACACTTCTGCTGAATACATGCTTGAGAAGTGGGACATTCTGCGTTTAGCGTACATTCAGGTCTGCAATTAGGTGGACTTCCAACGAAATTAGGCATACACGTGCAAGAAGGCACGTTTCGTAACTCTTGACATATCGAGTTGGGACCACATGGAGATGGAATGCATGGATTTCTGTATGGTTCTAAGACTGCATTCGCCACCGGTGCTAAAAATAAAATAATAATGTTAATTTCATGTGCCAAGATCAAAACATGTCATATGTGCTTGTGGAAAAAGTGCGCTAACTTACGTGGTATTGGGTTGCACCTAGTGAAAGGATCACCAGTGTATCGAGAGTTGCATGTACAAATAGGGCTGTGGTTAATTACTTTACATTCGGCGTTTGTACCACATGCATTTATACATGGGTTCTCACATTTCTGATTTATGCATGCTTGTTCTCTCGTGCATTCTGCGCTTGTAACACATTCTGGGTGACATCCTGGTGGTGCTCCTATGTAGTTGGGTAAACATGAGCATACTGCTTGCTTGTTTACCTCCTGGCAACGGCTGTTTGGCCCACAGGGTGACGGTCGACAGACATCAATCGGTATATCCAGGATTTCTATAAAAAAAATGTTTTTTTTCAATTATTAGGATACTATAATTTATGATTATTTGTCATTAACAAGTACATGGAAAGGAAAACTTACGTTCAGGAGTACAATATCTAAACGGATCTCCTGTATAACCTCTTTGGCAGGAACATGATGGAGCATGGTTGACCACTAGGCACAAGGCATTGGGCGCACATGCACCGGGACAAGGATCTTGACATTTCGTTTGGAGGCAAGCTTTGTTTGATGGACAATCTGTGTTAATAATACACTCAGGCTTGCAGCCTTCATAGGGATTGCCAAAGTAGTCAGGTAAGCATGTGCATGATCCTGCTCCGTTGTATTCTTTGCAAATAGCGTTGGCTCCACATGGGGAGGGTTGGCAAGGAGATGTTACCTCTTGGAATATATCAATTCTGTGGCATTCCACAAATGGATTACCAGTATGTTCAGTCATGCAGGAACATGACGGAGAGTGGCTTAGTACGTGGCATTGAGCGTTTGTACCACAGGAACCAATACAAGGGTCTTCGCATTTCTGATTTATACAAGCGCGTTGGAGAGGACATTCAGAATTACTAATACATTCCGGTTTACAGTACGGCGGTGATCCTACGAAGCCGCTGAGGCATGAACATGAAGGTGCACTTGACGTTTCCTTGCATACTGAATTTGGTCCACATGGTGATGGAAGGCAAGGGTTTACGGGCTCTGGGTTAAATTCTTGAATAATACATCTAACGAAGGGATTTCCGGTGTACGATGGTGGGCACGAACAAATGGGATTATGGTTTATCACTTGACATTTTGCTTCGACGCCACATGCTCCTTGACACGGATTAACACATTTCATGTTGCTGCAGGCTTCATTAGGCAAACAATCTGTGCTAACAGTACATTCGGGCCGGCAGGATGGTGGGCTGCCCTTGTAACCGCTAAGACACGAGCATACAGCTTGATTGTTTATTTCTCTACATTGACTGTTAGGTCCACACGGACTTGGTTGACAAGGTTGCGTATGTACAACTGAAAAAATAATATTACAGTTACATCACAGCCAAATATTATAAGAGATAAACTGAGTTAACAGTGGAATTAAAATTGTGTTTTTACCTTCAACGGGTGAACATTGTATAAATGCATTGCCTGTCATACGTTCTGGGCATCGGCACATCGGAATATGATTAATTACTTCACATATTGCGTTAGTTGCACACACCCCACTGTTACATGGGTTTACACATTTATTCCGTAAGCATGCTTTATCTTGTGCACAGTCTGAGCTAAGGACACATTCAGGACGGCATTCATAGTATGGATCTCCTTGATATTCCGGTAGACACGAACATTCCCCGTTATCGCATAGTGCATTTGCACCACAAGGTGATGGATTGCATAAATCAACTTCATCGTGAGGTATTTCTGTAACAAGTGATATTTTTCTTAAGTAAAGTACCTACCTACTTTATGACAAATCCACCAAAAAGACCGCCTACATTTTGAGATATGACTATGAAAACTCACCTTGAAGTTTACACTCAGTGAAGGCATCTCCGATGTAGTTGTCAAGGCAAGTGCAAATGGGCGTGTTCTTCTTAACAATACATTGAGCGTTTAGACCACATGAGCCTGGGCAAGGGTCTCTGCACTTCTGATTGATACAAGCTAAGTTACTAGAGCAGTCAGCGTTAATGATACATTCGGGTCGACAACCTGGTGGAGCCCCTATGTAATTGGGAAGGCAAGTGCAAGACGGTACACCACCGATATCTCTACATTCACTAAACGGTCCACAAGGCGACGGTAGGCAAGGGTTCTTTGGTGATTCTTGAACCTGGGTAGTTACTGTCACTTGATAGCACCTACTGAATGGATCTCCAGTAAAACCATCTCTGCAAGAGCATATTGGACTGTGGTTGATGACGAGGCAGTTCGCATTAAGACCACATTGCCCAACACATGGGTCAGTACATTTTAGTGCTACACATGCCTTATTTGAAGGGCATTCAGCACTGACAACGCATTCGGGTCTGCAGTTTGGCGGAGCGCCTCTGTAATCTGATAAACAAGTACAAACAGCTTGATCATTTACTACTTTACATGCGCTATTTGGCCCGCAAGGGGATGGCGAACAAGGATCTGTCGGCGCTTCAATATCTGAAAATTAAATACACGATGTTAATGAAATTGGCATAATTAACAAAAACAAATACTACTGGTAATTAATTCATATTACTTACTTTGTATGAGAATACAATGATGGAAAGGATTGCCAGTGTATCCACTATTGCATGTGCAAATTGGAGCGTGGTTCACCGTCTGACATTGAGAGTTGGCACCACAAGTGCCCAGGCAAGGATCTTGACATTTATTTTGTTGACAAACTCTGTTTGAAGGGCAGTCTGTATTTACCGTGCACTCTGGTCGGCATCCTTCATAAGGATTTCCGAAGTAACCAGAGGAACAGACACAGGAGCCAGCGTTATTACGTTCTTTACAGACTGCATTGCTTCCGCACGGAGATGGAGTACAAGGTGTAGGTCGCTCTGTCGGTGCCACGTCATGTTGTACGTTACAATACACGAACGGGTCTCCAATGTATCCTTGAGGACATACACAATTAGGAGTATGACTGACAACGCGGCATTCTGCCATGGACCCGCATGCTCCTACACAAGGATCACTGCACTTGTTGTTTATGCAAGCTAAGTGGTTCGGACATTCGCTGTTACTAGAGCATTCTGGTCGGCAGTTCGGTGGCGATCCGACAAACTCTGCCATACAAGAACATGATGGTGCATCATTAATAGCTTGACAAACTGAATATGGTCCACAAGGTGAAGGCAAGCAAGGATTTATTTGCGCCGGAATTTCAAGTGCTGAAAAACATTAAGGAATTTTAACATTAATTGTTGAAAAACAAGATAAAACATTTAAGTTTTCCCGTTTTCTACTTACGTTTTGGTGTACATCTCGTAAATGGATCACCAGTAAATTCATTTGGACACGAGCAAATAGGATTGTGATTTACAACTTCACAAAGTGCTGCAACTCCGCAAGCGCCGGTGCAGGGATCAATACATTTATAATTATTGCAAGCTTTGTTCAGTGGGCATTCTGCGCTGGTAGTACACTCTGGTCGGCAAGTTGGGGGGTTTCCTGAATATCCAGGTATACAGGAACAAACAGCTACTTTGTTTACTTCTCGACATTGACTGTTTGGACCACAAGGACTTGGATTGCAAGGATTCGAAGGCAGAGGTGCTAAAAACAATACCAATAATATTAGATAATCTGATAAATATTATGAAGAGGTCAAAATGTTGTTTGTTTGTAAAATTTAACCTCTGGAAGTTCGGATTCAATTACAATTCTATTACTGATAGAAAACTGCACTATTGCCGAGTGCCATAGGATATTTTTTATGGTATAGTTGCCTTCCACGCGGGTTAATATCCCGGACAGAAACTAGTATAAGATATTTAGCTACTGACGTTTCACATGTCTCGTAAATCAAATAATCGATATAAATATAAAATACCTTGGACGATACTGCATGAAACGAATGAATTTCCGGTATATCCGGGAGGACAACTGCACATCGGTATGTGGTTAAAAACTTCGCACACAGCATTAGCTCCGCAAGTATCCGGGCATGGTTTCACACATTTCTTACGTACACATATCTGATCTCTTTGACAATCTGCGCTGACAGTACACTCCGGGCGACAACCCACATAAGGGTCGCCGTGATACTCCGGCAGACATGTACAATCTCCGTTGTGACATTGTGCATTAGAGCCGCAAGGTGATGGATTGCACAAATCAAGCGGAGTAGTATCTAAAATAAAAGTATAGTATAATGAAAGCAACAGTAAAAATGATAGATAAAATAGGTAAATGAAATGGTAAAAATTTCATAATATATTGATTTCATCAAATATAAATAAATATAATTTATCACCTACCTTTTAAGGGTTCTACGGTGCATGCACTGAACGGATCTCCCTTATAACCTTCGAAACAAGTGCAGATCGCCAGGTGGTTCATCACTGAACAGCGTGAGTTTTGTCCACACGAGCCAAGGCAAGGGTCTTTACACTTCTCGTTAATACATGCCAATGAACTAATACAGTCTTGATTCGTGACACATTCAGGACGGCAACTTGGTGGACTACCGATGTACCCCGGAGAGCAAGAACACGAAGCTTGACCTCGAACGTTACGGCAAGTAGCGAAAGCACCGCACGGGGACGGCACACATGGATCCTTGTTCTCGTCTAAAACTGGCTGAGGCGCTGAAATATGAGGGGCGGTTAGTTAGTACCCCTTGGTTTCTTACATATTTAATCGATTAAAATGATAAAATAGTTTTGACTGGCTATATACCTGGTTTAGAGTAACATCTAGTGAATGGATCACCGGTCAGACCAGTACCACAGCTACAAATAGGGTTATGATTAAATACCCTACATTCTGCTCTCTGACCGCAAGGGCCTGGACAAGGATTCACACACTTTTGGTTTATGCACGCTTTGTCTGAAGCACAGTCCGAGTTCATCACACATTCTGGTTTACAAGCCGGCGGCTCGCCAAGGTAATTAGGTAAACAGCTGCACGTGGCCTGGCTATTTATCTCGCGACACTGGCTATTTGGTCCGCATGGATTTGGATAGCATACATTTACTGGAGTTGTATCTTGTACTGGAAAAAATAAATTTAGGTATTACATAACAATACTTTAAATGTTGCGAAACTACGAGAAAAACATAATAAACGTTTTTGCTACTCACGAGGAATGGGGTTGCATCGACGGTAAGCGTCGCCGGTGTAGCCTCCCATGCATGTACATGTCGGAGCGTGATGTACCGTAGCACACTCGGCGTTGATGCCACAAGTACCGGGACAAGGATCTTGACATTTGTTTCCAATACAAGCTCTGTTTCCAGGACAGTCTGAGTTGCTTACACATTCGGGGCGACAACCTTCATATGGATTTCCAAAATATCCTTCATTACAAATACAGGATCCAGCCTTGTTTTGTTCTCTGCATACTGCATTGGGGCCACAAGGTGATGGAGAGCATGGAGTCAATAGCTCATTCACGCTTTGCAGTGCGCATTGTGAAAATGGATCCCCGAAATAACCTTGTGGACAAACGCACATAGCCGAGTGACTAACTACACGGCACTCCGCATTTGCTCCACACGCCTGAACGCATGGATCTCTGCACTTCTGATTAACACATGCCAACTGCGGCGAACATTCGCTATTACTTATACATTCCGGCTTACAGTAGGGTGGTTGGCCCTTATATTCTGGCAAGCAAGTACAAGACGGGCTTCCGTTAATTTCTTTACAAATTGAATTTGGTCCACACGGTGAAGGCTGACATGGGTTGATTTCTAGAGGCGGAGCATCTAAAAATAGTATAAATATGATTTTGTTAATAATAAACGTTTTTAAAACATTCAAATAGCTATAAAATATGTATGATATTTACTTGAAACAAAACTGCACTCCACGAACGGATCACCGGAATGGGCTGCAGGACATGCACAAATCGGATTGTGACTGACCACTTCGCAGGTGGCCCGCAAGCCACACGTTCCGATGCAAGGGTTCACACATTTCTGTTTCATACAAGCTTGGTTTTGCGGACACTCTGCGTTAACTACACATTCGGGTCGACAGGCTGGTGGTATTCCCAAATATGTAGGCAAACAAGAGCACACAGCTTGGTTGTTAATTTCACGACATTGACTGTTGGGGCCACAAACTGGTGTGCTGCACGGGCTTTGGGCGGGTGCTTCTGTAAAAAGCAACGATATCATTAAAATAATTCAGCGCTGAACCAACAAAAAAATAACTTGGTTCTTTTGACATTGTTCATTTAATTACCTCTTATCGGATTGCATAAAACAAAGGCATTTCCGGTAAAACCATTGTTGCAACTGCACATGGGGATATGATTTACAACTTGACATACGGCATTTTGTCCACATGCTCCAATGCACGGGTCAACACATTTTCTTTGCACGCATGCTTTAGATTGATCACAATCAGTACTAAAAACGCACTCTGGTCTGCAATTGAAGTATGGATCTCCATGATATTCTGGTAAACATTGACATTGACCATTTATGCACTCTGCGTTGGAACCACAGCGTATATTTGTGCAAGCATCCACAACTGTCTGTTCCACTGAAACAAATAATATAATAATATGTATGTAGCATAGTTTCAAAGAAAATGTTTCACTATTTAAACGCGAGGTATTTTGGAAAAGTAATAAATACCTTCTAAAGGCTTCGGTCTGCAGCTGGTGAACGGATCACCGACATACCCGTCGACACATGTACAGATTGGAATATGATTAAGAACGCTGCATACAGCCGATACACCACATGATCCCGGGCAGGGGTCTTGGCACTTCGAATTGATACATGCTCGGTCACTTGGGCAATCAGGATGTATCGTGCATTCTGGGCGACAATTCGGTGGGCTGCCAATGAATGAAGTAAGGCACGAGCATGATGGTGTATTTCCGACATCTCTGCACGCTGAATTTGGGCCACAAGGCGATGGAACACAGGGATTCCTTACATCATCGGGAACAGTCTCGTCTATAAAGAAATCATGGTAAGTTTGTATTGGCACATAAAAACATATGTAGGTAGTTAGATATCTGTATTCTATATTTTCTGTATATATAATTCTCTACATCTATATTTAAATATATTATAAATTGAAGTCGCGTTTCGTGTCTAGCTGTGTGACCGCGTTGTTCTTCTAAACTACGCAACAGATCATTTAGACAATTTATTCCGGTATATGTGTATAAAACATTCATATTTATCTTAAATATATAATAAAGAAATCTCGATATTTTGTCTAGTCGTAAAAATCATGCGCTGCAGCGGCTGGTCGCTATATAGAACCTAATAATGGGGAACAAAATTATGTTTGAGAAGTAATTTTTATTTTTTATTTGTATCCTGTGTCAAATAACATCTCTTCGAATTTTTTAACAGTAATGTATTAAATTGTTTAAAAAAATATATAATTAAGTATAATATATAATATATAATCACAGAACTTACATTTAATAGGAGTGCAGAGTGTAAACGGATCGCCAATGAATGACGACTTGCACGAGCATATCGGGCTATGGTTGATTACTTTGCAGTTAGTATTTGCACCGCAAGGTCCAGGACAAGGATTGACACATTTCTGTTTGATACAGGCTGTGTCTTGCGAACATTCGGAGCTTACGACACATTCTGGCCGACAGTTTGGCGGGGAACCCACGTACTCAGGCAAACACGAACACACTGCTTGAGTATTGACTACTTTACATTGACTGTTTGGTCCGCATGGTGATGGATAACACACGTCGATTGGTGTGGAAACTGGTGGAGATTCTGGAATAAAAGCAAATATGGTTTAGGGATATTTGAAGACCTGTTTGTCATTTTAAATAATATAGGTATCTATAGTTCGAATCGTACCTTGGTAAACGCAATATCGGAACGGATCTCCGGTATAACCATTGATACATGTGCACAGAGGGGCATGATTTACAACTTGGCATTCGGCATTGGTGCCACAACTACCCGGGCAGGGATCGCCGCATTTGTTGCTAATGCAAGCTCTGTTCGAAGGACAGTCAGTGTTCACGACGCATTCCGGCCGGCAACCTTCGTATGGGTTTCCTATGTAACCCTCCAAGCATGTACACGACCCTGCGTTATTTCGTTCCTTGCACATAGCGTTAGCTCCACACGGCGACGGCGAACAAGGAGTAGCTACATTTTCTATATACAATGGCTCTTGAACGCAGTCAAAGAACGGATCTCCAGTAAATCCATACGGGCAAAGGCAAATAGGGGAGTGACTTACAACCCTACACTCCGCATTACTAGCACATGCACCTTCACATGGATTTTTGCATTTGTTGTTGATGCATGACAGATGGCTGGAGCACTCTTCATTACTTGTACACTCCGGCCTGCAATGAGGAGCTTGACCGTGGTACCCTTCCAGGCAAGTACAAGATGGTGCTTCATTTACTTCTCTACATAACGAATTGGGTCCACAAGGCGACGGCTGACATGGGTTTACTGGTTCCGGCAAACGATCCGCTGCAACAAACAAAGCATAATCTGAATAACGGTGTAATTCTACATAAAAAAGTACTGAACGCTGAACAGGGGAATATTTTATTAGTCCTTGTAATGTAGGTAATAAAATATAAGCCGTAGACGTAGAGCCATTATGATGGTTATGTTAAATTTTATTTGAAATATTGTTTTACTTACGCAGTCTAAAGCATCTCGAAAATGGTTCTCCGGAATAAAATACTGGACATGTGCAAATTGGATTGTGATTGACTACTTTACACTCAGCGTTTACACCACAAGAACCAACACATGGATCGATACAACGT
The DNA here is from genome assembly GCA_948252095.1 of Dicycla oo. NCBI lineage: Eukaryota > Metazoa > Arthropoda > Insecta > Lepidoptera > Noctuidae > Dicycla > Dicycla oo. Next base: position 16,200,757 of record OX411718.1, read on the forward strand.
TGGTTGCTGCAAGCCTGGTTGAGCGGACATTCAGCGCTTATGGTGCACTCCGGCCTGCATGCAGGCGGAGCCCCGATGTTGTTAGGAGCGCATGAGCAGGCTGCTTGGCCGTTAACTTCTCTGCATTGACTGTTCGGTCCACATGGCGATGGTTGACACGGGTTCGAAACTACTGGTTCTGGAAACAATATAGACGATACTTAATTATGTCTTTTAGTTGCATATAATTTTGTAATTTATTTAATTTCAAAGACGTTACGTTGTAAGGTTATTTTTTTATAATTCTCACTTACCTAACACAGGTCGACATTCGACAAATGCGTTGCCAGTCATGCGCTCCGGACAGCTACACATTGGAATATGGTTGACAACGCTACACACAGCTGTGGTCGCACAAGTGCCTGGACAAGGATCCTTGCATTTATTTTGGACACAAGCCTTGCTGCGGTCGCATTCTGAGCTCTGCACACATTCTGGTCGACATCCAGTATATGGGTCTCCAATGAACTCCGGTAGGCAGCTACATTGTCCGTTATTACATTCTGCATTGTTTCCACAAGGTGACGGATTGCATGGATCGTCATTTTCTATGAATGGTAAAATTATTGTTATATAAAGAAGAGCGGAACCACCTAATACAAGCAAATCTTTGCTTAAAAGGTGACTCCAAACTTAACAATGTAATATATACAGGCAGGACTATCTTAATATCAGAACTAGGTAATTACAATTATGGAAAACCATGAATAAATTACCTTTTAGGGGAATGAGATTACATTGAGTAAACGCATTGCCAGTGAAGCCTTCAGCACAAGAACAAATCGAAATATGTTTTATGACTTGGCAGTTAGCGTTTAATCCACAAGAACCGGGACATGGATCTCTGCACTTTTGATTGATGCAAGCTAGGTTGCTAGCACAATCTTCATTGATCGTACACTCTGGTCTACAATTTGGAGGGCTGCCTTCAAAGTTTGGTAAACATGAACAAGATGGGTTGCCACGTAGGTTTTGACATTGTGAATTTGGTCCACACGGTGAAGGAACACACGGATCTCTTTGAGGTTCTAGAGGCTGTTCTTGAACTAAAAAAAAATAAAAAAAATCGTAAATAATAATGCCAATGATCGTTTGATGGTGAAAAGAACAAAATAATGAATAATTGCAGTAAATTAACGAATGACTTAGTATAGGCAGATTAAGCATAATAAATAGTCTTACCTGTTACAATATAGCAACTGGAGAATGGATCTCCAGTGTATCTACTTTGACAAGTACATATGGGACTATGATTGATGACTCTACAGTCTGTGTTGCGTCCACAAGGTCCTGGGCAGGGTGAGATACATTTCTGATTCTGGCATATTTTGTCTGCGGCGCATTCGGCACTCACGACACATTCAGGCCTACAGTTTGGCGGTGAGCCGCGGTACTCAGGTAAGCATGAGCACGTACTCTGACCATTTGATACTCTACACTGGCTGTTAGGACCGCAAGGAGACGGTTGACATGGATTAACCGGTACATCTTCATGTGCTGTAAATATGAAATAGAATTGTATACAATTATCTACAAATAATACGATATGGATACCTATTTAATTACAATTTTCAGATCCTAAGAATAAAATAAATGTCACTTACGTTTTAAAATACATTGTGTGAACGGGTCGCCGACGTAACCAAGTCGGCATGTACATAAAGGTGAATGATTGACTACTTGACAATCGGCATTTACAGCACATGTGCCTGGGCAGGGGTCAATACATTTATTTCTTGTACATGCTCTATTACTCGGACAGTCAGAGTTTACTAAGCATTCTGGGTGACAAGCTTCATAAGGATTGCCAAAGTATCCGGTAACACATACACATGCGCCGGCTCCAGCATGCTCCCTACATTCCGCGTTCGAGCCACAAGGTGATGGCGTGCACGGCGACACCGGATAAATGGGTGCCAGAGCCGTTAGAGTACACTGCACCGCCGCGTCACCTGCATACCCCTCGGGGCAGATGCAAATAGGCGTATGGCTAACGACTCTACAGTCGGCGTTGGTACCGCATGCTTGTGTGCAAGGGTCTTGACACTTTCTGTTTATGCAAGCCATTTGTGGAGCGCATTCACTGTTAGCAACACACTCAGGGCGACAATTCGGTGGTGCTCCTATGACGTCAGGTTGGCATTGACATGAAGGAATAGACCCGCCGGTTTGTTGACAAATAGAATTGGGCCCACATGGGGATGGCTGACACGGATTTACCGGTATCAGAGGTTCATCAACAGCTATAACAAAAACAGATTTAAAAGTTAACGTACCTATATCAATTAACGAAAATATATATATAAAAAAAAACAAATTGTTCAGAATGAACCACTTACGCATTACTCTGCATCTTGTAAACGGATCTCCGGTCATTCCTGATGGGCACGAACAAATAGGATTGTGGTTAACTACTTGACATTTGGCTGCTACACCACACGTTCCTTGACAAGGATTAATACATTTCTGGTTGCTACACGCTTTATCAAGTGGGCAGTCGGAGCTTGCCACGCACTCTGGGCGGCACGACGGAGGTGCCCCGCGGAACCCAAGCAGACAAGAGCATACAGCTTGTTCATTAAACTCTCTGCATTGGCTGTGTGGGCCACACGGGCTCGGTTGGCAAGGATTAGATGAAATAGTTTCTGTAAAAATTAATAATTAGGTATTTGTATTCCACAAAAGTCACAAATCATATTAAATGTATAAATTGTTTTATATTAACGCTTTTATTTATAAACGTTGCTTAAATAGAGTTTAATCGTCAAAAATATATCGTTATGCAGAGGTGAATCACAACTTAACTTTAACCAACAACGTTTATAAGTCAAACGATAAAGTAAATGTTTTGTAAGATTTCAGGTGCCTCACCTCGTACTGGATTACATTGTATGAACGCGTTACCAGTAGTTCTAGCTGGGCACGTGCAAACTGCCATGTGATTCACAACTTCACAGTTAGCATTAGTGCCACAAGTGTTTATACATGGATTGACACATCGGTTTCTAACACATGCTTTATCCATGGGACATTCGGAACTTATCGTACATTCGGGACGGCATTCAAAGTACGGATCACCATTATATTCAGGTATGCAAGTACAAACTCCATCGTTACAAACCGCGTTCGGCCCGCATGGAGATGGATTACACAAGTCTGCTACAACAGGTTCTGGAAATTAAAAAAAAAAAAACATTATAGGTAGAACATGTGTCGTACAGATTATTTGAACAACTACGCACGCTTAATATTTCAATTCAATATAGCACGAGTATTCCTTACCTATGTTCGGTTTTAAGGAACAACTTTGGAATGGGTCACCAACATAACCATCAAAGCAAGTGCATATAGACACATGGCCTTGCACTCTACAATTTGCGTTCACTCCACATGAGCCTGGACAGGGATCTACACATTTTTCATTAATGCATGCTAACTCATTAGAACAGTCTGTGTTAATAGTGCATTCTGGACGACAATTTGGTGGACTGCCCGTATATTGTGGCAAACATGAGCACGAAGGTGAGCCTCCCGCATCTCGACATTGAGAGAATGGCCCGCACGGTGATGGTAGGCAAGGATTCGTAGGAACAACATCCGCAACTAAAATAATAATTTCCATATATAATCAAATGTGTTTAAATTACGTTTATACACTTCAATCACCAAATTGAGTAATAAATACCTGGTGCTCTATAACATCTACTGAATGGATCGCCGGTATACTGCGGACGACACGAGCATATAGGACTGTGATTGATGACTTTACATTCTGTATTTAATCCGCAGACGCCTTCACAAGGATTTTTGCATTTTCGTTGAATGCATGCTTGTTGTTGATTGCACTCCGAGCTAACAATACATTCAGGTCTACATGCAGGTGGCGTTCCTAAATATTCAGGCTGACATGTGCATACGGCTTGGTCATTTGATACTTTGCATATGCTATTTGGACCACATGGTGACGGAGAACAAGGGTCTTTTGGCACTGCCGGAACTTCTAAAATTGAAAAATAAAGTCATTATTCATTCGTAGAACTTTATCCACATCCTGAGAGGGTGAAAAAAAAAACTTACGTAAAATTTCTTCGTAGCAATTTTGATAAGGACTTCCTGTCAGACCAGGCAGACATACACACGTAGGAGCGTGATTGACAACATTACATATAGCATTACGTCCGCATATATTGTTACAAGGATTTTTACATTTACTTTGGATGCATGCCAAGTTCGTAGAGCAATCTGAATTAACAACGCATTCCGGACGACATCCTTCATAAGGATTTCCAATATGATCTGGTAGACATACACATGCGCCGGCGTTCCTGTACTCTTTGCATATAGCATTTGAACCACACGGTGACGGCGAACAAGGGGCAAGAGGAACATCCATAACTTGACATCCTCTGAATGCATCCCCAGTGTAACCTGGGGGGCACAAGCATTGAGGAGAATGGCTGACCACCCGGCACTCTGCTCCAGATCCACAAGAGCCAGGGCAGGGATCTCGACATTTTTGATTCATACAAGCCATTTCATTAGGACATTCAGAATTAGATATGCATTCTGGACGACAGTTTGGTGGATTTCCAATAAAATCAACCTGACAAGCACATGACGGTGAACCGCCTACTTCTCTGCACACAGAATTAGACCCACAGGGTGAAGGTTCACACGGGTTGACATAAGGTGGTGGTTGAACATCTGCAATAGTAAAACATAAACAAGGCTTTAGTTAATGTGAGTCTAAAGTAGTAAAACTCGACTGTACAACAATATCATTGGTAATCACCTTCTACAATACATCTAGTAAACGGATCCCCGGTGAAGCCCGATGGACATGAGCATATTGGATTATGATTTATTACTTGACATTGAGCTCCTGATCCACAATTTCCTTTACAGGGATCGATACATTGTTGATTGGAACAAGCTCGACTTAATGCACATTCTGCGCTCGATGTACACTCCGGTCTACAAGTGGGCGGTGCACCCATATATCCAGACAAGCATGAGCATATGGCTTGACCATTGATTTCACGACACTGGCTGTTAGGACCACATGGTGATGGATTACAAGGCTGTATACTTTCAACAACTCTGACTGGTCGACATTCAAGGAAAGCATTTCCTGAGTATCCTTTTGGACATGTACACATGGGCACGTGGTTAAATACGTTGCAAATGGCTTCTCTGCCGCAAGTATTTACACAAGGGTCGACGCATTTATTTCTTACACAAGCTTTGTTGTGAGGACAGTCTGTGCTTACGAGACACTCTGGTCGACAACCATAGTAAGGATCTCCTTGATATTCCGGTAAGCACGTGCATACACCATCGTTACATACAGCGTTCGCACCGCAAGGTGATGGATTGCATAAATCAGTTTCCGTAACGGTTTCTGTAAAATAAGTTTATGGTACAATTTTATTTACAAGTAAATGTAGTTTTTTCTTTTACGGAAATGACTATGGAATGGACATAATACTCGTAACAGTCAGAGAAATAACTTAAAGGCTATAATTTTTTTTTTTCTCGACGTTTGAATTCCGGTGTTATAATGAATACCAAAAGATAATAGGTATATGTTAATAACGTGAATGCCTACCAATGTGTGCCATATTGGTAAGCAGTAATGTTAGTGATTAAAGATTTGTTGTTACATCTCTCACGATTAGAATAGCTGCTGACACAGTGATGAATAAATTGACTATAATTACCTATTAATAAAACACGATGATCACTGTAAATTTAATAGTATAAGTAGTATATTTACCGTCATTTTCTGGCTTTGGTAGGCAACGTGTAAACGGATCTCCTGTGTACTCTTCAAAACAGCCACATTGAGCAATATGGTTAAATACAGTGCAATGAGCGTTTATACCACAAGCTCCCGGACAAGGATCGCGACACTTTTCATTCAAGCAAGCCTGGTTACTGGGGCATTCAGAATTGATTGTACACTCAGGTCTACAGTTTGGTGGACTGCCAATATAATTGGGCTTACAAGCACACGAGGGCGCGTTGCCAATATTACGACACTCTGCATATAGACCACATGGTGCTGATAGACACGGATCTTGAGGTGGTACATTTAGTGGCGGCTGCGATACTGAAAATACACAAATTTGATTAAGGCATTGAAGCGAAAACATTCTAGACAAAATCATTTAATTTGTGAAAGTGCTTACTTTTAATTGGATAGCATTTTGTAAATGAGTTTCCAGTAAGACCTTGTTTACAGACACATATGGGGCTGTGATTGATTACATTGCAGTTAGCGTTTTCTCCACATGTATTTTCGCAAGGATTTATGCACTTCTGGTTCGCACAAGCCAAATGCGAGGGGCATTCCGAGCTCACTACACATTCAGGGCGGCAGTTTGGTGGAGCCCCTATGAAACTTGGCAAACAAGAGCATGCGGCTTGGCCCTTCACTTCTCTGCATTGACTGTTCGCTCCACATGGCGAAGGATTGCAAGGATTCGTTTCGACTACTAGTGCTGAAATTTTTATTCGGGTTAGGTCATTGTTATACTTTTACAAAAGTTTGTATCTATGTGAAAGATTAATCTAATAGGTATAAAATAATTTTATACTTACGTTCTTGCATAATATTACAATGACTGAATGGATTTCCCGTGTACCCTTGTTGACATACGCATGTGGGCATATGATTATGCACTTGACACATAGCATTCGAGCCACATGTACCTGGACAAGGGTCGATACATTTCATTCTGGAACAAGCTCTGTTAAGGGGACAGTCAGAGTTGACGACGCACTCAGGTCGACATCCTTCATAGGGATTTCCTAAGTATCCATCCAAACATTGACACGATCCAACACCTCTTTGTTCTTTGCATACGGCGTTAGATCCACATGGGTTGGGATTGCAAGGTGTTAATACTTCAGTCTGGTCCATGATTGCCAAAGCGCTGCAATATGTAAATGGATCGCCCGTGTAACCTGTACGACACAAGCACATGGGAGCGTGACTGACCACTCTACATTCAGAATTTGAACCACACGCGCCCAAGCATGGATCTGCACATTTTTGATTAAGGCATGCCAAGTTATAATCACATTCACTATTGCTAATGCACTCAGGTCGACAGTTAGGGGGTGTTCCCTTGTAACTTGGTAAACAAGCACAGATGGGGCTTTCGCCACTAATTCTGCATACAGAATGTGGCCCGCATGGTGATGGTTCACATGGATTTACCTGTTCCTCTTCTTTAACTAAAATAAAGAAACAATACATTAGATCACAAATTCAGAAGAGCTAAGTTTGTGTTGGTAATGTATTACAATAAATAAATAATGTAAGTAAATCACGTATAAGTGTAAAATGTTTACCTATAATTATGCATCTCACAAAAGGATCTCCGGTAAATGACGGTGGGCATGTACAAATTGGATTATGATTTATAACATCACAAACAGCCGCTATACCGCATGCTCCTATACACGGGTTTATACATTTTTGGTTGTTACAAGCTTCTTTAAGCGGACATTCCAGACTCACGACGCATTCAGGTCGACATGTCGGAGGACTACCACGATATCCAGGTACGCAGGAGCACACTGCTTGACCATTTGATTGTTGACATCGACTGTTCGGTCCGCATGGTGAAGGATTGCATGGGTTCGTGATAGACACTGCAATGCATAAATATAATTATCAATTTGTGAACTATAAATGAATGTTTCTATAATAGATATCCAAATATATATATATATATATATATTTACCCGCTGATGGTCTGCACTCTATAAAAGCATTTCCGCTCATGCCTTTCTGGCAAGAACACATTGGCACGTGGTTCATAACATTGCAGATGGCGTTCAGTCCACAGGTTCCAATACAAGAATTCACACATTTGTTTCGGGAACAACCTTTGTCTAGGGGGCAATCTGTATTGTACACGCATTCTGGTCGGCAGCCAAGATTAGGGTCACCATGATAGCCAACAATACATGAACAAACGCCATTGTTGCAGATGCTGTTCGGACCACAAGGACTCGGATTACATGGATCACTTGGAACAGTCTCGGGTACATCTAGAAATAAATATGTACATATAACTTTTATCCTTAATTGTAATATGTTGGTTACCATTATTTAACTTGGATTATACAGGGTGTAAGAAGACATAGCCCTTGCCTACGCATTCTGTACATCAAACTAAGTAACATTGAGTAAATATTATTGCTGGCAAACGACTTTTGTTTTTAATGTGCTAAAATAGTATTTTACGGCAGCGCGCAATGTCACACACGCAAAAGATTGTGTTTATGTGTGCATGCAACCGTGTAGGGAGTTTTGGAGGTATTTAAAGTGAAGTAATAAAAATGTTTAAAAATGTAATTTAAAAATGTTTTGAAGTTTGACCTTCAATATCTCTGTAACCAAAGGTTCCCAGGTATAGTCCAGTATTACAAAATATCGCAATAAAGGGGAGGTTAAGTGACTCGGCTTCGTTCAGCGTCTTAATATATCCGTTATTTTCCCGTTACTTTTGTCATTTTCTGAATCATTTTGTAAGTATCAAAGTAACTACTAAGACCATTTATCCACTAATTTACAAAGAATATAGGTAAAATTAATATTATTACCGGCCACGGGCTTAGGACTGCACTGCCTAAATGGATCTCCAGTGAAACCATCTGGGCAAAGGCAGACAGGAACATGATTGTTTACAAAACATTTGGCATATAGACCGCAAGAGCCATCGCACGGGTTTCGACATTTTTCGGCTTCGCAAGCCCGGTCACTCGGGCAGTCAGAATGGACAACGCACTCGGGCTTACAGTACGGCGGGGAGCCGACGTACGACGGCAAGCATGAACATGAAGCTAATCCGTTATTATCTCGACATTCGGCGTATGAACCACACGGTGATGGTGCACAGGGATCTGAAGGAACTGCTACACTTGGAGATGTTTCTACAAAATTAAATACGATTATTATGTGCCGTACGATAAAAAAAAAAAGTAATAGGAACGTTTATGCCAACTTACGCAATATTAGACTACACATTGTAAACGCATTTCCAGAGTAACCCGACCGACAAGTACATACTGGACTGTGATTGATTACTTTGCATTCTGTATTTTGTCCACATGGCTTTGGGCAAGGATTAATGCATCGTTGATTAACACAAGCTCGATTCGATTTGCATTCTGAGTTCGTCATACATTCTGGCTTGCAATTTGGTGGCGAGCCCATATAATTTGGAAGACATGAACAAACTGGTTGGTTGTTTATTTCTCTACAAATCGCGTTGATTCCACAAGGTGACGGATTGCATACATTTATAACTGCAATGTCGTTTTCTGAAAGGATATTATAACCTATGTTTAAATATGCTCAGTCAAGATAACTTAAAGTCAATAATTGACTACGAATATTTACCTCTTACGAGATGACAAATTGAGAGTGGAGTCCCAGTGTAACCCGGCTTGCAATTACACATCGGTTTATGGTTGGTGACATAGCAGTCTGCATTATATCCACAAACTCCTGGACACGGATCTAAGCATTTGTTTCTGTTGCACGCCGAAACCAACGGACAGTCTGAATCAGCTAAGCATTCAGGTCTACAACCTTGGTAAGGATCACCAAAATAATCAGGCAAACATGAGCATGATCCGGCGTTTCCTTGTACTTTACATTCGGCATTTGCACCACAAGGGGACGGTTCACATGGGTTTAGATATTCGACCTTTGGTGGAGCTGAAATGTTTTTCAAATAGAATAAATTGACTTACCGATAAACATGTCAGTCACCGTAGAAGCACGTCCTTGTTCCGAAGCGTTAGTTGAAGCTTGCTGGGCCTGGCGACGTTTAGTGACCTCCTTATTCCGGCTTCAGCGTCACTATCTCAAGCAGCGCGCCGTCCAAAAGCGGCTGTCATGGCGGACAGCCTAAGCTTTACTGTAAGTGCTATGTTATCTCCGCGTGCTCCGTAGTCAAGCAAAAGGCATTATATCACATTAACAGTTATTTTTATAAAGTTATATCCCTCCTGGAAGCGATCTATTGACCTATTTTTCATCGTATCGGTACCTACCGACCTGGCCCTAGGCTTATGTTGAAAGCATTTGCATAGGGGCTGTATTGATGTAATGGCCTTTAAACCGATAGGCGGGCATGGTCACCACTCAGTCCCAAAGTAAGAACATCTATACAGTCCTATGTTCATTAGTAAACCGTGTGAGGCGTGACCGCTAAGTTTATATTTTCTTACATGACAAGCACGTCATTTAAAGCATGAACAAAATATCACGCTTTGCCAAGCTGAGGGGTTATATGCATCTTAAGTGGTTGGTACGTCAGTTTCCCTAGAGCATTATTATACAAACTTCCGTTTACCTTAATCCTAAAAAATATTTTAAGTGTAAAAGTGGTACCTACCAATACCCACATATAATACATTTTTTTTGACAATAATTTCACAACTTTTCCGATTGAACCTAAACCCTTAAGGTGTTCGGTAAAACAGTAATTAAAAAGTGTCAAATATTGTATTTGATGATTACCTTTTGGCTGTGAGCAGCCCTGGAAAGGATCGCCCTCTAGACCTGGTTCGCACGCGCAGATCGCACGATGATCGACCACAGAACATATGGCTCGCGGGCCACAAGCTTGAACACACGGATCTTTACATTTCTGCGCGACACAAGCTAATGCCGCTGGGCATTCAGCGCTGATCGTACATTCTGGCCGACAGTTTGGTGGAGCTCCTATAAAACCTGGCTGACAGCTGCATGCTGGTGTCTCTCCGGAATTAAGGCAAATCGAATTTGGACCGCATGGGGAGGGCTCACAAGGGTCGATAGGCAGTGATGGCGGTGCTACAAAAAAAAAAAAAAATCATAACGATCTCGAAAAATTCAATATGCCATTTTAAATGACAAGAGTGTACACTATTTCAATACCTGGTTTCGGATAGCAAAAAGAGAAGGGATCTCCAGTATATTCTTCATTACATGTGCAAATCGGTGAGTGCGCAATAACTTGGCAACGAGCGCCGCGCCCACAAGCTCCTTCACAGGGGTCGCGACATCTTCGATCAATGCAAGCTAATTGTAATTTGCACTCGGCGCTGACGAGGCATTCCGGTCGACAAGTAGGTGGAGATCCAACATGTCCTGTCTTGCACGAACAAGCTGCAGCACCATTTTGGCTAACTGTGCATTCACTGTAGGGGCCACATGGAGACGGCGAACAAGGTGATATCGGTATGTCTATAAACATTTAAATTAATCATCATTACGTATTAATATACACAAAATATTTTTGAAAAAAAAAAGTATTCACTAAGTGTGAACTAGTTTAACTTATACTTTACCTTTTTGGATTTGAATTTGAGTGCATAAACTGAAAGGATCTCCTGAGGTGGCAGGAGAACAAGTGCACGATGGTATATGGTTATTGACTGAACATATTGCATTCGTTCCGCATGCACCTGGGCATGGATCGACACATTTGCCTCTTTGACATGTACGAGTTGGGGAACACTCGCCGTTAGTACTGCATTCAACTCGACAACCTACATAAGGATCTCCAAAATATCCAGGCAGGCAGGAGCAAACTCCTGTATCACAAATAGCATTACCACCACAAGGAGATGGATTGCAAGGATCCGGTGAAGTGGGAGGAGACTCTGCAAAATGGTAAAAAGTGGGGTTAAATTTATGCGTTTGATCCATATGATCTAAAAACAGGGTGGATGTTTCAGAACAAGAAGCTTCATACAAATACATACCTATCACCTCCGCACATTGTATAAATGGATCACCAGAATAACCAATGGGGCAGCTACATATAGGTATATGGTCATGTACGCGACACTCAGCTCTAAATCCACAAGAACCTTCACATGGATTTCTACATCTTTCAGCGATACACGCCTGGTGCGACGGACAATCTGTATTGACAAGGCACTCAGGATGACAGTTCGGTGGAGCACCTATATACCCTTGAATGCACGAACATGACGGACTGTTGTTGATTGGTCGACATTCACTGTACGATCCGCATGGATTCGGCTGACATGGGTGAAGTGGTTGTTCAGGTTCATATACTGTTTTTTCTATTTCAAAACATTTTTTAAACGGATCACCAGTCATTCCCGCTGGACAACTGCATAAGGGGCTATGATTTATAACTTGGCAGTGAGATCCTATGCCACAAGTACCTCTGCAAGGGTCGGCGCATTTTAACCTGTGGCAAGCCCGGTCTGACGGACATTCACTACTGTCAGTACATTCTGGTCTACAATCAGGAGGTGCACCTCTGTAGTCTGGTAAGCATTCGCAAGATGCTAATCCACCATTCTCTCTGCAAACACTATTAGGACCACAAGGCGATGGCTGGCATGGTTTAATCATTTCTGTAATTTGTTCTTTTATACACTGGTCAAACGGATTTCCAGTGAACCCTTTGATACAAGCACAACTAGGAACATGATTTATTACGTTACATTCAGCATTTCTACCACATATTCCAGGGCAAGGGTCCACACATTTATTTCTTATGCATGATTTATCAGCTGGACAATCGGAGCTCAGAACACATTCAGGACGGCAACCGTCATAGGGATTTCCTTGATATCCTTCCAGACATGAACATGATCCAGCTCCGTCCCGTTGACTACAAACCGCATTTGCTCCACAAGGCGATGGATCACAGGGCTGTACGGGATTTTCTGTAAAAAAAAAGTATGTATTAAGATATCACACCTAAAAAAAAATCAACATTTTATTTTGTTTATTTCGGTTCTCTACTGTCTAATCTATGTATCTTCTTGTTCTTATGTGTGTTGAACTTGAACTCTTGTGTATTCTGTAACAAAACTGCTAACAAAATACATTTTCCCTCTTATGTACGTCCGAATACCCAAGATTAAATGAAATGATGTTTATTTCTGTAAGTAGATTGTTTAAGACACTTTTACACGTTAAATTTAATGCCATCTGGTGCCGGCATTTCGTAACCGACTGATCCCTGTCAAGAAATGCCGAAACAAATTTAGAGTAGTTCCAATTAGCCTATTAATTTTTTCCAACACACATCCTTATTATATAAATATATTAACCACATACCTTCTTGAAGAACACATTGCATAAACGGATTGCCTGTAAACTTTTCTCGGCAACTACATGAAACTGTATGGCTGACAACAATGCAGTCAGCATTCACTCCACACGAGCCAGGGCATGGATCGATGCATCTGTTTTTAACACATGCTTGATTTGAAGGGCAATCTGGATTAATAACACATTCTGGTCTGCAATTGGGTGGCTGCCCAATGTAATTCTCGACACATCTACAATTAGCTTTTCCATTTCTTTCGATACATTGTGAGTTAGGTCCACATGGGGATGGATTACATGCATCTATTGGCTGAGATGGTGGAAGTGCAATATCATAACAACTCTTGAATGGATCGCCAGTTTGTCCTGAATTACAGCTACAAATTGGGCTGTGATTGATTACTTCACAGCGAGCAGATATTCCACATGCGTTTTCACAAGGGTTAATGCATTTCTGATTAACGCAAGCTTTAGTAGACGGGCATTCGGAGCTAACCACACATTCCGGCCGGCAAGCCGGAGGTGAGCCTTGGAACCCTTCAAGACAAGCACATACAGCAGCATTGTCAACGTTCTTACAAATACTATTAGGTCCACAAGGGGATGGATGACACGAATCTCTTGGTCTTGTTTTTTCCTGTTCCATACGGCGACAGTGCGTAAATGGGTTGCCGGTATAATCTGTCATACAGGAACATGTGGGTATGTGATTTATAACGTCACATTTGGCATTTTGTCCACATGTACCTGGACATGGATCTCGACATTTGTTTCTGAAACAAGCCTTATCCCTAGGACATTCTTGGCTGCCAGTGCACTCTGGTCGGCAACTTTCGTAAGGGTTTCCACTGTACTCCGCTAAGCATGTACAGAATCCGTTATCGCATACAGCATTGGCGCCGCATGGTGACGGATTGCATGGATCTGAAGGCATTGATGTAGTCGAATCTAAAACAAAATATTAATTTATAATTATATTCAGAAAAGCACACCAATATTACGTAGAAACTATTCAGAAAACATTGTCATACCTTCAAGGATTGGCAAGCATCTTGCAAACGGATCGCCAGTATATCCTTCGTTACATACACAAACAGCTACATGATTCAAAACGTGACATGATGCGTCGACTCCGCATGACCCTGGACATGGGTCTTCACATTTTTGTCGTACACAGGCAAGTGAAGCTGGGCATTCGGCGTTAATCGTACATTCGGGCCGACACGAAGGTGGGGAACCCACATAACCAGGAAGACATGAGCAAGCTGGTCCACTTGCTAATAATTGGCAACGCGAATGAGGACCACAGGGTGATGGAGTACAAGATGGAGGCCTTTCAGTTGTTGGTGGAATTCCTAAAAGCAATGACATATCGTAAATACGAGAATCCGGAATATTAATTCTGACATTCTTTTTAAAACCACATCACATTTAATTGATGTATTATATATAAGCTATTGCTTACCATAGCATTGCGTAAACGGATCGCCAGTCATGCCTAATGGACACGTGCATATAGGGCTATGGTTCTTTACTATGCAGTGTGCTCTCAAGCCACAGGAATGTGGGCATGGATCATCACATTTTTGATTGATGCAAGCTTTAGATGTATCACATTCACTGTTTACAATACACTGAGGTCGACATGACGGTGGTGAGCCAATGTAATTCGGCAGACACGAACACACTGCTTGCATGTTCACTTGTCTGCACTGACTATTTGGACCACAGGGTGTGGGTTCACACGGGTTTTGTGGTGGACTTGCTGTAAATTAAAATTATTTTTATTTAACATTACACGGATTACACTGTCAATGTTAGTCACAACTAAATTAAAGAATCAAACTTACGTAATGATGTTATTTCTTTGCACTGGAAGAATGGATCACCAGTATATCCCCTTGGGCAAGTACAAACAGGAATATGATTTTTAACGGTGCACTGTGCTAACTGACCGCAAGTTCTTGGACAGGGATCAATGCACTTGAATCGCGTGCATGCTAAGTTTGGTGTGCAATCATCATTACTCTCGCATTCCCTACGACAACCTTGCGTACTGTATGGATCGCCCTCGTAGCCTTCGGAACAAACGCAAGCACCAGCTCCGTTATATTCTCGGCACTCGGCGTTAGGGCCACACGGAGATGGCGTGCATGGACTTGATGTGGGAGTCATTTCAGTAGCTGCAAGAATATACATCATCATATTACTTTCTAAGGTAATTTTGCACCCTCGTTTTTATTTTAATGTTCAGATTTTAAAATTTTGATGATATTTAAATATAGTGTATAAAAATATACCCACATGATATAACAATTTGGATACAATTCCTCACAGCATCTCCTGTAAAACCTTGTTGGCAAGAGCATACTGGATTGTGATTAATAGTTAAACAAAGAGCATTTACACCACATGCACCTTGACATGGATCTTTACAGCGCTCATTAATACAAGCTGTGTTACTGGGACATTCCGGATCCATGGTACATTCAGGTCTACAGTTTGGTACTCTGCCGATGTAATTTGGTAAACAGGAACAAGCCGCCTGATCTCCAATAACACGGCATTCTGAATTGGGCCCGCATGGAGAAGGCACACATGGGTCGGTGGTGGGTGGGACATCTAAAAATAATTTCACAATATAAAACCATTGTAATGTTGATAATTTAAGACATTTACTTGTCGCGTTAACCATGGTAGGGTACAAAATTTCTGCTACCACACATACAGTAAACTCACGCATTCTTCACCTGCTACAATTATTGTTACTTACGCTGTACTAGACTGCACTGAGCGAATGGATCTCCAGTGTAGCCTGGACTACAAGTACAAATAGGGTTGTGTGTAATAACTTGGCACCGAGCATTGAGACCGCAGGAATCTTGGCATGGATCTTTGCATTTCTTTTTAATACAGGCTTTATCTTGCGGACATTCCGAGCTGACGATACACTCGGGGCGGCAGGAAGGTGGCGTGCCAATGTAGTCACTCTCGCATGTACATACACTGTGACCATTTATCACCCGACATAAGCTGTTCGGGCCACAAGGGGATGGTTGGCAGGGGTCCAGTGGCATCTTCGAGGTTTCTGTAACAACTGCAAAAAAAAAATATTATCACAACTGTGGTTATCAGACGCTAAATACAAATTATAGTTTAGAGCTTAATTAAACGTGAACGTGAAACTTTATTCAACGTAGCTTGTAGCTATTTAGAAAAATAATAACAGTAAATATTTATTTAACAATTAAAATGATGAAACCAAAAAAAACTATTTACTTACTTTCTATTTCACATCTGACTAACGGGTTACCGTTGTATCCAGTGAGACATGTGCACGTCGGAGAATGATTGACAGTGCGACATTCCGCGTTTATTCCGCAAGCCCCTGGGCAAGGATCTTTGCATCGATTGTTTGAACAAGCCTTATTGCGGTCACAATCCGAATTGGATACGCATTCTGGTCGACATCCTGTGTAAGGATCACCAAAGTACTCTGGCAGACACGAACAGGACCCAACTCCATTTCTTTCTTTACACAATGCATTAGCGCCACAGGGTGAAGGACTGCAAGGATTCGGCGGTGGCTCTGGATGCCCTGAAATAAATAATTAAATATTTTCATATTAAACAAAAATTTGCTGATAAATAAAACAATGATGATGCCTTACGTTCCAAAACTTACGTTCAAAAGGTGAACAGCCACTGAAAGGGTCACCCGTATATCCCAAGAAACAGCTACATTGTGCAACATGATTGGCTACAGAACATTCCGCGTTAAAACCACAAGAGCCAGGACACGGATCCACACACTTTTCATTTTGGCATGCAAGATTACCAGGACACTCAGCGTTGATAGAACATTCAGGTCTACAATTTGGTGCTACACCAATATAACTCGGTAAGCATGAACATGCAGGCGCTTCTCCAACTACTTTACATTGAGAATATGGACCACATGGTGAAGGAACACATGGATTTCCTCTAGGCACCTCTAAGATAGGTTCTAAGAAAGAAAGAAAATAAGACAGATTTAGAAAAACAGTACACAGAAAATATAAAATGGCATACAGTTAGAAAAATGATGAAAAGAATAATGAAAAAGAGAGAAAAAAATTAAATTTAAAAATTGAGAAATTAAATAAATAATACATATATTTAAAGGGAGATCAAAAAACATAAACAATTTCAATTGAGTTGCTTTTATTATTTTTGTTATATTCTTACTTTGCTCCAACTGACATGTAACGAATGGATCACCAGTAAATCCAGCTTTACATGTACAAATCGGGTTATGGTTTATCACTTGACACCTTGCATTGACACCACAGGTTCCCGGGCATGGATCCCTACATTTTTGCTTAATACATGCTTGGTGTTGCGGACAATCTGTGCTTATAACACATTCTGGTCTACATGTGGGAGGTGAGCCCACGTACCCTTCCCGACAAGAACACACACCATGATCATCCACAATTTTACAATTGCTGTAAGGCCCACAAGGTGACGGGGTGCAAGGATTTGCATCCGCAAGTGCTAAAAATCAAATAAAGTCAGTTTTAAAAGTTAGAAGATGGTACAATATTATATTTTAAATTGTTTAGAACCAAATTACTAACGTTTTCTCTGAGGATGGCAAGACACGACTGGATTTCCATCGTAACCATCAATACATAGACATACCGGTGTATGATGTGCCACCGTACACTGAGCATTTATGCCACACGCGCCCTGACATATGTCTATACATTTGTTATTGGAACATGCTTTATCGAACGGACAGTCGTTATTTGTGACACATTCAGGTCGACAACCCAAATATGGATCACCAAAATATCCGGGTGCACATGTACAGGCTCCAGCCGAGTTCCTTTCAGTGCATATTGCGTTTGGACCGCAGGGTGATGGGTTACAAGGATTTGTCTCGTCTTCACTTGCCACTGTGACTATGAACGAAAAATAATTATTAAGACATTGACATACGAGATTAAAAATAAATTAAGGTATTTTCCAGGAAACTTACGTATAAAGTAGCAACCGCTAAATGGATCACCCGAATAGCTTTCGCGACAATGACAAACAGCTTTATGATTTATTACAACGCATTCTGCGTTTGAACCACAGGATCCTTCGCAAGGATTAACACACTTTTCACGAATACAAGCTAGGTTGCTCGGACATTCTTCATCGTATATGCATTCAGGGCGGCAATTTGGTGCCCTGCCGATGTAACCAGGTTGACAAGAGCAAGCTGGGGTTTCTCCAATAACCCGACATTGTGAATTAGGCCCACAGGGCGATGGTATACAGGGATTGCCAGAAGGCTTTGGTTCCGGCCCTAAAATAATTTTAAACGTTGATCAATGAATATATTTTTCATAAAATTTTGTTTATTACGACGAATAGTAAGTAGTTAGTATTTAATAAAAAATTTGTTTAACTCACTTTTTTCGAAGGCGCAATGCACGAATGGATCACCGGCGTAATTTGGAGGACAACTACATAACGCGTTGTGATTGACAACAGTACATTTAGCATTATTACCACACGCTCCGATACATGGGTCAACACATTTCTGATTAATGCAAGCTCTATTGGGCATACATTCACTGCTAACCATGCATTCCGGCCGACAGAAGGGCGGTGAACCAAAATACCTCTCTTGGCATGAGCAAATTGCATGGCCACCGTTAACACGGCACAAACTGTATGGTCCACAAGGTGATGGTGAGCATGGATCTATTGGAACTTCATTTTGACCTAAAATAGCTCATTTGAATTATTATTCACACGAGAACAAAATACACGTAATTGGAATGATAGTTATGTTATAGAATAAAGTAGGATTCTTACGTATATAACAAGATGTAAATGGATTTCCTTCATAACCAGGCTGGCATGCACAGGATGGTGCATGATTGTTGACACGACATTCAGCATTCATTCCACATACTCCAGGACAAGGGTCTTTACATTTATTGTTAATGCAAGCCCTATCTTTCGGACAATCTGAATTCAATACGCATTCTGGACGACATTCCACGTAAGGATCTCCGAAGTAATCACGAAGACACGAGCATGATCCTACTCCATGTCTTTCTTTGCATATAGCATTCGCCCCACATGGCGATCGTGAACAAGGACTTTCGACTTGAGGTTCGATAGCTACAAGTTTAAAATATCATCGATTATAAATACCAGTTTAAAATAATATACTTACAGATTATTTATCACAAATAATAGACTTACATGGGATAGGAGAACATCCTGAAAACGGATCTCCTGTATACCCTTGGTCACAAGAACAAACTGGTACATGTTTAACAACAGCGCAACTTGCATGGTATCCACAAGAGCCCGGACAAGGGTTACGACATTTCTCAGCAATGCAAGCTAAGTTGCCTGGGCATTCAACGTTTATCATGCACTCGGGCCTGCAGTTAGGGGGCCGTCCCACGTAATTTTCTAAACATGAGCACACAGACAGGCCATTGACATCTTTGCATAGAGAATGTGGTCCACAAGGATTCGGTAGACAGTTATTTATTGGTTCCATTTGTTCTGTCAAAAATAATAATTCAAAAAGTTATTTTTATGACTACCCATATAATAAAAAAATATATTTGATTTATTTTATGATATCATAATTACTTACTTTCCTCATAGAAACATCTAATGAAAGGATCACCGGTATATCCGTTAAGACAGCTACATATAGGATTATGATTAACAACTTGACATTGAGCGTCGACACCGCACATACCAGGACACGGATCCTGGCATTTTTGATTAATACATGCTTTATCCGGCCGACAATCAGAACTAACGATACATTCAGGCCTACAATTTGGCGGAGAACCAACGCACAGATCAAGGCATGTACAAACTGCATGCCGATTAAACACGCGACATTTACTGTAGGGCCCGCAAGGCGAAGGGTTGCACGGATCCACAGGTTCTGGTAGAGCTACATTGTATAGGAAAGAAAATAGACAGATAAGTATAGCATGAAATACAGAAATAGATATATAAAGAAAGATCAAGAAAGAAAGTCTTACATGAAACAGGAGTACATGCATGAAGAGGATTTCCTCTATATCCAGGCAAGCAGTAACATGAAGGTGCGTGGTTTGCAACTCTACATTCGGCGTTCTGTCCACAAGCACCAGAGCACGGGTCCACGCATTTATTATTGAAACAAGATCTGTCTCTAGGACAATCAGTGTTCATGACGCATTCTGGGCGACAGCCTCGATATGGATCACCGTAAAATTCATCTACACATGTACAAGAACCAGCACCATTCCTTTCTCGACAAATGGCATTAGGTCCACAAGGTGATGGATTGCAAGGTTGATGAGGAACGTCTTTTGAAGCTGCAAAATTTGTATAGGTACATAAAACATGCTATCACATACACTTATGAAAAACATGCAGATTGTGCGATTTAAAAATGTAACATTCATTTAAGCTTACCTTCAAAAGGATTACAGCCAGCAAATGGATCACCCGAAAAACCTTCATCGCAGGAACATATTGGTTGATGATTTTGCACTATGCACCGTGCATTGAAGCCACAGGAGCCTACGCATGGGTTGACACAATTACCCGCCAGACAAGCGAGCGCCAAGGGACAGTCCTGGTTGATGACGCATTGCGGACGACAAGAAGGCGGGGCTCCCAGCGTGCCAGGCTCGCAAGAGCAAACGGCACGACCAGCTTCGTTGCGGCACGAGGAATGTGGCCCACATGGCGACGGTAGGCATGGGTCTGGTGCGGGTTGAGTAATAGCTGCAAACAAAGACCAGTTTTGAAAGAAATCATGGACGTTGCCTACTACGTGCAAATAATTAATTTTCAGAATTAATGAAAGAGTGAATTTATGGTACAACCCCCCCCCCCCCCCCATAGTTGTTGTAACAACTGTTACGTACTGGATATTTTTGGTCAATTTTATTCAGGCAAGCAAAACTAACAATTTATCACGTGATTTAGTTAACCCATTAATTACGTACGAACGAGACACAATAGAATTTTATTGTTATAATGCCTATGGGCGTTTAGTTTCCCCGCAAAGTTTTAAAATACATATATGTATATTTTTTTAACTTACTTTTTCTGGAGCATCTTATGAACGGATCACCTTCTGGTAAATTTTCTGGACAGGTGCAAATGGGGTTGTGTCCGACAACATGACAGCGTGCGTCTAAACCGCAGCTGTGTAGACAGGGGTCCTTGCACTTGTGGTTGATGCAAGCTTTGTTTGTGGGACAGTCGGAGTTGACGGCACACTCGGGTCGGCAGGCGGGCGGCGCTCCAAGGTAGCCAGCGCGGCACGAACAGGCGGCGCGGTCGTTCACCACGTGGCATTCACTGTTTGCTCCGCAAGGTGAAGGCTCGCATGGATTGAAAGTTGGCGCTACAATATTATATGTTGATATTAAATTATATGTAAAACTACGAAGTAGGAAAACATATTTTGATATTATAGAAAAGCGGCTATTAAAAAACAAAATTATACAGTTGTTTAATAGATGGGTATTCAGAGTTATTGGTAAAATACCAACAACCTCTTAAGGTGTCATTGTACTCATCATTATGAACAACTTTTACTATGGGACCAAACCTGAAATCGCGAAAAAAAAATCAGCTGTTCAGTACATTTATGTTCGCATAATTCGTCAAAATGTACTGAACAGCTGATTTTTTTTCTCGATTTCAAGTTTGGTCCCCATGTTGTTCATAATGATGAGTACAATGACCCCTTAAGAGGTTGTTGGTGTTTTACCAATAACCCTGTATTAAAATATTCCACGGAACTACTAAAAAAAAAAAAAAAACGGGTATACATACGTGGTGAAGATTTCTGACGACATGAAGAAAATGGCTCGCCTTCATAACCCTTAAAACAAGTGCAGACTGGAACGTGATTAGTGACAGAGCATTCTGCGTTTACGCCACATAAGTCTTTGCATGGATCTCGACAGTGATTTGACAGGCAAGCGAGGTGATTTGGACAATCGGAGTTTATAGTACATTCTGGCCGACAACCACCTGCATACGGATTACCGATGTTAGGCGGTATGCAGGAGCAACGAGCTATATTGTTAACTACTGAGCACATTGTGTTGTCTCCACAAGGTGATGGGTTACATGGCGTCGGTGTTTCACTCTGACTAACTTCGACACATCCTACAAACGCATCGCCTCTATACCCTTCCAGGCAGCTACAGAGTGGCGTATGATTTACCACATTACATATAGCTTTGTTTCCACATGCACCAACACATGGATCGACACACTTTTCATTGATGCAGGCTTTATTAGATGGGCACTCTTGACTTATAACACATTCTGGTCTACAATATGGTGGAGTGCCTGAATAATTCGGGCGACAGGAGCATACTGGATGATTGGACTTAATTTCACATACAGAATTGGGGCCACATGGCGTTGGTACGCAAGGATTTTTGTCCACAGGCCCAGGCCCAGGCCTTATCACTTCTGCGCAAGCTACGAATGGATCTCCAGTTTGTCCAGGGCTGCAGCTGCATATTGGGTTATGATTAACTACAATACATTCTGCATTGATACCACAGCTGCCCTGACAAGGATTAGAACACCGTTGATTTACACACGTCTCTGTTTGAGAACAATCCGAATTACTGACACATTCAGGTTGGCACATGGGAGCTACTCCTCTGTGGCCTGGTAAGCATGAGCATACTGCAAACCCAGAGGGTGACACAAGGCAACGACTGTATGCCCCACAAGGTGATGGATCACATGTAGATAGTGTGGGCGGAACTGAGATGGTGGGTTGGCATCTCACGTAAGGATCTCCTGTGTTTCCTGTCTCACAATAACAAACCGCGTGGTGATTAACAGTATTACATAATGCTCCAATGCCACATATGTCTTTGCAAGGGTTTTCACATTTATTGTTTAAACATGCTAATTCCGGTGAGCAGTCACTATTTACGACACACTCAGGACGGCATGACATGTACGGGTTGCCATAAAAGTTGGGCAAACATTTACAAGTTTGTGCACCATTTATATCTTCGCATACAGCATTAGCACCACACCGTATATTATCGCACGTTTCAAATGTATTAGCTAAAAAAAAATGTGTTATCAAAATCAGATAATTATAGAAATTACTAACTTTTAAATGCATACTTATTAGTTTCGAATACTTACGATTTGTTGTTGGTTTGCAGTGTTCATATGGATTTCCTTCGAAGCCTTCTATACAATAACAAATTGGATCGTGATGGTAAACCGAACATAGGGCATTAACACCGCATGAACCCGGGCAAGGATCTACACATTTATTCCTTAAACATGCCTTATTGAAGGGACACTCTGAATTAAACACGCATTCCGGTCTGCAAGCAGCGTTATTCACGGCATTCGGTCCAACGCATGCGTCACAAATAGCAAATTGATTACCATAGGTATCGCATGGAGCATTGGGATTGCACGGATTAGGCAAGCAAGGTTGAACTGTCGTATTATCGGCTCCAATAATTATTGCTGAAATATACAAAGAAATATTACAAGAAGATCATTAAAAAGTTGTTTGGTTTAGATTTGAAATCAAATTATTAAAAAATTCCAATTAATTTTGGGACCGTGGCCATTAAAATACTCACGTCGATAAAGACATTGTGTTAAAGGGTCTCCAATATATCCATCTGGACACAGACATGACACTGTGTGTTCCGAACACAAACATACAGCGTGAATACCACACACGTTATTGAATGAGCATGGATCTGTACACTTTTGATTGATACATGCTTCGTTGGAGGAGCAGTCCGAATTCATTGTGCATTGAGGTTTACACTCTATACTTGGATCTCCAAAGAAGTCAGGCGGACAGAAACACAGAGCTTTATCACCAACGTCTTGGCAAATGGCGTTTATACCACATCTTGCAGTATTACAAGGTTTTTTGGAATTTGATTTTTGGTCTCCAGGTGGTAAGCAGCTCATCAAAGGATTTCCAACAAAACCATTTTCACAAACACAAAGTGGTCGATGAGTCTCTACTAGACATTTAGCATTTATTCCACAGGCCCCGGGACAAGGGTCGCGACAGACATATCCAATGCAAGCTCTATTAAGTTTACATTCATCATCTACTTCACATTCTCTAGATTGACATCCAGAAACTCCAAAAGCATCACCTATACTTCCTTCAGGACATATGCACAACGCTTGCCCTTCAAAGTTGACTTGGCAAATGGCTTGTGGTCCACACGGATTTGGTGTACAGGGACTTCTTTGAAGTTGGCAGCCAACATGAGGATCACCAGTGAACCCAGTCTTACAGAAGCACATTTCCACGTTTCCACTTACGTAACAATCTGCGTTTGGTCCACACGGGCCTGGTTGACAAAGCACCTCGGGTGGTAGGTACCCTTGAGAGTTACAGGACTTATAAGGATTTCCTATAGCATTTTCGGGACAGTAACAGGGTGGAGATCTATTCGGGTCGCATCGTGCTCCGATTCCGCAAGTGTTTGGTTCGCAAGGATTGCGTGATTCCACACAACCCCTGATTGTATTGGGACTTTCGATGTAACCTGGTAAACATGTGCATTTCGCAAATCCATTTGATTGTGTTATACATTGTGTGTTAGGTCCACAAGGTGACGGGTTGCATGGGTTACTAGGTAATCGACATATCTGTCTTGGAGGATCCCCTTCATAGTTTGGTAGACAGAAACAAGCGGGTTTGTTGTCTATTAATCTGCATCCGGAATATGGGCCACATGGATTTGGTTCGCATTCGTTACCTTCGGGTACTGCAATAAATAATAAAACAGATTTATCAGGGCATTCTACATGTCAGTATTTGAAAATTTTAAGAATGTGAACACGTGAGCAACAATACGCACGTGAACCAGAGAATTAATCTGACAAACTATAATTTGTATTGTACGAGTATTAACTTACTGCAATTTTTGAAAGGATTTCCTGTCAACCCCTTTGGGCAAAAACAGATTGGATTGCCATTGTCAATTTCACACATTGCATTTGTGCCGCAGGGATTCGGAATACATGGATTTGTCGGTGGTTCACACCCATTCTGGGGATTTCCAGTGTAACCTGCCAGGCATTTACACGACGCACGGTGGTTCAACACGTCGCAAACAGCATTTATCCCACATCGACATGGAGAGCCGCATTTACCATTTATACAGGCCTCTGAATTTGCACACTCATTATCAGAACGGCATCCTTGTACTGAAACAGTAATTATAATATGTTGAACATGCAAATCTTATCTTTCTAAAGTTTGAGTGCCAAGATGTGGACGAGCTCAGAATAGGACATGTGTATAAGAAAGAAAAAAGAAATAAAGAAGAATGTGGTGATAATTACAATATTAAAAACTCATTATTTTCTCACCTTGGAAACATTCTAAGAACGGATTTCCGGTGAATCCAGCAGAACATTTACATTGAATTCCGTGATTGAATGGAATACATTCTGCGTTATCTCCGCACTTGTTAACACCACAAGGATTCATGCAGACTCTGTTTAGGCGGTCACATAGTAGTTCCGGAGGACAATCCTCATTATACTGACACACTGAACCAGTAGGTATTACTAAAATCACAATTTTGATTAGAATTTAAGTCCCTTAAATATTAATTATATTATATTCACGTCACGAAAAACTGATAAATTAATTACCTGGGACGCATCCGACATAGCCATTTCCTTGGTATCCTTCAGCACAGCTACAGTCTGATCCGTGGTTTGTGTTTATACAGACCGCATTAGGTGTGCATGGATTGTGTATGGCACATGGGTGTTGACATGCATTATTTATACAAGCTTCAGTCAAGGGACAGTCTTCATTTTGAGTGCAACCAACTGAGCAAAATTTAAGATACATATTTATATAATATACAAAGAGTATTCGCATTAAATAACCAGTCATAAAGAAAAATATTTTTTGCAGTTGTATTATTTACATTTTTAGCCGAAACCATAATAATTTTACTGTTTATTTAGTACGAGTAGTTTCATTTTTATAAAAAATATATTACATTCACCTTATTTAATGAACTTCCTGGTATGGATTGGTAAAGCAAATGGTTAAAGTCAATGTAATTACTATTAGTAGGTATAAGTTGAAGCTTACATATTTTAGGTGAACATTTAACTGCAGGATCTCCATCATGTCCAGCGGGGCACGAGCACATAGGCCTTTGTTTTACTGGCTGGCAATTGGCTCCTATGCCACATACGTTGTCGAACTCACAGGGATTTTGACACAATCCCATAAAACAGGCTTCGGTCTCTATACAGTCCCGATCAGAGTGACAAGGTTCTGGTACCTTTGGTGTTCCCGGTGGTTCTAGTATGTTACACGTTAGATGCAAATTAGTATGTTACATTTAAATTAAAAGAAGGTGAACATTAGTGTATTTACAATAATAACGTGAATTCATTATGTCCGATAAAAGTACTCATCTGTCCGATAAAACTACCCGCAACTGGTACTGGCACAGTATAATAAAAATATTAAGAAATAGCTTTGTACACAAAAATCTAAAGTTTTAAAACAACTAGCTTCAATAAAGTTTGAACCTTAAAAACAAAACACCTTGTAAGCCTACCTTTACGTGAACAGTGGGTCCCCGTGGCGTCATCACATACACAAACAGCAGCATGGCTCAGAACTATACATGATTCGTTCTTTGTACAACCACTCCCAACCGTTTGACATGGATTCTGGCACACTCCATTTAGGCAGGCTTTATTCGTCGGGCAATTTGTGTTTATTTTACAGGATGTGTTAATATATATGTCAGTACTTTGCACAGTCGTCTCAGTAGTAGTCATGTCAGTAATAAGGGTAGTGTCTGTCCAAGCAGAAATATCAACGCCCTTTCTACGAGACGATAAACTTTCAGTAGACGTACTGATGATACCTGTTGACGTATGTTGTTTTTTAGGTGTGACGTAAGAATGACTTGATTCAGTAAGTAGGGTTTTATTAGGGTTTTGGGTTTCATTTTTTATTGTTGCTGTTATTTCTTGTTCAGGGACAAAAAATATTGTAGTTTCCTCTTTGATTGGTATTTCCGTTGTTGCATCAGCATGACTAAATGATGTAGTTGAGCCACTTTCTGGCGTTGATGAGCCAAGATTATTGTCCGTTTGTTGTGGCAACGTAGTTAATTCATTTGAGGTGCTAGTAATCTGATTTGAATTTTGTGTTCCTGAGAGATTTTCTGTCACGTCTACATTGAAACCTGTAGATAATGACATCCCAGGGGTTTCTGTAGTAACCTCGAACTTATTGGAAACTATTTTAGGAGTACCACTTTCACTCTGAACTGTAACAATAGTTTCTGTAATAGATTCGGTTACACCTAAGTTACCAATAGTCGTTATAGGTGTTGTTTCAAGGAGTGTACTATCGCCTTTATTGCTGTCGATACTACTAAAAGTGTTTAGGATATGGTTCTCCATTTCTAAATTGATTGTACTCGTTGTACTTACATGATTATGAGGAGGTACTAATGTTACGGTGCTTATGCTATCTATTTCATATGCGGTGGTAACTTGTTCGGTTTCTGCATTTACCTCCACTGAACTTATTGTTGCTTCAGTGTTCGCATCCTTGTTAGTTACAAGCGTTATTGCGTCTAAGTCAGTAGTTTCGTGAAACCCTTGTTTGGTAACTGATATATCTATACTCGTTTCCAAAACTGTACTCTGAGCTCCCGAAAATGAGATTGGCGTAACCGACTCTGTTCCAGTTAATGTATTTTTCTTGACAGCACTTTGTAAATCGGATAAAGCGTTTGTTTGTGTCGAGGTTTCAGTTGTTTCAGTAATATTATCAATTATGGTAATTGATATTCCTTCTGATGTCATGGTTCTAAACAGAGGACTATCTGTTTCATGCACTGTAGTCGATTCCACACTTGTTAAATTCATAGGAATGTCAGTAGATATTCCAACATCGGTGATTGGAGTACTTTCTTCTTGAGTTGATTTTATTGTCAAATCAGTATAAGATATTTGTGTACTTGCTTTAATATTGTTCTGTACTAATTGAGTGGTTAGCTTCTCTTTCTCTACATATATGTCGGAAGTTGTATCAGGCAAATCTGTAGTACTTATTTTTTTATACGTAGCATTAGTATCATCTTCGGTGGGGTAACCGACCGCTCCGTCGTCTTTGGATTTTTTGTCTGTATATTCCAGAAAATCAGTTGGAGCATATGTATAAGCAATTTTTAAGTCTGTTTCTATTGAAGTGAAAATTGTGCTATCTGTTGTATGTTTCCCTGTGAACGAGTCGTCATCTTGTATTACTTTTTTAATCGGTGTCATTTCAGAAACGGTGGTCGATATTACTGTTTCTGGACTTTTACTTTTAGATTTAGTTGATTCAGTTACCACTTCCGTTAACATTTCCTGTGTGCTACTTTTACCCAAGGGTACGGTGTTTGTTACGAAATTCCCGTTTGTTGTTGTATCTGTTTCTAAAATAAATGTCTCCAACGTAAATTTATTTTTGTCTTCTGCTGTTGTGACTTTAACGTCAAGATTTGTAAAAGTATTTTCTTTTACACTTCCTTTGCTTGGTTTCAAAGTGGTAAATAATGATGGCTCAAGACTAGTTGCGTATGATATAGTATCAGTTGTGGTGCTTTTTGTGATTAAGTTTTGTTGATTATAGTTACCTTGAGTTGTTATTAATTTTTGGTCTGATTCCACTGTAAAATCATATCCTGATGTAGAATACTCTGTTGAAAATTTTACATTCATATTAGTCATTATCTCTTCTTCTTTATTGGTTTCAGTTATACCTAAACCAATTACCGCTGTCCCAGTAGAAATCTCTCCGATGTTTTTAACCGTAGCAGTTGACAGTGGCACAGCGGTTGTGGTTTGTTTTTTTACTGCCTCGGTTGTAGCAGATATAGAATCTGTGGTTTGCGGAGTGATATTTTTTTTAATACCTATTGTTGTAGCGGATCCATCGACAGTTTCTTGTACCTGAGGCGATCCTTCGACATATTTTTCCGTTTCCGTAATCATTGATTCAATATAATCTGTGGCTTTAGAAGTTGTAAATTCATTTGAATACTCTGTTGGTTCCGTCGTAATGTTTCCGATGTTTGTTTTTTCTGAAGTTATAAATTCTTTTTCAAGTTTTGTTATCATTAATCCAGCATCAGTTGCTTCTGTAGGAACCAATTCTTCTTTATGTTTTGATGTAGTTGATCCAAGATCGGTTTCTAATGAAGAGTTTATTTCAACATTCTCAATAGTTGCAGTCATATCTGTTACATCGGTTGTGCTTGAAAAAGTAAAATCATTAGAAGTTTTGGTTTTTTCTGTTTTATCAGATTCAACTTCGGTGGTTGAAGGAACCAATTCATCAAGGTTTTTAACCGTTTCGGTTGTAACTGATTCACTACTAGTTACCTGGTTAGGAGTCAGTCCGTTGTCAAAACTTAGCGTGCCTTGTGTAACTGTTCCGACGTCTGCTGTTGACGAAATATTTTTTTCAACATATTGCATAGATTCAGTTGTAACAGGTATATGATCTGTGACACGTGAAGAAACAAATTCTTCAATGGTTTTTACTTTTTCTGTGATATCGGACCCAACTTCTGTAACAGTTGAAGGAACCAACACTTCCGAATTTATAACCGCGTCGGTTGTAACAGGACTATCAGTTGCCTGATTAGAAATTGGTCCGGTATCAAAGCCTTGTGTTTCTGTTGTAATTGATCCGACGTCTGTTACACGTGAAGTATACATTTCAACATATTGAATAGATTCAGTTGTAACAGGTATATAATCTGTGGCACGTGAAGAAACAAATTCATCAATAGTTTTTACTTTTACTGTGATATCTGATCCAACTTCTGTGGCAGTCGAAGGAAGCAATGCTTCCATGTTTGTAAACATGTTGGTTGTAACTGCATCATCAGTTGTCGGGTTAGGCATTAGTCCATTGTCAAATCCTTGTGTCTTTGATGTAACTGGTCCAACGTCTGCTGCTGACAAAGTTGCGTGCGTGTGTGTTGCGTGTGTTGGGTGCATTTCAATATTCTGATTACTTTCTGTTATACTTGATGTATCTGTTGTGCTTGAAGAAGAAAATTCATAAATGGTATTTCCTTTATCAGATCCAACATTTAAGGTGGTTGAAGCATTCACCGTTTCAGTTGTACCATTATCAGTTGCCGGGTTAAGAATCGGTCCATTGTCAAAACTTTGCATCCCTTGAGTAACTGATTCAACGTCTGTCACTGAGGAAGAATTAATTTCAACATTCTGAATAGTTTCAGTTATACCTGATGTGTCTGTTGTGCTTGAAGAAGTAAATTCATTAAACATTTTTATATCTTCTGTGATATCGGATCCAGCTATTGTGCTAGTGAAGGGAACCAATTCATCACGGGTTTTAAACGTTTCGGTTGTAACTGTTCTACTATCAGTAGCCTGATTAGGAGTCACCCCGTTGACAAAACCTAGCGTACCTGGTGTAACTGATCCAACGTTTGCAGTTGGCGAATATTTTTGTTCAACATACTGCATAGATTCAGTAGTACCGGGTACAAAATCAGTGGCTTGTGAAGAGACAAATTCATCAATAGTTTTTACTTTTTCTGTGATATCGGATCTGACTTCTGTGGCAGGAAACAATACTTCCGTGGTTGTAACCGTGTCAGTTATAACTGCACTATCAGTTGCCTGGTTAGAAATCGGTTCATTGTCAAAACCTTGTGTCACTGATGTAACTGATCCGACTTCTGTTGCGGGTGAAGTATAATTTTCAACATATTGAATAGATTCAGTTATACTTGATGCATCTGTCGAACTTGATGAAGCAAATTCATGAATGGTATTTACTTTCACAGTTGTAACAGATCCAACTTCTGTGGCGGTTGTAAGTGCCAACACATCAATGCTATTAACCGTTTCAGTTGTAACTGAACCACTATCAGCCGACTGGCTAAGAGTCGGTCCATTGTCAAATTCTTGCATCTCCGACGTAACTGATCCGATATCTGTTGCTGGCGAAGTGGGCATTGTAACGTTCTGAATAAGTTCAGTTGTAACCGGTAGAAAATCGGTATCACGTGAAGAAGTAAATTCATCATTATTTTTTACTGTTTCAGTTGTAAACGATCCACTAATTGTATCTTTTGAAGAAACCAATTCTTTGTCAATATCTGAAGTCTTTGTTGTATGCAATCCATTCATATCTGTTGCGTGTGAAAGATTCAATTCCTTAACATTCGTTAATGGTTCGTTTGTTACTGGCTCAATAGCCATACTTTGTGTAGGAACTGAATCTTTTATACCACCTATCTTTGTAGTTGTGATAGACCCACCCCAATTCGTTTCTGTTGTTATATCTGTTACTCGCAAAGAATTTGTTTCCTTCATATCAGTTTCCATAGTTTTTGATGCAATATCTGTTGTTTGTGTGGGAGTAGATTTTCCTTCACTTCTTACAGTTTCCGTTGTCATTATTCCAACATTAGTTGGAGGATGTGTGTTACTGTATTTGACTGTGTCTGTTTCGATTGACTGATCCGTGCTATATTCAGTTACAGTGATGATTTCAGGTTCAGATGTATCAGTTACAGTCGTGAATGTTGTTTGATCCGTTTCCATTGTATTTTTTGTCTCTACCGTTGTTGACTTTGCAAAATGACTATTGGGTGTGCGTTGTTCAATGTTATTCTCCAAAGTTGAAGTATCTTTAGATACCGTAGTTGTTTCGATTTCGATGCCAGCAGTAGTCGATGCATAGAAGTCATAATTCACCGTATTATCATTAGAAATTTTAGTTTGTGAAATGGGTTTATTGGTATCGTCTGTTTTCCTTGTAGTATTTTGTAAATCTAAAGTACTTGGTATCGTTTCTGTACTTATATCTGACGTTTCATTAATATATGTATTACTTTCTTTTTCCTGGGTCGTTAATTTATTAGTAAAAGGTTTAATAGGTAGTGCAGTAGTATTTTTTAAATTTGGAATATTTATAAAATCTGAGTTTACAGTAGTAAACTTATCAGGAAATTCAGTTACCGTACTTGAATACGGTTTGCTTTCTGTAGTAATTTCAGTAAGTGACACAGAACCGAGGGATTCTGTTGTCGATGAGTCTATTTCAGTAGTAGTATAATGTAAATTATGATATGTTGTCGCGTCACCAAACACAACAGAAGTTGATGCTTTTCGAGTAGTATTTTCGAGGTCTTTAGCAGAGGTGCTTTTAGAGTTTAAATTATCTTTGCTGCTCTCATCTGATATTATCGTGGTTTTATCAGTATCAGTATCGTCATAAATTGTTATTTTTGTATAATCAGAGTCAAGTGCTAATGTAGTTTTAGTGAATTCACTGCTTGTTTCCATAATATGTTGTTTTAGGTCATAACTAGTAGGAGAATTGGTGCTAGTGGACAAAGTGGAGGTGGTTATAGTTTTGTTAGGTGGGTCTTGTACTAATGTGATCCCTGTGTAGTTGCTATTTAATTTCCGTTGATTTTCAGGAGTTTTAGTGTTTTTGTTTTCAGTTGACACAGTCGAGGAATGATTGGCTTCAACAGTCTTTTTAGTATACGGTTTTATAGTACTCTCAACATGAATTGTGCTACTGCTTTGCAGAAGAACGTCGGAATCGATTGATGAATAATCTTCTATGTTAGTATAAGGAGTAGTCATTTGTGTAGTTACAACGTTGCTTTGATGATCTTCAGTTATGTACTTTGTTTCATTTACTTTGTTACTAGAAGATTCAGTTGTGTACCTCAATTGTGTATTTGTGCTAGGATCTCTTTCGTCATTATTTGTAAATATCGCTTCAGTTACAACCTCAAATGAAGTTGCAGTATCATATAATTGTGAGTCTCTTATTGTGCTCTGTGTGCTACTTGATGAGTCTTTTATGTTTCTTCCAATAGTAGTTATTTCGCTTTCGTCAAAAGTATAAAGGGCAACGGTGGACGTTTCGATTATGGATTTATCGGTAGTTATCCTACTACTCGAATCCTCAGTAGTATAAGATGTACTGGGCCTTGAAATTTCCAATTCATTTCCACTACTAGATACGATTTCATTGGAAATAGAGCTCATAAAAAGCTCAGTAGTTGATTTAAATTCATTATCAAATGCAGTTGATTTTATACTAGGTTCGGCAGTATCTATGATTTTATTAGTCGGCAAAATTACTTTTTCAGTCTGTGACGTTGATATTACTCTTCTAACATTTACTGTATAGTCAGTGGTTTTATATTCAGGCTCTAACGTATTAGAAGACGTATGAGGGAAGTCATAGTTATCAGTAGACTGAATTATGTGGTCAGTGGGTGTAGTCATGTCTATAGTAGTGGCAGTTTCACTTG
Organism: Dicycla oo; assembly: GCA_948252095.1. Taxonomy (NCBI): domain Eukaryota; kingdom Metazoa; phylum Arthropoda; class Insecta; order Lepidoptera; family Noctuidae; genus Dicycla; species Dicycla oo. The sequence goes on from OX411718.1 coordinate 16,234,315, forward strand.
TTCCTCCTGATGTAGTAGTGTTTTCGGTTAGTGGGACATAAGTTCCATCTGTTAATAGGAATTTACAATACCATTATTATTCTTTATTATTCGATTACATATTTCAACAAACTACATGGGCACATACGTGTATGTACATTTATATAATCATTTGTATATATTGTTATTAACTATGGAAGAAGGAAAGTAGAAGTCTTCTGAAGTATACATACATTATGTTTAAGCATAAACATAATATAGTAGAAAATCTATCTACGATAGTGAACTAATGCGTGCTCAGGTCTAAAAACTACAGAAAGGACAGAAAAGAAAAAGAAGAAATGAAAAACTACGAATTTAGGCTTAACAGACCAACTAGAACTGAAGAAAGAAGAAATGTGCGAGTTTATTCAGTAGACGTGTTATAATGACAGTCTAATTACATTTATTTACAAAAATAGTTTACATCCTAAAATATTATGTGTTCATTTTAGTGAAGAACAATTGTTTCGGTCTTTAAGCCTAAAGTCGTTTACTAGTGTCAAATAAATAAATAGTCATGTGAAACTAACACCGTCTCAAAGTGTTTCGGAGAATGTAGATAACGTATATCACTTATGAAGTATAACAACGTGTAAGGATTGCCTGTCGGGTCAGCCGAGATATCGTAGCCAGTACTTTGTGGCGTTTTATCGGACAAATGGTAGATATACTAAAATTATAGCAATGACCAGTTCATCTGGAGTTAGTTTTGCTATTCACATAATAAAAATAATAGTAGTTGCAGACTTGCAAGTATAGCCCAAGTCCACGAAACATCATTTATGTGAAAATAGCATTTACGAAAGATACAGAAAGCTGAATCGCAATGTAAATACGATTACATTTCGTATACCACAGTTAACTTATTTTAAATTAGCAAGGTTAACGTTATAATTAGCATTATTATTTATATTTTCTCATATTATGTACACAGCACTTACTTTCCATGCAGGCGCCAGAAAATGGGTCGCATTTTACTCCCGGGCGACAATGTGCACAGTTCGTAGAAGGATGTCGTTCTTCTGTTTGACAAAATAAAAACATAACCATTTTATTGCCAGTTAGTCTAGCTTTCCCGTCCTTGATTCAGTTCCAATAGGCTGTGATCGTGTGCTTTATTCTGTTAGAAAATATTATTGACAACCCAAAGACGGAGTCTGGATTGGCGAACCATATGGTATGTTACTAATTGACACTTTTAGAGTTCTTTTTATGTTATTTTACTATTAATATAGTGGTAAACTTACCTCGAATACAAGCGCATCCGTCACAGTAAGTATTTGGATATCTTGCACAATCCGATGATGTCTGACACTGACATACTGAACAAAAATATTATTAATTACTTTAAATGAATTTTGATATTCCTAAAAACGATTCAGTCAAAAAAATAAAGGTACAACCCATTTAGATAATTATAGTTCATTCATTGTTATACTTTTGTAGCTAATAGGTGCATTGTTATAATAAAACGCATACCCTTTGAACAAACAGGTTGGTGATCGACTACTGCACAGTGCTGGCCGGCGAGGCAAGGCCCGCCGCGCGCGCATGGGTCGGCGCAGCGCCCGCCGACGCACGCCAGCGTCGCCGCGCAGTGCTCGTGACCACCACACTCTGTCGCTGTACATAAAAAGCAATGGCCTCAGTGCATTCAGAATTCTTGTATAATCGAAATTTCTGGGCAGTTCTCTCTGGTAGTTATGCATGAAAACGCCTAAAAACTAGATCTAAATAAAACAACGTGCAATGTTGTATGATTCATCGCACTTCATAATTATATTGTTATAGGATGCTGAAAATCAGTCGTTATGATGGTGAAATCTGATCGACTGAAGAGTGAAGAAGGTCCCTTCAGTAGAAACTTCGTGTTTCTTAACATCCTTCTATTATAATCATATAGATGATAACTTTTAGAGAAGTTCTTTTGGTAGGTACCTTTAAAAAGGACAAGGATGCCCATATTACGCATACCCATTATAGAAAACATGAGTAGGTTATATAAACTGGGTTAACAACTATGCAGATATTACATGTCAAAGGACTTGGGTACCGCAATAAATGGCTTTTATTTTAAAATATGTTTTAAAATATCATACAGAAATAGGGATAATCTGCAATAAATTGATTTCCCCTGTCAAGACAAACTCAGTAATTAAAGAGGTAAAAAAGTAATTGTAACATAACACAATGTTATTAAAATAGATACGTACATAAGTAGTGTGTAGTAGGCATTCTAAATAATTCTGCAAACTCTGTCTCGTGGCGGTTTTTGTTGCATAACGTATTAATGCCAAAGCGTTACAAGCGTTAAGAGTAAATTTAATTAGAGCAACCGTCACCAAATGAGTGTGAAATTAATTTTAAAATGAATATTATGTACACTACAATATAATAACATGCAAGAAAAAACTACCTGATGTAGAAGGAGGTCATACTGTGGAGTAAGATATATATGAACATGCTAGAAACAATAGAAAACAAAGATAGAAAAAGAACCGCATGAGAGTAGAAACTATAAAAAAATCCTGTAATAATGAAGAACAACAAGATTATTAAGATTCATATAAGACTCTAATATACTAAATGGTAGGTACACTAATATTTGAACTTTTTGCTCACTATAGAATTACCTTTAATACAGCCATGTTTTTCATCATGTGTGAATCCATTAGGACAAAACTTGCAAACAGGGTGGTGGTCTTCTACTGAACATGGAGCACCACCACAAGCGCCTTTACATGGGTCCTTACATTGGAAATCTTTGCATGCCAAATTACTTGGGCATCCGCTATCTCTCAAGCAAATTGATAATGTTGGATTACATTCTTCGACACATACGCACATAGCGCGGTGGTCTACTACTTCACATTGTTTTCCTTTCGGGCACATAGGTTCCACAGACGCCTGGCACGGATTCACACACTTGGTATTACGGCAGGCCGCATTTGATGGACACTGTTCATCTCTTGTACATTCTGCATGTTCTGGTGCGCAAGTCAATTCTCCTTTTTCATTCAATGCAAACCCATTTCGGCATACACATATCGGTCTGTGATCTCGAACTTCACATTTCTGATTTCTTCTACAATTTTGATACCCAAGGCAAGGGTTTCGGCATTGATTAGTACTGAGATCACAAGCTAGTTTCGATGGGCACGATTTAGTTTCAGAACAGGTAAACGTGGCGTTATGTTCATTCGTGGACTTGCACGTAGGGTCAAGGCGGCACACAACCCGTGGCTGCCCCACATAGCACTGCGGGCAGGAGCACTGCGCTTTGTGCATCAAGGTCACACAGAGGGCATCTTCGCCGCACACTCCGCGCACCGTGCAGGGGTCCACACAGTGTAAGCTCAAGCACGCTCTGTCTACCGGGCAATCCTTGTCGCTCGTACATTCGATACCTAGGAAGATGTGAAAGAAGAAAGCAGAGTCGAAAGAGCGGTACCTTCAGCCGCGAAGAGGAAACTTTCTCACGAGACAGTGCATGCTTTTTGAAACTGATAGTTTATGACCAGAGATATGTATATAACGGAATATTATAATACAAGCGATATGTACATGAAGCCGAACAAAATGTTACTGACGATTTGATACTTAAGCACGAACGGTGAGAATGCTTCCACTAATTAAACATACCGTTACGTACAGATATGTTAAGGCATCAATATTTTAATGGCAAACATATTTGTACACACAGTATTTTTTTTTTTTTGTTTAGCTATAGGTAATTAGAATCATTCCTTGATCAAATGGGTTCCGAAGGATGTTTGTATTGCCAGGTCAAAATCAAGTTTATAAGACACTATGAAGTAAATAATTAGTCATTAATTAAGTACTAGTACATAATAACTTTCAACATAAACTTTCTTTGGTACCCATGCCTATTATCAGATAAATGAACTTAATCCCATTAAAATACCATCTGTATATACAAATATGTGGTAGAAGACCTATGATAATGTTGGTATCATAAAGTACCTATGTTACAATTTACTGTAGGTATTTTTTTTATAATTGGAGTATGAAACTACCTGAATCATGAATTCGCCTGCTTTTTAAACATGACAGAACACAACTGAGTGGTACAGATAGACTGTACAGAGTGCATTTTTACATGGTGTCAAAACGAACTAAAGTCTATGATATCTACTCACTGGTGTGACACTCGACATCGGCCTGTCCTTCTGTGCCAGGAATACATCGACATACAAATTCAGCACCTTCTCTTAAACATTCCCCATTAATTCCACAACCTGTTGTTCTACAATCAACTACACTCCGTTCTTGGGCACCTGAAATAGCAATAAGGTTTATTTATTAATTCGAAACATAGTAACTACCGCACGTAAAACTCCTTAGCTCGTAGCGATTACACTTGTTTTCCTTTTAAACTCTTATGTCTACCTGTGGACAGCGTTGTGGGTTATGTTATTACTAATGTTTATTGTTAAATTAGTTGTAAGCTCTTATAATGTAACTGTTTGCTGTTCCTTTTATTAAAAAAATAAAAATAAAATAAAATAGTTGACTAAACTATAGTTAATTGTGTTATAATAGTATTGTAAAAGGTGTGTATTTGAAAATGAATCAATAATCAAACGAATACATATATTGTTATTCTAGTACAACACTTGGCCGATGACGGTGTACTGTTGACAATTATTACTTGTTTGTAAAATAACCGCTAAGTTTTTATAAACATATTGTTGCAAGGTACGTATAGAAAATATTGTGCCCAAAAATATCAGGATCATAAAATTTTGTAAAAAAATAGTAGCACTATAACAAACTTAGTTTTGCTATTATAAAAGCTTGTTGAGAAGAACCCTACTTAATAACTTAATAAAGGGAACACAAGTGTCACCCAAAGTCAATCAAAATCTTGTAAGGAATACGGTATAATAAAACAATAACTGCGAAACAGTTACTTACATTCTATATTGGGATCACCGTTAGGATAGTTTCGTGGACAGAAGCACTGTGCCTCTCCATGTGCACCGATATGACACTCCGCATTGGTGCCACATGATTTATATGCGCATGGTTCCATGGCGCCACAGAAGCATTGTTTATGAGGATTGCCGGCACAGTTAGGCGGGCACGTGCACTCGTAGTTACCATCTTCCAAGTCACGACAACGCGCACTCACCCCGCAGGGATTGCGCAAGCAGCTTCCGGCCGCTGGCTTAGAACATTCCACCTTCGCATTCCCAATGTAATTTGGTGGACACGAACATTGAGGTCTTCCATTAACTGAACGACAAATGGCATTTACACCACAAGCTCCTGAGCATACATTCTTACACTTGCCATCGGAGCACTTCTCGTCAGCGTCGCAATCTTCATTATTAGAACATTCGTATGCTTTGCATTCTTCGGCAGGGTCACCGGTATATCCGCTAGGACACTTGCATATTGCGCGATGCTTATTCGTAAAACAAGCTGCATCTTTGCCACAAGTATCTTCCTGGCAAGCTTTCATACAAAGTTTCGAAGAACATAACATATCATCTCCACAGTCAGCGTCGTAGTTACATCCAGGGACACAAACATTCTCTACGCATATTTGTCTTTCAGGACATTTATTTGGTACAGAGCATAAAGCTCTACAAGCTCCATTGAAACATTTCTCTCCACATGAGCAGTCAGGGTCGGCTTCACAAAGTGACACGCAATATCCACTATCATCACAAGGACAAAACCCGTCACATAGTATTGTTTTTCTTTTACACTCAACAAGAGGATTACCAGTGTAATTGCTGGAGCAACTGCATTGAGCCCTGTGATTTTGTACTTTACATTCGGAACAGATTCCACAGACCGCGTTTTCACTGCAGGGATCTACAGAAATTGAAAAAAAAAAGGTAAAATGAGTAGGTACCAAGGGATGTTAACATTTAATTAAGCTACATTACAAATGATAACAAAGTCATTTATTACCTTTACACTGTCCATTCAAACAGGCTTGGTTAATGTCACACTCGTTATCGTCTCGACAACCTTGTTTACAAATCCTGCCGTCACAAATGTAGCCTTCGCTACATGCTTCATTGCTATTGCATACAACTCTGCATATGCCACGAATACATTTTTCGTTAGACAAACAAACACTATCGCTGAAAATTAATAAGGGAAACTACATAAAACAAAAAAATAATATTAACGTTAACAACGAGGTAGGTCCGTTTGAATTCATAAAATATCATAGAATGACTTGAAATTCTCATTTAGGTAGGTACACATATTTCATATTAGAACATTTATTTCTTACCTTCTACAAGACGGTTGACATGTTCCTCCATAGCAGTTAAATCCATCGAGACAGTTCTCGTTAGCCTTGCAAGCTGAAATTTTTCTTCGACACACAGTTTTTGGATCTCCAAATAATGTCGGCGGACATGTGCATACCGGTTGATGATCTTTAGTAGTACATAACGCGTTAGCTCCGCAAGAAGCAGGCTCGGCACACGGATCCACACACTGTCCTGATACGCACGCCAGTTGATTCGAACAATCAGAATGTGATCTACAACCTGTGACACAAATGCGACCATCGCAAACCTCCTCGTCCGAACATTGTTCGTCTGAAGTGCAAGCGTACCGACAAACACCGGAATCGCATCGTTCGCCTTGTAAACATTTGGAGCCATCGGCAGTGCACGCAGGGCGACAGCGGTCGTCTTCACATCGCCAGCCGGTAGCACAGTCTGTGTGCATGCGACATGACAACGAAGGGGCTCGGACGCAACCGATGTTAGGCGTTGGATTAGGTATTAAGCCTTCTAGGCATGTACATGAAGCTTTCCTTTCCGTAACTGAGCAGGCTGCGTTAGGGCCACAAGGATTTATATCATTGTCACAGGGATTTTGACAGACATTGTTTTTACAAAATTCATCGGGTCCACAATCTTCATCTTGTCTACATCCATACTGACAGCTATTTCCCAGACATATATGGCCCAGGAAACAATCGTTGTCTACACGACATGTTACTGTAAATTACAAATTTTCTTTTGAAACGGTGTTTTTATTTTTAGTGGCAAAACGAGTCTGTTAGTCAATTTTTAAATACGTTTTCATAATTAAACTACTGCTAGGTATATGAATAATTTCAGTAAAAACCTTTATAACAAACCGAGCCACGGGTTAGGTTACGAGTACATTAGGAATAAGTGTTATACTTACACAAACAAGTGCCTTTAGAACATCTTTCGTTCAACGCACATTGTTCGTCGGCTTTACACTTTGGAAGACACATGGAGTCTTGACACATGTAATCATCTTCACACTCACCCGCTGCACCACATAACCTGGGCACTGAAGGAAGGAATTAAACATAAGTAAATTACTGGAATAGAAGTATTCTGCGCATTACTAATTAAAGGGAATTCATGAAGTCATGTAATAAAACTTATTCTTACTTCTAACACATTCCACGTCTTGATTTCCCGTAAAACTTTGAGGGCAAGTACACTGAACCACGTGGTTGTCTGTGCGGCATATAGCATTCAAACCACAAGCTTTCTCCATTTGGCAAGGGTTAAGACATTGACCATTGAAACATTTCTCATTTAATCCACATTCTTCGTCCACGAGGCATAAACCTAGAATTAAATGTGTTTTTTTTTATTATGACGTTGTTTCAACACAAGTTTGTCCGGATTAAAAAGAAAAAATATTTCTCTTATAATAATACTTACTTTTGCAAAGACCCTTGTGACAGTATTGATCTTCACCACAATCGCTTCGCTGTTTGCATGACACTTCACGAAGTCTACAACCTTTATCACTAGCAGCATTTCCAACATATCCAATCTTACATTTGCATTGACCAGTGTGTCTTGAAGCAACGCACTCAGAATTAACGCCACACTTAACGGTTTCACACGCATCTATAAATACGATAAAGAAAAAGTCTTAGATTTAAAAGTAGGAGTAAATAATGGACCTATGTTGAGTATGTTATTTTAAAAGTTAAACTAACCTGTGCATTTTCGAATCCCATTGACTACTGTGCAACGGGCTACTGTAGGGCAATCTCTGTTAAAACTACATTCTTGAGCTTTGCGGCAACCCTCCTCGTACGGATTTCCTACATATCCCGCGGGACAAGCACATTGAGCTCGATCCCTTAGATTTTTACACTCGGCGCCATTACCACATGGATTAGAAGCGCATCTATTTATTTTAACACAACCTTTTGTAGGGTCACCCGTATAGCCAGGTTGACAGTAACATACATGTTTATGTTTCTCTGAGGAACAAATGGAATTTTCACCACATGTATTCTCCACTAAACAAGCAATTTTACACATATTTTGGTGGCATTGTTTATCTTCAGTGCATTGAGTGTCCACGTCACATTCTTTTCTTTTACATCCTTGTAGAGCATCGCCGAAAAATCCTGGTGCACATGAACATGTGGGTTGATGGTTTTTACCAACACACAATGCTTGTCTTCCGCACGGATGTCTTTCACACACTTGTAAGCATTGCGGCACCCCTTTTCTTCCAACAGCGCATCGTTCATCATCAGCACAATCTTCGTTTGATGAACATTGTACTTCTTTGGTACAAATCCTGTTTAAACAAAACTGAAAATCTGGACAGGTACTATTAGAGTCACAAGTGACCCGGCAGGTGTCTTGAATACATAGTTGGTCATTTAAGCAGTCTCTTGAATTTTTGCACATACCTGAAAATATAAGTTAAGTTAGTGATTAAAAAAAAAACTAAATAAAAATACATTTATTTTATGATTTTGTTTTCACTTACCAACACATAAATTGTCAATACACTTAGTTCCCGACAAACAGCTTCTATCGTCTGTACAGTACTGAATAGGAACACAACCAAGCACAGGATCTCCCGTAAATCCAGATGAGCATGAACAATGACCGATATGGTTTCTTGAAAGACAGTCAGCATTTTTTCCGCATGCTCGAGGTATGCTGCACGAGTTTCTGCATTTATAATTAACGCAGGCCTCCTCTGACGAGCAATCACTATCTTTAATACATTCAAATTTAGTACACTTTTTATAGGGATCGCCTTGACTGTCAGGCGGACATTCACAGACAGGGTTGTGTTTTGCAACTAAGCATTCAGCATTTTCACCACAGGGTGATGACTTTTCACAGGGGTCGATGCAATAATTGTTATTACATTTTGTTTTTTCGGAACAATCACCATCAGAAAAACATTCTCCTGGTGATCTGCAATTTCCTGTGGTTGCATCTAGTACAGTTCCGTTTACGCAATTGCACGTATAGGATCCACGATTGTTTACACAGTTCGCATTCAAGGGACATGGGTTATTTAAGCACTCATTTATATCTTCACAAACATTGTTCACGAATTCATAACCTGTTGCACATGTACAAAGAGCGTTGTGGTTTTCTATTGTACACATTCCACCTTGACAATATGTTTCCTCACATTTATCTGTAAATAAAGACATTTTGATTTGAATACCGTCTTCAAGAAAGGGGTTCGAAAAACACATTTATGACCATTAGTCTAACAAGTCTAACAAGAAAGCTAATAATATGATTAGTCTTTTAATTCAGGTCTATTGGTCACAATGTATTGTATAATCTGCGAAAATGTACTTACCAGAACACTTGTTATTTCTTGTGTTGCAGAATTTGTCGCTTGAACAATCAGGGTCATCTATACATTCCACCTTAAAGCAGCCGATTTTCTTGTCAAGTGGATTTCCGAGGAAGCCTTTCTCACAAGCGCATGCCACTCTATGTTTTACAACTGTACACAATGCGTTTAGGCCACATGTTTTGAATTGACATGGATTGGAACATTTTCCTCTGATACAGGCAAGTGAGTCCTCACACTGGTTATCGCTTCTGCACTGATTTGGTAATAAACAACCGCTTGTATAAGGATCACCGATTGCACCAACTGAACAAACGCATTTATAAGAACCTGGCGTATCTACACATTGCGCTGATGGATGGCAAGGATTGTCAACGCATTCGTTTATGTTTGTGCATTCATCGCTGGTTAATTCAAATCCAGGAAGGCATTGACAGCGTTCTGATTTACACATCTGGTTGTTTAAGCAGTCAGATCCTGTTTTACAGCCTGGAATGCATAAACCAGAGCTGCAATGTTCTCCATGTAAACAGTTACTACTTGAATGACAGATTTTGTGACATCTATTATCACTACATTTTTCTCCAATAGCACATCCAGAATTATCTTGGCACGGTACTTGACAAAGATGTCCAATGCACATGTGATCTGGGGGACACTCTGACGTTCTAGAGCATGAACTTGGTTTCCTCACGCAACCCTGTTGCGGAGTTGGTGAACCTTGAAATCCAAGAGGGCACTCGCATTTGGTATTATGACTGATTCTCGAACAAATTGCATTCGGACCGCAAGCTCTACTTGACAAGCATGGATTTACACACCTGTTATTTACACAAGACTCCTCGCTAGGACAGTCTTCTTGACTTCTGCAACCAATCAAACATTGTCCTCCTACACAAGCTTGCCCTATACCACATTGAGTGTGCTTAGTGCACTGTGTAATACAGAAATTTTTTGCACATGCTTCTCCTGGGTCACATTGGCTTGAATTTTTGCAGGCTGTGAAGCATTGACCATTGGAACAAACATCACCATTGCAGTCTAGTTCACTTGAGCATACCAATAACTTTTTCTTGCATGCATTGCCTTTTATGTTTTCATATCCATCAGGACATACGCAAATTGCTTTTCTATTAACTACTTTGCATAGTGAGTTGATTCCACAGGCACCATCACAAGGATTGACACAACGACGGTCGACGCATGTGGTTTCTAACGGGCAGTCATCATCACCCTTTACGCATTCGTCTTGTCTTCTGCAACCCCCACTAAAATCTTCCACATAACCTGCTGGGCATCTGCATACGTATGATGAATGTCTCGGCTCACAAATAGCTGTAGAATGGCACGGGTTGGGATTGCAAGCTTCAATCTTTCTGCAGTTAACATCTGGTATGGGGTCCGGTTTATAACCATTGGGGCATTGACAACTTGCTTTATGATGTTCAGCTATGCAGACAGCATTCTCGCCACATGAGTCTTCTCCACAAGCGTTCATGCATGTGTGTGTCATACGGTTACATAATTCATGTGAAAGACAGTCCGCATTGTAAATGCAAGGCACTGATTGACATCCTTTTTCTAAATCATTTGGGTTTCCGGTAAACGGACCTGATGGACACTGACATTTTGCAATGTGGTTATTAGTAACACAAACAGCGTTAGGACCACAGATAACTTGTTGACATGCAGAAATACATTTTTTAACGTCGCCTACATGCTTACACACTTCATTTTCCCTACATTGTACATCATCTGAGCATTGATTTTTGTTAATAGCTATACAGCCGTCACGATCATTTGGATTTCCTGCAAAGCCAGCCAGACACTCGCATTGACTTTTGTGACTTTTAGTTATACACTTTGAATTTTGCGGACAGGTAAATAGCGAACAACTGTCTTCACATTTATTAACTCCAAGAACATCTTTTTCACAAGATTTATTGTCATCGCAATCATCGTCAGAATCGCAATTTGGAGTTGAGGGTTGTTCACAATTAGAATTAACAGGATTCCAAAGAAAACCATCTTTACATTCGCAGCGTGGATTACTTTCTACAACTCGGCAAACTTCATTAGCACTACAAGCTATTGTTGAGCACAGATCGAAACATCGCCTTGCAGTGCCGTCTACTGAAATACAAACCTGAGGTTCATTACAATCACTGTTTATATTACATTCAGTCTGAGGAGGTTCTTCAAGTAGATGGCAACCTGTTTTTACATCCGTAGGTTTTCCAATATATCCTTCTGCACATATACAATGGGCTTGGTGGTTAGCTCCAATACAGAGAGAATTTGGCCCGCACTGTAGTTTACTGCATGAGTCTACGCACTTTCTAACATTTTTAGCCACTTGGAAACATATTTCTGAATCTTTACAGTCCCCATCTACCATACATTTATTGTCAGGGACGCATCCTCTTTGTAAATCATTAGGATTACCGCTATGCCCCGGAAGACAATGGCAGCTACCTTCTTCACAGATAGATTTAGGACCGCACATCATTGAATGACAAACATCAACACATTTTGATTTTTCACAGATATAACCTTCAGGGCATGTAGCGTTATGAGAACATGTACAAATGGTGCCATCGGCGCATTTAGAAATGGGAACTTGTGAACATAATTCGTAAGGATTTCCTACATATCTGCTTTTGCATATACAACTGAAACTTCCCGGTGTGTTTATACATATGGCATTTTCTCCACACGGTTTACTACTACATTCATCTATATCTGTACATTGTATATTAGGATTTCCTATATAGCCAGGGGGACACAAGCATTCAACATGAGATCTAGTTTGTTGACAAACTGCATTGCGGCCACAAGAGGCTTTAGCACATGTTATTTGTCTTCGAGGTAAACACGTTTTATATGGATTTCCAGTAAAGCCTTTGTTACATTTGCAAGCATTATTTTGCCCGTAGACACAATGTGCATTTTGCCCACATCCAGGTTCACAAGATGGTGGAGAAATAGCTGTAAACCAATAACAATTTGCCATTACATTTTACTTTACAAAACAGTAAATATGTTTTAAACTAAATGAAATATTTCGTTACTCACGTGGCATGCACAAAAAATCAGGATTTCCGACGAAGAATGCGTTACAAACACATTTGCCGCTCTGTTGATCGCATGAAGCTCCAACGCCACAGACCACACCATCACAGCGCTGTCGGCAACGGCCAGCCACACACATCAATGGCTGCTCACAAGGCATGCCAGATCCGCAAGTATCTCTTCTACATGTTCCTCCGGGGAACGGATTTCCTACCATTCCTTCAGGACAAACGCATGTAGGTCCTGTCTTTGATATTATGCACTGAGCGCCAGATGCACATGAATATATATCACATCCTAAAAACAAACATCGGATATTACTTCGTCAGTAATGAAATGATAAGAGAATTTAAACGAAAATATTTTATAGTGCTTACCGGAAATACATTTGCCCCCTTCAGGTTTAGTGTAACCAGGATTACAGCGACACCAAGCCGCATGATTGTCTACTTCACAAAAGGCATTCAATCCACATGAAACACTTGTACAAGGAGACAAACAGGTTCTATTCAAACATGCGAGGGTATTGGGGCATTCATCATCTGCACTGCATAAACGCTTCTCTGTTGGTATTTCTACGGCAGTACCTGGAAAAGAAATGTGCAATTTGTTATTATCAAATTATTTTTACACCTACATATATCAGGTTGTTAACTGATACTGATCATTTTTATACTTACATCCACTTTTGTAGGGATCACCAACCATGTTTGGAGGACACTCACAGCGATAACCACCTTTCTGGTCGTGACAAATCGCACCAAAAGCACACGGTGTACTATGACATTCATTCCTATTAGTACATCCCGTGTACGGGTCACCTTCAAAACCTGTCAGACACATGCATCGAGGCGGATCACTTGGTGTACATTTAGAGTTTATTCCACAAGTAAATCTTTCACATGGACTTTTACATTTCTGACCATCTGTAACGTCTAAATAAAATGGGGGTGGACACACGCATTGACCAGGTTGAATACATTTTTCATTGGGGAAGCAATCCGAATCACTTATGCATCGCTTTTGATTCAATGTACAATGTCCGGAAATTGAATCTTGACTATAACCAATAGGACATTTACAGGTGAAAGAGCCGATTGTATTTACACATTCTGCACCAAATCCGCAAGCTGATTGCCCAGATGTGCACTCGTTTATGTCATCACAAGTCCCTTCAGTTGTTTGTGAGAAACCAACTGGACAAGCGCAATAGCTTACTCCATCCGAAATTACGATACACTCTGCACCTTTTCCACATTTATTATCTTTTGTGCAGCCGGAGAGAACACAATTACCATCTACTACTTTGTATGGTGGTTGGCACTGACAGGTTATATCGTTGCAAACTTCACAGAGCGTATATGGGTTTCCACTGTATTCTGCTGGACATTTACATTCGTAGCTACCTGGTAAATTCTTGCAAATGGCATTTAAACCACACGGTGATCGACCGTGTTGGATACATTCGTTAATATCTTCACATAATCCTGTTTCCTTGCTACGTGAAAATCCTTGTGTACAGACGCAAACATTTTTTCCATTATGTAAAATACATTGTTCACCTTGAGGACATGGATTAATGCTGCTACATTCAATTGGCATATTACCGGGGATACAGCCGTCATTATAAGGGTCACCACTGAATGTACCAGGACATTCACACAGATAACGTCCGGGAAGATTTTTGCAAACTGCTCCAGTACCACAAGGATTATCAATACATTCATTAATATCTTGACAACCAGTTGAAGATGATGGGTCACCAGCAAAACCGCTTCTACATGTACATTGGGCAATCTGATCATTCAATAGACACTCTGAATTACTTCCACATCGCAAAGCTTCACAAGGATCTGTAAAAGATTAACAGAATGATTTAATTGTGAGTATTAGTTCATTAAATCATATATTTAATTTGTACTGTTAAATTACTTACGTCGGCATTCATTCCCAACATTTGGCTCTGGACACAAACACCTTGAATTAGGGTCACATACTGCGTTACCAGGACAATCGTTATCGGTTTTACATGTAAGTATTTCAACGCAGCGTACCCTGGGATCAGGATCTGGTATAGTACCTTCTGGGCAATCACAAGTATAAGATCCATCTCGATTTATGCAATCTGCTCCGACTCCACAAGCATTATCAATTTGGCACTCATCAATATCTGTGCACTGTTTGTAAGCATCGCCGGTATATCCTTCAGGGCATTGACAAACGAAACTTCCTAGTGTGTTACTGCACCGTGCATTGTTGCCACAGTGACCAACAGGGCTGAGAGATGTATCACACTCGTTGACATCTACACAACCTGCCGCTATATCTGTTGGGTCAAAAGTCCAGCCATCTTCGCATACACAGTATGCTTCTATTCCATCCGGCTTACAATAAGCATGCTCGCTACATTTTACATCCTCACATGGAGCTCGACAAGCAACACGTGGAGGAGCACCAACAAATCCGGTAGCACATTCGCAATTAAATCCACCTGGCGTATTTATACATAGTGAATTTTCTCCACATATAGAAGAATTTTTAGCGCATTCATCAACATCAATACAGATTGAACCGCGAGCGTCGAAGCCTTCTTTGCAAAAACATTGACGTTCTATGCATTCTGCATTATTGGTACAATCGAAGTTTGATTTACACAACGTATTAACGTCCACCTGAAAGTTAAAAGTTCGTATAAACTATAACAGACTTAAATCATCAACGCAAGGCATTGATCACCAATATTACCTGTTCGCAAGCAACTTGTGGATCTGGTTGGGCTCTATAACCTTGTGGACAGACGCAATTGTATCCCGGCGCAGCGTTCTCGCAGATAGCGTGGGTGCCGCAGGGATGTTCAAGCGTTTCGCACTCGTCGATGTCGCGGCAGCCGCCTGCCACTCGCGCGTCTCCTGTGTATTCTGGCTTGCATGTGCACACGAAGCTGCCGAGGGTGTTGGTACACACAGCGTGTTCGCTGCACACTGCTTCACTATTCTTACATTCATCCACGTCTGGTGTAACAAACAACGCAACCTCTAATTACATCTGCCAGGTGCGCGATCACCCGTTTGTAAACATACGCACGCAGTAGGTACGCCGACAGCCACTACGAAGAGGAAGTGATAGACACATAGACGACACAGAAGGCGACAGAGGAAACGACGAGAGACAAGAAGAAAATACTGTAGAGAATGATATTGTAAGAACGTTACACATTCTTCGATGCACTGAAACACAAACATGAGCCCGGTCGTCGTAAAAGTATCATGTTGCCGACGACACGGATTCGGAGACTCACTGAAAAGTTTTAATTTATTTGTCTATTTAAATGTTTCGCATGTTATAACCGCACGAATTAGTAAAAGCGTGAAGCTACCGAGCGTCCAAGTCCGGTAGTTTTCAGCTCGATTCGTTAAACGCGAATAGGTTAAAGTGTCACAAAGCGTTAGACCACAGAAAATGAAAACATGTTAGAGTTAGGTCACACCTACTGGCGTTTTCGATAAAAGCTTACCAGTGCACTGCACGTCTGGGTTGCCTTCGAAACCTGGTGGGCACAGACAGCGATAAGCGCCTGGTAGATTCTCGCAAATAGCGGCAATCCCACAATTAGCGTGTGCACATTCATCCTGATCGCGACAGCCGATGCGCGGGTCGCCTTCGTAGCCGGGCGGGCAGCTGCACTCGTAGCCGCCTTCCATGTTGCGACAAACTGCGCCGGGGCCGCAGCTCTCCTCGCTCGCGCACTCATCGATATCAACGCACTACATACCAAACGACATAATTATATTTTAGGTGCACATGTCATATAAATTGCAAAGTTAATAGGTACTTAAATAGCCTTTTAAACTCAGACATGAATGCCACGTTAACTTTCGTAAAAAAAGAACCAAAAGGTTTATCGTGATTAACGATATATTATTTTCTTATACAAAAACCAATTCACTTACGCCATCGAATGCATTTCCGGTATAACCAGACTGGCACGCACATGTGTAGTTTCCTGGATAGTTTTGACACACGGCGTTCACCCCACAAGCACCAGGTCGTCGACATTCGTCAATATCTATAATATTCAAGTAATTAGTGATATATTTAATATTAAAGAATGTACATGCAACCGCACGTCTAGTGTACGTAAACATAATAATTTGACTAGATTTGTAGAGTATATTATTTTTTAT
The DNA here is from genome assembly GCA_948252095.1 of Dicycla oo. Taxonomy (NCBI): domain Eukaryota; kingdom Metazoa; phylum Arthropoda; class Insecta; order Lepidoptera; family Noctuidae; genus Dicycla; species Dicycla oo. The sequence goes on from OX411718.1 coordinate 16,251,210, forward strand.
ATAAAACTCGCACTTTACAACACAATAAAAAGCCGGACAAGTGAGAGTTGAACTCGCGTGGTTTAGGGTAACTGTAAGTCTGTACGCACAATATTGAGATATTTACCATGTTATTTTAAGACCAAGACTTTTTATAGGTTTTCCTGTAACCTATAAGGAATGTACAGTAGTTTCAGTGATAAGTCTAACTAAACATTTGTGTAACTTAAATCTAACATTTGTATTTTAATTAATCGAGTGAGTTGCCTACAGACTTTGAACGCCTTTATTTCGTGGCAGTGTGAGGGCTTTCGTTCTTCAGGAATCAGGTTACCTACATACTGACGAGCGGTTGACCGTACCTATTTTAAGCGTTCACTACAACCGATACTACTCGTGTCGGATTTTGTGCATAAGTGCATTCCATGTAAACTGTAGCTTCATGTAAGTACCTCTGCACTCTTCTTCGCCGTCGCCCTCGAAGCCTCGATTACATTTGCAAATGAAATGAGCTGGCAGGTTACAGCACTCTGCGTTTGCGACGCATCGTGAAGATACCGCTGGATCTTCGCACTCATTTATATCTGCAAATAAATTATTTCATTCGATTATATTTCTAGAAATATTCACCCATTTTGACACACCATTCAAGAACTTCAGTTGAAGTATTGGTTTTGTTTAAAGGGAGCAAAATTCAGACGCTGGTGAGAGTTTGTCAATGTTAACTAATTAATACAATATGATAAGTTTGTTACCTCTGCAAGTGAAACCGTCGCCTTCGTAGCCTGGGAAACACGAACATTGGAAACTACCGACCGTGTTCGTACAGTGAGCAAAAACATCGCATGGTCTTTCTTTGCATTCATTTACATCTAAAAGCAGACAACAGGAAAGTAAAGTACATGTTTACTGCAAACACAAACATAATTATAATTATTATAATAACAGTGCATACCTGGTTCCTGGCAGTTGCAGCCACCGAAACCATCATTACAATGGCACACCCCGTTTAGACACCGACCATTTATACATTGGGCGCCATCTTCTTTGGTACAATCATCTACAACATTAAATTATGAACAATATAAAATAAGCTTTATCTTGGGTCCAACGAAATAGTTTTTGGACCACTAACCATGAAATCGCAATGGCTACGTTTATTTTCTCTGGACTAACCTGTACATTTCAACTCTTTCGTGAGTTCGTCGGATCCCTTATAGCAATCCTTGACACCGTCGCATAACTTTGATAATTCATATAATTGTAATATTTGTGTCGATTCGTTTACTTGACAGCCAAAATAGCCGTCTTCTAAATTTAAGAAAAATACTTCTCGTTTTATTCCTAAACCTATTCCATATTGGCTTTGTGTCGCTACCTGTGAAAGAGAGATTACATACTTCGACAATAATTCAATAAGAGAGTTAGTCAGAACTTTCTGTGTATTATCTAAACAATCAATATATAATTATATTCTATTACTCACATTTGTCGTTGTGACTAAAAGCGTCCAAACCACGAGCGGTAAGGTGTCTATATACATTGTCTCTGAAACAAAAGAAATTATATGTTTTATAATCGTTTATGTAATAATCGTTTATACATATAAAAGATTTAGGTCAGGTACCAAGCTACTGGCTCCAACAACAAGGTCCAGAAATAAGAACCTCATGACAATACGGACTGTGTGTGTTTGACTAAGCCTAAATTGAGCCTCTTCAGGTGATCCCATACGGTTTGGATTAAGGCGAAAGCGCCAGGGTAGCCCGCAAAATTCAAATTTTCTTAATTTTTTGCAATTTGCAAGTCAGTATTAGGTTGTATGTTGATTTAAATATGATTCGCGACCGTAACAAGTATGTTTTTACAAAATTATAATCATTAAAGTCATCAATACAACTCATTAAGGCCAGGTAATGACTATTTGATGAAATCTTGACATTTGATGATTATACTAATTTAAGGAGTTATATTACTGATTAGTTATGGTCAATTTTCGCGGTCGAATTTCGCGGGCTACCCTGGCGCTTCTCCCATAAAGGGTTGTTGCAGGAAGCGGTGTGATTTCTTAGCTCTATATTACATCATTTGGACATACAATGCACATATTTGTCCTAGTCCAGCATGTCGTGGAAGCAAGAGCAAGACCTCGTGTGATAAGTCGCGATGATTAATTCTGACATCACTATTTTTTCTTATATTGTTTAAATAATAGTATCTTCAATGAATAAAAAGAAAATGTTTAAACCAATATAAACCTAGGTTAAAATATAAGCCACTCTATCAGTCGGGTTGACATAAAGTTTAAGCTTTATAATTATCGTTATTGACGAGTCAAATACCAAAACACAGACAACATCCTGCGCATTCAATACAGCAAGGCCTTCAGGGCGTTGTTGAACGTTTACCCTACTGTAGCGCGTCAAGTATGCTCCCTGATGCGTACACCGACGATTATTTCGCGATTTATTTTTTGATATGATACGTTTCATTACAAAATAATACTCAAGTACCTACAAAATATTAAAAAAATTAAAGAATATAAGGCACTGTTCAAGTTCCTGATATTTATTCGGAATGATCACATTAACACGTATGTACGTATATATAGGGTGACTGGTAATTAGTGACCGATACTGAAACACATGATTGTACTCATGATAACAAACAACTTTTACAATGGGACAAAACCTGAAATCGCGAAAAGGAATCAGCTCCTCCGCACATTTATGTGCGCATAACTCGTCAAAATGTAGGGAGCAGCAGATTTTTTTTTCGCGTTTTCGGTTTTTTGGTCCCCTAATAAAAGTTTTTTGTATGTTTAAGTACTGGTCACTATTTACCAGTCACCCTACATATATTCATTTATGTATATGCTTTACAATGCCATTTTTTATCTACTTAATAAAAATCTTACATTCATTCGCTGGCAGACCCTGGGCCAAGAAGCATAAAATTTTGCACAAGAGTTCTATAAACACCGTATAAAGGAGTTTGGAAAGTTCACTACGGGGCGGGAGTTAAATAGGGAATGACAGTTTGTATGGAAGTTCGTAATTTTTGCCGATGAGAAATCCCATCGGGCTTACATCGGGGATACATTATATCTAAAACCAGGCCCTACAAAACTGTTTTCATAGCTCGCATGAGATAATTCCTAAATCCAATTCACTTCACACTTCGTACGATGCGTGATCTTTGAAAGGGAAAGTTATTTCGCACTCATTCAATAAATTGATAAGAATAATTATTATGTACATTACTTCCGACATGTATTATATTAAATCATTATTATAACTGGGAAAATTAAACTAATTTAGGGCTGATTTTTCAATAGTCAGATAACTACATAATTTGTGAAGAAAGAATATGTCAAGATTTGTTATTATTACATGTCAGTTCGGGAGTCCCAGGTCATACTTACTAACGTATTCGCCAAAAAAAATTGGAAAACGGAGGTAGGTACCTCCCCATTACTTTATCATCATCATCATCTACCCAGCCTTTTCCCAAATATGTGGAGTCGGCTTAGTACCTCCCTGTTACTCATAATCAGAAAATTCTTTATAGGCACGCGTAGCATACCGAAGTAAAGAAATCGTCATTCATGTCAACTTTGTCGACCGAATTGAGTAGAACGTGGAACATTGAATGTTCGACGTTCTACTCAATAAACCTGTTCGTAAAGAAAACGCTCTCGATCTTGTATTACAAAATGTTGTTTTATTTCAAGCGGAGGTAAATACGGTTTTTTACAAGCCTTTAGATTTAGTATCAACAGAAAACTGAAAACTCAGTTGGTTTTTATTACTACAGGATTACACAAAGTCCAAATATTTACTATAATTATATTAAAATCTTTCGTTTACTCAAGTTTCGTGTTTTTTAAATAAAGATATTGAGTAGTAGGCAATGGGATAGTAGTACCATTAGAGTAAGTTTTCGTTTAATAATTACAGCCGCGACAAAGGCGAAGGCTGCGGCGCGAGGTCATATAACTGTGTGAGCGGTATATTGTCATTTACCTACTTGTCTGTATCGCACCGACAAATAGGTATAAGTTGAGCAAATACATTGTAGATACGTATTGTGGCTAATTTGGCACTTGTGTTAACGATGTTGCGTGTTTAACTGGTTGCATGCCAATTTTACGAGTGCGTTTGCACTTCACCTAAGCACAGACCTCACCGCAAATGTCGTTGTGCCAGTTGTCACAGCCGCTGCACTCGTCATTTGCACGCACATTATTATTTGTACTTGGTGTTAAAAACAATAATTGCCACTTTGAAAGTGAACGCATTAGGCACGAACTGACCATATTATGTTAACATTACCTACATAAGTTTACAAAACATAATCTATTATAAAGACCACCATTTTTATTTGGTAGATGAAGTGCATTCGATGAGATTTCTTTTTTCATTAAAAGGAGACGGGGATTTCTGGGCCTGATTGTAATAAGTTGAGGTATGGTTTAAAAAAAGGGTTATATTTTTCTATTTCAAAATCTGAAAAATCAGCCCAATTTACAATCTGGGAATTGAGAAATCCAAAAATTAAGTTTAAGGTGACGAATAAAATGAAATATAGATTAAATTATAATTCATTAACGTGACAAAGCTCATAATATTAAAAAAAATGCTTTAACCAGATGATTGATTAAATTAAAATAGTTAAATCTATTAGAATTACCTTATTATATAGTTTAAACAAATTAAATATCTACATATACTAAAGATAAATCTTAAAATCGATTCATGTATGGTAATCGATTATTGTATTTTTAGTCTGTGCTGACATCCATAACATTGACAGACAGCTGTGACACTCACTCACTCGTTTCGTATCGTTTAGTGCGTGTACGTTTTGAGTGTGTTTCCTCCCACGTTTTATTGATAATTTCCTCGACCCCTGCTTTTTTCTACGGACTTCTGATCTTGCTTCTTGTACGACCCTTGCTACCATACCGGTCACGGAGAACCCCGCTTATACATTGGACTTGGACTTGTTATTTTGGATTTTACGACCGGCCTACCGATTGGATATTGACACCATGGTTCGTTGTGTAAATTGTGGCATAGCGACTACTCGCTGTAATACACTAGGTCATCGAGCTTTAGATGACGAAATGATATTAGCAGTGATTCGTCAATAGTGTGCACGACAATCTGTAAATACTTACTCATTTCCTGTTTTTTAGCTCACCAGCATCTACCATGCTGGCTATCTAGGATATCTGATATTAAAAACATTCTAATAATAATTGAAGATTAATAAAAAATACTAAAGAAAAACGATTTTTACTTTTAAGTATCACCTCCTTACCTTTATTGATTTTTAAATCTTTGTTTTTCCTAACTTCCTCCCATTCTACAAATATAATTAACATCCTAAATAAAAGAAACAAATGACGTTCTCACTTCAAAAATCAGCTGTTAAGTGTAGGTTGATACATAACCTCACTTTTACAAAATCTCTTATAACTCAGCTCTCAGATTGCTAAAATCCGCAAGATTTTCAGTGATGGTCCGATAATATAGTAGCTACCAATTGACACCAATTTCATCTTTTTACATCCCAGGCCCAAGATTGTATGAAAGCATATCCATCTCCTTTATTCCACACAATGAATTTTTATTTTAATATGGCTTAAGTTGTTAAAAGGTGGTAGGTCAGGTGATGAATGAATGAATAACTAAGTACTTAGCACAAAGTTTATTATTGTCATACGTTTATGTAACAGGGATATCTACGTAAATAACAAAAGGAATGATGACAAGGCTTCTTAGATGGTGTCACAAATTATCTACAAACCGTTATTACGCACTAAGGCCAAACGAGGCACTAAGATAAAACACCTAATAGTTTTCAATAACCGTTAACCTTGACACCTTAAAGTACTCATGACAAACGCTTATATTTTATTATTGACAGAAATTGGCAATAAAATCTAGTCTTCAGTACTTAAACCTGTTCAGAACGTGTAGGTGGATATTTACTTATATCTTGAAGTACAGTACTCATCATCCTTCTGCCCTTAACCCAATTTAGGCATTGTGGTCGGCGCAGGATGTCTTCTTCTTTCATATATCTCTGTAAGCTGTCATCTCAGTTGTGACCTCCTTTCTTGCCATAATGTCATCTAGCTAGAATTATAATCTAAACAGATTAAATCGTATTGGTTTAAAAATATTCTTAGCCCATGACATATTTTCACATAATAAAACAATACTACAATTAACAAATCTTATTATGCTTTTAAGTGCATGCAACAGAACAATATTTTGAGTGCTACGAGCGTTACAAAGTTTTTCACTTCGTAATAATTATGTATATTCTTTTTATTCAGTTGTTATGCTTGTCACAAGTCTCCGTCACATCCAAATCATGTGGGATTGCTTTGAAAAACTCTTTCAACAAAATGGAGTATTTTTTGTTATAGTTTGTTAGTTAACACTTTTATGATGCATTACAGCTGACGAAAATAGTCAGTTTTAAAATTTCAAGTCACCATTTTCCTGCCCCCAGCAATATCAGTACAGTAGCGGTATTTACTTAAACGGAAAACTATCAAGGATAAATAGGCTCTACTGATATTATGTAAGTGTGAGTAATTAGGTATCTATCGACAACACTCATCATCATCTGTCTAGCCTTTTCCCAACGATACTGGGGTCAGTCGACAACACTATACATAACAATTTAAATTAACTGCAAAAAACTGTATTTTAATATTTAACCATTTTGGCTGAAATACATCGTATTTACTTCAAATCACTAGTCTTTTTTTTACTTATATTTATAAAATTTCTATGAAAACTTTATGTGAATTGTTCTACCAAATCGCGTTGCATCGTCGCGTCGCGCCTGTCTGCGGGATCTTTTAAATGCAGTGTCAACTAGGCCTCTGTCGGGCATATATCCGACAAGATCGCCCCCATAACAGTATAGCACGTAGGACCTATTTAACATTCTGCTCAGAGTAAGAAAAACAAGTCTTGTCATAGGCGGAAGTTATGTGACTGATATTTAAATAAATCAATATATCGAGGGTTCACGGTCTATTTGTATTAAGCGACATTTTTGGAACTTACAGGAGAGCATTTAAAAGTTTCATTATTCGGAAAAAGAACATTGTAAAAAATGTATCAATATTTTTTACTAGAAAGTGGCCTATCGACGGTTAAGAATCAATGTGTCTATCTCAGTTTATAGGTAGATTATAACCATAATAAAACTCAATATGATAATAACTCAAAAAAGGCCAGGATGTCGCTTAATACAAATAGCCCGTGAACCCTCGATATATAAAGCAAAGTCGGATTTGTTCGAACACGTATATCTCGAGAACGGCTGGACCGATTTTCATGGTTTTTGATTTATTGCATTTGTCTCCGTCCCGAACAACGGAAAACTACACGAAAAAAAAATTAAGAAAAAAATTAATTTTCTCATACATTGGACAGGACTGGGTCTGTCGGGTCAGCTAGTTAAAAATATAATTGAGATAGCATTAGTAGTAAATAATAAGTCGACGAGCAACCTTTTTAATTTTAATGAAATTCCTCTTTCACACGTATCTTATCTTTCACATTTACTGTTATTGTTTACATTTATATACTGGTCACGAACAAAGTCTCCTTAAACTTGCAAACATAATCAGCCTATAATGTTCCCACGGCTGGGACACAGGCCTCCTCTCTGTGAGAGGGAGTGAGCTGTAATGTACCACGCGGGCCCAGTGCGGGTTGGTAGATGTCACATGTCTTCGAAAATTTTCGAAACTAACTGGATAAATCAAGAAACTATAGCATTCACTCTTTCTAATCTTACATTGGATGTAAATTACACTATAATTGTTGTGTCTAAATTCCATGTAGGGAATAATGAATTTTCTTCATATTTGTTTTTCGTGATTTTTTTTTTATGTTTTAAATGGGTGATTCTTTGAACATGTGCATATCACGCGGCCCTCCCCAAATAACTACTTAGTGAGATATAAAGTTACGTTTTTTTTTTTATTTCACGTAAAACATAGTTCCAGCACTATATAGAGATGTACATAATATATTCCTATTTTTATAAACAATTAAGTAATGTTCATAAACGTTCCTCAAATCTCATCACCATTCGAATCCCAATTTCCAAATTATTGCAGTTCATGCTCGAAAAGTTATAAATACCTATACCCTAAAAATCATATTTTTAAGTAGTAATTTAGATAGTACACGATATGCTTTACCAATTAGCAAAACTATATACATTAAAGAACACTTTTAGGTAATTTGTAACGACTGAAAATTGTCTCAACACTTTATACTCACTACCATTTCTATATATCCACACAGTCGCAGGGTTTTTTTATAATAATAAACCAGGTATATTTTAAGCACCAACGAAGAGAGAGAGCAGACGTGTTAATGAAAGTGAAAAAAGTAGTTAACCAATATCCATAATTCAGCACATTCATCAAAGCACGTCCGCCGCCATAGGCGCACACTCAACCCTTACGTCATGAAGTTGCAAGCCACCATGTGGGTTCGCGTGTACGAATGTGGTATCAAATCGGGCGTAAAATGCGTCCGCGAGCCCGCGCGCGGCGCTTGCGCCATTCACTTTCACGTAGCGCTCGCTGCCACTGCGTACTTCGCTCGTACTGAAAGTGGGCTGAGAACGAACAATGCCCTTACGCAGTTTCTCTCCTCACAAACAATTCCATATCTGATTCCAGTTGCATCTTGTCAACTTCTCTCGTTAATGTTGAACTGAGCGGCGGGCGCGTTATTTCTATCTACCGCCGTCGCGCGTCGTAATCCCGTAGACTTTGCCTACGAGACTTATTCGTCTACCTACGGCTATATTTTATATTTTGACAAGCAAGTTCGTTGATTATTACTCTTTAATTCTACTTTTAAGCAATATTACGACTATTACCTCAGACAAATTGAGGAGTTTAATTCGAAAACCTAATTGCTTTTTGTTTTTTGTCTGATGAGTGATTTCGCTGTAAAGATATTTCCCAGAAATGACTCACGGTACTCCAACTAAGGTATCAATGATACTTGGCAGTGATGGCTGTGTTCCATTTCTCACAGAATTCACACCACCATTATATTTATTTCCCACTAATTAAATACTTTCTCAAACAAATTGCGGCCAAAGCATATCATGTTATTTTATTCTAAACTTGGATTTATAATTTTATGTAAGTTCATAAGAAACTATGTAAAAGGTAATATAAATAAGTCTAATCATTATTAATACATTATTTACAATTATTGTGCAGTTAAAGCATAAACTTATATTTTTGCGGATGCTAACTACACTTTTTTGCCAAGTAGATATTTACTTACGTAACTAAAGTAGGTACCTTTTTTGGTTCTAAAGTTATTAATTATACCTACGTTCATTAACATAATGCCTTGACGCATCTCTGTTGTTTTATTAGATTAATTAAACCATACGCGTCTAATGAAGGAAGGTCAGAAATATAAGTTGTTCCTTTGAACCTTAAGCAATCATCCTTACTTATAAAGACGTGATCAAGAACAATCGTGCAAGCGTATCGTAAGGCGCCTCGCAACTATGCCTTCGTAGTGAATGTGTTCTGCTTAGATCTCGATAGCTCAGCACAAAATTGCATTGGTATTATCGATAATAATCGATTGAAGTGAGTGGCGCGCGTATCATTGCGAACGGTACCAGTAGTAACACTAGCGGTACAATCCATCTGTTCCAACAGCAATAGCGGAATTATTTACAAGTTTACATTGTTTATTGGCCACACATTCACGTCCCGCTTTACTCATTATTCATACCGATTAGTATTACCTATTTATTAATACACTTTTCAGACACATACGTAATAATAAGAGTATAATATAAAAAGAATTCGTAGCACTGTGTCCTCAGTAATAATTTTACATAGACTCGTAAAGAATTGACAACCCGGATCCGGGTTCGACCAGAAATGTAAATAGCAATTATTTGGCATTGTTACGTCAAAACGTACGAAGGCATAGATTGGCAGTATCAATTTTGTTCTTCCTTCATTTTACAACATAAGTACTTTTTGCAGCTTGGGCTACTCATACTCTTCTACATAAAGCAAGATCAGTGATTATTTCAGGCCCCGACATTATTAGACGTGACGGCACTGCGTATCGATAACATCTATTAAAGGAGAAAGAGCTGTTAGGCCAAGACCATCAAGTTCCGGTGATGCAGACGGCGGCGGTGACCGGCGCGGCGACCGGCGACCGCGTCAGGAATACTAAACAAGTCTCGCTGACAGAGCCCGAGGGACGGACAAGTGGAGCGACCGCTTACAAAGCCACATTATAGTGCCAGAATCACTCGAGCCGTCAAGCTTGTTCCGTGTTGAATTAGTTTCCAATGTAAGACAGTCTCTCTATTAAAATGTATCTATTGATGTTGTATGAGAGAGGCTTTTCAATACAATATATGCATATAAATGTATGTACAAATGCAGATAGATAAACTCCCTGTCTTTCCTGGAATTGATTTGAATCGATCGTTATTTTAGGTTCTATTGCGTGTATAGTCATGATGTTGGAATCCCGGAAATCAAAAGCTTATATTCAACTTTAGACGTCATTATCTGCATACCACTATAGATACATAATTAAGAAATTTTCATACGTCAACTAGCAAATTTAAATATACAGATATTCTTGGTGCTTCAGTAGATGTATTAACAATGTCTCATTACATTATCTTCATTTACATAATGAATGTTTGCATAAGCTTGGCCCACATCAGCTGTATCATTGATAACCATCTGACAATATGGATACATCGTACACAGATCGTTTATTTTTTTTTTTTTTTTGAAAAATCGGAAATTCTGAGAATGGGTGAAGAGAATACAAAAAAAAAAAATCTGCTTCCAAAATAGCTATCTCTGTGACTGCGAAGCGAGCACATCGACGTAGCCTCTGTACCTAGTCTACTTGTGCTTGCATCATAATCACAAAAATCAGCTCAGACACAAAAAGTAGGGTTATCTTTAAACCATGTAATATTCCTATGTCGTTATTAGTCAGAGTCAGGTGAGTATCGCTTCAGACAGATTGCCAACGCCAGTCAGATCGTTAATTGTACCAACTGCATCTGTTCAAAAGGTCGTATTTCTATCAAACAAACTTCACAAAATCGCATTAATCGATTTGCATTAAAGTTACGAAGTATGAAAAAAGTATGACTTCTGAACAGAACACTAAATAAATTATGCTTTATGTAGAAGAAGCCTGTTCTGTTTAAAATCTAAGAGAACATTGATGCAGAAATACTTCCGTTTTGATTGGAATCCAAATTTTTGGATTTTATTATATGGGAAATACGCTCTTTTGATCAAGTTTTAGGCTCATTCGGTGGACTATTTTGTAACGGGTTCAAAAAAAATAAAGTTGGAAAGTGAAATACGACCTTTTGAACAGATGCTCCTCAATTGTTGTTCAACTTTTAGGGAATGATTCAATTGGATTGTTAGGAACCTCTTTTATCATCAATTCATCAACATCATTCTCCTGCCCTTGTCTCAATTTATTTGAGGCTGGGGTAACATGTCTTTTTCTTCCATACTTCTCTATTAGTTAGAAGCCTCTTTATTTTTTATAAATTGGAATCCTGCATTGCTTGATAATATAATGCAGAAAGGCCGTGTATTAGTTTTGGTTAAGCATATAGAAGCCCCAAAGGAATATTTTATGGTTCTTCATAAAATACTGAAATGTGTTTCGATTTCCATTACCTATTATTTTGTCTCTATTGTCAAATCTCTTTCCTTTCACATGTCCTTGCTTTGGCCTTAAAGCCACTTACCAGTTATATTTGCTCACACAATTGTTTTTTAGTTACCGTTTTAACCAACTATTACAAAACTGTTCTGTACCTGGTTGCTTGAGTGTCCTCCTCTGATTATGAATACACCCTGTATTCATAATTAGAGGACGACACTTGAATAATCCCTTGGTTTCCAACCTCAGATCGAAGCTTAATTTTCATTCATTTGCATTCCAAGGCAATTTGGATAGGATTTTTTGTAACTCTTCATAAAAAGTTTTAATATATGACTGTAAAAAGTTAATCCGATTCTAAAGCAGCCAGCTATTACTAGGTACTTGGTTTGAAACTCGGATTAACTTTTTTATCTACATTAATTTTAATACCTATGCTTTTTGATAAATAGAGTAAAAACAAACTTCAAACTCGGACAATCATATGTATATCAGAAATCAATTTTAATTTTTATATAATATGTACATACATGTAATTAAAGTAAAATTTGATCATTAGTTGGCTCTTGGGTCAATGCGTAGTCACTGTGAAGATAATAATTTGTCCCCAACTGCAGATGGAACTTTATGTTGTTATGACCAACCCAAATTCAGAAAACATATGAAAAACGTTTGCAGCAGAATGTGTCGGAATTTAGTTACATTTACCATATTTGATTTTTGGACCAACTTCTTGCATTTTTATCTTTACGTTTTGCGCATAAAAAACTGGTTCAAAAGTGAACGAATTCGTGGACAGCATTTTGGTTTGCAACCATTATGAAACAAATGCAAAGATTTTGGCTATCTAGATCGGATATACGTGAACATTAAATTGCAAATTACCCAAAACTACAATGTGGTTAATTAGAATTTCCGTTCATAATACAATTTTCTGATCACAACACATTAAGCAACGCTACATCCAGTGGTAAACGTTATATCTACAAATACAATTCAAAAGGAAACTTACGTAATCAGATCACGTTGATCATTGAATTAAATGCACAAATCAGCATCATAGTCTTACAGGTAATTTAAATAGAACTGGAACCAGATTCTATTAGAATGTCATGGTTTATGGAGCTCCTGCACTCAAAGAGGAATGCACTTGATGTGAATAATAGTTGAGTTACTAAAATTATAAAAATATGTAGTCACCTTTATGTAGTAAAATCCGCATTATCATAAAATACTACTGGCTTAACTACTGTTGTTAAAACAGTAGTTAAGCCAGTAGTATAATAAATCTATGGTTAAAACATTTGTTGTGTGTTCTGTTTAGTGTCAATTTTATATCTTGCATTCAATAAATCCCTAATATTTAACAGCGCAGGATAGCCGTTACCAGAAGTGATCATCGTATTTTATATTTATCATCGGTTATTGGTTCAGCAGCTCGAATATCATCAGGATTGTGCCGGAATAACAGATTACTAATATGTAGCAAGCTAGCCGGAATATCTATAGTTCATCGTGGGCGTGGTACGACGTATGACAGCGCTTCACATCATCTATTCTGTCATTAGAAGAAAGCCGCCACACAACCATCTACGCATTGACGCGACACTCGGCAAGAGTGACAGTAACTGGCTGGTGTCACTCTTATCTGACCTTTTTGGTGTTTCTAGTAACTTCGTACCAAAACAAGAGGAGTGCCACTTGCTGCTCCGTCATAATACTGTCGTCATACATTTTTTTGACGTGAAAACGTCTTTTCGCGCGGTGGTAAGTTCAATATTTCTGACCGACAAAAACATGTGAGGTTTCAACCGCTAATAACTACGAGACTTTTAATGTTAGAGTAATGCTTTATCATTCAAAAGATAGGTCATATTTATAACAATTTTAAGGCCGGATATAATTTGCCTATGACGTCATACTGCGAGCTAAGGCGCTTTTCACTATGTGTCACTATATGTAATATCAATTCGTATAGCGCAAAAACGTGTTTAACTAGATCAGTTTTTCTAGTGTCTTTGTCAGGAGTTGACAAAGTACTTACTACCAGGACCTAAAAAGAAACAATAGAAATATTGGCCAAAATAAGGTTAAAAATGAATATGAAGTTGACAATAGCAAAATAATGTCAAATGTCGTCTCATATCGGCTGTACATCTGCTCAGAAATGAAAAAAATCCTAAATCCAAGAAAGTTTACATCAAAAGGAATGCAATAAGCCTAAAAATTCTAGTGCCGAGCAAATACTACGTCACCTACGGCAGTGTCAGAAACCGTAAGAAAATCTGTTGCAAATAGCAAAAAAGGGATGTCGTTTCATATCGGACGCAAATCTGCTCAGAACTGAAAAATATTACAATCGGTGAAATCTCACTTTACACTGAATGTCTACTAAGTCTAGTGTCGAGCAAATACAATGGCTATGGCAGTATTGGAAACTGTAGTAAAATTTCAATCAGTTTTCACGAAAACAAACGGTGCGGACTCAAACTGCGCCTACTAATATTTTAGATTGGGTACCGGGCAAGGGGTACGGGTGGCCAGCGACCTTTGATGGAAATTGAGTTAATGTTAGCACTAAAAACGTGAATTTTAAATATCAATAACTTTTTTATATTCAATATTAATAAGATGTGTGTGTGTGTGTCTTCACTACTATGTATGCACCCCTTTCAGATCAGGCAGGGTTTTTTTCATATTCCTATTTTTAAAAAATCTTCTATTTTAAATCCGCAAATGATCTTCGAGAAGACAAAATACTCGTAAAATACAGCATACTTATGCAGAAAATGTCAAAGATGCATGAAGAAAGAATTCTCACCCATGTGTGGTTCGACTTAATGGGTTGGTAGATACACAGTTCTCACAGGCAATGGGATATTGATGTGTTGTTGCGTGAGAATATGGGATGAGTTAGGACCGTACATTATAGTTGTATTACGGAATGACATAACGGGCCAATGTCGCCGGTTGGCCGACCAGGGGTGGAGAACGGCGGCGGCGACAGGTGCGCACTGCGCTCGCGCAACTAATATGGCGCCACCTGCGTAGATACAATACCGACACAGGCAGCTCTCTAGAGACTACCGTGTTTCATTATTTAAACATTAAGACTCAATCCACATCCACTCTATTTTATGTAAGTAAGTAGAAAATCTTAGATGAGTAAATATTTTGAGTTCGCACTTAAGTTTGTAAATAATAATAGTTACAAACTCATCAATCAGGATTTATACGAGTAAATGAGTGTAAGTAGGTACAGGTTACATTTGAAAATAAATCTTATTTCACTTTCACTTCAGGTGGGAAGGAAGTTAGTTAATTGTTGAAATATCATCGTTTTCTAACCGTAAATGATAAAATTTACTACGCTACAACGGCCACAAATAATCAAGTAATAAAAATACGAGCATACGTGTTCCATGTTTAAAATATCCGGCAACAAGGAAAAAAATCGTTAAAAAAGTTGAAATAATGTAATGTTCCGATGTTGTTATTTTATAAGATTTCAATAATGGATGGGCTTTATACTCAAGACGAGACGTACGGATTAACAATACAGCGAACATAGCAGAATAAGTGGTATCTATTTCGAAACGGAATAAAAACGTCTTGATCTGCTGCTGATTACAATTACCGCTCGGTGGGAATATATTGCATTAAGAACAAAGGGGCCTTGAAGGAGGCGCTACGCTCGGGTGCAACCGCGTCTACTCATGCTGTGCCTTTGTTGCTATTCTCACTATCCTTCTCAACAATAACTTACGCGAATAATTAATGCAATAGGCCGAGGGCTAATGAACTGCAACTATTATGAATTTAATTGTTTTTATTAACAAAGTAATTAGCCACTGTTTTTCTCACTCTACTGTCTGCTAAGGCTACTCTGTTACAAAACTTTTTACGTATAAATTATGTATTTCGCATCTGAATACAACAGTACCAGTTGAAACTCCTTCTAATTCTACACCAACGTTAGTATTACGTCGGAATTTACTGCACGGACTTTCAGTTTCAGGCTTGTATTCATGATCTAAGTTCGAAACTATCCCGAATTGTTGCCGTATGTAAATATATAGCCCTTATTTCATTTTCATTGCCTGATGGCAGCCTACATAGGTACATTGTGGTAGAACCGTAATCCAGTGAAGTGGCGAAAGGTCCATACACTATGATGCCTTTCAGTTTCTATTTTAGCTTTTTCCCGCGGTTTTGCCCCTGTGGAGATTCGAAATTATCCCACGGGAGCGTACTACTGCGATATAGGTACGCTATGCCCTAACCTTGCACATATACACTCCACACACCGCTACACTCCGTAAAAACATAGACATTGATTATAAAAATAATCTCTGCTATACCTACCCTGTGTGTAAATTAAGTTTGCATATATATATTTATATTATATGTACCCTGAAGACTCAATACTTAGGGCATTCAATCACACGGTTTATATCTTTTTTCTAGATAAATGTACACTGGTCGCAAAATTAATTGGTTGGTGATTAAAGCGCTAATCAGAATAAATGGAAACCGCGATAGCGCTACCAGCTAGCTGCATCAATGGTTTTATTCTAGTTGCTAATAATGACTTTAGCATTGACTTATAACACTGGCTTATCTTCTCAGACATCTAAGTAGGTAATGAGATGTTCATAAATAGCTTATTCCGCCAAATTGTTAAACATTATATTAAGTTAAAACTTACATAATTACAGTGCTATTCTCTACGAATTTGATGACAGGGGAGGTATACACGTAGGCCAATTATTGAATTCGAGGAACGCAATCTAGAGGTAGAGACCGGCTAAGGTAAAAAAACTCTTTGCAACTAATACTGATTAGATGTGAATTATAGTAATAAGTATTTGATCTTTTATGACCGCGCGTTTATAGTCAACCTGCCACCTGCCAGGAGGTTATGAATCTTAGGGCGAATTCCCCTAAAGAAACTGATCGCGTTCAGCACATCTAAACCGCGTTCGAGAGCTGTCAGTGTCAAAATTGTTGTGGAATCTGACAGTTGCCAACAGGAACACTGACTGCGGTTGAACGCAGTTTAAATGGGCTCAACACGTTCAGTTTCATTGATGAAATCCGCACTTAATCTGTGAGTCGAGTGAACTGTAAGCAAGTTCTTAAACATCTAGGACGTTTTTCAGATTAATTGGTTCGTAGTCTGAAATTAATTCCGGTTAAGAAATTTAAACCAACCAATTAAAGCCAGCATGTGCGAGTATTGGCGTGAAGGTGCAAAAAAATGTAAAGACGGTCTGCACGCGAGGCATAGTCTATTTTAGGAGTATACGAATATATCCCCATGGTAACTATTACATTTTAAAGTCTTGAGTCTATACTTGTCTTCAAACAATGCAAAAATTGTCCCTAGACAAGAAATAGTTTCCAAACATGTCGTTACAAAAGGCGACTCGAGAAGAGAAAACGTACCTATCGTATTGTTGTCTAAATTATTCATATATGGTAAACTATGACGAAGGCTGACGACCACGTCATTTATGTCACAGTGATTTTAATTGCCAAATCCAATTTCCTTGACTCTATTAATGAAAGGCGTTGAATTTCTAATGAAAGAATAAGAAAATTGCTGAAAATGACAATAGGTCAGCCCATGCCACAATTAGACTAATTTTACATCTCTATATTTTTGCTTGAATGCTTTAGGGCTGATTTTTATTATTAGATAACTTTTACTTGAAGAACAAATGTGACGTTTTGACAGATTGTTCATACTGAAAAATGACCAATTTATTCGTCGGATAAAAGTTAACTGGCGATTGAAAAACTGGCCCTTAATGAATGCAATAAATAGTAAGACAGTTCGTGTACAGTTGAGCACGCAAAGTATTGGCAAAAGACTCATTGTTAGTATACTCGTAGTGAAAGTCGCATACCTCTTTTTAGACTCTCATCACCTTCCAAATCAACTTAGCTGAAGAAAACTTCCACTTGAAAAAGTATATGTTAAAATGATTCTCAGTCAAACCAATATGTTTTAAGAGACTGTACAAATATTTGCTATCTGAACGTTTAAGAGGAAGTCCGGTTTGACCAGTAAAGTTAATCACTGTGAAACCTGACACGATCTCTTGACTGAATTCATGTTTTAAGCTGAGGTGCTAATAAAGCATGAACATCGCGATTTAGAAACTCTAAATTGGGAAGAGAAGGATAAGTGATTGAACATGAACTTTGTAACCGGGAACCAGATATCGTGAAAACTGGTAGAAGTGCCAAACACCTAACAAATAAGGACGTTAAGTTCCGGGAAAAGTGGAAAAAGTGAAACATTAATGCAAATCCTGGCAAAGAACGGGGCTTAATACGTCAAGCAAAACCAGGTCTTTATGTATTATGAAATAATTATACCTAAGCCAAGAAGTTCAAGGCTTACGTAAATATAGGAAACAAAAATATCTAGAATAATATGAGTTAAACAAAGAGATATAGGTACGGGAAATGTCCAGTAGAAAGGTTGAAATAACATGTGGGTGTTATAATTGCATCTCATAAAATGTCAATTCTTCATATGCCCACAATATTCAGATAAATTTTATGTCATGTAGGCGTGGTACTCCTACATTGCAAGCAAGTTAGTTGCTGTACTATTCCAGTTTCTCATTATATCAGCGGATTGCATCACCGGCCGTAATGTCTGTGTATCGGATGCAGCTATGGAAAATCAGCTTATCCCTACATGGAAAAATGTGCATAGGGTTTAGACACTGGTGGAACTATTATTTTAGATTTGAATCTTACTCTGTTCCGCGTCATATGTTCAGGAATGTAAATAATAACTAAATATCATTAAACTTTAATATTTCTCTGCATCCAATCCATTAATTCACACGTTACTCATTTCAGATTGATCATACTAGGTGCTATCATTATATAAAATGGTTCGGTTTTTATCTGCTTGTTAGGTCACCGCGCAAAAACTATTGGAAGCATATTGAAAGGACTTTCACTGTTCGAAAGTTTTGATTTCAACTTTGATCGTGAGTGTATCTTTATGCAACATGTACTCGTAGGTAAAGTCAGATTCAATTACAAAACTAACGATCAATCAATCAAAGCTAAGTTTAGACGAAGTATTTCATGATTTGCTGAATGGATGGCTTGCGTTAAACAGTCAAGCGATGTCCAAAAGTTCGCCCCTTCATATAGTATTTAGATACATCATGTCCTTGTAGATGGTAGTCACTTTGCTACAGACTCGAAACCACAAAGATATATCTAGAGAAGCTCACACCTGCTTCTCTAGATATATCTTTTCTCATTTTCTCTGATTGGTTTACAAATAGCAACTCACTTTTTTACCCGTACCAAATTATATGCTTAAATCATTATCTGTGTTCCTATATGATTTCCTTGGAAACATCCGTAGGCAGCTTGTAAGAAAATTAACATGTCATGAAATCGTAAAAATTAATAGATTCTCTTGGTTTTTTCCATGACTCATTTCAAATACTTTTAAAGGTCTTCTTGTCACTTCTTAGTCATTTAGAGAGTTTAAATTGATTAACTGTCCCACTGCAGGGCAGTCGCCTTCCTGCCATTAAAAGCTTCGAAGGACCAGTACTTTTTAAAGGAGTCCAGCTCATCCCGCCATTTCTGTCTGTTGGCGATTTTACGTGCTACAATATATATAGAGAAACCCATTGAGTCATGAGTTTGCCCCATTAGACGTCTTAAATGCGACAGATGTATTCAGTCAAATTCTGCGTGGCAGTGTTTCTATTGACATCATTAAGTTTTATACCTAATTGAAGACCAGGAGAATCCAGGATGGATGGGTTGGTGTCTTCTTGACTCGGTCTAAATGTTTTAATATCCAAAGAATTTCTTAACACTAATGAATCCACTTTTTGTTTTCTAGAATACATCATTCGAAAATTGTAATTCAAATTGTGTCGTCTAGAACGACTCTTAAAGAATTATTGGATGCAGGTTCTATTTGAATTCTAATGTCTGAGAAATTGCATTTTTCATATTGTGATATTATTATGGCCTAAAGTTGGTAACCCTATGCAAGCTTCCACGTAAGAGCAATAAAGCGTCTTGCAGTGAAACTATCTGGTTTTGCAAGCCTTACAGTCACCAATAAGTTCCGATGTAGTATGCATTTATGTAACAACCCCTTTTTAAAAGCTTGTGATACGCTTTGTAAATGTAATTTAAATATTACTAAGAAGTTGGTAGTTACGGTTGTTCCTAGAATAACTTGTTATGACATTTACATAGAATTCTTTCCACTTTTGAAAAAGTGGAACTGGTTTATCATAATAGTTTTGAAGGAAGTTTTAATTATTTGATATATTTTATTTAGTAATATAAGCTCATGAGTAAATTAGTAAACTCTATATAGTTTGATGTTTAGAATCAAAACTTTATTCAACGAATGAAAGTTATGCCCAATAAGAATCTTATAAAATTTTAATGAGAGAAAAATAGCTGCGAGTTCCTCGTTAATTATATAAACTATGAACAATAACTGAGGAACGCAAGTGAACGTTTCACAGAGTCGAACACGAGCGAGCTAAAATGAATGTTAAGTTATTGGAATGAGATCAGAGTAGAGTGTACGTAGAATGCGAGCGCGGTCGCGGGGTCAAACCGAGTCGTGCGAAGTTGCACTTGCGACAGTGCAGGATGCAGCGCCGAGTCGTATGAGGTACTGTCCAGTGATATGAGACCAACCTTGAGATCATCGGTGAGTGCGGGAACTGTGGTGTACGGGGCTCATTCCTCCCGGTTGATGCGATCCGCCTTCCCTCGCCGGCAGGCGAACAGCCGTTAGGCAACTCCGTGGAACTCGCCACACAGCGTAGACAGCAATACTTATTAGCGATACACTTTTATGTTGTATAGCTAAAAACACACTATCACTTAGCACTACACCTACACTCCAAGGGTCGGAGTTAACCGTTCGTTTAACGGGCACTCGTACGACTAATGAAGTAGCGACAACGCCGGTCGGTGTTAGAACGTTCGACCGAGATGTTGGTCGGACAATGACTGAACGCGAAGTCGCAGGCTTCGGCGCCCGCGCAGGTTGCGCGGCTCCCCGCCGCCCGCGCCCCCTGCCCCACCCCGTGGCGCTGCAACCTTACTCTGGAACGCGTTCCCAGTGGCCAAGCTTTTGCAGCCCTGTTCTATCTATACCGTATACTAAGGCTGCAAGGGCGATAAAGCGAGCACCAAACCCGTTCGCCCACTATTGCAAAAAGATAGAGGCACCCTGTAGCCCTCCGCCTGAAAGGTCGACGATTAGAATACAGTAACAATTTTGACTTAATTTCTAGAACCTTCCGTCTGGACTTTGTTACCAAGTTTGAAACAAATTACTTTTAAACATTTCCTACAATGAAAGTACCCTATACTTGAGTCGTCCAGTATAATTAATTAAACTTTAATATGTTATATAAGTTAAGCATAAAGCAGTTTACCTCAGACTATTAGCTTTACACAATACGGGGCCATTAACGGCGCTCAGATGAAATGTGTATAAATTCAATCACGGCATACATTCCTGCTAAGTCTATCTAAGAGATATAAAAAGTGTGGCTTCTGTGTGTCTATTAACATCCTCGTGGCGGCAGCAGGCGGCCGGCGGCCGGCTGGGAGCGCGGCGCGGGGCTCAATAAGCGATCTTCGTTTTTTTCTCATCACCAATTACATCTATTTTTATAGGTCCATTGAAAAACACAATCGCAGTAATGGCTCTACAATTCGATTGTCCAGAGAATACGCCTCTGGTGATGTTATTCAAAGGCACTCGATAAAAGCAAAATTGAATACAAAACAACGTAAGTGCAGGTAATATGTCATTACATTGAAATAAAAAGATAAACTGCAGATACGCGGCTCTGTGCCTGCCGGCTGTTTTCACTTTTGTATGGATTGTTGCAATTATTCATTCATTACAATTAAATAAACTACGGTTATTTATGTCAAGTAGGATCGCCTATCATATCAACACAATATGACTTACTTCAATAAAACTTTTAATTACATTGACATTTTCCTGTATCGACAAACCTAGCAAAAAAAAATAAAGTCAAATTCCATCATAAGGCAGTAAATCATTCTCCTGCCCTTATCGCGTGCAACTTTACGATTCTAAAATCATAAAGTAACCGTAATACTTTTATCTGATGAGCTAGTTAATATTATTACACTAATTTCATGTTTAAAGCATTTTTGGGCAGCACTTCTAACAGTACAAGAGTAACGGTCGAGTATGGTGCATGGTTGTAACACATTTATTTTGACCCATATATTAGACATCAACGCGCGCAGTTCCCGAGTAATTTTGACGTAATCAAGTTATAGTCTTCATATTTCCTCTTCTTCGCGGAACTTTTGTGAATGCTGCCGTCATAATATCTAGAACACGTTAGTAACTGCAAAATTAATGAGAATTTCACTATACTTGAGAGGAAATAATATGATCTAAGAATGACGTGATGCTGGATGGACGATAGTGATAAGTAACTTTGTTTGCATTGCAAGAAATATTACATTGTGTTCATTTGTATTATTTTTGCTCTAAATGCGAATTATGTTTTCATTAATTATTATTATACATTGATACTTTTTAAACTTGAAAAAGTCGTAGTGTTTGAGGCACTCACTCAAATACTCGTTATAAAACGTCTGTTATTAATGCTTGATCTGACAGCATCATAATTAAACATTTGAAAATAACGAATCAAATGTCTGTGTTGGAATGAAATCATGTTATCTCTGCAATATTTAAAAGACCCTGTTTATCTCTTAAAACTAGTTTGATTAACGAACTAGATTTCATTATTTTTGTCTTGTTTTTACAGTTTTACTGAATGCATAATAAATAATACATAAATGCAGCCAGCCTTGATCATTTTCCTGTTAATTAAAAAGGGAAAATGTAAATTGTTTTCCATTTCAGTTACTTACACGATTTCGTATAGAGTTTGTGGATAAAGGGTAATCCCAGTGTATAGAGAAATGTGTGATTTTTTCTATAATGCTGTATAGTTAAAGCTAGAAACCGCATTGTACTGTTTCCATTTGATATAGTTTTATATACTTGCTTAAATGCACATAGACTGATGTGATCATCAGTGGGAACTCCATGCTTGCCTATCGGATTAGTAAAATAGTAAGATAAATAAACAAAAGCAGTAAGTAGGTACCCAGATGATCGCATTTCCTCTGCATATCTTTAATATAAATATTTCCCTTACATTACTTATTTATTTTAAGAGCACTGAATTATATTATTATAGATGCGGAGTTGGTTGCGCCACTTCTTATTCCCAGCTAAAGTACTAGGAAGTGGTGATGGGCGGCGTTTAGGGGGACTGTCTTATGTAATTTTGACTTTCAAAAAGTGTGGATTCTCTTTCAGCCTATTTTGAATAAATTACATTTAATTTTGATTCTAGAGAGATTCGCATTAATTTAAGAATGATGCAAGATGAATGAAAGACTCTTAGATCATTCTGACACAACTACAAGAACTAAAAAATTACGTATTATATCAAATAATCCGGTTTTATGTTCATTAATCAAATGTAAATAGGTTTAAAATTTAAATTATTTCGCAATACAGTAGATATCTTGAGCAAGACAAAAATACAATTCTGCATAATGAAAATAAAATACGTCTTCCAGATTCCAATGTTATCTGCAGCAATTATTTAGTCGAAAACAATAGATCTCAAAATGTTATTTATTTAATACACTTATTGAGGAGGTCATCCGACGCGGAACAAAGATAGTATTGATTTATCGATACCTTCGCATGTAACATGCTATTCGTGAGACTATATCAAACGGGAGGTCTCCGTGAACACGAGATATCGTAACATCGCAGATCTTCACCACACCGATACTAGAACTGAAGTCTCAAAGGCTGCTAAGACATTGAAAAGCTTTTGGGTTTCATTCATATTTATTTAGAAAACCTGAGATGTATTAAGTCATATAATCAATTTAAGTGTTTTAGTTAGGTAAGTACTACAACATTTTCAAACTTTCATTTAGTAGTGGTGGTTGAACCAATAAGCTTAAACCTTAATCGGCTGCTCATTTGAAAATATCCATCACAAACTCACTATTTGCCTTAACCTTTAAGGTGAATGCGCAACGGTAGCCCGCGAAATTATAAATATATATAAAGGTTGTCTTTTTTTGAGGCAGAGAACTTTAAATTCAAATATTATAAAATATTTTAATATCCATGAAGTTGGTTATATTTGACAGATAATTTGATGGCATCAACGTTTGAATATGATTTCGGGCATTTCGACTCTGTCTCTTTCGCCTCCGACCTAGACTAGAGTCAAGAGCAAACCCATCTTAAATAAAAAAAATGTGGCTGACCCGTACATGACGTAATCTGGAGGTCAAATTTTCACACACTTTTTCGCAGTAAATCAGGCTGTAGTTATTTCGGCAATAATTCATCGAATGTCGGTCCAAGTGCTCAGTTGTTACCGTTTTATCGGAGTAGACATGCGACTTTACTTAATCCCAGAGAAAATAAAATAATGGCTTCAAATCGCACGAACGAGGTGGCCAGATTTCGGGAAATTACTCGTTAGTCAAATGTTTCCTTTAGTAAATTAAGCCAATAAAAAAGTAAAGTTTTCAGTAAACTAGGCTTTGGTGTCAGCCGCGGCGGCCACAGGCCCGGAATCATGTTCAAACATTAATGACACAAAATTATCTATGAAATAAAGCCAATTTCATGGATATTAAAAACATTTTTCTGTGTTTTATTTCAATTTAAAGTTCTCCATCTCTAAAAAAACATCCTTTATTTTACAACAAATCTAACTTATAGAGATGTATTGATAATTCATATTGGTTGGTTATAATTATGTAATTACGAATTTGTTATAAAATGATGTTAAATGAAATGAAATGTTTATTTCTGTAAGTAGATCTTTTACACGTCATGATGGCGCCGGCATTTCCTAGCTGACTGATCCCTGAGAAGAAATGCCGAAACAAACTTAGAGGTCATGGTCTCTTTTTAAGTTCAAATATTATATTATTACAATTTCATGTGAATGCAAACACAAACAATGCAGGGCCATATCTGGAAGGGCCTTGTGAAGAAAGAGCCATAGCAGCTCTGAGTTGACCTGTCCCAACCGTATCGTATGCATGCATCAGTCATCATGTAGCTCAACCCTATTTTAGGGCTTATTGTCGCGAATCATATTTTGATCAACATACGACTTGACACTGACCTCCAAATTGCAAAAAACGTAAGAAAATTTGTATTTCGCAGTCTACCGACGAGCATCCATTTTAATTTAAACAATTTTTGTGATTTGATTTTTCTATGAGCATCTGCTCCGACTGGTACCTAAATATTTGTACCTTGTAGAAAACAAGTATGTTCGGAATGCGCCGGGTACTCGAGCACGCCGCCATTGCCACTCGCCGCTGTCATTCTTACAGCACCAGGTGAACCATCATTTCCTGTCGTATTGCCGCAATCGAGTTAATTGTTTCAAGAGGTAATTGGCTTCTTAAAGAAAAATCTTTACAACCCGCGCCGGGCTATAAACCAGAGTATCTATACGAGGTGATGTTGTAAGCCGGCGATATCTGTTATGAATCTAGCTAAGCGTTACTTATACACCGAACAATTAATTTTATAACGGCACAAACATGCGATATTGCTACATTTATAAAAATAGCTTTAACTTGATGACGACTTCAGTGTTTCTTCTGCTAAAGAATGAAAAAATAACAGTAATATAAAAAAAAAACTGCTTGTTTTCTGTCAACACTTCTCTTTCACGTGTAGAAACAGAAATATTTGGATAAAATTGACGTTAATGAACTGTATAATTACTCGCAGGAGTCACAATTATGTTCGGTGTTACACTTAGGGCCAACTAAACCGTTCTTGTTTCTAATTCCCAGCGACTTGAATGTTGTAGTTATTTTCCGCAGCGTGGCAGCGGCGGCGTGCGGCGTAGCGGTGACCGGATAACGGTCGCCGAGGTACTCACACTCTGAGGGCAGACACCGACTCCCAACTACATATTTACACCGAAACTCGACAATAGTTGGTATACAAGTCGTCATTATCATAACCCGCGTCAGTGTCACGGTCGGCTCAGCATCGCAATCGTGGCCCGCCATCGCACAAGGTTGCATCGCATACGTGTCCACACGTAACGTTATGCCATGTCGTTGTATTACACCGCAATCATAAGATTTCCAGCTGCAACTGTTATTCGTAATAGAACCGTTTTGTACCCACTATAACAAAACGAGCTTTAGTTCCCTCAGAATCTAGTGTAGCGGGCGATAGATCATTTGTTTCATAGGATAAGCTTGTTACTACTTTGGCCAATTGTAATGTTTTCCATACACATTATCATATTATTTTAAAAAGGTTTGTCATAATCATGCTTTAAACCAAATAGTGCCTGAGCTTTACTTTGAAATCCAGATTGCCAAAAATCGTGTAGATTTTCGTAAAGTACCGACTAACTTATTATGGTAATAATTAAGGTTTTACAAATAAGAAAGCACCAACCCTTTTTTACGATTTGCTAAGTATGCATTGGCACTTTGTAGAGAAGTATTTACTATTACTCCCATGCCTCAAACACAAAGTGATTTTATACGATCGTTGACGCACATAAAAGCCCATAAAATGCTTTTTGATAGTTTGTGTTGGGCCACGTAATTTATCGAAAGCTTTTGCTAATTTTATGTTATATTGACTAGCTGTATACTTATGCATTTACGATCGCAGTCCCTTTGTTGTAAGGGCATGATCAGTGTGCAAGAAGAATTTTACCTCACCATATGCCTGCGCCACCATTTTTGGGCGTTTATTCAATAAAACCATTTTATCATTATTTAATTATTTACAAGAAACTTGTACAAGAAGATATCTCCTTGGTACAGATAAGTATTTTGTTTGCCTGCAAAAACAACTTTTACTGGCCGACTGTTTAAGTTGCCATATATGTAGAGTAGAGAGGGGTACTCCGAAAGATTTGGCACATGCGTTGTGGGTGTGATTTCGCCAGACGACTGCAGCTTTCTCCGTATGTTGTGTTGTAAGACCGCGAGCGTCCTACTCCTGTCTGCACAAACAACTCGTCACGACGCGCGACGCGCTGTGACATTTTATCATTAACAACTAAATATCAAGGCAGGCAACTTTTTACATATTGCCCGTCTTTAAAGCCTCGACAACCAATTATATATTCGTTTGAAATGGTAAATAGCCTCTGATTCATATTAATATATGGAGCTGTTATATGAAATAGGAAACTTGTATATGAGTTTCGTCAGTTAAAGCCATTTAAAAGCTCTTTTAATATGGCGATCAGTGACTTGTGATAGTGAGTCAACAATAAAAAGTCGTAGTTAGTTACAATCTCTTAAAATTGATTAGCTTGCCCAAATAAAAGCGACAATGTCTACCTTAAAAGCCATAGTAATATATCACGCCGCCGATTTCAGATCATCAAAGACTCACCTGTCCTGTTTTGGGAACTAAAATTATGGAATCGATTTAGAATACAGCAAGTAATCAAAATCATGATCAAATTAGAAAAAAAAAATACATTCGGTAGAGGTATTGTAAAAAATGATGGGGCGATCACTTATTCAAAAACTAAGGTCTAGGGCACGATATCCGGTTTGAAGCATGTTTGTTGATTTTTCTATGCATAAGTTCGTTCTGACATCATCAACACATCGTGATTGCGTGACTGCGTGTGTATGTACCAACTTCCTCCAAATTGTATGCTCAGATTATAAAGAACTTTTCCCACGAAATCAAAAGTGTCGGTTTTATAGCTGCTATGCACTATGTAATTAAAAGTTTGAGGTAATCCGTACAGATTGCAAAAATGCTTTAAACATTGCGTAACATATGTGCAGGGCCGTGGGCAGAGTCCTCGGCGCCCGCGTGGGTAGCGGGGAATGGAAGTCAAGTGGCAGCAGTCGCCAGGCGACACCTAACACCGTGCGTCCGTAGGTGTGGAGCGACGCCGCAATCGAAAGCCTTGACAAACAACTCGTCATTCATTACCAATCTACGCCCGATATACTGTTACTTCACTATGTCATTGCGCAGTCTATGAGTAATCGATTTTAATACGACCATTCATACATTTTTGTTTGTTACGTTTATTAATATGGAAACAAATTTTTATGCAATTACTCGTGTTTATTAATAGAACCCATGTTCGCCATAAGCTATTCTTGTTCCTATATCTTCTAAACCAAGAAAGTGAACTAGCTAGGTCTTGCTCGCATGTTTACAAATGCTTCTTCATGCGAAAACTTGTACGGGGTTGTACTAAAGATGATTTTGGGCAGACAAATATGTATGCTTGTTTAACACACCACAGAGCTCTGTGTTCTGTTTGTACGTTGCTGGTTTCCAAACCTTTCTTTGAGAGGACAATAACTGAGAGGAAGGTGTCGCTGTAGAGGATAAATCAAATCATGAAGTGGTGGTGCACGTGGAGTGCCTAAGTATATTAAATTATAAGTATCAATTTTAACTCCTCCAAAATATCTACATATGTGAGAAATTATGAACTTTTTGATGATTACGTCTCTTTATTTTTATACTCGACTGTACGACTACTAATTAATTTTTTCCAGTTATTACTAACAATTTGTTAAGGATTTGGATTTAAATACAAGTATCTTCTTACACATCTCGGAACCCTGGGCTCTCGGACCTTTCGAAGGCATACGAGGGGCCGAAGCCAACTCACAGAGGCCCCTTAGATCATTTTAAATGATGAGGAGGCACCGGCCGACGATTATCCCTATATGCCCTATGCAAGTGCACCCAAGGACAACCGTTGGTACAGGACAATTGTTGTACGTGGAAACAAAACATATTGGGCTTTGGGTTTCAAACCGGCCAATAAAGGCAAGAAAGGGGTGGGAACTCTGTTCCTCGTCAGTGTTCACCCCAGCCGGCCAATAAAGGCAAGCCAGAGATGACAAGATTTCTCCCGGAAGATAGAGTCCGTGGGGTCGCTAATGCCCAAGAGCTCGCCACATTTTGCCCTGCGGGTTTCTGTATCTCTCTTGGTCTGGCTCCTCATCCTAGACCTGTTCCCGCAAAGTAAACTCTACCGGCACAAATCTAAAGTTCGGAGCGCGCAAGCTCCACCACGACGTCAACGTAGAGATACAGCGTTAATTATTATTATGAGCCTGTTATGTCCTACCGCAGGGTAGAGGCCTGCCTTCCATCTTTCCATTTTTTCCCGTCTCTTGCTACATCTGGCCAATCCTTTAGACAGGCGTCCAATTCGTCACGCTATCCCTTTCTGAACTCACCGCGTCGCCGATTCCTGTTATTCCTAAACCTGTAAAATATCAATAAAAGTATCAGTAAAATATAAAAAAATAAACCTGTAAAACATCAATCTTTAACTTTACTTAGACTTGTACTTTGGATTGGTTAAGGGCCGGTTTTTTGATCCGTAGTTAACTCAACCAATGGTTAAACATAGTAAACTAATGGTTGAATTTTAGCTAAATGTGAAAGGCAAAAAAACATGAATAAGTTATGACATTAGTTAGTATTTTTAACATGAATACATTCATGTTAGCCTTTCACATTTAGCCAAAATTCAACCATTAGTTACTATATTTAACCATTGGTTGAGTTAACTACGGATCAAAAAACCGGCCCTAATTCAAACCAACATATTTCCCAAATTATGAGTTCGCTTGGTTCGTTTTTCTGAGAACATTTTATGTTAAAGAAGTATATTGCATTCTACAGTCATTTTTTGGTGATTTTTTGTAACAGTCCTCATTAATTTTTAAGAAGTAATATAAGTATAATAATAATAATAATATCCTGGGACATTTTCACACACGGTCATCTGATCCCAAACTAAGCAGAGCTTGTACTATAGAAACCAGATAACTGATATACTACATTACTACTTTTTTTTTGTAAATACATACTTATATAGCTAATTACACCCAGCCTCAGGACAAACAGACATGTTCAGGCACATAAATTTTTGTCCTGGATGAGAATCGAACCCACGACCTGTGGCGTGATAGGTGGTATCTTAACCAACCACGCCAACTGGCCTGTCAATATATATTATAAACACAATTAAGTGAGCTCAATTAAGTAAATTTACAGCAGTAGATATCGCCATGGTAGACGAATATTGTATTAAACAATATAATCAATGTATCTGCTGTTTGCATCTTTTCTATTGGAAGTCCACCCTTTTTTATTTTGTCGTTCCTTGTTTGTGCCGTAGGGAATCTAACTCTAAAGACATTTTATAACGAACGTCGAGTAGTTGTTCTAGCCACCACGAGCTATATTCATCTACAAAGTGGTATGTAATCTTGCAGATTTTTTACTCGCTCAAGGATCTGGCGTATGTGACCTGGTAACTTATCTATTGTTTTTATTCAGGAGAGTATCAAGCCAGATTCTTGGCACGAAATAAGAAAGCCAAGGGAGATACGACCAACGCTACTTCGTCTGATGAAGTGATCCCGTCATTCACGTCTGCGCATAACATCAGAATTTAACCAGATAATTTTAGTCTTTTAATTCTGTCAATTCATTTTAATTCGCCAACACGTGTCAGAGTTAATAATGTTGTTCCTTTCAAATTAAGTCTCCACTTTGATTGATGTATAAACTGAGCCGTGTTTTTATGAATAATATATATTTGAATTAGCGGCCTAATCTTTTTAATTAGGGCGTAAAACCTAAATTCGTAGGTATACAAATAAGACGTGAGAGTAGCCTAGTGAGCTAGAGTTTACCTCTTAAAATTCTGTTTTTTACTAAAAATAACCTAATAATCCGAAAATTTTGTTTTTTAAAAGCTTTATAATCAACCAACTCAATATCGGGTTACGTATCTAAAGTTATTCTAACTATTTTCGATATAACTACGGTTTGGTCACATATGTTCATAACGTATATTGGTCGACTGAACTACTGTTTTACTTACATAATTTTTATTAAACTAAAATTAATTGCACTATCGAACGATTAATCTAATGATTTTTTAAGATATTGGATATTTCAATTATGTATGAAATATGTAATAGACGACTAGCCTACAGTTTTGTGTGTGTGTGTTTTGTGTTGTTTTTTGTGTTTTCTTAACATTCTTATTTTTATTATATTCCAGAAGAAAAGGGTCGGCGTCAGGTTGACTGCAGATTAAAGGAACGTAACCAAAACGAACCTCGGGGTGCCCCTGACGTCAACCATCTTCTTCTGGTTCAAAAGCACAAAAACAGACAAAATCAGGTTTTTGATCAAAAACCTAGGTTTTTGTTCAAAAACCTGATTTTGTCATAAACGTGCGACATTTGTAAACAAACTATGATTAAACGATTCTTTTGTGTTTTCTTAACTTTCTTATTTTGGCTACAAATATTGACCATAGTACAAACAACAACAGTAGGTGAATTGTCCGTTAGTTATCAACCTGCTAATGATATTATAGCTGAATAAACCGTAGGTGAATTCTCCTTTATGTATTTCGTTCATTAGTTATTATAAAAATCTGTGATACGATCTTTAGGTATTTTAAACAGTAGGTCTTTTGAGTGTAGTTATCTCAAAAATAGTTAAAATAGGATTAGATATTATATATAATACGTAACCCAATATCGGTTGTTAAAATCATGTAATCTTTTTATTTGTACTTGTTTACTTTTGTTGTATTTTGATACCGATTTCCAAAATTATACGTATTTTAAAAGTGGCAAAAGATAGCCTTTTTATTTATTTTAGCTCGTATTTCCAATTTGTCTGTCCAAAAATTTCTTCAGCACAAACCCACACAAGTGTTAGCATGCACTTTTAAACACGCGTCTTGATGCTCAGAGGCCAGTAAAGGAATTAGATCAGGTTGAACTTGAATGATATGGCGCCATGGCTGGCTGATGAAAATCTTTCCAAAATATGAGAGCTCATCCGGATAACAATGTACCTTCCTAAATCAAAATATTCAATACCAACAAAAAACGGAGGCGCAGGTTATCTGTTTTTATTACATTAAAGAAATTAATTAGTTACAGACATTGATTCGTTCCTACTTAAAATAATAATGATTGCACCATATTATTTCTAAGAAACAATTTTTTTTTCTCACACTATCATAATATGAGAGGCTCCAAGAAAATTACTTAACGACACGAAAACTTTTATAACGGTGATAAACAACAATCACATGACACTCGCGGTGGAACCGTAATGTACATAACAAATTGATAAACACTGGACAACGGACTACGAACGGCTGTGTTGCTACTCTAGACCTCGATAACACGGTGTCGTATAATGAATGTAGTGTAAGTACCTACGTATGTACTAACATGCGTGCTATTACATAACACTGCATCTACATAAGGGCACAGACCATCACATGCCGATGACATCATGGCGCCCGACTTACTGTTACATACAACGTTACACGTGATCTGAATAAAAAAAATACGCGACTTCTAATACAAGCGCGACTTATGCCTTTGTGACTTGTGAAAACCGTGGAAAATGTTAGCAAATGTTAGTAAGAAATGCAAATGACTATCTTAAACGCTGTCTCTGCACAAAATGATAATAAAGGCTAATAACAACTATACGGAGTTCGCAACTAAGAACACTAAGATTGTAAAGTTCCAGGTACACATACATAATTACCAAGTTTAAAGCACTGGCAGTGCATTGTTAGCATGCCTCATATTTTAATGTTAATTCTTCAACCACTGCTGTAGGTAAAGCTTTATTCGCATGGGCGAGCGGGGCGCGAGCGCAAACGAACGGTGACACAGCGCTAAAAATAGAGCTCGGACTCGGACTCAGGGCCGATACGGGCGGCGCCGCCAGACCTGTCCCGGCCACCCCCGTCACCCCCGTCCCTCGCACGAGGCCCCGACGATCCCCCTCCGCCATCTTGTTGCGCCACAGACCGTAGCGGACAACTTAGGTCTAGATGGCAAGGACACCGCAGTCAACTTGAATACTTTAGCTGCAGGAGGTTACGATGGCACTCAACTATTAATAAAGCAAAACGTAGAGACATTGAACTCTGGGGATGCTTGCTTAAGTATGCGTTTATGTTTTAACACATAGACCATAGGAAATTGCATAATAAAAAGTTGAACCGGTTTATTGCTTCTCTCACTTCAATAAATCCTATGATCTTAAGATTCTGCTAATAAACAAGTTTGACATGGCATGATAAAAAATATGCCAATCCTCCAACTAGAATCCATCTTTAATTGCCATTCTTTTACGATTTTGTATTCACATTAAAATTCTACCTATTATAATCAATAACCAACAACCAAAAAAACGTCTTATATTATACATCTAATTATCTTAGATGTATGAAATATTAGCTTTTGCCCGCGGCGTCGCCCCCGTCGAGTTCGGAAATTATCCCATGGGAACGTACTACCGGGATAAAAAAGGGGAAAAGATGTCCTAATCCAGATCGTGGTCTACCCGTGTGCCAAATTTCGTCCAAATCCGTTCAGCCATTTTAGCGTGAAAGCGTAACAAACAAACAAACTCCCTTTTGCATTTATTATAGTTAGTATTATAAGTTTCTAAATACACCTACTATTCGAAATCGAGACTCGACAAAACATAAAAAACTAAGAAAATTGGGATATACATCTCATCGATTTATTCAGATTTTATATCATGTAAGATATTACTGAAGTCAAATGGAGCATGTGGTTTCATAATAGCTGAGGTTGGCTACTAGTAGACCAGCAAAGGAGTTAGTAAAGTATCAATATGAAATAAAATGTTACAAATTTTGAAATTTCTTACATCAGTCTTGTTGGACGACTGATCTATCTGTTTTTAGGGTTCCGTAGTTAAATTGCAATATCTGAACCCTTATAATTTCGTCATATCCCTAAGTCCGTCTGACCATCCATCCGTCGGTCCGTCCTATTTGCACTATATCGATGAAAATTGGAAAGAAAGTGTATTCTGTGCACCGCTAAAGAATGGTGTAGTGAAAT
This sequence comes from Dicycla oo, assembly GCA_948252095.1. Lineage (NCBI taxonomy): Eukaryota > Metazoa > Arthropoda > Insecta > Lepidoptera > Noctuidae > Dicycla > Dicycla oo. The sequence goes on from OX411718.1 coordinate 16,285,010, forward strand.
TACAAAAAAAAAAACAAAACATTTATTGGTGGTTCTCCACATACTTGTGTTGTGTATCCCCGAGGGATGAAGAAAAATAAATTCAATACACATAAGCGTGTAACGTATGATTGGATCACATAATTAAAAAGATTGGTCGTTGGTCGGGTCTGGTCTTTCAGGCCAGAGGAAAATGTACTAAGCGAAAACGATGCACATCCCTGGTGCGCAGGGTTCGGGCTAGCTCCAGCGGCATCCAGGGGTCATTTGCGCAGAAGTTCGATTGTCAATACCCTAAATCATTGCTGTATGGTTCACAATCTGAGCAATCGAAGTTTGTAATGTGTTTGTGATGTTCATGTGAAATCTTTTTAAAAGTTCACTGGTCCGCGCCGGCTGCAGCGCACGCACAGCACGCAACAGATTTTGGTTTGCTCTGGATGAATTCATATAGCACTGCGTCCACTATCAGTACAGAGCCCGCACCGAGCGGGGCCTCACAAGATATTCCTTGTGACGTCACCGGTACAACTTATTTTTGAATTCACTGCATCACCGTGCAGTGGAATGAATTGTCAGTGTCATCCGACTGATGTGTGTCAGTGTCATTATTTTTCTAAATGTTATTTTTTGTTTCGTCAAATAAGATTTGAGTATATCAAGCAGTTTCGTAGATCTTGACAGGTGAATATAATCAAGAAATCTTTGTTCATAATGAAGTACCTACATCAGTAACAAATAATGAATGATACTCTCCAAACATTGGTCACTTCAAGCTTATTTCATAAAACCACATTCTACGTTTAGTTTTACGTTGTTCCTCTTCTGCCAACAAGCAACTGATAACAATAATATCTTCGTCAATCTCCATGACAGACGAAGTCTACCAACAACAACAAAAACACTCAGACTAAATAAAAAATCCGGACACAGGGGACGCATGCCATCGGCAAATCCGTTCAATAAGTTGCGTGCCGTGCGTACGTTCCGGCCGGCGCGGACCAGTGGACGTTCACCTTTATTGTATGTTTTAAATTTTTTTGTCAAAATAAACGTTTTTATTTATTTATTTATTTTAAGCGAGCTTTTTTGAGATATGGGATTTTTTTGGTTAAAACTGCAGTGATAACTTTGTTTTTCATAGATTTTAGTAACTATACCTACTATATAAAAAATACTATGACATACAAACTTATTTTTGCGGTCCATAAAATCAATTCTGTGTATACGTAAATATTCATCACAGCTATCCTTCCTGGCGCGTGTTCGCAATTGGCGGTTTTTTCTTTCGTTTATTTTCTTCGTTTATCGAACGCGTGCTAAGTGCATTTCTTAAGGTTCATATGAATACTAAAGCTTGCGTAAACGAGTCAGATGGGTAGGCGCAGGAATTCATCCGTAACGCTCATTGTTACAAAAGCCTAAAAAATAAACAATGGACGCTACATCCCATCTTATCTTATTGTTTATGTAACAATCTAATCAGATGGTTTAATAAATAATATTTTTTGAAGAATAGTTTTTTAACTTTAATATAAGTACTATAATCACAGTACCTATATTAAAAGGTTAAAAAAATATTTAGCTCAAAACAATATTTTACTACCTACCCTATACTCATTGCGTGCGCCCCCGCACGCAATATCTATACAGGGTTATTGGTAAAACCCCAGCAACCTCTTAAGGGGTCATTGTACTCATCATTATGAACAACTTTTACTATGGGACCAAACCTGAAATCGCGAAAAAAAATCGCGAAGAATAATTTGAAGAATTATGCGAACATAAATGTACTGAACAGCTGATTTTTTTTTTCGCGATTTCAGGTTTGGTCCCATAATAAAAGTTGTTCATAATAATGAGTACAATGACCCCTTAAAAGGTTGCTGGTGTCTTACCAATAACCCTGTATTAGGTAGGTATAGCGTTATAATTATATTTGTACAACAAGTGGTTGACCAGCGATAAAAAGGTCACAAAAACAGATCGTTCTTCAAATAACCTTTAATTCATACATTATTTATAACTATATATATAGTTTATAACTTATAATTCATACATTATTCATTAGCTAAAACGTTAAAAACCCGTAACTTGACAATACATAACTTAGAAATTTTGTATACAACTATTGTATTTGTGGAACCTAATTTGAGATTTGTTCATACCGAATCCGCTAAGGACACGGCTTCTTGAACTACAGGAAGATGATGTCACTGCTTCAACTGGTTTTGCTTATTATTCGATTGGTGTTTAGCAAAGAGTCGAATACGTCAGCCAGTCGATCCGGTCGTAAATGTTTGTCTAGAAAATACATAGCTGTCTCGTTTACCGATCTTGTATGAGATGCATATGAAGACAAAAATCATTCCAGATGCGAGAACGCATAAATAGTAATCATATAATATTGGCCACGACGTTCTTCAAGACACTATATTAGTTATAAGTATGCAAGTTCTCATTCAATTTCATTCCATTGTTGTTGGGCGACGCGCCGACGTTGAAGAGCGAACGTTGCGGTGTTCACAGGCGCAGCGCGGCGCGTCCTCCAACATTCCTGGAACTTTGTACCGACAGACGTTTGTCCTCTACATTGAGAACATTCTCGTTTGGATCCCACATATTATTTTTTACAGAAGTCACTTCAATTCCAAAGGTTTATTCATATTTTCTTTATTCTAGGTATGTACTTGAATATGACCTCAGCCCTTTTTTCTATAGGTAGGTACCTCTATCTGCAATTGCGAACCTAACAAACCTTGGGATAATCTCTTGACCATAACTAAGTAATTAGTCAGATGTAGCCACATGCAATCAATATAAATTATTATTCATCTAAGTGCCACTAGTTATCCGCAAGCTTCCATCAATCCTACGCCAGTAATGAAATAAAACTAATTGAAATTGAATAATATGAGAAGGTCTTCAAAAGAATGAGATCATCCAAAGACCTCGACTGATGACACAAGACGTGATTCAACAATACTCACATCCTAGAAGGTGAATTCATAGAAGCTATAGGCAAAGTAAATAGCAAATACTAAATACAATGTGATGTTACAAAAACACTACATTAATTTGCGGATTGTGCTGAAGACCTCATATAGATAATAAGCGGCCATTATGCGTAGCTAAAACAAGAAAAACGTTATTACACTAATTGCAGTAAAACGACGTGATAGGTATAAGAACACGAACGGCTACTAAAATTGTAGATATAAAACAATTTTATCACATGCATCAATTTAAAAAAAAATATGTTAATATTATTGAAACCAGACTTAATAGCAAATAACATGGAGAAACGAGGCGCTAAAATGAATTAGTCAAGCTCAATAATACTGTAGTGTCAACTGATAACGTGAGCCGGTCATTATACTGAGCTTGCGGTTCGTTTGTTCAAGCGTTTAGCAAGTAGTGTATGCAGGCAGTGTTGTTCAAATAGTTTGGTGTGGGTGTGGGCTACGAAAGAGCGGCCCCGTGCTATATCCGCCGGTCGCGCTGTCGAAATCGCCGCTTGCGCAATGCTCTTTGGACGAACCGGTAACATACATAAGCAGAGACGACCGCCACTTGAACGAGATATAGTTCTTAAAATTACACTACGAGTGCGCTCTTACTTATCCGTCTAACTTACACGTGGCATACCAACTTATTCACCACCTTCAGAAAGATCCGATAAGTTTCTCCAGGAGATAACTCCGGACAAATTGTGTTCCATTTTTTTATCTGTAGTATCTATTCCAACACTGTAAAACATGCACATAAGCTTATTAATAGAAACCCCATAAAGACCCTAAAACGCAACTAATAAATAATTTCTTGCAAGATAATTACTAAGAATTTTTCATTTACTGAAGTACTTACATATTTAAATATGGCAATCGTAATGGTATGCGGGTGCTTAATTGTACCTAAATATAGTCACACTGACTCAACAGCCTTTACAAGTTTACAAGAAAACATTTTAAGGAACACTTGGCGTATTACACGCAAGCCGAACTATGTACATTATTTACAGTCGACGGCCTGTCGCTAACATTAGTTATTCATTAGCAGAATCTTCGAGGCAACGCAAACGGTCAAGGTTGTCACAACACAAGAGACACACCACTCGTAAATACTGCAAAAATCAAACAAAGGTCACATTGAGAACTCGTTTACCGCTGTGTGCTTCTTCGTTCGAATTCTCATTCAACGGAAAGCTATTAAACTTCAGCCTTTCCAACATAACATAAACAGGTTAGTTATATTTTGTATATTTTATCTCTACATTGATTTGGAGAAATAATTTACGAAGGTTGTATTCGGTGCCAACCATCACATTACTTGTTTTGTCTCAGAATGGCAATTGATGCGTTACAGTGCAAAGGCGCTTACGCTGTTATTATTTTCAATGCTTCGTGAAACTAACGACTTCCAATACAGAACAGCATAAGCGACGGTTCTTTATATAAAGGCTTTTCAATATAAACGATAACTGAAAGTAATTACTATGATATGACTCCAGAGGGTATAATTACGAATCTACTTATAGATCCAGGCTGTAATGCATGAACCGGAGCAGAGTTAGGTGCAATGGCCGATGCAATCTGTCCGTAATTAGTCTAGTCTGCCATAGAAACAGCACAGTGTTGGCGGACGACAGGCCGGGCGAGATTTCTGCGAGATGAATTCTCACGCGACAGGCGCACCGCATCCTTTCCACTGCTCCGCCCACGTTTGCATATATTGACCGCTTGCACATAAAAAAAAAAAACATAAAACTCGTCGCTAAGCAACGTTTTGGTGTTTTCTTGCGACCTTAGAAAACCCGTCTCAATATTATCCCTGCTGTATTATTCAAGTTGCATACAAGTCACAATATTACACAGTACCAATGCATATAATGTTTCATGCCATCCAAGTTCTTACGTGATGAGATCACGTAGAGTCTTTATTAAGTACGAGAAAATAATTACACAGGTTATTAAATGTAGTAGAAATTAATTCCACACTATAATGTGTGTGTGTGTGTGTGTGTGTGTGTCATCGTCAATCACTATGTATATACCTACCTATATTCTTTTACAAAATGGCATTATGTTTGCAACCATGACACAACCCTGAAAAGCTTTACAACGTAGTAAAGGTTGGATATTGTACATCAAAGTTTAATCTAAAGCATTTTTTATATTAACGTTGGCTATTAATTGGCTATCAAGAACTTATTAAAAATAAAAGCGAAATGTAAACCATTGATAATTTGATAAGCTCTGATGATACGTGGGTCGGTTGGAAAGTTCGTAGCCCTACATGAAAATAAAGGAAGTCACTGACCAAAGTATTTTTATTTTTCTACGTCATTCTACGATGTCTCTAAATAGCACAGTTTTTTTTATATATATATATGATGGTACGGAACCCTCGGTGTGCGAGTCCGACTCGCTCTTGACCGGTTTTATTAGATTATGTTTAATCACATGAATAGGAGATGCCTATGTCCAACAGTGGGGTGCGATAGGCTGAGTTGATTGATTGACATGAATAATAAGCGTAGACAAGCAAGATACATGACTACCAGAGTCTTGTCGCAACATCTCAAGCAAGGAATGGGACAAATCCAGCGGCATTTTAAAAATAATTTCTTAGAAACCACAAAACGCATGACGTTAGCTTTATGTTAGCTTTACATATCATGCATTTTAAGCATGACCTCAGCGTCTCGCGCTTGGCTGCTCTCAACAATAAAATATAAATTCGTTCCGTTCCACACGACGCTATAAAAACTCTTGATATTAGGCTCAGATATTAAATATCTACGTTACGTGATGTTTGTCGGTTTTTGCTACTATTTCCAGTGCCTGACGGTAACCTTAAAATTAGTCAGCAATACACAACTAGCCTCAAATGTACACAGCTTAAATACGTCCAATGCTCGGTGACTAAATAACTCGGTAAACATTCTGTGATCACTTTCGGTACGGTACTCTATCCGCTCCTTGACCTGCTGAATATCAAAACAGTGTGAATTCATTCATATCATCTCAGTATATTTAATCATCGATAAATATGTGAAACTCAATAGAACTTCAATAGTGGATGCATGAAAGTAGTACTTATACAAAACAAGGAATGAGGACTATTTATACGCCAATAAATATTTTAATTTGCTCGTTACTGCTCGAGCAATCGCATCAGATCTGCATGCGCAAGCAATAACAGTCGTCAACATTCCACATAACAAGACACCCATTACAGTAGAAAATCACCCCGAGTAGATTCCGCAGCAGCGTTTGACCCGGCTCATGGTGTCTCAAAGGCATCATGATATTTATCTTACATACCAACCAGTACTTTATGTACGGTTTTTATACTTTTTGCGTATCTTTTTAGGATCTTAAGGTAAATCCAATTCCGTACTTATCTTATTACGCCCACATAATGTTCTTAATTTATACGTATATTATCGTGTGCCAGTTCATTCAGCAAAAAGTAAAACTAAACGTTATAATGGAAAATAGTAATCTACAAACATATTACCTACACGCGTCGTGTGGGTGCAGTAGATTATTACATTTATTACAGAGAGTTTACAATTCAATTCAATTCAAAACGTTTATTTCGGACAATAACAATTCATATTTTGTTAGTAGGTACAGTATTTTAAACTATGTTAGTACACATAATATATAAAATCAAATCAAAGTCAAATTAAAGTTAAACCAAAATTAAATTAAATTAAAGTCATCAAAAACATAATAAAACTAATCAAAACCAATGAAAACCCCTACCAATCGCCAGGCCCCGAGTACCCAGGAACGTGTGCATCCAGTGCCCGACGATTGGACTATCCCTATAACTTTGTCCCTTAATGTCCTTAGGATTAGGAGTACCAACGTGGTACTCCCCCTCACCCTACGCATTACTGATGCAGTTCTCTTTCGCAAAATAGCAAAGAAATCGTTAGTTTGCCTATATGGAAACGTTTCAGACGCACTACAGTATCTACGGAGACCCAACAGCATCCTAAGGGCATTGCAAAGCACACGCAATGCGCTGTAGTCCCGCCGCGTATATTTCACCCACAGCCTGCAAGTGTAAAAAGATTGACAATACTTTGAAAAGCGTAATCTTTACGCCATCCGTACAGCGTGCAAACTGCGAGCTAACATACTACATTGGACCGACAACGCCCTACGCTCCCTCTCCATGTCTGCATCGTCCGAGAGATCCTCCGTCACCACATGACTCAAGTATGTGAATTTTGATGCTCGTTTCAAGGGCATTCCATTCAGTTTGATCAAAGGAATCTCGGACAATACTCGGTTTTTCTCTTTAAAAATAAGGAACTCACTTTTTTTAATGTTATTAGTGAGCCCGTGAGAGGCCGCGTACAATTCACATATTTTAATTAATTTCCTTAACGCGTTGATTGAAGGACCCAGCAGCACCATGTCATCTGCATAACTCAGATTATTGACTGACACACCGTCCATAGAGCAACCTACAGTGGCACTGCTGAGTTCCTCAATCTACTTATTAATATAAATATTAAACATGGTTGGCGAAGTTAGTCCACCCTGTCTAACGCCGCACACTAACTTATATGGGTCAGAAAAGGAATTCGTCCACTTGACCCGATTACTTTGATTTTCATACCATTTCAATACACTTATTAACTCCCTAGGTACATTCAACTTCACAAGCTTTTCCCATAACTTATCATAGCAGACCAGATCGAACGCCCTAGAGAGATCAAGAAAGGCCGCATAAACTGGCGTTACAGACAGGTATTATACGGACAAGAAGTCCGTAAAATACCTATCTGTGTCTGCTTGAGCGCCAAAATTGCACTTTCAGTCGAGAGTCCCGTTCTGAAACCAAACTGTGCATCATTCAGTTTTAGATGTCCACTAAGTTGGCGCTCCAGCAGACCGTCAAGTACTTTACCAATAATTGTGGCTAATGAAATCGGCCTATAATTATTTATTTCCGACAGGTCCCCTGTCTTATTTTGACAACTATCACGACAACAGTCTCCATTAGCTCTGGTGGTAGGTAGATATGAATTTCGGATACAAAAAGTATACAGCATTGCCAGTTCGAAACAGATATGCGGTCCAGCGTGCAGAAGATGCTCGACGCCCAGTCCGTCATGACCAGGAGACTTACCTTTAGATAAACTTTTAATAACTTTCGAAACAGCCTTCGCTGTAAAACCAAGAGGCGTCTTTGATATACCCGGACTCGGCACCGTCCATCTCCTGCGCAGGCGACATTTGAGACTGGACTCTGAAATGATCACGAAAGACGTTAGCGATCTGGGGGCCAATTGCAACGTTTGCAATTGTGTTTCAACAACAGTTCAGTTTCGATCGCGGTTCGATAGTTACCAAAAAAGTCATTCTACTATTCTTTATGCAAAATGGAAACTAAACTTAAACCGAATCGTAACGGGCACGTAACAGCGGGTAACCTGTGTAACCAACATTCCAAATAGTATGTTTTAATAATACCACAGAAAAAAAAAGTTGAATCTAATAATATTACTAAATACGAATAAGTGCTACTAAAAGTATTTTTAATACAAAAACATATCTAAACCATACTTATACTTTTAGCCTGTATTTTTTTTTGTAACATTTCAACTTTATAAATAATAAAAACTCAGAAGAACGTTTCGTTTTCGGCCCCAGCTTGCGAAGTCTGTGAAACGGAAGGTTTCAATTATGTTAAAAAGATAATGATGCGACTAAACGTCACGCTCATGTTCGGTTTTGTTAGCAGAATAGCTTTTGAGATTGTTTCGATCGATCGGTGACTGAATTGAAACGTAACCGTAGTTGGATCGTTGTTACATTAGTGGAATGCGAAAATGCTCAAAAGCCGTGGTTCAGCTGCCATTCAATTGCGATTTTTTAACAATTTTGTTAGTAGAATCGGCCCCCTGTTCAACATCCGTCTTACCAGCGATACACATAGGAAGGCGCCTTCGGATTCGAGCTATTTGTCAGCTTCCAGAACTTTGAAAAATGCTTATTTACAGCAACAATTACCACGAACGATGGCAAACAAATACAGGATTCTTCTACACGATGGCCAATCAAAGACAACAATAATAAAAAATTAAAAAACACAAAACAGTTGAATCACCTACGTATAGGTCGTACTCCAGGATCACATAAAGTGCATAATTTTATTTTATAGTATTTTTATCGACTTGCTTGATCATCCAATAAATCTGGATGACAGCATTGTAGCATCAGCCTATTAGTAACGAGAATGTAATGTAGGTTCAGCCACCATCCACAGCCACGACTTCACGACTCCTTGTCAAGTCAAACTTGATGATGTCACCAAAGCAAACGATGGCGAACTCACAAGGCTACGCAAAGAAATAAATAAGAAATGGTTTGATTCTACACACAGCTGCGGTTTGTGCATGTGTGTGAAGGACCTCGACCGCTATTTCGTGAGCCTGTCGCCGGCCAAATAAAGCTAAACTAGGTACATTGACTTGGTCTACTTACCATACATGTTGTGAAAGCATACCCAAAAAAATTATTTACTGAAAATAAGTTTACCTACTTAATAATTAGTTTAATATTGCGTGCAAGATTTTTCATTGTCTACAATATTTTTATTACATGGAATGGAGCGAATGGTATTAGCGTGGCTAGGTACTGGGCCAAACAAAAAAATTTACTTGATTTCGAACAATATTTTCCATCGACACAGCTTTCATAGTTTCAACATAATATTACATTAGGATTATTTTTCTACATCACTATGTAGAAAAATATTCCTAAGCGGTAGAAAACCCGATGCAAAATAATATTAATAGCTGTGCAACGACGCATCAAATAATAAATTATAAAAGCAATATTGCCCTATTGCATACACGTACCTACATACTGAAAAACATCGTGATGAGGAAAAAATAGACATAACTACATCCATGATTTAATTCTAGCTTCAATGATGAAACAACTACAGCACCTAGGATGTGTCAATGAATATGTACATACTTAATCAGTAATTACTGTTTAAAATATGTTAGCTAATATCTATTCATGATTGTTTTGCAGGTTTATTCATGAAGCTTTAATTTCCTAGACAACAAATACTTAGTTTTATATTTTTAACCTTGTCGTTCAATTTAAGACTAAAATGTTGTTTTTTATGCATCTTATTCATCACATAAATTCTGAGTTCATACTTAGACAAGTACTTATTTATTAGCATTTGACATTTGATTGCCACCTCAAAACACGTCATCTCTACTTTTTTACGTGGGTCATATATTATAATGTTCCACAGAAACATAGATATTCGCATTCGTGGCTACATTGGCAATTGTTTTTAAAATTCCCCTAAGCAAACCTACAGTGTTTCTTTGCGTAAGTTTAAATGCGATTTAAAACCTAATGAAAAACTTAAAACAAGCAATAATGCGTTACTTTGAGGATGTGCCAACATACATACCATTTTGCGTTGCTAACCAATAGCGTAGTTAATTGCACGCCATTTACCTACTTAAATCTTGTAACATTTGCATTCAACCTTTTCTTATAACTTTCACTCATCGTCATCTGCCCATTCTTCTTGTTCTTTTTCAAAATGACTTGGGTATTCTCATGAACATAACAAAGATATTTTAGTATTTTGGAATTCATTATAAGTTGGAACAAGTGGAGTAGTTACATCGAATCGCCTTCCTTTTACCGCAACATGTGGACACGTTGGTAAATAATGTAATTACTTACGTAAACAAGCAAGAGCAGTTTCAGTAAAGTGTGAAGTTTGGGAGAGTTCATTGATCGCCTGTTTGAGCAGATGTTACGACTTCTGTGTCGATGCTGCAGACTGTTGCCTAGATATCGTGGTTGACCGTGTCACTGCGCGCGTCACCGTCGCGCCTCCTGTCCCTAATCACCCGCGCTACTTCAATTGTCACATTGTGGATCACAATGAACCACCATGACGCACTTTATGAAGAAACACATTTGATTTAAACTGCTAATTCGGCTTTTTCTACTACTTAAACAACATTACTGGCCTAAAGCACTTGCCGTAGCACACACATGTATCCCGTGGGTATTCACACATTTTTCTCAAATAAAAAATAACCTCGTACCCATGTTCCATCCACATGCTCAGGTTTCAAGAGGTAACGCCGCGCCGGTGCGGCGGCGGCGCGCGCGCTGCAGTAAGGAGATTATGTAGTATGCTCACAATTTCACAAAAGAAAAAGCACAAGTGTTGCAAAACCGGAACCTCAAAAATGATAATAAAAACACTTCGCTCCATTATAATGCATTGCCACGTTTTATACACACATAGTTTTAAACAAGTCTGAGGAGCTCCTGGCTAAGTAAGAACAGCCGCACGGGTCGATCCATCAGGTTAAGCTACGCTTGCCGGGGTTGGTCCATGGATGGGTGAGACTTCTCCATGCCTCGGAAAGTACGTTAAGCCGTTGGTCCCGGCTGTCATTCGAGGATCTTCGAGTCGACAGTCGTTACGGGTCGTCAGAATCCCGAAAGTCTGACAACCAGTCTTTCCGAGAGGTATCGTATTACCCAGTTACTGGGTTGTGGAGGTTAGATAGGCAGTCGATCCATGTAAAATACTAGTTTTCAGCTGCATCCGATAGACTGGAAACTGATCCCAACATAGTTGGGAAAATGCTAGGCAAATTGATTAGTTTTAAACAAGTTAGTCCTGGCGTTAAAAACGTCACGTCTGTTTTGTAAACCCTAATTTTATCCTTACAGCACATTAACATATCTGTCGAATATTGGATAACTTTGACGCGACTGACCTCCACACACCCTTCCTTGCACATGGCAAGAGGTTGATAGGTCAAGACTGTACAGACAGCCACAAAAAGCGCCAAGGAAAGTATTACTTCAAGCAACGTTCAAGTATTTGGTATTAATAAGGTAGGCCAAATATTTCACTTTCAGCCCTATTCATATCTTGGATGAATTTATTTTTGAAAGAAAGTAAAAGTATTTATTAGGACTCGCACAGGAAGAACCCTAACTAAATATGACTACAGAAACATAGAAGAATATAAAGAAAAATACTCCCACCACCAGCAAATATTAAAAGCCATGTTAAAAGTAACAGTTTATAAGCTAACTCTCCAACACCACTAAACCACCTTCACCACCACCAACCACCAAACCCAACGCCACCTTTTAAACAAATAATTTTCAACCTAACACTTTCAATTAAAAGATCGTCAGTATGGACACGTTCCAGTAGCTACATTATATTCGTGCCGCACGACTCCAAGTACTTCCAACACATCACAAGACTGCATAACCAAGCCTTAGGTTTAACTTCTTTTTAATAGGTGTTAGCTTTTGCCCGCGGCTTTGCCCGCGTGGATATCGGAACGTATAAAACTTCCTCTTGAATCATTCTACCATTCTATCTATTGATGAAAACCGCATTAAAATCCGTTCAGTAGTTTTTAAGATCATCGCGAACATATAGACAGACAGACGCGGCGAGGGACTTTGTTTTATAATATGTAGTGATGTGATTATTGATGCTTTTGGAATTTCCTATCTCAGTTAGAGCCTAAAATTGCGTGTACCTACTTTTTCCAAACAACAAACGCGGAATTTACAGACGTGATATTATGATTGTAACCTACGATATTTTTTAGTTTGCAGACATTTAAGGGCTAATTTCACCAATGAAACTGAACGTGTTCAGCACATCTAAACCGCGCTCAAGACCTGTCAGTGTCAAAATTGTTATGGAATATAACATTGCCTGCTATTAAACTTGGTTTAGAAGTACGGATCGCGTTCAGTTTCATTGATGAAATCAGCATTAAGGCTTATTTTCACCACACATCACTAAACGCGTTTAATGCTAAACGAGTTTAAAACATCATTCTGTCTCTGTCATCTTCAAATGATTGAAAGAAACGGAGCGATAACTTAAACTCGTTTAGCGTTAAATGTGTGGTGAAAATGAGCCTAAGTGCGGATTTCACCAATTGAAACTGAACGCGATCACCACGTAAACCACGTTTAAGAGCTGTCACTGTCATTATTTTCTTTGGAATATTGACACTGACAGCTCTTGAACTCAGCTTAGATGTGCTAATCGCGTTCAATTTCATTGGTGAAATCCGCACTAAGTCATTCTGGGATACGTCTATCAAACAGCCTCAATATACTCGTAAACCAGATATTATTATAGAAACAAAAGTTACAGCAAATTGGACCTAGTTATGCAGAAAGCAGCCATATGGCACTTTTCCAAAAATGAGTTACACACAGTCATACTAATTTCGACATACAAGATTTTTTGCAAAAACAGCCATGTCGATATCTCTATTTATCACGGAGATATGAACCGTCAAATGCAGGATTGTCCATACATCCATAATGCAACCATCAACAGAAAAATGCTTATAACTCTTTACTTTTTTCCGACATGGCTGCTTTCTGCATAACACGGTCAAATTGAAGAGGCTCTTGGTAAGTGCTTAGTAATAATATTTCTTGGCACCGTTCCTTCCCAATAGCATAAAGATTATTCCTATTCCAATAGTTTCACTTACGACCTTCTATGTGGGGAAAACACAACAAGACCGTCTTCTCAGGAAATATCGTAGGTAATGAAAATAAGATTATATTAAGAATGTCGTTCTGAAATGCAGGTACATTACAACTAGGTATTCTATCAAAAATCATCTCTTTTAAAGATAGGCAACTACAGAAATAATGAATGGTTTGTAATGACCTCCAAGAATTTTTGTATAGGATGCTTTAATAACTACCGTAAACTGAAGGCCTGCTCACAGTGTAATACCGGTAGCAGTACACTATTTAATTAAGTCTCCTACAACCTTAGCTCTTCTAGTATCCACATTATTATATGCTTAATAGCATTAAGTTAGCATAGTATAGCAAAACCGTAAATATCTTCCAAGTACAAACCAAAACCTTGCTTAAAATGATGAGATTATTACCTACCTAAATCAATTTGAAGGCACGTACTATTTTCAAATCTTTTATTTAAAAAAACGTACGTATGTCATCTAGGATCATGGCATGTGACATTCGCATTACTTTACACCAAATGATATTTATTCACCATAGAAGTTCTTCAAGGTTAACTGATCTTCATTATTAGTATGTTTGTGTTTCGATTTTCACGTACAATCTACTAGTAGGTAACTGATAGGCTAAACTTTCTTTTACTTGAAGGATTGAAGTAAGTACCTAACTCTCCAGCTTAGCTCATAAATTGTGCTCATTGGGTACTGTATGTGTATTCTGTTAAATGATATTCCTAAAGGGGAAACTTATTACAACTATGAAAAAGGTACAACATATGCTTACGGTGACTATTAAAAGAGATACACTTTAATAATCTTTAAAGTATAAGCGCATTCTAGAAATAAAATCTCGCCATATTTATAGCTTTAAGCTCTTAAAAGAAGCTCGTTTATAAAAAACGTACACTTGGATATAAAGGCCCCGACTACTACTCAACTTGTCTTCTTATTAAATGGCGTCGCAGATGGACTTTCAGTGTATAAAGTTCAAAGATTTCACACAGATTTCATATTTAGTGGCGTCATAATTACTCAAAATTGATTAAAACCAAAACCATCATAATTACGTATTATATCTTTCCACATTTTCATGTTGATTACATTAAATGCTTAAAAAAGAATAGGATAAAAGTGAATATAAAAATTAAATGTCAAAATTTTGTAAGGTGACGCGACGCCTTTAGAGGTTCCCGTTGATGTCTTTTGTAGGAGACTTGTGACTTAGTGAGCGCGCTGCGTGAAGCACCGCCCGCTACAGAGTAATGAATAAAATACCGAATCCGTCACACAACAATAGAGCACTATTGGGAAACTGGACTATGGCCACTATGGCCGAACAGATCTCATCCCAAGATTGTCTCACCGGTACTTTAATCAACCGATAATTCATTTCGACGAAGTACCCAGCGAGTATGATAGAAATTAGATATAAGATACGAATCATACTCGCAATAATAATCTATTTCTTGCTTGTGATAGAAATCAACCAGTGAATGAAAGTACCTACTAGTTGTTTAGTTTATGTAACCTTCTATGTACCTAATTGTTCATACAAAATTATTTTACAGGTTTTTATTTGGTTTTCTTATCGACCTATGTCGTCATTGCCTATAGGCATTATTTCAATAGGTGCCGTACCGTATTTAGAATCCGATATATACCTATTCAATTTCTAAACCGTACCTTGCAGAACATGTAAATGTGCCAATTAGTTTGACTATAATAAAATTTACCTAAAATGCATATACAAAAGCGTTTGCTTATTTCGTAACTATCTTAATAATACACATCAAAATCCTTATAAAGTTTGACATTTTGGTGGCTAATGGATAAACACTAAGTTAAAATTAAGAATGAAGTCTCGTTAATCCTGTCTGCTATGGTAGTGTGAATTACGTAATGTTGGTAGTGAGATATTCAGCGAAAGGTCACAGTGCTCGGTGACCGTGGCGGGCAGAGGGTACGGGGGCGAGGAAGTGGCGCTGCGGGGGGGGGGGCTGTTCGGCGACTGACGCACGTCATGACAACACCACCTTATAATATGTGTTTAAGGAGACAGGAAATCATGACCGACTGCTGAGTACCAGTAAAAACATCGGCAGCATACTAACTGAATCGCCTCCGGCAACTTTATGTAAGCATAGGAATGTAATAATTTACGTTATACCAACTGAAAATAACAACATCATTCAGCACGTGGGTATAAAGTAGCAACATAGGTAGCATGGGACGTATTACACGCTGATTATATGCAAACGGTCATCCCGGCCGTGGCATTGGCCAGGATATGGCTGCTTCCGGCCCTCTTGCCCATGAGGCGAGTGCCTATCCTAACGGTAGCCACTCAGTATGCAAGCAGCAATTTTCCTTCAAGGAAGAATAAATCTAATAACATCAAAAACATGTTCCCACTTGCGATATTCCGTTTGATATCCGTTTTATCTCATAAAGGTATTAAGAATAAAAATAATACTGTGTTTGTAACCGTATGAGCAACAGGAAGATATTAATTAAAAAACATCTTATAACATTCAAAAGTTTTAATAGGGGTCATATTTTTGTCATAAAAACGACTAAAAATACCGCTGCTAAAAATACTAAATAAAAAAAGCAAGATTAACATTTGATTAATTGTTTAAAATCGACTGATACTAAACTCACACTCCGTTCGCCATCTAACAAAATTACTGCAAAACTAAAATAAATCTGATGTGGTGAGGTCAACATAAATCAGCAGCTACGTCATCACTCTTTATAATTACCTGCTAGTATCAGATTGATACTATCATTCAATCTGAAGAAAATCACTTAAGACATAAAAGAGTGATGGATCGTTATAGTTGAAGAACAATACATGTCTGACAACACATTGTAACCGCTTTACTAAGAGGCTAGTAAGAAGCTGACCTATGTCTTCCGTGGATCTCCTATGAAGTTAGCCTAGGGTGTACTCAAGGCCTGCGCTGGTTCTGCATCTACACGCATAGAAGCTACGCTGAGCCTACGCCAGTTTCACGCTGGGCCTATACCTCTGCACGCTACCTCGACGCCTACACACTGCTAATATTCCAGGGCTACGACGGCGACGGGCCTATACGCCCGCTACTACGCTGCGACAACGCCTACGCTGGGCCTACACCGCTGGCTGGACCCACTACACACAGTGCATAGTGTACAGAGTGTATGTATGTATTAGTGTGTATGTATAGCATAATTACTTTGTTATTTTTTTTTTATTTGTGATGAGTTTGCTCTTGACTCTAGTCTAGGTCAGAGGTGACAGAGACAAAGTCGACGATGGAGTAAGCTTACCGAGAAGAAGCCTGTTCACTCTCACTTTGAAGAGATTAGTGTTGTATGCGTTCGGAAACAGACGCAGGTAGTGAGTTCCACTACTTTGCTGTGCGCATTATAAAAGACATTCGGAAGCGCTTAGTGCGAATTGGTGGAATAGCGACCAGGTAGGGATGGTAACTGGCAGTGCGGCTAGATGTCCGATGGTAGAAGGGGGCCGGCGGAATGAGGTCGTGGAGTTTCGAGAGAATCTTAAGAGGCGTGGCCGAATATAAGAAAACTTTGAAAAAATCTCGTATCACATACACCTAGTCCTAGTGCTACTTACTACTTACTACACATAGCATCTTACTGTTATTTAAACCAGTAAATTCTCTCTCTGATATATTTTATGACAACCTTTTATTACATTACTTATTTTCATGCAATATGAAGACAGCTAGTAAAATGGAAAAAAAAACTCAAGCACGTGCCGGCAGGCCAAAGTAAACGACAATACCCTACTGCTATATCAATTTGCAAAAACGAAATCCTTTTATTTGACTGTTGAATACAAAAATATAAATTAATATTCAGAAGGGATCACAGTGCGGTAGCTCAGTGCCATCATGAGTCAGACAAGCTTTGGACACTACAACGATATGAAACAATTACAAATATCTTTTAATATTGCTTCAAAGTATTCTGAAGGAAAGCAAGCTGTATTTTACTTAAATATCATTTTAAACTTAGATGCAATCTGTAGAGCGTGTTCATTTTGTTTCAATCAGGACACATGACAAAATCGTGACAGTCGCTACCGCTTTTAAATGTACTGACTTCCTTACTAGTAAGAAGATAAGTAAAATGTAAAATGTTATGTAATATAATGTATCTGTAAAATGTAGATAGTACTTAGACGATTCAAGAGATATGATAGCTGTGCAGATACGTCGTTCCCCACGAGAGAAGCCCGCTGCGTTACTTATTGCGATGACATTCAAGTCAACAACACATTATATCACTATTGTCTTTGCTGTGCGATGCTTTATCGTATTGTTGCCCCCGACTATAAAGTCCTTTGCGTCCACACACACCTTTAACGTAGGTACTTGAAGTACATTTACAGTAATAAACTTGACTTTTGGCACATTGCTATATTCACCTAAATACCTGCCAAATATAAATAAAGTTTGACTAAAAAACTCTGTGGTTCAAAAACCTATACCACTTTTACGTTTTAAAGAAAATTAAAATATGTTCACACTGAATTAAAATGGTAGAGTAGGTAGAGCTTTGTATTGTTCCCGAAGATTCTACCCATACACCTTATATCGTACATTTTATTCGTTGGAATTAAACAAAAGAGATTCAAGAACTAGACAATGTAGTGTGTTGCCCGAAGGAACTGTGAATTCGTGAGCAAGAGGTAAGTCGGCGCAAGGCTCGGCGGCGGAAGCGCGGGCGACGCGCCGCTCGCTCGTGGGTCCCGCGGATGCTCGGGTTCATTACCCGCGCCCGTTCCATCACGGACCATCCACAATGGGGGCCATACCATACTTGACCGTGGTAAACCACCGTCTTGGAACCGTTCCGTAGAAACGAAGCAATGTTAAACTATTTCAGTACACAAAATACTTGTAAGAATATTTAAATATAATAATTATGTAATCAACGTCAACGTCGCCAACCGGATGGTAAACCGGTAGATTCGCGCGCCCACATTTAAGGACCCAGTCAGTATTAGGTTTACATTATGTGGCACAAAATGTGTGTTTACTGTGTAGGCGAAATAACACTCACAATTATTTTTATTGCCGTAAGATTTTACTGTAAGACATTTATTTTGTGAACATAAAGTACCTGTCTGGTTGAAACGTTAACCTATGTCCCCCTGCTTACAGTTAAGTGACAATGACTATCGTAACTACATTTTTTGACGTTTGAACGTCTTATGTCTTATTTTATCAACATAAAGTATTTTTCTGGTTGAAACGCTAACCTATGTCCCCGTGCTTACAGTTAAGTTAAATGATAATGGCAATCGTAACTATAATATACATTTTTGACGTTTAATCGACTTTTGCTTCTTAATTTTAACTTTTATGTGTAAGTAAGGGGTTGTATATTAAGTTTTCACTATACGTAGGTAGGAAGGAACGTTAAAATGCGTGCCAAGTTTGGTTTAAATTCTTGCTTTTGTTTTTCTTAAACTAAGGAAACGTTATTTCAATCATTTATTTCATCAAATAAATTGTTACAGAACCATAGGCAGATACATCTTCGATAAACTAGCTACAGCCAAATTATTGAGGTAACAAGTGGTTTTTAAATATTTATTTAACCATTTATGTACAGACGACAGCACATCAAGCTACTAGAATCTGTCAGATTTCTTTAATAGATTTTCGACTTTATTGCTAAAGCGTTAGGTTTAAGGTTGATTGAGAAAATCTGACAGTTTCGGGTATGTTGACCTGCTGGCGTCTGTACCTACACACAAATAAACAGACAAGAAGAAAGAAACAGAAAAATACGTAAATAGTGAAGCTTATTAATTCTAAAAAGAAATCTCTTAATGCACAGGGACCTGCTATAAGACGGAGAATAAAAAGAGATGTAGACACCGTACCTAAGAGTAGAAGAGAAAATAAAATCTAAAAAAACAATTCAAAAACATATAATATATACGTAAGTACATACATACTTCTAAAATAAATATCACAAAAATAACTAACAACTATGACGAAGTGGAAAGTTTATGTCTGCGCAGACTTGTGGATGGGACGGCAGAGGATTTTAAATTTATATATTTAATTTAATACTTATCCTATCGAAATAAGGTATTTATTTTAATGCTCGGTGATCGACCTTGGA
Organism: Dicycla oo; assembly: GCA_948252095.1. Lineage (NCBI taxonomy): Eukaryota > Metazoa > Arthropoda > Insecta > Lepidoptera > Noctuidae > Dicycla > Dicycla oo. The sequence goes on from OX411718.1 coordinate 16,304,712, forward strand.
GCATCAAAGCGCAGTTTTCTCTGGAGCACCGAAGAGCACGCTGGAGGATACCGCGGCGGGAGGCGCATACCAGCGCATAACGGCGCATACCGACGCATACCGCCGCCTTCCACTGCGGTATCCTCCAGCGAGCTCTTTAATGCTCCAGAGAAAACTGTGCTATGATGCTCCATGCACGGGTGTGCGCTGGAGTCTGCCAGGCTGCGCCGCGTGCCGCTGTGCCGGCGAATCTAAAGGCAAATCCCGACGGGCGGTGGCTACTTGGCGGATGCTCCGCTAAGCTTGCGGACGCTCGCGGTACCTATCGCAGAGGTTTTTTCTTGTCAGTGTGCGCTGGCGGATACAGGAGTCCTCCTCGATGCTCTCCCCTGCCGACCGCCAGCGTGCGCAGGCCAATAGTGTCCGCTGTGTGTTTATATAATTTTAATATACCTAATTACAGTGCACATTAACTACGAAATATTTAAACACTTTCCGGAAAATGTGCATCGGTGTCGTTATTGCTTTATTTCAATGCAAATAAGGAAATAGAGAACATACTAAACACATACTTATAGATCGTAGAAAATAAGTACGATAGCTACGTTCTGTAATTATTTAGCCACCACTGTTTGCTTTTCTTTCAAACTGTTAGTTCAAGTGAACTAACTCTTATCAACATGATATATCAGGTGTTTTATTGGGAGCAGAATCTATTTGCAGAGATCTCCAATTTCGATAGGTCTACTTTCTAATATTTTCAACCCGAGGTAAGTGGAGTATTTATATTGACATTACAAAATACTTACCACTGTGGTTATTTCTAGGCACACATTTTGATCTACTTTAATTAAATCAATGTGTACCTACACTACATATCTGCACAAAGATGCTTCTGAAATTAATTATTGTGTGAAGCTCGTTTTAGGTATGTTCTCCAAAATCTGCTTATTTGGTGTTCAGTGGTCCAAACTACTCTGCTGTATTTTTTATATAAATTGGCAAAAATTAAGAACTTCCATAGAAACTTTCATCTCCTGTTAAACCCCTATAGGAGATGAAGTTACCTTGTCATCCTTCCTTGGGCCTTGGGCAACAAAAAAAGAGTACAACTATCTTGTCTTCCTCCAACATCTATATAAGTATGTATTTATAAAAAGAAAAGTCGTGTATGTAGTATATAAGGGGGCCAACCATCACCTCTTAAAATAGTATACTATTATACTAGTATACTTAAGGTTACTTAAGTGTGAGAAAGAGATAGACGTCAGATGGAGCTATAAATGACGTCTAGCTCCAACTTTTCCCACACTTAAATAATACTGCTTGAAGAGGTGGTGGTCCAGCTATCTGGTTTCCATAGTACAAGCTCCGCTTAGTTTGGGATCAGATGACCGTGTGTGAAAAATGTCCCAGGATATTATTATTATTATTATCTAGCTGCTTCTGATTATCAACTCTTGTATAGAGCTCAAGTGTGGCTAGGCAATAACTGAACCCAGAAGACGGGGGTTGCAAATTAATAGATAAGTAATATTTTGTAGCCAATTCAAACTTTACTCCCACCTGGTCCAGAACACCTTTTAACTTTATTTTGCAATTGAAAAAAGGTTGCAGTGCAAACTGTGGCTGTAAAAGAGTCGGATTATTTTGTTCTTCAGTATATAGGTACCAATTGTCATGGCCAGTCTTGCTCAAATGTTGATTCAAATGCAACAATGCGGTCTGCGCGCTAAATACAGTGCATGCAGTACTTTTCTTTAAGTGATGGGGCACTTAAACTAAAGTTTGGAATCTATTCCTATATATTTAATAGTGTACTCATTGTTGAAGAGCCAAATTAAATAAATAAATAAATAAACAGATGAGGATTCGTATGATATTGATGAGAAGACAACTGATGCATTTGTATTTGAACAATTCATAGATATCCAGCAAGAGGAAGAAGATGAATAAGAAAGCGAAGAAGAATTATTGTTGAAGTAGGAAAATTTTAATCCGACTGAATCTTCAAATGAAGCAGCATTTGAAGATTTTATCAGTCAGATTAAAATTTCCCGAAATCAACAATAATTTGTTCCAGTTTAATCATAACTAATATTACCATCTTTTATTGAATAGAACGTAAATAAATCTGAACCGAATCATAATAGATCATGGAGTATGTCTACCGGGGAAACCACGTTAAAAAAATCCCGCCTAGTTGGTACACTATCTCACAGGTGTGCATATCATGTAGGATGCGACTTCTTCAACTTTTGAAATGGAGATTCGTAGGAAAAAAAATTGGGTCATTTTTTACATGATCTAGAACTTTTGTCAGGTCTATTTGTATGATAATACTTACCGTTTAAGAGATATTTGCGGCCTTTGACCTTGAATACATTTTTTGCACGCATCGGACCGGTGGGGATTTTTGACATTTCACTTCTAATAGAGTACCAAAGACCTATCTGATCTATACCAATATTTAGCTCTATACGAAATGCAAATTATTGTAAATTGAAATGTCTATTTCGACCGGACTACTTTCGCTATACAAGGAACTCTTGTGCAAAATGTCATGCTTCTGTACCCAGCGGACGGACGGTAGAAGTAAAGTAGATATTAATGTTGTTCCATCGTTCCTCATTTAAGGGCCGGTTGTTTGATCCGTAGTTAACTCAACCAATGGTTAAACATAGTAACTAATGGTTGAATTATGGCTAAACGTGAAAGGCTAAACATGAATGAGTTAACATGAATGTATTCATGTTAACTCATTGACAATGTGACGAGGGCCCCGTCCCCATAAAATTACAGAAAATACACAGTGACTCACTGTGTATTTGTCTGTAATTTTATTTTATTTGGGAAAAAACGATATCACATTACAAATAAGACTTACCTATCAGTAAGGTATATAAAACAAAATGAATGTAATAACCACGGCATTTTCCACATATTAACAAAGAGGCTTGATATGATGAGGACTCATCAGTAAGCTATAGTTTGACCAAGACCGCTGTACCGAACCTTAGGAATGCGCGGTGAGGCGGGGTGCAGCGCTGGCGAAATAGCGGTGGGACGCCGTGAGCGTTGACGAATGAGCGGCCTGCACTACCCCCCGTCTCGCCGCGCACATACCTACGGCGCGGTATAGCGGTCTTGGTCAAACTATAGTTATTAGTCTCATTCAAGGAACCATTTAATATCGCTAGTTATTTACCACAAGATGTATCTAAGTTGTTCAGAATATTAATAACTTCACTTCGAAAAGCATTTTTGTTTTGCATAAATATATCAATATCTATGAAATGTTCATTGTTGTACTTCGTGCATTTGAGCTTTATTACTTCAAAGATGATATTAAATCTATCAGGTCTAAATCTATTAGATTAGGCATCGTACAAAATGAAAAGCCTGCCTAAGTGCATTTTCAATGTACCCGAAGGTCGTGTAGAGCACGAGATCTGTGATTTATTTTTATTTTCGCGAAGTTTTCTGAAGAAGCCTTTTTTTTATTGGCCTCGATTTTAACCTATTTTGCAATTATCGAGACCAGAGCGATCAATTTATATTTTATAGAATTTGCCTTTTAGCCTTAAAAACTAAGATTTTGTGCTTGTGAGATAGATCTATTATTTAAATACGTAGGTATTTAAATAATAGATCTATCTATATTGAATCTTGACGACATCCATTCGTTACTTAGTTATATATAAGTACGTACTTTAAATAATAAATGCACAGAGTATACTGTACTTATTGTGTTGAACCAATGCATTGTTCTTTGACCGACTTTGACGTTCCCAGACTGTAAAATACAATTTTTACTGTAATTCAAATAAGTATAGTTGGTTTGTACCTACAATGAGAAGTGAAAACGTTCATATTTCCATCGAACAACGGGGAAAAATAAAATCACTAAGATTTCACAAGTGTCTTAGTTATAGATAAAAAGACTTTGTTCCGTAAGGGTCGTAAATTCTAATGTCAGCGATTTCAATCTGTTTAAGCTGTTAATTTAACAGCATAGTTTCCTATTGTGTAACACTTACTGCAATGATCTGTGATCTATGAACGTTGTATAACCTATCCTACTAATATCATAAATGCGAAAGTTTGGATGGATGGATGTTTGTTACTCAATCACGCCACAACGACTGAACGGATCTGGATGAAATTTGGCACACAGAGATAGATTATAGTCTGGAATAGCATATAGGTTACTTTTTTATCCCGGTAGTAGTTTCCCGTGGGAAAATTTATGACATCCACGCGGGCGAAGCCGCTGGCAAGAGATAGTATATCGAAGGTTCACGGGCTGTTTGTATTAAGCGACATTTTTGAAACTTACACGAGAGCCTTTCAAAGTTTCATTATTCGGCAAAAAGAACGTTGTAAAAATACGAAAAAGTGGCCTATCGACGGTTAACAATCAATGTGTCTATCTCAGTTTATAGGTAAATTATAACCATAATAAAACTCAATATGATTATAACTCAATATCGGCCAGGATGTCGCTTAATACAAATAGCCCGTGAACCCTAGATATAATAACTAGCTCTTGCCCGCGGCTTCGCCCGCGTGGATGTCAGAAAATAACCCACGGGAACGTACTACCGAGATTAAAAGTACCTACCCTAGGTAAACAATGTTTTCTCGCTCTGCTTATATACAGGGTGGCGATTAGGTTATCACATTAATTGAAACTACATATTCAGGACAGGTTATTATAAAAAAAAATGCTATTCCATACATTTTGACCACGTAGGTTTTGCACTTTTGTAGGAAACAACAGTTTTTTTTTTTATAATAAAAAACGTAAAATTTCAGAATCATGTACCTACTGAATACGTGGTTTCAATCAATGTGATAACCTAATCGCCACTTTGTATATGTAATATTCGAGGAGCGGCGCGCGGTTTGATTGCTGGAGGATAAAAAATCCTAAAACCTAACAATAGTAACGGTAAATAATATAACGGAACGGAAAATTACCAACTTGCATGCCTTTGAAAGCAACTTTAAAACGAAAATATAAATCCTCTTTATTCCCTATCCCGCAGGAATTTAGAAAAAAAATGCTACCTAAATAATAACAGGTAAGTACGGAACTTAGTAAAGTCTTGGCAATGGTGAAAGTCGGGCTGAGCGATGATTAGTTAGTAAGGATTTTTAACCCCCTAGGGGATGATTTTCCAAAAAATACCAATTTTGAACTACAAAACTAACGGATTTCCCTTACAAACTTTCATCCCCTAATTATCTCCTTAGGGGATGATTTTCCAAAAACGCTGAAACACGTTGTTTTTAATTTTTAATCAGAATGCTCAATACCAATTTTCATGTTACAAAAACGATTTTCCATGTAAACTTTCATCCACTATTTCACACCCTTAGGGGTGGAATTTCGAAAAATCCTTCCTTATTCCCTGTCTATAATATGAAGAGAAACTCTGTGCAAAATTTCAGCTTTCTAGGTTTGGGTTTGGGCTGAGCGTTGATGAGTCAGTCAGTCAGTCAGGACATTCATTTTTAGGGTTCCGTACCAAAATGGTAATGAACAAACCCTTATGGTGCAACTCAGTCTGTCTGTCTGTCACAGCTGGATATCTCAAGAACCAATAATGCTATCAACTTGAAATTTGAAATAGTTTTAGATGATGTTTGCCCAATAATTTTACAAATAAGAAAGAATTTTTTTTTTTTTGGAACAGGGACTGAAAGGGGTCTTAAAAATTTGAAGTGGGGCTACTTGGGCATGTGGGGTATCATATGACAGAGCGCTGTTTGGACCTTCTTATTTTTTTAACATACTTTTTAATCATTTTTTCTTTTTTTAGGCCGCATAGTTTTCGACTTTTGATGAAAAATGTAAAAAAATACCGCTCCTATCTCCGAAGTTGCATAGAGAAAAGTCTGACATTATTCTGTGTAATAGAAGTTTATGTAAAGATGTGTCCGACTCGCTCTTGACCGGTTTTAATATTCATATTAAAACCTATGAAATTGGTTATCATCATTTCATCCTATTTAAAATACCAAATTCAAATTAATTTTATAATATAGCATGACATTTAAAAAAATCAATTGTTCGTTTGTTTTCCCGCCGTTCGGTTTTTCTTTGATATCGATGTTTCTGTAACCATCGAAAAATTGAAATTGCGCGCTATTGTCGAATGCGAGTTCCGTCGTGGCACCAGCGCAACACAGACAGCATGCAATATTAACGACATGTATGGACAAGGTACCGAAAGTGAACGCACGGTGCGTTTTTGGTTTGATCGCTTCTGTGCTGGAAATTTTGATCTCAACAATGAGCCCTGGGCAAAAGTTTTAAATCCATCGAGGCGGTGAAAAACGCATTTAAATAATTTATCGATTCCCGTTCCCAGGATATGTATAGCAGAGGCATCAACGAACTTGCATTAAAATGGCAAAAGTGCATCGAAAACATTTCTTTAAAAAAAATTGTTTGATTATTTTCTATGTAATTCGGGAGTTTCATAGGTAAAGAATATTATAATAAATATATTATATGATATATTATAATAAATGTGAAAGTGAGTTTGTTTGTTTGTTTTTTTACGCTTTCAAGCTAAAACGGCTGAATGGATATGGATGAAATTTGGCACCATCGATCGTCGGTTAGGATATAGAATAATTTTTATCGTGGTAGTACATTCCCGACCGTGGGATAATTTGCGACGTCCACGCGGGCAAAGCCGCAAAAGCTATTTGTTACATAATTATAGTACCTTCACAGTGATAGGTGCTGTTCTATAAAAATCTTTTCATGTAATAAAATTGCTATAATTTCAGATTTAAGTTTTTTTGCGTTGTATCGTTTATGGTTATAATAGCAATCGAGTGTGGGATGTCAGGGAAATCATTCTAAATGTTTAGCAAAGACTGTGGGTAGCACCTATAAGGTCAGCCTTGCACCCACACAGGCCTTATAAGCAGGTATCTCAACACTAAACAAGATACTAAGGTTTATACAAAAAGTCGAATGTCGCTAGTCGTTTTTATATTAATTTACACTTTAAGTTCAATGAATAAAGTTGCAAATTGTATAATTTTAAGTCTAGAGTTCGTTTTATTTAACTCGTGGGTATACGGTTTGCAACATTCACCTTTTCCTAAACAGGCAAGCGGATTTTAGAACGGCTGTTGTGGGCGACAATCGTGAGTGGAGGGCGATACTTTGGAGAACATACATTGACATTTTAACGAAGTGATTTTTATTACCTACTATTTTAAACGCCGAACGACGAAGGGCAGGAACTTATATTTTTTTATACCTTACTTATCTTTCGTATTCTCTGCATTATCTTGAATTTTGTAAGATAGCAGTGATGGGCCAGTAACAGTACTATAGGTCGGTCATGAGCTCGAACCAGGGCGGGCTCACACTTAATGCAATTTATTTATTTGTAGGTAATTAATTATTAAAATTAATTAAATCAAATTCTAATCATTTATTTCAAATAGGCACATAAAGGGCACTATAGAACGTCAAAAAAGTAAGAGACATTATAAGCCTTCCACAGGAAATTCGGCTTTAGCGCCTGTTTCACTGATCTAGTGGTCGCTTGTGCGACTACCGTGCGCAGGGTCCTGGGTTCGATTCCCTACCTACCAGGTCGGGCAAAGTAAATAATGCAATTTTTCATTAGGAAATCTATATACAGAATGGCCCGTTTAGAGGGCAAACATGATTTATTAGAAACCTCTCTCCAAGGGCTTTTTGAAACACTCAAATGTCTGTTTAGCTATTATTTTTTGTTTAGGTGAAAACTTAGAACTCATTGGGAACATTTTGTTCAACGTCGAATTTACACTCCCCAAAAATTAATAAAAGGGACTGTGGAAAAGACTTCCGAGCAGTTTTAATAGTAGATTATTCCTCAGCGCCCGTGACACTCTTTTTAACCGACTTCCAAAAGGAGGAGGTTCTCAATTCGTCTGTATTTTTTTTTTGTTTTTTTTTTTTTTGTATGTTTGTTACGCGATTACTCAACGACGGATGGACCGATTTAGAAAATTCTTTTTTTGTTTGATAGGGTATACTTCCGAGATGGTCCCATACAAATTTTATTAACTTAGCTTAGGGAGTTTTTGAGTTAGCTTCAATAATGCGTATATTTCCCACTTATTTTATGTGGATGATGTGATGGTGTTTTAATAACTTCCTATCACTGTTATTTACATGGCTATATCTACAATTATTGTGCTCAATTATGTATTCGAATTTGTGTGGGGTAGGTTCCACAACTAAAAAGTGAAAAATAAAAACTTTTTAGCAAAAAATAAAACCGACTTCCAAAACAAAACACTACAAAGTGAAAAATAACTTTAATTTCGGAAGTCGGTGGCAAAAAACGAAAATACAAAACCCAAGACACCGACTACCGAAATTAAAGTTATTTTTCACTTTGTAGTGTTTTGTTTTGGAAGTCGGTTTTATTTTTTGCTAAAAAGTTTTTTGTCCCCTACAAAGCAGTGTCACGGGAGCTATATTAATTAATTTATTTTTAATCCCGAGTGTAACGAAGTAGGTATTGTAGTGCTCCTGAGCGCAGCGAGGGAGTTGAAACTAGAATCCAGAGGGATTCAAGCTCGCTCAAGACGATGACGCCTTTGTTCCCGAGAAAAATAGTGTTACAGGAATCTTTTGGAGCTCGAATGAGGTACACAGGGAGGCAAAATAATATACCCCAATATTTTTGGCCAGGCTGAATTGAGCGCTTTTTTTTATTTGAGATGGGTTTGCTCTTGACGCTAGTCTAGGTCAAAGGTGACAGACAAAGTGGACGATAGAGTGAACTTACCCAGAAGAAGCCTTTTCACTCTCACTTTGAAAAGATAAGGGTTGTATGCGCTCGGAAACTCAGACGCAGGTAGTGAGTTCCACTCTTTTGCTGTGCGCATTATAAAAGATATTTGGAAACGCTTAGTGCGAATTGGTGGAATATCGACCAGGTAGGGATGGCAGTGCGTCTAGATATCCGATGGTAGAAGGGAGCAGGTGGAATCAGGTCGTGGAGTTCTTGGGCACACTCACCGAAGTAAAATCTGTAGAAGACCGACAAGCAGGCAACCTTGCGGCGATGAGCCAAGCTGTGAAGCTTGGCATCCACCAGTTCTACGTCGGTAATGAGCCTCTTAGTTCTACGTTCCACCGACTTAAGCGCGGCTAGTTGGTACTTACGTGATCCATCCCAAAGGTGGCTGCAATACTCCATGCAGGAACGTACTTGGGCTTTGTGAAGGGTTAAAAGCTGTCCAGGCGTAAAGCATCGCTTCACCCTATTTAAGATGCCCAGCTTCTTGGCCGCTATTTGGGCTTTGTACTCGATGGTGAAGCCGAAGTTGAGACCAGATGTCAACCCCATGCCTAGGAGCTCAAGCCGATCAGTTACAGGAACAGATGTCCCCCGAAAAGTAGGAGTTTGAGCGAAACCACTCCTTTTAGCGGTAAAAAGACACGCCTGTGTTTTGGTGGCGTTAAAAGAGACCAGATTATCATCACCCCACTGGGAGACAAGGCTTAAGGTCAAATCTGTCCGCTCTACCATGGCCTCTCTCAAAGAACGAACTTCGGCCCCGCTGGTTTTTACACTGGACAAGTATCTCTCTAAAACTGTACTATCATCTGCGTACCCAATAATACCAGGCTGAAGCAAGTCATTGATGTGCAGCAGGAAAAGATTTGCAGAGAGAACAGACCCCTGAGGAACTCCGGCATCAATTATGGCTATAAGGTCAGAGGAGCAGCCGTCAACGACGACTCTGATCGACCGTTCATTAAAAAAATCTGATATCCAGCTACAAAATCTGCTCAGCAAGCTTTGCTTCATGCAAAGCTTGCTGAGCAGAGGAGCGTGCCAGACTCTGTCAAAGGCCTTCGAGATGTCAAGCGATACAGCAAGTGCTTCGCCATGTTTCTCGATGGCTTGCCACAACAGTGCGTGACATACACAAGAAGATCACCAGTTAACCGTCCCTGGCGAAAGCCATATTGACGGTCACTGAGGAGATCATTGTCTTCAAGGTAGGTCAGCAACTTATTGTTCAGTACCTTGCACAGAATGGAGGTATTGACGATTGGACGGTAATGGGCAGGGTCTGCACGGTCGCCCTTTTTGGTCACTGAATGCACATTTGCAAGCTTCCAGAATTTCGGCACCGTTCTTTTATCAAGAGAGAGGCGAAATAAACGTGTCAACACAGGAGACAGTTCAGGCGCACACTGCCTCAACACTCTCGCTGGAATGCCGTCAGCTGGCCTTGTTCACGTCTAGACTGCACAATACTCTTCGGACCTCTTTAATGTGAACTGCGATCTCCGGCATCGAGTAGTCACAATGAGGTACCTACAGTAGGTGGTTGCTTGGAGCCAGCGACCAGACGTGAATTGCTTGCAAAGTGAGATGCAAATAAATTTGCTTTCTCACTTGCGTGAGTGAGCCAGCGACCCATCAGGTCTCATCATTGGAGGTAAAGTGGGACGACAGAAATTCGTTTCAGCCGCTTTAGACAGGGACCTGGGAGCCGATTCTACTAATTTGCAACGTTACAGCTTCAATTGTGTTTCAATAACAGTTCAGTTTCGATCGTCGTTCGATAGTTACCAAAAAAGTCATTCTACTATTCTATAAGCAAAATGGAAACTAAACTTAAACCGTATCGTAACGGGAACGTAACAGCGGGTAACCTGTGTGACCAACATTCCAAATAGTATGTTTTAATAATACCACAGAAAAAATGTTGAATCTAATAATATTACTAAATACGAATAAGTGCTACTAAAAGTATTTTTAATACAAAAACATATCTAGACCATACTTATACTTTAGGCCTGTATATTTTTTTGTAAAATTTCAACTTTATAAATAATAAAAACTCAGAAGAACGTTTCGTTTTCGGCCCCAGCTTGCGAAATCTGTGAAACGAAACGTTTCAATTATGTCAAAAAGATAATGATACGACTAAACGTCACGCTCATGTTTGGTTTTGTTATCAGAATAGCTTTTGAGATTGTTTCGACCGCTCGGTGATTGAACTGAAACGTAACCGCAGTTGGATCGTTGTTACATTAGTGGAATGCGAAAACGCTCAAAAGCCGTGGTTCAGCTGCCATTCAATTGTGTTTTTTTAACAATTTTGTTAGTAGAATCGGCCCCCAGAACTGTTTACTACCCGCTACCGCCATCTTGCGCATTCTGCTCATCGGCTCGCGCACAGAGTACCTACTATGTTTATATGGCTCGCGCCTATCACAACATGTTTTCTTCTTCCATTCTCCCCTGTATTTTTTTTATATGTTGTACTATACAGGGTGTTTGGTGCATCGTGTGCCAAATTGAAATAGTCGACTGGGGGGGTCACCTTCTATCCTTTCAGACCCCTAAACACTTCTCATGCCCTGTGGCTTTTTTTTCATCGACTTTTTATTTTTTTATAAAAAAATACCCAAATTTTGCATTCAATTACAAAATAAAAAAAATGTGTAAGTCGTAGACTCTGAATTTTAATTTTATTTAGATGTGTATTGTATTACAGTACTTTTAAATTAAAAATTAGTGACATTAGCCATCTAGTTTTTTTTTAATTTACTCGCAAAGTTTCGGATTTCAATTAAAGCTGTCCATGTTACAGCTATTTACATGGCTATAAAAAAAAAACCAAAAGCGACCGGGATCTTCCAACTCTCTCAAAAATTCTCTAGTCTATCTTCTTGCTAGTGATGTGCCACATGTCATAAAAATCTTTTTACAACTTTGTAAATTAGCTAGAATAATTGTGAATCGAGTCACAAAATATTAAATTCCAAATTCAAAAGAAAAAAGTCTTTTTGCGTAATTGTTACTTAAGTAACAGGTAAAATTTGTTTTCTCACTCTCGAGAAGTAAAATCTATCTTCTATCTCTATCTTTCTTGCATAGCGTACCTAAACTAGTTTGAACAAACGACGAACTGCCACCGACGCGGCGACGCCGTCAATCCGTCATTCGTCAGTCAGTCGAGACATCACTGCCTCTGCTACCTGACGTGTGTGTTAGTTCACCGTACTCCGCGATTTTTTCATTTTGTTACTTTGTTTTGTTGAGTTTTGTTGGTTTTTGTTACGTTTTAACTTTTGGTGTTATTGTTAAACTTTGTTGATTTTTTGTTGTTGCAATGGCGACGTTCTCTAACGAGGAATATGCTGACATCATGATGGCTTATGGAGCCGCCAATGGTGTCGCTCGTGCAGCGCAACGAAGTTACCAGGAACGTTTTCCTGGTAGACGACTACCTGGCCGCAGAGTCTTCCAAGACACATACCGACGCATACGCGAGACTGGCAGTGTCACTTTTCATGAACCAAGGGGCCATATTGTGCGACATAATGTTGAAGTGGACGAGAGAATACTGGTACTTTTTGAGGAAGACCCTACAAGAAGCATCAGAAATGTGGCAGCACATCTTGATATTTCAATATGGAAAGTGTGGAAAGTTCTTCAGCAAAACGAAAAACATCCATTCCACTACACTCCGGTGCAAGGTACGTAATTTTGAACTAACTTTAAACCCGTACACACTTTGTTTGACGATGCCTTTGTTTAGCAGGTAATGGGTATGACGTCACTACTTCCAGGTAGTGAACCAGCCCACACAAACGGTCCGACGCCGCCGGTCATTAAAAATCTCATTGTGCAATTATTTACTGCTCAACAGGAATTTAAAAGAGTTCTTTGTTTGTAGGTCTTGAGGGTGGCGACTTTGACAGACGAGTGGCATTCTGTCGGTTTATGTTACACACGGATGTGGATGATCCTAATTTCTTAAAAAGAATATTGTGGACGGATGAATCCAAATTTACCAAAGAAGGGATCCTCAATCTTCACAATCTGCATCACTGGACAAACAAAACGGAAAACCCACATGTTAAAAGGCAGAAATCTTTTCAAAGGAGGTTTAGTGTAAACGTTTGGGCAGGAGTGATTGGGAATCAGGTAGTTGGACCGCATTACCTGCCCGATAACCTCAATGGCGATAACTATTTGGAGTTCCTTCAAAATGACCTGCCCGAATTAGTGTCCGAGGTGCCCGTATTTAATGAAAATGTTCCCAAAGTATTCCAGCATGACGGCTGTCCCGCGCATTGGCGTTTAACTGTGAGGGAATATCTTGACGATGTGTTCCCCAATGCGTGGATTGGTCGCGATGGCCCTATTGCATGGCCGGCACGTTCCCCAGACCTAACTCCGCTAGATTTTTATGTCTGGGGACGTGCCAAAGAGCTGGTATACGCCACGGAGGTTCCGACTAGGGAGGTACTACTTCAACGCATTGAAACGGCGTTTAATCAAATTAAGGAGGAAATACGACTTCGTACAACAACTGTGGAAATACGAAATAGATGTCGGGCCTGCATTCGCAATAGCGGCCAACAATTTGAGCAGAATATGTAAAAAATGATTAAATAAATGTTAAAAATGCAATTATTTTTTATTTCTAGTAACCGTCCCCCCCAAAAAAGAGAGATACGAGACAGATTTTACCTTACAAGAGTGAGATAACAGATTAAATGAGTTCTTGAGGTATAATTTAAGTAAAAATATTTTTTTAAATCATAATTTCAAATTTAGTATTTTGTGACTCGATTCACAATTCTAGCGAATTCACAAAGTTGTAAAAAGATTTTTATGGCATGTGGCACATCACTAGCAAGAGGATAGACTAGAGAGTTTTTGAGGGAGTTGGAAGATCCCGGTCGCTTTTGGTTTTTTTTTTATAGCCATGTAAATAGCTGTAACATGGACAGCTTTAATTGAAGTCCGAAACTTTGCGAGTAAATTAAAAAAAAACTGGATGGCTAATGTCACTAATTTTGAATTTAAAAGTACTGTAATACAATACACGTCTAAATAAAATTAAAATTCAGAGTCTACGACTTACACTTTTTTTTTATTTTGAAATTGAATGCAAAATTTGGGTATTTTTTTTATAAAAAAATAAAAAGTCGATGAAAAAAAAGCCACAGGGCATGAGAAGTGTTTAGGGGTCTGAAAGGATAGAAGGTGACCCCCCAGTCGACCATTTCAATTTGGCACACGATGCACCAAACACCCTGTATATTGTAATGTGGTACGGAACCCTTCGTGTGCGAGTCCGACTTGCACTTGGTCGGTTTTTTAGGGTTCCGTACTAAAATTGTGCCAAATTCAAATGTTTTGATTTAGTAAAAATAAAAAATTGCCTGGTTTATGTGCTTAATTTGCGCTCACGTATATTTTACAACAGAAAACGATAGTTGCGTTAATTTAAAAAAAATTGTACGCTTGAAAAAATAGAATTAAGTATGTGAAAAAATGAACTTTTATTTAATAATGAGTAAAGTAGAAAACATTATTCTAATATAGATACAATATTTGAATAATGCTTTTGCCCGCGGCTTTGTCCGCGTGGTTGTCGAAAATTAACCCACGGGAACACACTACCGGGATCAAAAGTATCCTATGTTCTAACCCAGGTCTACCCATGTACCAGATTTCATCCAAATCCGTTCAGCGGCTTTAGCGTGAAAGCGTAACAAACAAAATCACTTTCGCATTTATATGTACATAGTATTATGACAAACCTGTCTATTGACACTCTATCTAGACTTACAAAATATATTAGCTACTTAAATTTAAAAAAAAAAACTTAACACACTACTAGAGTTTCTATAATAATATAATTCAATCATGATTCGAAAGACACGTGGCGCCATCTATTATCATAAGAAAGTTATTGTTGGTTTGCTCGGGAACAGTATTTTTTTCGGGATGAAAGGTGCCCTATATCCGTTTCTGTACACATGACAACGTATATGCAAAATTTCAGGATGATCGGTTCAGTGGTTTAGGCGTGAAAAGGTAACAAACAAACTTACTTTCGCATTTATAATATTATAATAGGTTGGGGAAAAAGTTTATTTACTTACATTTTTAGTTTTATTTACATTTAACTAAAGTATGTAGGTACCATTTTGTTCGATAACATTTTGCCATCTTGTAGGTAGTAGGGACATGATCCCATTGCTATAGAAATTTTGGGACTTCTGGTCAAAATACCGCGACAAGTGGTTTTGGCAGTCCTCTCGTGATGTTAACCTGACACTGCCTAAAGAATTCTGAAGAGACCGAAACAGGTGGAAATCTGAAGGTGCAAGGTCAGGACTATACGGCGGATGCATTAACACCTCCCAGCCAAACTCTCTTAATTTTTGATGAGTGTCTAAAGACGTGTGAGGTCTAGCGTTATCATGATGAAAAACCACACCCATTCTGTTGATTAATCCCGGCCACTTTCTCTCAACTTCTTGCTTTAATCTCATCAGTTGTTCGCAGCAGAGTTCAGAATCGATGGTCCTGCCTGGTGGTAACAGCTCATAATGAATAATGCCCTTCCAATCCCACCACACACACAGCATCACCTTGTTGCGAGTTAACCCGAGTTTCGCCACAGTCTGTGAAGCCTGACCGGCCTTTGACCACGACCTTTTTCGCACGTTCTTGTCATACGTGATCCACTTTTCATCACCAGTTATCAGCTTCTTCAAAAATGGTTCGGTTTCATTACGTCGTAATAAAGAATCACAAATGAGTACACGGTTCATTAGGTTTCTTTCAGTGAGCTCGTGAGGTACCCAAATGTCGAGCTTTTTTGTGTACTCAGTTTTTTTCAAATGCGCCAAAACTGTTTTGTGGTCAATTTCCAGTTCTTCAGCTACGTCGTAACTACTGATATGCAGATCTTGCTCTACTTTTTTCAAAAATGGCATCCATTTTATCCGTAATAGGGCGACCAGAGCGACGTGCATCTTTGACATCAAAATTTCCGGATTAAAAACGCTTAAACCAAATTTGTGCTACTCTCACAGACACTACACTAGGTCCATAAACATCGCAGATTTTTTTCGCGGCTTGCGTTGCATTTTTGCCTTTTTTGTAGTAAAATTTTAAAATGTATCGAATTTCTTCATTAGATTCACTCATCTTGACGGTACGAAAAACAAATGAAAATCACACATTTTCCTAATTTGAATTTGGAATTATGTTCTTTAAAATTTAAACTTTCAATGATACCAAAACCAGCCAGATACAAATAGTATAGCCAAAGAGATTTTATTACAAGTTCATACATAGGTACCTACTATAATGCGAAAAGACTTTTTCCCCAACCTAATAGTTAAGAATTAAATTGGGTACCATAATATATACTCGTTTATATATATATATATATTATATATATATATATATATATATATATATATGCGATTCGCGATTTATATATATATATATATATATATATATATATATATATAATATATATATACCTATATACATATACAATTCAAGTAATTGACAGCTAAAAGCCGTACCTATAACAAAAAAAAAAAATCGGCCGAGTGCGTGTCGGACCACGCACAGTGAACGGTTCCTTGGTTGGGATGAATTTATCCCAAGAACATAACATTGTTTGAAAAACAAGTTCTCACATACATTCTAACTGCAAATGTAAGTAAGTACCTACGCGCAATATTCAGATATTTACCATGTCATTTTAAGACCATAGACTTCTTATAAGGTTTCTTTGGATTATTCATTCATTACGTTTTAGTGCAGTTCAAACATTTCAAACTAAAATTTTGAATCATCTATGTTACCTTAAAGCTGAAGTGGAAAATGTCTACTAACTTCGCACGCACTGTAGGTGTCTCATAAGCAGTGATCGGATATTCGGGCACTAATATACCTAAACTTCACTTTTATTCCCACGAAAGAATAATACGGACATGCCTTTCAGAATCCTGGATCCCGGAATCGATTGAAATTCCTGAGATTGCTAAAAATTTTACCTGTGGGCTTAACATGACCACTTCACAGTGTGATATGGAGCTCCAAAAAATTACTTATCAACTACTATTAGTCAAGATTTACTTTTAAAAAAGTAATAAATAAAATAAGTGAATATGATTACTTTTTATAAGAACTTTAAAATTATCATTTAAATTAACAAAAAAGTAGAAGGTTTCAAGAAAACAACCTAAATATAAACTTCTACAATAGTAATCAAAATCATCATAAATTATATTACAATTTCTTTGAATTGAACACCTTAAGTGTTCAATTGTTCATTACACGTAAATTTTTAAAAGTTTTCATTAGGGTACTCTTAATTTATATTTATGAATTGGTAAATCAACAATCGTTTTTGGCAATTGTTTGAACATATCAATACATTTGCCCATAAATGAATTGCCAACTTTATGAAGTCTGAAGTTTGGGACGGAAAGTTTGTTTTATTTGTCGTGTTAAATTTATGAGAATCACTTTTTTTTGCAAATACTTGTTTTAGAGAAACTTAATGCCGGATAGACAAAAAATTAAAATATCTGAGCTTTTTTAGCCAACCTTAGAGCCGGTTATCCCAGACATAATACGTTGAACTATAGATGCGGGTGTTGCTCTGCTGAAACATATATTTAACGTAAGGGAGAACTTGCAAAGTGCTATTAGAATTTTCTGTGATCTCTCCAAAGCCTTTGATTGGGTGCACCATGACACGTTTTTTCGTAAACTACATCATTACGGTGTCCAAACGAAGCTCTTAAAGTAATAAATTCATATTTACATAAAAGTGCTGATTCGTGGCCTAGTTTGAATAAATGTTTTTTGGTTTTCATTTTGATACATTTTGACTAATTACTACAGTAGTCCTTGAAATTATGCAGATATATTTTTAGGAGGTGTAGAGGAGTTATTGAGGAAGCTTTCCATGCCAAAAAATTTGTAGATTTACTGAGAAAAAAAAAACCGTTTTTCCTTAATAATAACGAAATAAATGGACTTAGATCTACTCAGACTGCTCAAATAGATGGACTATTGATAGCTTAACATATTTTGTCTAAACAATTTTCAATTATATCTTACAGTTTATGAGTTATATACATATATTTTTCTGAAAATCCGGATAAAAATACCTCGATTTAAAAAAATCATATTTCTAACAACTGGGAGTTTTACTCGGACGGTGACTAACGACGTAGACTATCAGTTTTTGAAATAAAATGAAGATGTTCATTTTTGGGGCTCCATATCACACTGTGCACTTGTCTAACTGTACGAAGAGTAGACAACCTTTTCTATACAATGTGACATTTCGTTTCTCCGTCTTTGATATCGCACCGTAGAAATCCTTCTACAATTTCTCATTTAGTCTTACATTTCTAGCAATCTTTGTCTAGGTCCTTTTTTATGTAGACTATTTCGGAAGAAAGTTGTCTAGGGTAGCGAAGATTTAGTAATCGCCATGCTAAAGACAGTAGAAAACTTCCTAGTCGATAGCCGCAAAGTATAAACGGATAGCTACAAAATCCTTTCTTTTTTCTCTTCTTTTGCTTTCATCTCGAAAACGGTGTGTCCTATCGCAAAAATAATAAAATTGTGCCCCTCTTTACAAGACCCATAACCCTCTAAAGCTCTACACGAACGTATTAATACGAAACACGTTGAGAGTGGCATCACCTCCGGCGGTACGGGCTCGCCTCCGCAGTTGTATTTATATGCGTGACTTAATATTTGTAAAAAATGAGAATTAAACAGGAAGAAAATCCTACGAAAAAAACAAAGAATTTTGAGTCGAATTATGTAAAAAGTGAATTTCGTAAAAGTGCACTTGACTCTTTCTACTTTGTTGCCGTCGTACTGTCTACACGGTAACGTCATTTTTGTCTACCCTTCCGTCGACAAGACGCTTCTCTACGGTTCTCGAACTAAGCCTGCTGGCGCGCGGGCGAGCGCGGAACGATGCGTAACCCTCAACGCGGTTTTTACCGCGCGCACTTGTTCGCGTCAGCATTTATAAAATACAATGTATGTATGGATTAAGGAGCCACTTCAGCTTTTATAAGGAAACTCACCCCCTTATTTAGTAGGAAAGCAAATAATTTTGTAGGCCAAATTCTGAAATTTCTAGTAAACTATATGCAAAGTTATATCAATGTAAAAGTGGCTCCTCCATCTGCCATTCTGAATTGAGGAGCCACCTGGAACACGGAAAGATATTTAATGAATATTTTTGAAATATTTGTATCATTTAGTAGTAATTGTGTATAGCGCCTACTAAAAATCTGAGTCCAGCAGTGCTATTCTGTATACATCTCACCGTGAAAACTTAGGTGAGGTGAGCGTGGAGTGAGCTGTCAATAGTGTCAATCCCTAGCATCAGTTGGAATGACAGCTCTGTTCAAACTCATTTCACCTACGTTTTCACGGTGAGATTTTTACAGAATAGACCGGCTGTACTGTTATTATTCAAGAATATACTATTAGCCTCAAACCGTTGTTTTCGAACTACCGTGTGGTGATACCTATAAAAGCAGAGCGCGGCCAGTACACGTCCCCTTGCTCATCTTACCGGACTTTTTGTCGAATCACACCTTTCGCTATCGCATAGAGGGAGCGCTATCCTCCTCCCACCCCATTCGTGCAGGAGTCCCACAGGACTCTGTGCTCGCTCCCCTCATATTCACGCTGTTCACCAGCGATATCCCGAAAAGTAAAAAGGCGCAGTTCGCTCTGTTCGCAGACGCCACGGCCATTTACTACACGGGCATGGACCAGCACCCGATATCTCGCACTCTCTAAACCGAAGTCAATAATCTCAACGCCTGGTTTAGGAAGTGGAGAATCGAGGTCAACTCTTTCTGAGACCGCGTCGCACTCGACTCTTCCCCCTGACCGATCACCTTGTTCGGCAAGCCGATCCCTTTGGAGAAGCGAGCCAAATACCTTGGTGTGACCCTCGACCACCACCTCTCATTCTCTGAGCATAAAGCAGGTGCATTCGCGCGCCGCTTTCGCTCTCGGTAGACTCCACTCCGTTCTGAATTCACGTAGCAAATTTTCACTTAAGTGCAAATTGCGCATTTATAAGCGTGCATTCGCCCCATCATGACCTATGCGGGTTCAGTGTTTGCGCACGCAAAACCCCACCTCATTCATAGGATGCAGCCCCTCCAAAATCATTTCCTCCAAAAGGCAACGGGAGCCCCTTGTTTCGTTCGGAACGAAATCCTCCATTTAGATCTCGACATTCCCACCATCTCCCAGGTCTTGAAACGCAATTCCAAGCGTTTCTTCGACTCAGCCACCAACCATCGCAACCCTCTGGTTGTCGAGGCGGCTAACTAAGTCCCCTCCCGTATTAGTAAGGTCCGCCGCCCAAGGATTGTCCTCTCAGATCCCGACGACCCCATAGAGTTATGGGGTCCAGGAGAGCAGTATTGGGGGTCAGGGTCCCTCGCGACGACCGCGAAGTAATCGTCCTCCCCCCCGTCCCTTGCTTGGGCATGAAGTGCCAGCTGGTGGCGTAGCTGAGCCAGTAATTATTCTCGAACTCCCTATTCAATAATAATTACTCTGATCTGATCCAGCCTGTCCCATCTTGCTGTCCTCCCCCCCAGCGACGCCCTAAGCCGAGGTTCGTTCCCCGCAGGGGGAGCCCTTAGCGTGCAGTCGCTTAGTCTCTAAGTTTATGCCCTGGCTGGAGGCTTTGAATTCGCTTAAGGCAGCCACAGGATTGACTGGTTAAGTAGTCACGGCCTCTCTAGGCCAACTACGAGATGCCAGTCACAAAAAAAAAAGTACACGTCTCAAGCAGCCGTCGTGATAACATAATTTTGCTATATTGTTTAATGTCGTTATTTTAAATCAGGAAGTATATTTTTATATGTAAAATTCTAATTGTTTTAAATTGATTAAAGACTAGTGTTTAGTCATTTCGTTTATTATTTTTTTTATATAAAATTAATATCAACCGCCATTAATACAATACTTTTAATGTGGCTCCTCAATCTATACATAAGAGCATGAATTTCCTTTGAAAGTAATTGGTCAATTTATATTCCACTCCAAAAACCATTTAGTAGTAAGTGTGCTTGAATTTGTAGCATATGGACAAAGCAGTAAAACTGAGTGAATTTAGTAAATAAGCGCATTTTATTTACTGTGAGATTACAACGTTACTGTACCTACGTGAGATCACAACGGAATCAAAAATTAGAGACACTAACATTTAGTATGTCTACTAAATACATATGTACATGTGAACATACATATTAACATTGTATATATTCGTTAATAAATTAGTCGATTCGATCAATAATCTGTTAGATAGATAAATCAATGTCCACTAGTTGACCACATTGTGCACAATGTAATTTTTATTGATATTCCATTTGTTTTGAATAAAATAAAGATACTAAATCCAAATAACCACTGCTATAATTTCATTAAGTTATAGTTGTTTTTTAAAAAATTGTTCAATCCCGGGAACCTGGGTTTATTTAATTATTCAGAAAGGAATGTCCATATTATTCTTTCGTCAGGAGAAGTTTAGTTATATTAGCGCCCGAATATCCGATCACTACTCATAAATTTCGATGGACTCATCATTGCCCAGTCCAGCCCAGAACATCAAATAGCCAAAATAGGTAAATTTTTTTTCGCGATTTCCGGTTTGGTACCATATAATAGTTCATAATGACGAGTACAATGACCATTTTTCTTTTCAGAATGTTATATATTTACTATGAATTTGATTAAACGCAATAATAATAGATAACCAATGCAGATGACGCAGACTATAATAATATTCCACAACTATCACACAACGCCGTCTAGCCTCAAGCTAAGCAGAGCTTGTGTTATGAGTACTAGACAACTGATAAACATACTTATATATTTCTAAATACATACATATATAGATAAATTACACCCAGACACAGAACAAATGATCATGCTCATCACACAAACATTTGTCCTGGGTGGGAATCGAACCCACGACCTCCGGCATAGCAGTCAGGGCCACTAACCACTAGACCAACAGGCCAGTCCAAAATAGGTTAATTTTTTTTCGCGATTTCCGGGTTGGTACCATATTAATAGTTCATAATGACGAGTACAATGACCATTTTTCTTTTCAGAATGTTATATATTTACTATGAATTTGATTAAATGCAATAATAATAGATAACCAATGCAGATGACGCAGACTATACTGCCGTCACGAGGAAAAAAGACTTATCTGATTTTTTTTCGAAATAGAGTTATTTACATAATTATTCGAAATCAGCAAAAAAAGACGCATCTATCAGTATTTTTAAATTGGCGTAAATTTAATGAAAACCTAATAATTCTTACTATTAAAAGACGCATCTGCCTTTGTATCGTATAGTTTAAACAGGACAAAATATTTTTTTCTCCATTTCAATATTTCTGTAGATACGTCTTTTTTCCTACATACACTAGTCTACCTCTCTATGGCTCGGGGATTTTTACAAAGAGTGCGACATGGATCTAATGCATTTGGCGAAGTAGAGAACTAACATGACATGTCTTGTTCTGGACTTCACTTCAACCTACCGCAGCGCCGCCGCCACTAGGTATATATCAATATAAAGATGGAACAATGACAATAGTTTAACAGTCATATCGGGTTGGCTAATAAGTAATGAGCGTTTTAGAGGATATATAAAGAGCGAGTCGCGCTTATGGGCGTTATTGATAGTTTGGCTGTATGTGCGTTAAAGTTCACAGAGAAATGAGTGATATTAAAACCCACGTACGACATTGTTTATTATATGAGTTTCAATCTGGGCATTCTGCTGCAGAAGCTACACGTAATATATGTCAAAGGATAGCTCGCGATGCAGTCTCCAAAACAACAGCAAAGCGCTAGTTCCAACTGTTCCGAAATAAAGATTTTTAGTTATATTAGCGCCCGAATATCCGATCACTACTCATAAATTTCGATGGACTCATCATTGCCCAGTCCAACCCAGAACATCAAATAGCCAAAATAGGTACATTTTTTTTCGCGATTTCCGGGTTGGTACCATATTAATAGTTCATAATGACGAGTACAATGACCATTTTTCTTTTCAGAATGTTATATATTTACTATGAATTTGATTAAATGCAATAATAATAGATAACCAATGCAGATGACGCAGACTATACTGCCGTCACGAGGAAAAAAGACTTATCTGATTTTTTTCGAAATAGAGTTATTTACATAATTATTCGAAATCAGCAAAAAAAGACGCATCTATCAGTATTTTTAAATTGGCGTAAATTTAATGAAAACCTAATAATTCTTACTATTAAAAGACACATCTGCCTTTGTATCGTATAGTTTAAACAGGACAAAATATTTTTTTCTCCATTTCTATATTTCTGTAGATACGTCTTTTTTCCTACATACACTAGTCTACCTCTCTATGGCTCGGGGATTTTTACAAAGAGTGCGACATGGATCTAATGCATTTGGCGAAGTAGAGAACTAACATGACATGTCTTGTTCTGGACTTCACTTCAACCTACCGCAGCGCCGCCGCCACTAGGTATATATCAATATAAAGATGGAACAATGACAATAGTTTAACAGTCATATCGGGTTGGCTAATAAGTAATGAGCGTTTTAGAGGATATATAAAGAGCGAGTCGCGCTTATGGGCGTTATTGATAGTTTGGCTGTTAGTGCGTTAAAGTTCACAGAGAAATGAGTGATATTAAAACCCACGTACGACATTGTTTATTATATGAGTTTCAATCTCGGCATTCTGCTGCAGAAGCTACACGTAATATATGTCAAAGGATAGCTCGCGATGCAGTCTCCAAAACAACAGCAAAGCGCTGGTTCCAACTGTTCCGCAATAACGATTTATCCTTAACCGATCAACCAAGGTCTGGGCGCCCCGTGGAAAAAGATATCGATAAATTAAAACTATTAATCGAAGAAGATCCTCGAAGAACTACACGCGATTTGGCTGTTCAGCTCGAGTGCTCTCCTGGCACCATAGAAAATCATTTACATGGTTTGGGAAAGACTTACAAATATAGTGTTTGGGTACCCCATCAATTAAGTAAAGATCAGCGGACCTACCGAGCTGAGATTTGTGTACAACTTTTATCTTTCCGCCGAACATTTAATTGGTTAGGTCATCTGGTCACTGGAGATGAAAAGTGGGTTCTCTATGTTAATCACACACGCAAGCGCCAGTGGCTGGGATGTAAAGAACAGGGAAAACCAACGTCAAAAGGTGTTCTTCATCCTCGCAAGGTAATGCTTTCTGTCTGGTGGGATATACATGGAGTAATAAGCTGGGAATTCCTTCCTACTAATACTACGATTACAGCAACAGTATATTGTGATTAACTCGAAAAACTGAAGCTTGAAATCCATCGCAAACGTCCACAACACGACAAAATATTTCTCCTGCACAACAATGCCCGGCCGCATATTGCTAAGAGTACCAGGTTAAAACTATTGGAGCTTAATTGGGATATAATACCCCACCCTCCATATTCTTAGCAGACTTAGCACCAACTGATTTCAGCTTGTTGCGATCACTTAGTAATAATTTACAGGAAAAAAGCTTTGACGATGAACCACACTTGAAACAATACATAGATGACTTCTTTAATTCAAAACCAACGAAGTTCTATGCGGACGCCATTCACTCTTTGCCAGATCGATGGCGAATGGTAGTAGAAAACGAAGGCGCATATATTAATAATGATTAACAATTATTCATTTAATAAATAAATACAAATAAAATAGTTGTATGTCGCTCATTACTTATTAGCCAATCCAATATTTAGGATTCCGCAGCCAAATGGCAAAATGGAACCCTTATAATATAATATGCCCTTTTATTAACTATAACGTTACAAAACTGGGACCATAGATGAAATGGTTGAAATATTTTACAAAAAAATAACGGTTGCTATTAGCCACAATGTTCCTTTTTCATATAAAGTAAATAACAATAAACAACCACTGTAGTTTACGAAAGATCTCACTAAACATTAAACCTTAGAATAGAGTATAAAAATATAACAACGCTATGGATAAGATTAGTTTGGCATTACTAAAGGAGAGGTGCCCGTTATTATACAAATCTTCATACATTACCTAAAACATAGAAGCTATAATAAAAACCAATTCTAAATACTTTTTAACATTTATATTAAACTAAAGCGTAAAAATAAAAGTACAGACGCCAGCGGTCAAGCTACCCGAAACTGTCAAATTTTCCCAATCAACCTTGAACCTAATGCTTTACCAATAAAGTTGAAAATCTATAAAAGAAATTTGACAGATTGTAGTAGCTTGGTGTGCTGGCGTCTGTACAATTCCGGAAAAATGAACTTACACTCCTACCAACTTATCTATGAAATGGCGAAAATTGGAACTACGGCCGTCATGTTGAAATGTCATTCGATTGTCAGTGTCTACCACATTCGGGTTCTCTGGTTATTTCGTCGTGATATTGCTGAATTTATAAAGTTAAATATGCCGAAAGCTATTAAAAGTGATGCTCGAAACATTATTCTAAAGGTTAAAACCTTTTTTAAAGAAGAAGCTCGGGCGGGGTCTCCGCTTATTCCATTTAATCAAATATATTAGGTTGGGGAAAAAGTCTTTTCGCATTATAGTATGTATGAACTTGTAATAAAATCTCTTTGGCTATACTATTTGTATCTGGCTGGTTTTGGTATCATTGAAAGTTTAAATTTTAAAGAACATAATTCCAAATTCAAATTAGGAAAATGTGTGATTTTCATTTGTTTTTCGTACCGTCAAGATGAGTGAATCTAATGAAGAAATTCGATACATTTTAAAATTTTACTACAAAAAAGGTAAAAATGCAACGCAAGCCGCGAAAAAAATTTGCGATGTTTATGGACCTAGTGTAGTGTCTGTGAGAGTAGCACAAATTTGGTTTAAGCGTTTTCAATCCGGAAATTTTGATGTCAAGGATGCACGTCGCTCTGGTCGCCCTATTACGGATAAAATGGATGCCATTTTCGAAAAAGTGGAGCAAGATCGGCATATCAGTAGTTACGACGTAGCTGAAGAACTGGAAATTGACTACAAAACAGTTTTGGCGCATTTGAAGAACGTGCGAAAAAGGTCGTGGTCAAAGGCCGGTCAGGCTTCACAGACTGTGGCGAAACCCGGGTTAACTCGCAACAAGGTGATGCTGTGTGTGTGGTGGGATTGGAATGGCATTATTCATTATGAGCTGTTACCACCAGGCAGGACCATCGATTCTGAACTCTACTGCGAACAACTGATGAGATTAAAGCAAGAAGTTGAGAGAAAGTGGCCGGGATTAATCAACAGAAGGGGTGTGGTTTTTCATCATGATAACGCTAGACCTCACACACCTTTAGCCACTCAGCAAAAATTAAGAGACTTTGGCTGGGAGGTGTTAATGCATCCGCCGTATAGTCCTGACCTTGCACCTTCAGATTTCCACCTGTTTCGGTCTCTTCAGAATTCTTTAGGCAGTGTCAGGTTAACATCACGAGAGGACTGCCAAAACCAGTTGTCGCGGTATTTTGACCAGAAGTCCCAAAATTTCTATAGCAATGCGATCATGTCCCTACCTACAAGATGGCAAAAAGTTATCGAACAAAATGGTACCTACATACTTTAGTTAATTGTAAATAAACTATATTAAAAAATGTTTTGAATTTTCTTAAAAAATTGCGAAGAAACTTTTTCCCCAACCTATTACAAACGAATTGCGGTAGCGACCGGTTAGTGTTGTCAACTTTCTTGTTATAAATTACCCGATTCTTAACTAATTATTTAAGTCCACTAAATATTCGTTTCTATTCTTGCTGCAGGTTAGCGTAACGGTAACGTACATCTAATAGGTAACTTGCTAAGTGAGTGAGCAAACTAACCTGCCAGATTTCAAATTTCTACTAACATTTATTTTATTATCTAATATTTCAGGTGTGAGTCAAGGACTAATTTCAAAAATAGTTAAGGAAGGGCACGCAGCAGAAGAAACTGGTACAAAAATTCGGACACCAGGCAAGGAGAGAAAACGTAAAAGTGGATTTGTGCATGTTGATGATTTTGACATGGGAGTTATACGGAGGAAAGTACAGACGCCAGCAGGTCAACCTACCCGAAACTGTCAGATTTTCCCAATCAACCTTGAACCTAATGCTTCAGCAATAAAGTCGAAAATCTATTAAAGAAATCTGACAGATTGTAGTAGCTTGATGTGCTGGCGTCTGTACATGAATTTTATTCTGCTAAAAAACAGGTCCCTACTGTTAAAAAGCTTCTAGAGGTCTTAAAGACAGAAATAAATTACACAGGACAGCGAGAGAGTCTGCGAAAGCTGCTTCACAAGGTGGGATTTCGTGTTAAAAAATCTCAATCCAGTCGGAAGGTTCTTATGGAGCGTAATGAAATATCAGCTTAGAGAGCTAAGTACTTGCATGCAGTGGATAAAAATGATAAATCTCTCCAGCCCCGGCCCATAATTTATTTAGATGAGACCTATATTCACTCTTCACATACATCGGGTAAATGTTGGCAAGGAGAGGGTGAAGATGGAGTATTGGAGCCTGTGTCGAAAGGGCAAAGATATATTATTGTTCATGCAGGAGGAGATACTGGATTTGTTACAAATGCACTACTTGTATTTAAATCAAACACAAAAAGTGGTGATTATCATGACGAGATGAATAGTACCAACTTTAAAAAGTGGGTTATTGAAAAACTTGTGCCTAATTTACGAGAGCCATCATCCATAATAGTGATGAATAATGCTCCTTATCAGTGATAAGGAGAATTTGGACTTTACTCACACAAATACGGTGATAAGTTATCACCGTATTTGTGTGAATAAAGTCCCAAATACGAATTCCTTAAAAAAAGATATGCAATTATGGTTGACCCAAAATAAAATTGATTACGGAGAGAATTTGACTAAACCTCAGCTTTTAGAAATAATTAAGAGAAACAAGCCTGAACCTGTATATGAGATTGAAAAAAAATTAGAAGACAATAGACACAAATGCTTATATTTTTCTCAATAATAATAATAATATAATATCCCCACCGCTGTAGCTCTACGTTGACGTCGTGGTGGGGCTTGCGTGCTCCAAACTTTAGGTCTGTGCCGGAGAGTCCTGTCCCCAACCTATTATATACAAGTACTTTCTGAACTCTAATATATAATAATATATCGTTGATGATAAAAACTTTTTAGCAAAAAATAAAACCGACTTCTAAAACAAAACACTACAAAGTGAAAAATAACTTTAATTTCGGTAGTCGGTGTCTTGAGTTTTGTATTTTCGTTTTTTGCCACCGACTTCCGAAATTAAAGTTATTTTTCACTTTGTAGTGTTTTGTTTTAGAAGTCGGTTTTATTTTTTGCTAAAAAGTTTTTATTTTTCACTTTTTAGTTGTGGAACCTACCCCACACAAATTCGAATACATAATTGAGCACAATAATTGTAGATATAGCCATGTAAATAACAGTGATAGGAAGTTATTAAAACATCATCACATCATCCATATAAAATAAGTGGGAAATATACGCATTATTGAAGCTAACTCAAAAACTTCCCAAACAAAGTTAATAAAATTTATATGGGACCACCTCGGAGGTATACCCTTTCAAACAAAAAAAGAATTTTCCAAATCGGTCCATCCGTCTTTGAGTAAAAAAAAAAAAAAAGAAACAAAAAAAAAATACAGACGAATTGAGAACCTCCTCCTTTTGGAAGTCGGTTAAAAAGAATGAATAAAGGTGATAAAATGAGAACTTAAATGAGATCCCTGAGGAATCCCCGAAGTGGCAATGAGTTGCAGCCATTCAACACCACCCTAAGCCGTCCCGACAGATATGACTTGAACTAACTCAGCAAGGGATACAACACACCATACAACTGCAGCTTATCAACAAAAGCTGAAGTCGGTGTAGATTGCATCAACCTGAATACGTGCATCACATGCATCAATAATAGTTTCAGCGCAAATTTGTAGTCGTCGATTTACCCTTTATAAACCCATATTGATCATCTATTATCAACTGTGATATATGTTTGTAATTGTACAAAAACAAACTACCCTATCGGTAAATACATAGCTCAGATCACAGAGTACATTGAAGCTGAGATGATGATGATTACTGAGCTCAGTTCTACAATGCGAAAAAACGTAAAACCTTCACTTTATGCATCATGGATAACATTCAAGTGGCAACTGCTGTTGCAATGTGCACTTTCTCGCGTATTATAACTAGGTATAGATAAACCCTTCTAAAAATTAACGCCCCTCCACAATACTTGATTATTTCAATGTGTGAGAGGAAATATTTATTCCAACACTTGTGTGCGTGCGACGATTTTACAATAAACATGGACTCGTCGAGAGGTCAACTAAACGTGCGATCAGTCCCAAGTATTAGCATGGTACGGCGGGATCGTGCGCTTTGTATGGCACGACACGTCTGCTCTGTTGCGCGTTCGTTTCATTTATACACTAGATGATTGGCCAACAAATCCGGCTGTTTGGCGTTTGGTCAGTCGGTAGGTACCGTTTGCATAAAAAAAATCTGTGTTATTGTTTATATTTTTATGAACCTATGTTTGTAAGGTATTTATTGGGTCATGTCATTTACTGTATACCTTACTGCATTATGTGAATTCTTGCCATAAAATAAATTATGAAATTATTATTATTTCATGAATTTATTGACATTACTAATATTATAATGCAATACGTAATAAAACATTATGCAATACAAACAAACGTTATGTAATACAATATTAATTAACCAATTATTCATATCAATATACCTAATCACTTTCATCAGAATCAGACTGAACAATAATAATGAATTCAAAATCCATGTCAAAATTTTTCATATACCTAAATATTGTTTTTCGATATCATTCATAACATGTCTAATGTATTTTCCCACATAGTACAATCAGTCATTTCAATTCGTTCTTTTATTAGAGACTATTAGCATTATTTAAAAAAAGTTTATAATTTTATTTTAAACAAAAAATATTTATTTGACTGCGAAGATACTTTTTCGTTGACATGTTGGCCGTGCTTTTCCGGCGAAAGTGACGCGTGGTCTCACTTTCATATCTCGCCGGTGACTGAGCAACCAATGACAAAGACCAATTATGTGTATTGCGTCGATACACCTTCTTTGCATGTGAGCGTAACTGCTGTGGAGGGGCGTTCATTTTTAACGACTTCAAAAAAGGAGTTATCAATTCGACACGTATGTATGTAATTGAAACTGCAAGATATTCACGACGGCGAAAGCGACGATAATCCTAATGCATGAGTATTTCATGAAATCTTGACATTTGAGGATTATACTAACTTAAGGAGTTGTATTCCTGATTCTAATGATTATAATTCTGTAAATACATATGTGTTACGGTCGCGATTCATACTTTATTTAACATACAACTTAACCTGTTAACCGGGGAATTCCCTTTTTAATTAGATACGCAGCATATAACGGGCGCGAGCTCTTTCACTAGGACGTGTCAGTACGTCACGCCCGGAGAACGTAATTTCATTTTTTTTTATTCTTAAAATAAATGAAAAGACTATGAAATGTATGTTTTCGTTTATGATAAAATAAAGGAACTTTTTTTGGAGGAGTATTGAAAGTTTTTACAGGATGTGCAGTAAAGGGAAATGGTGGTCTTTCTGCATTTTGAGGTAGCCATTCTTCACAAACAATGCTGTTCCTAGGACCAACTTGATCAACTTCTTCACCATCTTCATTCTCAGTATCGCTCAATTCCGCGTCGTAGTCAAAATTACCGTCAAATGACTCCGATGACGAAATCATAATACGTTGTCTGGTTTTTCGATCTGAATGCCTGTAAGGCAACAGATCGATCGAACCGAGAATATGGGATGGTGGCCCTCGGATGGTGGACAGACCACGAGGACCATGTCGAACTTAGCACCGCCTCTGGCGCGGTGCATACGGTGGACCTCGTCCACTGGGATATTCTGCGACTCAAGGGATACTTATAAAAATGTATTCTAAAATAAAAAGATTGGAAATATAAACAAATTAAACAATAATGTAAAAATAAAAAATATAAGTAAATAAAATATAATACGAAAATAGCTAGGTAAGTGTAAGTATGTACTCGTCACTGCTCACCCAGAACACGTCCACCATTCTCAATAGCGAAATGATACTGATTTTCTCAACGTCGAATCATGTATCGATAACAAATACCTCTGTTGTACGAAACTATACGTTCCAGGGCGCAACGTATATTTCAAGGACGTATTCATATGTCCTACCCGTACACGCTATTGTTTACGTTTGACGTATTTATACGCTTCCCCTTAAGAGGGAAGCGTCAGGGTAGCCCGTGAAATTCAATTTTTTTTTACGTTTTTTTGCAATTCAAGTCGGTATTATATTGTACGTTGATCAAACTATAATTTACGGTCGTAACAAGTATCTATTTACATAATTAGAATCATTACAGTGATCAATACAACTGTTTAAGACCAGGTAATCCCAAAAAATGACTATTTCATGAAATCTTGACATTTTAGGATTATACTAACTTAAGGAGTTGTATTACTGATTCTATACGATTATTCTACAAAAACATATTTGTTACGGCCGCAAATCATACTTTATTTAACATACAACTTAATACTGACTTGCAAATGTAGTAAATTCAGTGCAGTGATGTCTGCGTTCGCGACAGCTAAGGAGTTATATCCTAGAATACCTAGTAAAAAATCCGTGGGGTACATAAATGGATAGTACCCGTGGTTTCTCTTATACAAGTAGCGTAGGAAGGCCTTTTGAACTTTTTCGATTACTAAGGTGTATGTTGATTCATATGGACTCCAAACACAAGCTGCAAATTCCAATTTACTTCTGACAAGGGAATTATATAATAGTTTGATGATGTTAAGGTTGCGGAAGTCACGTGCATTACGCATCAAAATCATCAAAGTCATCAAAATCGGTTCAGTAGTTTTCTAGATAATGGACTAATAGTGTAAATGTGACGGCCTGGCTTATTGATACGAGCTACGGGTGTGGTGTCAAAGGGAAAACATCTCAAAACCTTGGTCAAGTTTGTGAACTATTGAACACTTATTACAAACAAATATTCCAGTTTTTACTAAAAACTAAAAATTATGAAATAAAAAATAATTTAAAAAATTAAATCGCCTTAAAAAAAATTAACTCAAAATTATGAAATAACTTTAATTTTGGAAGACGGTGGCAAAAAACTAAAATACAGATCCCAATACACCGACTTCCAAAATTAAAGTTATTTCATAATTTTGAGTTCATTTCTTTTTGAAGTCGATTTAATTTCTTTTTTATTTTTTTTTTAGAATGGTTGATCTATACGTGCGTATTTCGCGTCTTGGGGCCAACTGAAGTGAGGCGACGTTGTATAGTGAGACGCTTCGTGTTAGCCTCAGGCTGAGGCATCTTGCTTATAAAAAATGCATTCACAGCACCTGCCTCGCGGTTTCTCTCAGATTCCGACGACCCCATAACTCCTCCAGGAGCAGTAGGGACCGTAGGAACAAAAACAAATCGACATTCCGACCTCACCGCCGAGGTCCCTCGCGACGACCCCGAAGTAATCGTCCTCCCCCCCGTCCCTTGCTCGGGCATTCCCGAGCAAGGGACGGGGGGAGGACGATTACTTCCGCCACCGGCTGGCACTTCATTAAGTGCCAGCTGGTGGCGTAGCTGAGCCAGTAACTTTAAACTCCCCGTTCAATAATAATTACTCTAATTTGATCCAGCATGTCCCATCTTGCTGTCCTCCCCCCAGCGACGCCCTAAGCCGAGGTTCATTCCCCACAGGGGGAGCCCTTAGCGTGTAGTCGCTTAATCTGTAAGTTTATGCCCTGACTGGAGGCTTTGAGGTCGCTTAAGGCAGCCACAGGATTGACCGGTTAAGTAGTCACGGCCTCTCTAGGCCAACTACGAGATGCCATTAAAAAAAAAAAGACCTGCCTCGCACAGTTGTCTGTACTCACCCTTAGACTACGGGACACTTCGAGACGTTTGACTCGGGCGCAAAACCGGACTTCGATCGGAAGTCGCCCTAGGCGAGCCGAAGTTGCACAAAACAAACTGAAGTATGTACCATTCTGTGCTCGTCTCAAGTCCAAGACACTTCTGTTCTGACGTTAATATCTATCGGTCACTTCTGACGACATATCTATCGACGAGGATATCTATTTGACCATAGTGTCCCATGGAATATTAGCAGTGATATTAGCTCCTATAAAGGTGTAATAATAGTGGTTTTGCCGCGGAAACAAGTGGTACGGTATCGTACCAGAAGCTCTTGACCGGTACGGGCGGGCAGAAGTGGTACGATATCATACCGCCTGGGCTTCGATCAACTTCGCGAGCTGTGTTTGAATTTCGCGAGCTAGATTATCGCATTCGTGTTTACCAAACCATAAAGTCATAACTTTATGACTG
Organism: Dicycla oo; assembly: GCA_948252095.1. NCBI lineage: Eukaryota > Metazoa > Arthropoda > Insecta > Lepidoptera > Noctuidae > Dicycla > Dicycla oo. The sequence continues at coordinate 16,338,073 of OX411718.1, forward strand.
TCTTTTTCAGTCAGTCTCTATTCTATAATACTGAAATAAAAAAAATATTAATTGTCTATATATAAGATGGCGGGTGATGAAAGTGACAGGTTTGTAAATAGTAAATGAAATTACAAAAACCTAAGTTGCATTTGATAAATTACAGTCACACATGAATTGTAAACCTTTGTTCACGAAACTCATAATATGATTTATTATAAGTATCCTAATTACATAACCGGGCTTTGTTTATAGTGATCTAAAGCCATCCAGTGTCGCGATCATAAGAGAAGTTTATGATAGTGAAAATGCTCACATCAAATTTGAAATGGAACTGGAAAGAGCACTGGAGGCCGGCGTTAGCGTTATTGTGATAGAACCAGAGCCACTGGGTGAAGAAACAGCACGTTGGATTTATGTAGGAAACCTCTTGCATAAGGTTTCTGTTTACAGTGGACTCTGTAGCATTGCATCAGGTGTGTGTTTTGTAATTTTTTATACTTCCTAAAATGACACATTACTCAAAGAAAGGCTGACCATGACCACAAAAAATAGTCTTTAATGTTTGCATGTAAAATCGTAGCTAACAACAACACCTATGTGTATCCTGTAATAGTGTATTTACATTCACATGACAATGTATACAGGGTTATTTGTAAAACACCAGCAACCACTTAAGGGGTCATTGTACTCATCATTATGAACAACTTTTACTATGGGACCAAACCTGAAATCACGAATAAAAATCAGCTGTTCAGTACATTTATGTTCGCATAATTCGTCAAAATGTCCTCAACAGCTGATTTTTTCGCGATTTCAGGTTTGGTCCCATATTAAAAGTTGTTCATAATGATGAGTACAATGACCCCTTAAGAGGTTGCTGGTGTTTTACAAATAACCCTGTATAGTCGCATGGTTTAGGGTACTTACATACACAGCATATTTTTTTTTTACTCACTAAAACTTTGTTTTATTGAGATCCATAAATGAATTGGAAATTATTTCAGGTGTTGCATGGAGTTCACTAGCCTGTGCTCCCTTTGGCATTGTGTCAGTGCTTTGTGCAGGTTGCTACACACTGTCATGGCAGTGGGATCCTTGTTGCAAATATCAAGAAGAAAAGAATCGTAGACATTTATCTACATTACCTATGTTGAGTGACCTTACATCTGCATCACCTGTTGTACTGGTACACACAGACAATAAAAGGAAAATAATATTACATACAACAGTGTCAATGACAGCAACGGCTATATGCTTATGGAGACTATACAACATCTTTAAGTAAAGATTTAGTCAGCAGCTAGCATAATAATGGTATTGAGCTTAAATTAGGAAGTCACATAATGCTCCATCGAAAAGCATAAAAATATATTAGTGCTTTCTAATAAGTTGTTTTTATGTCTGAAGTCTAATAATGTAATTATATAATTTGTTGTAGGATGCAGTGTAAAAATGTTATAAAGTTATTAATAGTAGAATTAGTTTAAAAGCCTGTACAAAAGATATTTTCTTGTAATATAAGGATGCTTCTTAGTTAATCAAATGTGATAGTGGTTTATGAAGGGTTCTGTTACAAAGCTAAGTTAACAGTGATCTCTGAAATATAATATCCTCACTGTTATGTAATAAAACAATGATGCAATTTAATTACGAATTTTATTCATTTCGGAAGGCTAACAGAGTATTAATTATTTAAACTTAAAAATATTTTATTGTGTCCATATTTTGTATAAAATGCAATTCATTTCACCTATAAAAAGAACTTTTTTATTTGTGATGGGTTTGCTCTTGACTTTAGTCTAGGCCAGAGGTGACAGAGACAGTCTATGATGTGGTGAGCTTACCCAGTTTTGAACTTTAATTATATTATACCTACTTGCTATTATACAATCCCCAAAATGAAACCTATGTACCTGTATAACCTCTTACATACCTACACCACAATAATTAAATAATAATTAAAGAGGACTACAAGCTCCCATATAAAAGATTTTTTTGGAGTCCTTGTATTGCATGAACCCCAACAACTACACAGAAGACAGAACTTGCAACAGTGAATTGATACTACATGTTTGTGTGGTTCTAGATTGCCAGCTATTTTCACATCCAATTCATGTCTATTATACTGGACTTTTTTTTACTGTCTTGAAAAAAATGTGTATAATAGTGAACGGAGTAGAAAAATGGCATACCTAGTTTTTTTTTTTTTTTTAATAATAATAATATCGATATTCAAATCATATGCACTACGCACCCTGTGTAGTGCGTATAATTTGAATTTCGATATTTTTTAACGATCTAGAAAGTTTTCTCTAAATTCCTGTTTTTATTGTTCTAGTTTACCTACTTCAAATGTGTAGTGTTTATTGATAGAGCAATTTCTGTCTAAGCTATTGAAAAAGCAAACAAAAAAAAAACTAGGTAGGGCATCCAATCCCGCAGATTAAATGCAATCTCCAAAATTGCAGAATCGATGATTTTTGATCTCGCGAGATCTCGGTATTTGCGAGATCCCGCATCTACCTACATATAAATGTCGCATGCTCTGCTGTGTGAGACTGCCTATGTAGGCAGTCTTTAAAACATACTCATATATGTATGTAATCACATTCACATTGCATCACTACATATTATAAAACAAAGTCCCCCGCCGCGTCTGTGAACGGATTTTAATGCGGTTTTCATCAAAAGATAGTGATTCAAGAGGAAGGTTTATAAGTACGTATAGTTTTCCAACATCCACGCCGGCAAAAGCTAGTAGAAATATAAAAAAAAAACAGATATGATTTAAAGACAAATTAATATGGTGAACATAAAAATCTATATACATTTAGGTATTACTTTTATTTATGAGAAAGAAATAAATTTTAGTAACATTAAGCCGTCTTTTGCTGAAAATATTTTCGGAGAACACTTAACATGTCTATGTTTTCGTCTGCCAGACTGCATCTAATAAGTATGGGATGCTACATAGCCGGCTGGAAGCGGAAAGGGCTTTACCTGCGTAAAGCCCTATCAGCTTCCACACTAGTGGGCGGTAAGACTTGAGGGCATTAAATACGAATGTTAAATACCGTAAGAAATGACGAACCTCCCGTCATTTCTTAATTACGAGTATTTGCGAGCGTAGGTAATTGGATGCATGCAACTTCACAAATCAAAAGATAAACAATGGCAGCCGGAATGGTACCCTGACGCCCGTGCGCCTGCCGAACAAACGCTAGCGCGACCTCACTGACCTGAACTCCTCATTTGCTAGCGTCTAACGAAGGACGTTTATGCTGCTCCCCAATCCCGCACACGTAATCACAATCCCGGTATTTAGAGATCTCGGTATACCGAGATTGGATGCCCTAGCCATAGGCTTCTACTCCATTCACCTATTGTAGCCTATTTTTATCAAGATGGTAAAAAAATCATGCAGTATTACCCACATGAAATATTGCAAAACCATTTTGGTTTTGGACATTTTGCAAGCGTTGGACAATTATTTATTTAAAAAAGCACAGCCACATCACATGCATAATGGTGGCCATACACGCTAGGGTTTGCATGATGGTTATAACCTTCACGCATAACCCAGTTTCATAAAATGCATACACGTTAGGGTTTGCATGCACAGGTTTCCGAGAAACTTAGTTAAGAACAGTTTGAGCTACGCGAAGGTGTTTCATGGGACATGTCGCACCTTTAGAACGAAAACGACACAATTAAAACAAAAAAAAAATTGAGTTTGTGTCGTTTTCGTTCTAAAGGTGCGATGTGTCACTGCCGTGCACATTATCACCAACAATGGATGACGTCGATGTGATAGCTGTATTTGGATTAATACTTGCAATGAAGAAAAGAAAAAGAAGAAGACCTCGCAATGAGTGGTGTAAAGCCTAAAGTGGACTTGTAAATATAATGAACGCTTCTAATATTGCGTTGCTCTTGCGACTCGCCATTTTGAGCTTCGACGAAGCGACCCGCGATCTTCCTCTGCCACAGACTATAGAAAACTGAAAACTGTGCACGCAAGCACGAGCGGGCGCCATACACGCTCGGTTATGCATGCGCGCAAACATAACCGAGCGGCAAAAAATATCTATTTTGATATTTATCTGGTTGCATGTACATGCATCGATAACTGTAGTTTTATAACATACACGCTAGGGTTTGCCTGTTGGTTAACACATTCGGTGCGGCAGACACACATGCGCGTTTTCATAACTTTCTTCGAGTGCGGCGCGGCGCACATGTGTGTTCGTTGTGCATCTCTATTGTTTCGAAAACATCGTAAAAAAAGGGTCGGTAAGGGTGTAGCATAAAGAAGCGTTTGCATAAAAAAATCAGCAGAGAATGTGTTAAGCTTGTAAGGTTATAACTGCCATGCAAACCCTAGCGTATATGGCTACCATTAAACTTAAGCTAGAAATAATCTTAATAACTAAAGGACTAATATATGTACAGACGTCAGCACATCAAGCTACTACAATCTGTCAGATTTCTTTAATAGAATTTCTACTTTATTGCTAAAGTATTACGGTTCAAGGTTGATTGGGAAAATCTGACAGTTTCGGGTAGGTTGACCTGCTGGCGTCTGTACATGACAATTACGGCGTACATATCTATGTGTGTCAGAATTTATGTACCTAAGAATGTATCTACATTCTTAGATACATACATTCTGAACCTGAACCACCATTTTCATTATAGGTTTTTCTATTATTAGTGTATCTCCTAAAATTAAATGAAATACAAATATTAAAAAAAAAATGTCATGATTACAGAGTTAGAAAATTTTCTTTTTATGATTTAGTAGTTAAATGGAGTGTTTTTTTTTTTTAAATGCAACCCCTTACTTATGAAGTGTTGCCCTTCTGGCCATAACCCAATGATATAAAGATGGTGCAGAATGTCTCAAAGTTATTGCCAAGTATGGCAGAAACTGGCTTATAATCAGATCTTTTTCTTTGTTGACTATTCCATCGAGTATCTTGTTTGCAGTATACTTCGGTGTGAAACCGGCAGCAGTACTGGTATCCATTACTGAAACAGATTATTTTTGCTTAGTACTTACTTATTACAAGAAAGTTTGATGATTATTAACATTAATATCTGAAAATTCCTTCACCTCCATGTGGTTCACCAGAAGCAGTATAAGCGTTCAGAGATATAGCAGTCTTTATGTACCCAGGGCTGACTACTGTTACATTGACATTATGCTGATGCATTTCCGCACGAAGTGAATCACCAAATGCTTGTATTGCATGTTTTGCTGCTGCATAAGCAGATCGTTCTGGTATTGCAATAAGTCCTTGAACTGAACTCACAAATACAATGTGACCTCCTTTTCGCTGAACCATTTTCGGAAGACATTCTGAAAAAATTCAAATATTTAAAATATACCAGTCGGCCAGACGCTCTCGGAGCGTCAATACACGATTTAAGATCGCTTGACAGCATTTAATTTCTGCGTAAGGAGAACGCGTGTAACTCTGTGGTCCGCGGGTTTCGCAAAACACCCTTTTCCCTGGTACTTACATCGTGTCTCTCGAATTAGTGCCCTAGTGAATACATGACTTTAATCTTACTATTGTGAAGTTTATCACGGTAGATTATACTCCAGGGCTATAGCACAATGTGTAAGCCGTGCATGCTTTATGAGTTGTACTGAGCGCGCAGTGGCGCCCTCATCATTTGTTTGGTTATTTCTTTTATTTTAGAATGTAAATGCAGAAAATCAGCACGTTTATTGTAATCCTTAGAACGGAAAATAGTGGCCACTATTTTTACAATGAAACTTAACAATATAAAACTACTGTTTGTAATAATGTACTACGTGATCAAAACAATTAGGCGCAAGCACGGATCATAAAAAACAGTGGAAGTGCAAAGTAGGCGTGGCACGCGTGTCACAAATAAGCGCTGTATCGCTTGCTTGGTCCCCACAGATCTTAAACTATGGTCCCACTCGAGTTCTAACATCCCGTCGAGTTGCAGTCTCGCGACAAATTTATTTTTCCGTAGCTATGCCGTTTTGTTCCATTTTGGAGTCCAAAAATGATAGTAGGAGAAAAACTCTTAATAATGGAGGTGTTTCGTACCATCGGTAAGTACGATTTTATTTGTTTTCTAATAAAATCTTAGTTAATTTCAATTTACTAATGATGTAATAGAACCTCTAGTTAAAATCAACCTTATACGATTAAAATACAGTTTCTTTTGGATTGATTGTATTCACTGGCATTCCCTATTTCGTTCTCGAAAGTACTTCGTTACTCAATTAGTGATGTGGTCGGGTCGGATGTTAGTTTTCTCGATAAAAGAAAATAGTGCCGATGCTCTTGTCACAAATTTCTCTAAACTAGACTAAAAATCTCCTAAATTTAGTTTATTCCTATCAAACGACGATTGACTAAAGTGACACAACTTAAATAATAGGTTGGGAAAAAGTTTCTTCGCATTTTTTAAGAAAATTCAAAACATTTTTTAATATAGTTTATTTACATTTAACTAAAGTATGTAGGTACCATTTTGTTCGATAACTTTTTGCCATCTTGTAGGTAGGGACATGATCCCATTGCTATAGAAATTTTGGGACTTCTGGTCAAAATACCGCGACCAGTGGTTTTGGCAGTCCTCTCGTGATGTTAACCTGACACTGCCTAAAGAATTCTGAAGAGACCGAAACAGGTGGAAATCTGAAGGTGCAAGGTCAGGACTATACGGCGGATGCATTAACACCTCCCAGCCAAACTCTCTTAATTTTTGATGAGTGGCTAAAGATGTGTGAGGTCTAGCGTTATCATGATGAAAAACCACACCCATTTTTTTCGCGGCTTGCGTTGCATTTTTACCTTTTTTAAATCCTTTAAATTTTTTAAATTTTTTTAAATCCAACCCACACCTTCCCTTTGCAATCAATTTAAGTTTTTCCTCAAAAGATACAGCTACTATTAGCAACTATAGTTATTTATCATTTAAAATTAGAGGGGCATGTATGTAGGTATGGCACTACAGGGTATGCAGTGCTTATTTGCATGTATGGAGTGCACGCCACTGCCAATACATAACGATCGTATAGTTTTATTGAGTAAACCATTATGTAACGTTTTCTACGACACAGGTATAACGTAACTGAAACTTTGTATAAGATTGTTTTGACGACGTTTTGATAATACCAATATATAACGATCGTATAATTCGATTGAGTAAGCGTTTACGTAACGTTTTAATACGACACTAGTATAACGTTACTCAAAAGTCGTATAAGATTGTTTTGTAGACGTTTTGATAATATCAATACATAACGATCGTATAGCTTGATTGGGTAAACGTTTACATAACGTTTTAATACGACACAAGTATAATGTGTCTGAAAAGTCGTATAAGATTGTTTTGTACAGGTTTGCAGAACGTATTAATGCGACACGGATTAATGACGACTAAATAGTTGAGCGTAACACTTTTAAAGGACTCTGAAGAAAGCTTAGTACTTTTATATGCTATTTTTATAACTTATAGTCTTATATTGTTTTATTATAAGATATATCAAAATATATAATAGGTTGGGGAAAATGTTTCTTCGCATTTTTTAAGAAAATTCAAAACATTTTTTAATATAGTTTATTTACTAAAGTATGTAGGTACCATTTTGTTCGATAACTTTTTACCATCTTGTAGGTAGGGACATGATCCCATTGCTATAGAAATTTTGGGACTTCTGGTCAAAATACCGCGACAAGTGGTTTTGGCAGTCCTCTCGTGATGTTAACCTGACACTGCCTAAAGAATTCTGAAGAGACCGAAACAGGTGAAAATCTGAAGGTGCAAGGTCAGGACTATACGGCGGATGCATTAACACCTCCCAGCCAAACTCTCTTAATTTTTGCTGAGTGGCTAAAGATGTGTGAGGTCTAGCGTTATCATGATGAAAAACCACACCCATTTTTTTCGCGGCTTGCGTTGCATTTTTACCTTTTTTGTAGTAAAATTTTAAAATGTATCGAATTTCTTCATTAGATTCACTCATCTTGACGGTACGAAAAACAAATGAAAATCACACATTTTCCTAATTTGAATTTGGAATTATGTTCTTTAAAATTTAAACTTTCAATGATACCAAAACCAGCCAGATACAAATAGTATAGCCAAAGAGATTTTATTACAAGTTCATACATACTATAATGCGAAAAGACTTTTTCGCCAACCTAATATTTTATAGTTTGACAGCACTAAATTGGCACTAAGCTATTTAATTTAGTGAAAATGCAATTTTTGCTATTCTGAATTTGATGTTTTTCACCTATTTGATTATTAAACTAAATGTCTTTTTTTAATCGCGATTAACAGTTTTCATTATTTTTTTCGATCAGGACACCGTTTTCGAGATATAAGTAAAAGCCAAAAAAATAAATGACACCTCAACTGGAGGAACTTTTCACTTTTTGTATGGAAAATATGAAAAATGTCAAAATTTCTATTATTGATTATTACCAACATGTAGAGTTTTAGGGAGTTATGGGTTGCAAAGGGGGCAAAATTTTCATTATTTTTTCGATAGGACACACCGTTTTCGAGATATAAGCAGAAGAAAAAAAAATACTACTTCATTCTTCCCACAGTTTTACTTAACTCCCAAAAAGACATTTTTTCGAATTAAACAAGAAATCGGGTATCTATCGATATCGATATGTAATTCAAAATTCAATGTGTTACTGCACTGATCGAGTAGCAATAGATATCGACCTATGACGCGATTGTCAACCTTATGGCTAACGCAATTATACTTATAATTACGACCACTGAGAATAGTGCCATCTATGGTCGAGTAGCGGAATTTACTCGTCAATTGAATCTATTTTGACTTGATATTACAAAACGTTGTAAATACTTTCTGGACTAAAGCAAAATAAATCCTATTCATAAAGCATGAAGGTTTATTTCTGGATGTAGGATCTGTGACTTACGCTAGTTTTGAATAAAATTAAAACGACAAATGAGACGAATTGTTTGTTTGTAGTGCATTATATGATTATCGGTTTATTTGTGTGAGTTTGGCGACAGCGGTTCCTATAGTAATTTTGTTGCATACCACTTCCACTGTTTTTTATGTTCCGTGGGCGCAAGACAGCTATGAAATTATTGGAACTAGGGATGAACGGTGATTGATATTGTACGTATTATCATCACTGCCGAAAGCGAGTATACGACTGCACGTCACTATGGGAAGCGCGGGGATAGGTGCGGGGTGCGGCCGCCGAAACCGAATTCCTGTCATGCGCCTAATTGTTTTGGTCAAGTAGTATAGTCTTGTGGAGCACAACTTAACGTGCTTATTTTTTGCATTTTCATTCTAAAATAAAAGAAATAACCAAACAAACAAACCATGAGGGCGCCGCTGCGCACACGGTACCCTCTTATTGGCATAGTGTAGAGCAGCCTTTATTCTTACTTTGAAAATGATGAATGTGGTTTCTGCACTAGTTAAGCGCTTTAACGCCAAATCCACGGCACCAAGTTTAGGTAATTACAGTGCTCTTTGCACTCATACAGATGCGGGCGTGTCTATGTGCGTAGAGTTGGTGCGCTCTCTGTCATTATAGTCAAACTAACCCATTTTGATCCGTTGAGTTATGTTTAATGATAATGATATTTAATCGTCAGTTGATTTTTATTTACTATTATTATATTTATTACAAACTTGTGAAATAAAGAGGTAATTTTGGATACTTTATATAGTGTACTACTCAGAAAAGTTAAAAATGTAGTACAAATGTAAAATCCTACAACGATTATGAATACGAAAGTTTGTGACGAGATAAGGATGGATGTTTTTAACTCTTTCACGTTAGAACTACTGAACGGATTTTGATGAAACTTTACATTAATTAATATAGAGTATACCTACATCAGAATAGCACACAGACCACATTTTCAAGTACTTAATAATTATAAACGCGAAAGTTTGAGAGTTGATATTATGCAGACCGCAAACTAAGCTAAGTTAGTTTAGCTTAGCTCACATAGCTGGCGTAGTATTTCATACTTGTGTGCAGACCGCAAACTATGCATAGCTGTTGGTGCAAGTATGAAAAACTACACCAGCTATGTGAGCTAAGCTAAACTAACTTAGCTTAGTTTGCGGTCTGCAACCCGCTTTTTCACAAAAACTGCTGAACGAATTTTGGTAAAAATTTGACCATTTGATAAAAAAAAACCGGCCAAGTGCGTGTCGGACCACGCACAATGAAGGGTTCCGTAGTTGGAATGAATTTATCCCAAGAACATACTTAACATTGTAGTTGAAAAACATGTACTCCTATACATTTCAACTGCAAATGTAAGTTTGTACGCACAATATTGAGATATTTACCATGTTATTTTAAGACCATAGATTTAAACCGAACAAACATACATACATTACATCATACATTGCAAGTTAAATAAAAGCTTGTAAAAAAAAACTGATATCAGATGATCGACGGTTTAGTTTAATGAAGTATTTTTTTTGCGTTTTCTATGTTGGTCTCATAATAATAATAATAATAACCTAGGACATTATGCACACACGGACATCTGATCCCAAGCTAAGCAGAGCTTGTACTATGGAAACCAGATAAACTGATATACTACATATACTACTTTGTAAATACATACTTATATAGTTAATTACACCCAGGCTCAGACAAACAGACATGTTCATGCACACAAATGTTAGTCCTGAATGGGAATCGAACCCACGACCTGCGGCATGATAGGCGGTATCTTAACCAACCACGCCAACTGGCCTACCTATAGAAAATAATATGTATCTGAGCAGTAGAATCTTCCCTAAGAAGGAAAAAGTTTATAAACGAGGAAGGTCCTCGTTTATAAACTTTATACTTTTATATTTATAACTTGTTTTATTTATTGCAAATTATTTTTCCAACATTTTAGCCCTATCATTAGTTAAAGCCTTAAAGATTATATTCATCTTCTTTTTAGGGTTCCGTACCTCAAAAGGAAAAACGGAACCCTTATAGGATCACTTGAGTGTCTATCCGTCTGTCACAGCCAATTCGCTCCAAATCTAATAATAATAATAATAATATCCTGGGACATTTCACACACGGTCATCTAATCCCAAATTAAGCAGAGCTTGTACTATGGAAACCAGATAACCGATATACTACATATACAATTTTTTTTTTTTTTGTAAATACATACTTATATAGATAATTACACCCAGACTCAGGACAAACAGACATGTTCATGCACACAAATGTTTGTCCTGGGTGGGAATCGAACCCACGACCTGCGACATGATAGGCGACATAATGGACCGATTAAGTTAAAATTTGGTACACGTATGTATTTCTGTGACCCAAATACGGACTTGTAACGTAAATAAATGAATTTTGATTATAGAGGGCAAATAAGAAAACTAAAAAAAAGTTTTGCAATCCTATCAAATGAAAGGGCTTGAGAGAGAGAGAGAGAGAATTTATTTAATAATTTTAAAATAAATTGTTTTAAAGTTATTTAGACGAAATTTTACCATACCCCCCCTTATCTCCGAAAGTAGTGAGCCTAAAATTTTGAAAAAAATATAGAAAATAGTTCATTACCTATAGATTACAGGAAAACTTATAAGAAGTCTATGGTCCTAAAACAACATAGTAAAACTCAATATTGTGCATACAAACTTACATTTGCAGTTGGAATGTATGGGAGGATATGTTTTTCAACTACAATGTTAAGTTTGTTCTTGGGATTCATCCCAACTACGGAACCCTTGTGCGTAGTCCGTAGATAAAACTAGTTTTGTTTTTTGGTTTTTATTCCCCATGGCATCTGAAACAATTTCGCTGGTTTCGACAAAAATTGTTGTCAGTCATTTAAATAAAATTAAATCGAACTAAGATCGTTAGGTCGCACTATAAACTCGCTCGACGCCAAGGGTCCGGCGACGTCACGCGTTTCGTATTTTGTAAAGAAGATATTCTTCTATTATAAGACACCTTTATTTTGTAAAATTTAATTATGTAAGATTTATTGGAAGAAATAATTAATTTAGTTTATTAATTCTTGTTAATTTCACTTTATTTATTGTTTGATTTATCTATGTTAGGAGATGAAAATCAAAAAAAAAATCTGACAGTTTTTTGGCTCAAGGATATGATCAATTAAATAAGCTTGTTTGTTTGTAAATATGACTGGTTTCGGATATTTCAAGCTTCGAAATGACCACTGTAAAGGGAATTTAGAAAACACTGTTCGTTTATCTGGTTAGAATTCACGAATACTCTAGCCAATTTTTTTAGAACGAAATTATCCTCCAATAATTAGTAATTCACACTTTCGTTCGATACGTTTTATGAGGAGATTTGAAGGAGGTTTGAAAAGAACGCTTTTTGGGTCAAACAGCCAAAATCGGCGTTAACGCTCTTAAAGATATTTTTAGATGAGACAAATGTCTGCTCTGCTATGCGTCTGGGCACCTCTTGCTCTAAACAGGGTTACGACAGAGATATTATGACAGAGCTGTTGTGTTGATATATTTTTATGATGTCTACAGTATTGCAACCAAAGAGTTTATATTAGCAAGCTATAGAGCAAGCGTTAGCGAGTATGAACAGTAAGCACGGATATGAACAGTCTCGAAATCGCAAGCGCATCCAAATTAGTAACAAATGGTCGTCAGCGCTGGTTGTTTCTCCCGACAGAATTAATTAAAATTCTAAGTTTTCATCGTGAAATGTGCAGTGCCAACTTGTAAAAACAATTCATGGAAGCAAAATAAAAATAATAATGATATAACCTTTCACCGGTGTTTACTATTTAGATAAGAAAACACAGATTTTATCTAAATTACTTAAGGCGTGAAAGGGAGTTGCGCGGGCGCGCGGGCTGTTCAATGCAGCACGTGCTCCCACGCCTCCCGCTTCATACTTTCCCCGCTTTAGAGCTAGTGTTGTACTGCATTGTATTCGAGTATTTGTAATCATACTTACCAATAATGCGAAAGTGTGTTTTTGGTTTGTCGGTTTGTTAATTTATCCTTCTTTCGTGGAATAGATCGAAGTCGAACTTGAAGTTGTTTATAGGAAAATATAATTTTACGTCTCTTCATGAACACAGTAATTAATCCTTGCAGCAATCACTGATATTCAAAAATATATAGATATAAGGATAAAATATCCAGTACTTACGTAAAACGGTGATCAATCAAAGAAAAAGACAATTTTACAATAAATTAACTAACTCTTTTTAAGTGGCAATAATGACTTGTAAATTTTTGTGTGTTTTTAATAAATATTGTTTTATCAGTATATTATTTATTGTTTTATTTATCTGCTAAAACGTAAACTTACTTAATACTCCTAGGTACTCACGTACTTACTCAAAGTAATAATACCTGTACGCAAGCGTCAGTCACGTCACGGCGCATCACTATTTTGCCGCTACCACCCACTACATCTATAAATCAGTATCTATACAACATCTGCTTACGGTTGGCATAAAGGGACTAGAGCGATGCGCGTGCTCTATAGCTTGCTTATATAAACTCTTTGATTGCAACAAAAATATGTTATCATACCTTTTGTTAAAGCAACAGACCCAAAATAGTTAACGGCCATAATACTCTTAAATACATCTATCTTTGTATTTAATATAGATCCTCGATGGGAGATACCACCATTGTTTATCAAAATATCAATATGGCCACAAGCATCATAAACATTTTGAACAAATCCATCCAATTCTTCAAATTTAGCAAGGTCAAGCTCCAATACAAGTGGTTCCAGAGTTGCTGTAGGCTGAAACATAAATTAAAGATGCTTATAATATTATTATTTATTGACCGATGCGCTTGTACACCCGTTCAGCAATGACCTCGAACGTAGTGAAATGTAGTTTGTGCAATATTGTGATAAATTAAGTGCTCGCATTTATGCATAATAGGTACGTACGATTTATGTGATGGATATAATAGGTACAGCTTTTTTTCCAGAAGAACTTTTAGCTGCTAAGAAATTGTTATTTGAAGCGGTGCCGACCAAGAAAATGAAAACACGAAGAGAAATCTCTATTCGACTTACCCGCCTACTAAGTCGAATAGGGATTTATAATATATCATAGAATTAATTAAGCACACCGTGGTCACCGACCCTGAGAGGCTTCCCACTTTTGTTGCCAAAGAATTACACCGACTACCTCCTGTAACTTTCGATCATTTGGATGCAACAAGATTGCTAAAAGATATTTTATTGCTAACACAAGAAATAAAACACATAAAAACCGACTATATCACGAGGGAACCACTGGTCAAATTGCCATGCGAACACAGTCACTGAGTGAGTTTAAGTTTCATCTGGTTAATCGTAAAGAAGGTGCGGTGCACATTTGTTGGATATCGAGTGTGAGAGTGGGCCTATGGGTTTAAATCACATCACTGTATCACCACCAACCAACCATGATAGTGTCTGTGTTGCCAACAGTGACCAATCCCAAACATCTTTTCTAATATCGGAAAAAATTACGCCCCCTACCCACATAAACACATCGCCAATGCCAACGCGTGGAGGCCCACACGGCAGTTTCGACGGAGCGTAACTTAAAACCGTCTGTGTGTGAGTGACGCCGAAAAAGCTACACACATAGGCTAGTCAACAAGTTAAAAAACATGCTAATTCTTGAGAAAGCTCCTAAAAATATAAGCCATAGCTCATTCGATTCGAAATGACGTCTAGAAAAATGTATCTCAAGGATGTATTAGCACATAAAACATTGCAATTGTTAATAACTCAAAAACTATCATTATTTAAGAAATTTTGAAAAAGATCCTTAAAGAGGAGGAAATTTTCGATGAAAAAGTCCCGACTCCCGAAACTCTTATCTCCATTATTTATATTTTTTATTTAACGATGTAAATAGGGCTCTGCGAGGTCGATACGAGTACGGCATGCGCGTGTCTCCGCTAAAGAGAGTGCACCAGATAAAATATATTTTTTTTATAACATATGTATAATGTTATTTTAAAAATTAGATAAAACTCAGGACACTAAAAGAATAAATCCCCGTTGGAAAAAAAAATTAAGTCAATTTTTCAAAAAGTTATACGACTGTTAATTAATCAATTTTTTTCATCTCCATTTTTATAAATGACGACATAAAGTTTAAATAATAAATCTGTAAATGTTTGGCTTCGTGGAGCCCTTTTTATATACATGCTTAAGAAGATTACGGGATAAAAGTTTATTATTTTGTGTATAAGATTTTTTTTTTTAGTTAACAAAAAAGGAAGTTTTTTTTTTCATCAAAGTTAAATGTTTGCTGTTTTCGTGTCTAACAAATAATAATGGCATTAAATAACATTGGAAAAAAATGTTATCATCAATTGTTAAGAAATTATTTATAAATAAATAGGCAAGTTTAATATTTAAAAAAATAGCATTTTAATGTCTTGGCGAAATAATGTTTTTTTTTTATATTTCAATTGTTTAAATAAACCATTAAATTGTTTTGCCCATAAAAACATTAAATTGTTTAAAAAATACAGTGATATCCACAATATAAATACTAGGAACAAACACAAATTTGTTGTACCTCCAACAAGGCTCAAGAAAATAGGTGGGTCATTCAGGTGTCAATGTATACGCTTTTATAATAAACTTCCAAGCCACGTTCAAGATCTGAGTCTTAATAAATTCAAATCATTCATTAAACGCAAGTTGTGTCAGAAAGCTTTTTATACCGTTAAAGATTATATTGAGGACAAAAAGGCTTGGGATTGAACTGCTCCAATTTTATTTTATATTATTTTTATTTTTGCATACTGAATGTTGACATTAATATTTACTTTGTAAGTATTATATTATTTTACTTTATTGTGAATGTGAAGACTATGTAGGTCATTGCTTTTTTTTTGTTTGTTTTATTTTTTCTCTCAGTTATTTTTAATCATGGTCTGGCAGTTTGAGTAATCTATGCGGCCTACCCCAATGTCCTTTCTTTGGTATTGTTCGTCGAATCGTTGAGCTCCTTAAATTCTGAGTTGAGCTGCGCGATTACTGACAAATGCGTGCACTGACTGGACAGGTCCTCTCAATCTGTGTGGTTCTTTCCTCAAAAGACCATTTCAGACACCAATCTACATGGTCTTCACATGAAGTGACCAAGATTATGTCTGGACTTTATAAGAGACTGTGATCTCTGAGTTTGTTTCGGCCTTTCTTCTCAGAGTAGTCAGATAGGAAACGCCGACCTCATCTAGTTTAAAAAAAAAAATATTGACTTGTAAAAGTGTTTGTACAAACCTACTTACAGAAATAAAAATCATTTATCATTTAATTACTTAAGAAATTATATTCCCTTTAAAAATCATAATTGACATTTCTTAATAGGTTAAAAAAATCTTTCTTTTTTTTTCATTAATGTTTTCATTGTTTGTTAACTTAAAAATTCGTTATAAACAAATTCTCACTACCGCTGTATTTTTTTTTCTAGAGCTAAAAAAATAACAAAAACAGTCATATACAGTATGTTAACCAACAGAGGGCGTTCCCGTTAACCCGCAATAGTATAGCATCCATACATGCTAAAAAAAATATTACCATTCGAAAACAAAATGGTTTTTATTTTTTTTTAATATTAAAATATTCACTAAAATATTCAAAAAAATATAAAAATATTCACTAAAAATAAAAACTAAATTGCGATGTTTCCGTCCTTCAAGTACGCGTGTACAGAGTGTTTCTTTTACGTATCAATTTAACATTTTTAGTGAATATTTTAATATTAAAAAAAATAAAAACCATTTTGTTTTCGAATGGTAATATTTTTTTTAGCATGTATGGATGCTATACTATTGCGGGTTAACGGGAACGCCCTCTGTTGGTTAACATACTGTATATGAAATAATGTTCTATTATTTAATAAAAATAGAAAGAGTATTTTTTTAATACTTTCATTTAAAAAAATTACAAAAACAGTCATTCTATCTTTGTAACATTTCAGCTCTATAAAAAAATATAGCGGTAATTAGAATTGGTTTATACCAAATTGTTAAGTTAACAAACAAATGAAAATATTAATGGATTTTTTTTTAAGAAATGTCAATTATGATTTTTAGAGAGAAAATAATCCCTAATTAAAACTAAATATTTAAACAATCTAAATATGAAAAAACTATTATAAACAATAAAAAAATATTTTTAAGACTTTTTTTAATCATTATTTTGCCAAGACCATAAAATGTTTTTTTTTTTTCATATAGGTATTATACTTGCCTATTTGTTTATAAATAATTCCTGAAAACATTTTTTTCCAATGTTATTTAATTAAATTGTTAGATAAGAAAACAGAAATAAATTAATTTTTGTTGAAAAAAAAATTAACAACATTTATTGGACTTTTCCTTTTTTGACAAAATAATGAACTTTAATAAACTTTTATCGCGTGATCTTTTTAAGCATGTATATAAGAAGGGCTCCACGAAGCCAAACATTTATAGGTTTTATTACTTCTTTAATCTTTTTTCAAAATTTCTTAAGTATTGATAGTTTTTGAGTTATTAACAGAGATCGGAGTAGGTACATAAAATTGGGGTCATTGATCCGAAACGTATACATCAATATGGACATTCCTCCGGAATTTCGGAATTGGTTGATTATTATTAGATTACCAGGATGCTAACAGTATCTATGTAATTGATGAAGATTAAAAATATGAATTTCATTTTTGATAAAAATTTGATGTAAAATGTACATATTTAACAATAAACCCTGTTGATTTTGTATAATTATTGTTATGTATTCTACCCTCAATGGCGATGACCATGACTACCATGAAAATATTGAAATTTAAGTGCAACAATTTATAAAAAGTTGTGGCCATAATTAAAGGATAAAAATAAAATATTAAAAATGTATTAATGTATCGATCAGAATTCGATTGTTTTTATTATTCAACAGATAAATAATAAATTAAATTAGTTTTGGTACCTTCCTTAAGTATGTCCTCGAAATATTTGTAAATGGTCAGCCGATCAATTGTCAAGTAGACTTAGAGAGCCAGTGCACCTTGGTCAGCGAATTGGAAGCAAAGCGTTTGGAACTTAATACAAGCTTGGACAGATTACCAGTCTTGCGAGGTATAGGTGGCTTTCACACAAAACCACTGGGAAAATGTAATGCTGACGTAACTGTCCAAGGGATAAAAGAGAATATAGAGATTCTCATTGTTGAAGACGTCGCTTTGAAATACCCAGCCCTCTGGGTCATACATTCACGGAAAAACCTGGTATTACTGTCATAAAGACCCGTAACGAAGTAGTGTTCGAACAGGATTCCCATCAGAAGATATTCCTCATGAATCAGGGAGACATAGTAATTGCTCCAAAACAATTAACTGTGATACCTGTGAAGTCACGAACTAGTCTTACTGGCTTCGTGTATGTGAACGGCTCCGTTAGAGGCACCACAGGTAAAGAACACTATTTACTCCCGGGCGAGTATAAATTACTCAGTGGTTTTGGTAACTTGCTGCTACAAAACGTCTCTGGTAATTCGGTCTGTCTAAAACGGGAGTCTTTACTGACGCGTGCTATCCCGATCATGAATGAACAAAATGATAATGTAACTTTCGATGATAAATCCCTGGATGAGTCTGTACAGTGCGGTAACACTATCACTTCAGAGCAGAAACTCGAGATCCAAAGGTTATTATCGAAATTCAAAGAGTGTTTTTCCTCTGGTCTTAAAGATCTTGGTTTCACAAACACAACAGAGATGGTCATAGAGATTAACGATGCAGAGCCAGTGGTATACAGGCCATATCGCATGTCCTACGGCAAAAGAGCGCTGGTAAGAGATATAATAATAATAATATTCTGGGACGTTTTTCACACACGGTCATCTGATCCCAAACTAAGCAGAGCTTGTACTATGGAAACCAGATAACTGATATACTACATATATACTACTACTACTACTACTACTATATGGTCCAGGAGATGATGGATGCGGGCATTGTAACAGAATCCACCTCGCCATATGCGAGTCCAATCGTGCTGGTCAAGAAAAAAACCGGAGAGAAACGCTTGTGTGTACATTATAGAGCTTTAAATAAACGCACCAAAAAGGATCACTATCCCTTACCTCTAATAGACGACCAGCTCATCATTAGATCTAGCGTCCGGCTATTACCAAATGCCTATTGAAAAGAATTCGCAAGATAAAACCGCATTTGTGACGCCCGATGGCCAGTTTCAATATACACGAATGCCTTTTAGACTGGTAAATGCACCATCTGTTTTCCAAAGAACGATCAATAAGATCCTCTCTGAAGCGAAAATAAAGTACGCCCTCGTCTATATGGATGATATTTTGATCCCAGCACGGTCTTTTGACGAAGGTCTCTGTAGGCTTGAAGCAGTACTTTTCCTTTTAAAACGGGGTGGTCTTACGCTCAAACTATCCAAATGCAACTTAAAATAAAGTACGCCCTCGTCTATATGGATGATATTTTGATCCCCGCACGGTCTTTTGACGAAGGTCTCTGTAGGCTTGAAGAAGTACTTTTCCTTTTAAAACGGGGTGGTCTTACGCTCAAACTATCCAAATGCAACTTTTTCATGGATAGCATCGAATTTCTGGGTTTCCAAATTAATGCTGATCGTATTAAACCCGGCGAAAGGAAAACCGAAGCCGTCTCGAAGTTTCGTACACCCAAAAGCCAACGTGAACTACAGCAATTCATCGGCTTGGCAAGCTTCTTTAGAAGGTTTGTTAAAGGATTTGCTACAATCGCAAAGCCTCTAACGGACCTTCTTCAAAAGAATACCACGTGGAAGTGGGGGCCTGAACAAGTGAATGCGTTTGAAACAATTAAGTCAACGCTGGTACAGAGGCCCTTGCTCGCTCTTTATGACCCAACACGCGAAACCGAGGTACATACGGGACGCTAGTAAACACGGGCTAGGAGATATTTTATTGCAGAAAGAAGATACTGGTCATTTGAGGCCAGTCTCATATTTTAGCAGGAAAACTACTCCCGATGAACAAAAGCTCCACTCATTTGAGTTGGAGACGCTGGCCGTTGTATCCTCCCTCAACAGATTCCGTGTCTATCTGATAGGTGTCACATTTAAAATACTGACGGATTGTAACGCGCTGCGAACGACTCTATCAAAAAGAGACCTTATACCTCGCATAGCGCGTTGGTGGGTTCAATTTCAGGAATTTAACTGCGAAATCGAATATCGCCCTGGGTGTCGTATGTCTCATGCGGATGCACTAAGTAGGAATCCGGTAGGGGAAGCTAAGGACGCTTCGCATGTATTAGACGTACTAACAGTAGGTACGGATGATTGGATAGCTACGATACAGAGCGATGATGACGAAATAGCACGTATTAGAGAGATTTTGAATGACCCTAAATCGGACCAGGTGCTAGATGTTATAAAAAACTATAAATTGAAGAACGGCAAAGTTTATCGAATTGTAGGCAAGGAAGAAAATGATTTAAGGTGGGTAGTACCGAAGGGGGTAAGGTGGCAGATAGCCAAAATAAATCGCGACGACCTGGGCCACTTTGGCTTTGACAAGACCTTTGCGCGAATTCAGCAAATCTATAGGTTCCCCAAAATGCGCCGGTTTATAAAAAAATATATCAAGTCTTGTTTAGAGTGTGCACGGAGTAAGGACCATACAGGGAAAGTTCAGGGCGAATTACACCCGATTCCTAAAGTTGAAACTCCATTTCATACAATTCACGCGGACCATCTAGGACCATTTGTGAAGAGCAAAAAGGGCAACTGCTACCTGTTGGTAATTGTGGATGGGTTCACGAAATACATAAATATAAAGTCACTCAGAAGCACTAAAAGTTCTACCTCAATAAAAGCCCTTAAAGAGCATATTAGTTACTTTGGAGCACCGTCTAGACTGATAACCGATAGACGGACTTCTTTTACCAGTAACAGCTTTCGCGCATTTGTCCAATCCATGGGTATCAAGCACGTACTTAATGCTGTGGCCACACCTCGAGCCAACGGACAATGCGAACGTTACAATCGGACAATCTTAACCTCTAAAACGGACAATAAAGACGATAAGAACTGGGATGATTATATTCTGGATATACAGATCGGTTTGAACACTACTGTCCACAAAACGACTGGCAAAAGCCCTTCGGAACTACTTTTTGGTTTTAACATACGTAGTAGCTACGAAAATGCTCTAAGCGATATTATAGACGATGTTAGAGAATTTTCCACAGATGGTTTGGACCAGGTACGATCCAAAGCAGCTACACGCATTGCCGAACAACAGGTTAAAGACAAAATCCGATATGATACTAGACATAAGCGCGCATACAAATATAACTCGGGTGATTTAGTTAGCATAAAGCGAGAGGTGCCAAGCGATGGCAAATCGAAAAAACTAGCGGCAAAATTTCAGGGTCCATACCGAATTTTGAAAGTACTGTCTAACGATAGGTTTTTAATAGAAGATACGCCGTTAACCCGCAATCATAGCCAATGTCGATATGAAAATGTAATAGCGATAGACAGAATTAAGCCGTGGCTCGCTTTCGATAGGAATTATGACTCCACAGAGTCTAAATCTGAAGACAATGCTAATCAGGATTGTAATGAACCTTCCAATTAGTACCATATACTAACGAGAGTACATCTAGATTGGAATAGATTGATTCATGAAATATAATAAATAATCTAATATCTAATAAAGTAAAGTATGTACAACGCATTGATATAATACTTAAGATAATATTCATGTTAATATTATGTAATGTTTATATTCAGACTTCAATTTTTATTAAGTTATTGGTCCGTGGTTTCCATTGGTGCATAGCTAACCAATCGGAGCGAAGCACGCGTTTTGGCGGGCGTTTGGAGTTGTGAGGGGAATCATGTCGGGAATTCGGTATGCAGTATTCATTCTATCGTCAAGCGGTCCCTAGTGAACATAAAAAGGAAACAGTGTACGCGTTAACTTGGTGTTGATTTTAAGGTATGTAAAGGGTGTCTCAGAATGTTTTTCGTTTTTTAATTGACAAATACGTGCCAACCGAAGGTAGCAGGGGGAGGGGTGGTCTCAAACGCTTGGCCGGCTTGTTAAGTTTTGTAGCCATGAATCGTTTCACGGCACCGCAGCGCGCGTTTTGCGTGCGAGCGTTTTATAAAAACAACGATTCCTACACTATTGTTCGTCGTCTCTACAGGACACATTTTAATTTAACAAGCTTAAAACATGTGCCAAGTGCCAATTTAATTAAGCATTGGGTGTGCAAGTTTGAAGAGACTGGGAATACAATGCCGGACAAATCGTCTGGGCGCAAAAGAACATCAAGAACGAGCATGAACGTCGACCGCGTTCTCCAGTCTGTTATGGACGGCCCACGACAGTCTTTGAAATTGCGCGAGCTTCTCTTAATTTGAACAAATCTACGGTTCATCGCATTATTTCGAAAGACTTACATTTTAACCCCTATAAAATTGTTATTGTTCAAGAAATGAAGCCTGATGATCCTGATAAATGAGTCGAATTCTGCAGGACAATAAAAAACCGTTTTAGGAGTTTCAATAACATCTGGTTCTCCGACGAATTGAATTTTCACGTCAACGGTCACGTGAATAGGCAAAATTGCAGATATTGGCTTCCGAGAATCCGCTAGAACTACATCAGAAGCCCTTGCACTCGCCAAAAGTTGTTGTTTGGGCTGCCATATCAAGTCAAGGAATTATCGGTCCTTATTTTTTTGAGGATGACCGAGGTCGAACTCAGACCATTAATTCTGATCGATATTGCCATATGATCTGGACTTTTTTGGCTACAGAAATGCAAAACCAGTATGGCTACAAACGCGACACCTTTTTCCAGCAAGATGGAGCCACTTCTCATGTTACAAGTGACTCATTAGCTGCTCTTCATGATTTATTCCCTGGAAGAGTGATAAGTCGCCGAGGAGACATCAACTGGCCATCGAAGAGCCCTGATTTAACGCCTGCTGATTTTTTCCTATGGGGCTACCTAAGAAGTAAAGTTTACAATCCATTGCCACCCAACCTGAATGTTTTGAAGCAAAGAATCACTGAAGAAATCAACTCTATTCCAAGAGCGATGCTCCAGCGAGTGATTGAAAATTTTAGCTCCAGGTTAAATGAGTGTGAACAAGTGAATGGTGCGCATTTGCAAACGGTTGTTTTTCATAAGTAAACTTCAAGAACTGCTCTTTAATTTAACAATAAATAAAACTAGTTTTAATTGATATTGTTGTTTTTTATTTAACATCTAAAAACGAAAAACATTCTGAGACACCCTTTATTTATCCTTATGCTATTTTACTGTGATGTGTTTTGATATTATGAAGTAAATATGTTTTCTGAGCTATTTATGGAGTCTTTCATTTACAAGATAAATCCTTTATATAATATGTATATAAACGTATATCACATACAACGTGTTTTTTTTATATATATACCATAACTCTAGTCTATTCATGAGACAGTCATTTTGAACAGCTTTTACTATGGGACCAAACATTTTGACGAGTTTTGCGAACACAAATGAATGAGACAGCTGATTTTTTGTTTCGCGATTTCAGGTTTGGTCCCATACCTAGTAAAAGTTGTTCAAAATGATGGTCTCATTAATACCCTAGTTATGGTCAGTGGCGTGCACAGAGATTTCAGACAGGGTATGCACAGCTAAAAAAAAACTTACCAGTTTCAGTTTGTTGCTGTCGGTGGCCCAACGACTAGGACTACCTACCCTACCTGAGTTTTACCACAGAAGCCTTTGGCTTCGCATGATGTTTGTTTGCGACCACTATGAATATTTAAATAAGTGACACTTATATGATATGCAAAGTGGCATTTAAAAAGGCCGTGGGATGTTTATTTTGTTTTCTTTGCGCAAATGAATTTAAATTCAAAATAAATTACTACTTTAATGTTAACTGATTACTTTCTACAAGTTAATGTTTATAAATCTATCTCTATAATTTCAGATAGTTTTGCAAAACGTCGTCGTAAAAACTGCTACATCGTTTTACTAAAAGTTCTTTTCCACTTGCAATCATAGATAAATCTGCGAGTCTGTTCTGGCCCTGTGTGTTTCGTAAATATGGATGAATTTGTTTTAGACTAGAAAATGATAGTTCGGTCGAAGCGCTACTGAATTTTGATTTAATTACCGACGCAACACTAGAAATGAAATCATTTTGGGTCCTATTCGATAAACACGTGAATGAGCTACCCGATGTTGATTGTAAGTGGGTTTCCCCATCATATTTAGCTAACAAATCTACAATTTCTAGAAAATTGCCTTTATTAAAAGACAAGCTCGATTTGTCATGCCCACGGAATGCTAATTCTTGTTTACCAAGAAAACAAACTACATCAATTAACCGTTTGAAAATATTTCTATTTCTCTCAACTTTAGCGTTTGCCTTTCAATATCTAACTTAAACTGGCTTTTCAAACTAGTCTCTATTCTACCTTTACCAAAAGTTTGGAACTTCAAGCAGGATTCCAGACGTTTTTCTGAAGAATCGTGTTTAGCAACCGTTTTGTGAAAATTATTTAGATCTGAATATCCGTTATAGGTTCAAACATTCTTTTTATGTTGGTTTGTAAACAAAATGCAAGGGAAACAGTACAATATGTTTGTGAGTACATACACAATCTGTTATAATTATCATAAAACTTTTCATGAAAGTAACGAATAGCTGCATTACCTTTTTTTGAGTTAGTTCAATCCGGGTACACACCTTCCCTTTGCAATCAATTTAAATTTTTCCTCGAAAGATAACGTCGAAAACGCGGCAGACTTTAATTTATTTAAACACAATTCGCCAGCACAGGACTCACAGGTATAATTTTCCATTTTTTACAATAAACTTACTAAATAATTACTTAGACAATTAATCACTTGCACCGAGAATAACAAATAAACAAACAATATGGCGACGAACTTTGCAATTACGTTCCGAACTAATACGAACGAATGAATTAGTCGGTCATTTGGCCAATCCGACTAAAAAAAGTCGACCCTCTGCAATCAACAATTAGGCGGTCCTTTTACGGCTTCTCAATTTGGACGGTTTGCAATATAAGCAGTGCTTCTAAAACTCCAACACACGCACACGTTTTCACGCACACAGACACACTTTGGCTGTGTACTACACGAGTCGCGAAATCTTGCGTTGTATGAAAAATAAGCACGGCGTAGTAATGCTTTTGCCCGCTGCGCCTGGCATAGCTGGCGCTTAAATCGCACTGTAAATACGGGAAGCGAATGTGTGTTCGTGTGAATGGTGAATAAGTTAGATTAATATTTTTTTTGAACTATAGTTATTTATCATTTCAAATTAGAGGGGCATGTATGTCTGGCACTACAGGGTATGCAGTGCTTATTTGCATGTATGGAGTGCACGCCACTGGTTATGGTATATAAAAAAAAAGTTGTTTATACCTAAACGTAAAAAAAAACCATCCAATGGCGACCGAGGGTTTACAGTAGTTGTGAACCTATGGAGTTCGCTTGATTTTCGAGCACACCTTGAACATTGACATGAACCTAGGTGTTCCAAGGTGTATATACCTAAAAGCTAGCACTCAAGGGGTAGGACGGATAGACACAGACAGACACACGAGTGATATAAGGGTTCCGTTTTAATAATTTCAAATGTTTATTGCTCAACACAGTACATAATAATACATTTCTAGATGTCAAGTGAATGCGCAGTCCACTGTGTTGCACCAATTGAGGCATGCAAAATTATCATAATAAATCAATAAGTAATGTCATAAAAAAATAATTAGTAAATCATGTCAGAGCATATGTCATAATAATTAAGTTATTAATACAAATAAAATATTTTTAATAAAATAAAATAAAATAAATAAGACTCGAGTATTCACCATAATTATATGTATTATTCTTATACACACAAATTTCTATCTGACAAGTATTCATTAATTGTGTAGTGTCTTACTTATCAGTAGATTATTGAGTTGCTTCGTAAATACATTTACATCTTCAGTACTTAACAAATCATTAGGTAATTTATTATAAATATGAGGTGCCATTCCTAGAATTTTTTTTTATGAAATACTACTTTTTTGTGTTGCCTACCGCTTATTTTATTTCTATGTCGTGAACTGTGTAGTTTTTCAAATAGGTGGAAGTTTGTTTTAACAAATACTGCCACCTCACATATGTATAGGCAGGCGGTTTGCAGCTTTCCGTGCTTCGAATACCGCATATCGCCCTAACACACCTCTTTTACGCTCTAAATATTGTCTCCATGTTGGTGGAGTTACTCCAATATATGATCCCGTAATGCAGACGTAACATATGCATGATACGCCCGCCGTAACCAAAACTTTTTGATTTACCTCCTTTGCGAGATTACGTAAAGCATATGAATGTTGACTCAGGCGTTTACATACACTGTCAGTATGAGTTTTCCATGACATGTCTCTATCCAGATCAAGCTCTAAAAATTTTGTAGTAAGTAGTCGTTTCTGAAATTGTCTTGTCTCTATATTTTATTTCAGGTTTTTTATGATTTGTCCTTTGCTCAAAAGTCATTATTTTAGTCTTGTCAATATTAATTTTTAAATTATTCGCGCTCATCCATTCTGTTAATACTTGGAGACATTGGTTTATCTCTCCCTCAAGTGTCGTCGCATCATTCTTAGCACTAAAAACGACCGTGTTGTCATCAGCGAACTAAACCACCGGATGATGTTTCCCTGGGCATGTCATTAACATAAATGATAAATAATAAAGATCCTATAATATTTCCTTGGGGTACCTACACCGTAGTTATTAACTCTTTGACTCGATACATACGAACGCTCGGTTTTTGACGTCATGCATGCGTCATGCATCCATTTTAGTAGCTTGTTTTCTGTCGGACAAGTACGATTTCAATAGGTTCAAAGCATTACCCCTAACTCCATACCTTTCTAACTTCTTTAATAGTAGTGGCCTATCCACAAAATCAAATGCCTTGCTCATGTCTATGAACAAAGCAGCTACCTGACCTCTGTTATCAATGCCAGTTATAATTTTTTCGAAGAGATTGAAAATTGCCATATTTATATTCTTTTTTCTTCTAAAACCATACTGGTCATCAGCAAAAAGATTGTTACGTTCAAAAAATGTGTATAATGTATTGTATATTACTTTTTCTAAAAATTTAGAGAATAGGGGTAGTAAGGCAATAGGCCGGTAGTTGGCTGGATCGTGTTTGCTACCTTTCTTATGTAGTGTTTTTATAACAGCTAATTTTAACTTATCCAGAAACACACCCGATTCTAGACACATATTTATTATATAACTAAGTACTGGTGCTATAATGGTTGAAACAGATTTGCAGGGGCTGGCCATTGGGTCAGCCCCTGCAAAGGGTGCAACAAACAAAACACCTCGGGCATTACGTAACGGAGGACCTTTAGGATCATGAAGATATTGTACGCGAGCGCACGGCTCTTGCTGTGAGAGGTAATATGCTGGTTCTCAGGTTTGCTTGTTGTAGTAAGGAGGTTAAGAATATGTTGTTTAAGGCTTGCTGCCAGACCTACACAAGCGGCCTGTGAGCCAGCTACACGCGGATAGCGCCCTGAGGGTCCAATACAATATCAGCTTCAAAATGCTGGTAGGGCTTTTATAGTGCCTCTGGTATGTTCGCTAAGGCGTGTGATCACGACTTCCATGCAATGGAGAAGATGAAAACGGCGTCGCTATTATAGAGTACGCGGTCAAGTCCTAATAGCATTCTGAAGATGTTAGTGAACTTTAACTCACCGATAATTAATCATTTCATGCAGGTGTTGGTAAGAAAGGAGTGATTCTTACATCCGGTGAATAAATAGGTATTGTTTGTGACTTTAGTAGTACTTAGTTATAATTGTAACACACATAAGTAACTTTTAAGTTTTTTTACCTAACTAACATTATGGATCTTTGTTATTTAATTAAATAATAGTTATTTATGCTACAAGTGCGGAAAGTAGGTAATTTCGACGAGTGTATAAGTCGACACGAGGCGGAAATCATCTTACGCACGTGTATCACACAACGTTTTAGTATGCATTGTGCGAGGAAATAAGAAAATATATATTGAAAAAGTATTTTTCTTTTCATTTAGCCGGTAAGAGGCTGTTGTTAGCATTTTGTGCTTCTCGAATAACAATTTCCAGGGTAAATTTTTTATGATTACTTAATTCATAAAATACAACCTACAGCTTAATTACAATATACAAGCTAAATATACAGGGTTATTGGTAAAACACCAACAACCTCTTAAGGGGTCACTAGCTGTTCAGTACATTTGGTCCCATAGTAAAAGTAGTTCATAATGATGAGTACAATGACCCCTTAAGAGGTTGCTGGTGTTTTAGCAATAACCCTGTAACAACAAGTAAAAAAAAATCATTTAATTGATTCGTCACTTTGACTCGATATTTTTAGCAGATTTACACAGATCGACTCTGAACTAAGCAAGAAATAAGTAAGGTTTATTTTA
Organism: Dicycla oo; assembly: GCA_948252095.1. Classification (NCBI taxonomy): domain Eukaryota; kingdom Metazoa; phylum Arthropoda; class Insecta; order Lepidoptera; family Noctuidae; genus Dicycla; species Dicycla oo. Next base: position 16,366,591 of record OX411718.1, read on the forward strand.
AATACATGCGCGTTCAGCATATCTACTACTGCGCATGTGCAAATAGCTGCCACATCGTGTTACAAAAAGGCACGAGCAAAATATACATTCAGCCAAACATATTTAATGAATATTTAAAATTAATTTAATTCTGAATCTAGAGTAATTAATAATGTGTTTAATGAAGTATTAGTTTTATTGTACCTTTTCTATGAATGATAATTTGTACTTGACTCATTTGTAAAACTTTTCTCAAATAATAAAAACTCTGCATTGGGCTGACAATGTAGTTAAAAAAAAAAAAAACTGAAAAGCAGAAAGCACTAGTGCGAAAAAGTGGCACTTTCCGCACAGTTTGGCTGCTTAGAAAACACTATTTTCAAGCACATGCATTGTAAATTAATTTAAATTTAAATTATCAATATTTTTGACTGCTACTGGAAATACAGGGCAAAAACTTTGTTTAATGTTAGGTAGAACTAAAAAAGTGGAAGCTCAAGCACTTTAAAATAAATGCTGTCTCAATTTTTTTAAATGCTTATTAATTTACTTTTTTAATCTTTACTCAAAGGATGCCAATGAGATCCTATTATTAAGCTTACACCGTCTGAGTCACGGAGCTGTATCATTTTAAGGTGGATCCGCAGTGGTAGCCTGCGAAATTCAAATTTTCTTGCGTTTTTCGCAATTTGCAGGTCTTGATCAAAATATGATTCGCTATAATAACAAATATCGCACCTTTGATAAAATGGCGTAACAACTCAAACAGTTAAAATGTTCAGGAGAAACAAAAATATACAACTTATTTTGTAATTTGAATACCATGCATTTTTTTTTTTTTGAAATCATGTTTACATGTTATTAAGTACACACATCTTACATTAAGAAAATGTGCATGGTATTCAAATTACAATAATAAGTTTGAACATTTTTGTTTATCCTGAACATTTTAACTTTTTAAGTTGTTATACTATTTTATCGAAGGTGCGATATGTATTAACATAATTATAACCATAAAAACCATCAATACATCTCTCTAAGTTAGATTTGCCGTGTCTTAATCTGATTTTGGAGAGAGCAACAGAGTTACATTCACATTTATAATATTAGTATGAATGTTTGCTATTTTCTACACAAATACCCTCATGCTTCCAAACATTGGATAAAAGGTAAAACTGACTCACTTTTATTACATTGTTTTATATTGAATGAAAAATATAAGTAACCATTAAACTGCCATATTTTTTTGAATTAAATATTTATCAGAAATCTAAATAATTAGAATAAGTACTTTTCTTAACACCAAAAAGCCTTTTATTTTATTTTAATACTTACTGCTAAAATAGTCAGTTGATAATAAAAAGAATGAATGTATAGTTACCAGATTCTTTGACGTCAGGTCATTTTTCACCCTCTCCAATTCAGATTTTCTGCGAGAAGCTAGAACCACTTTACTTCCTTGCTCATAGAATGCATGTGCCAAAGCTTCTCCTATTCCAGAACTTGCACCAGTTATAACTACAACCTGAAAAAATGTTATCCCAAATCATTACTTACTTTGTAAGTAAAATAGAAGAGATAATATAAGTGTAATGATTTAGAGGTCATTACTATGCACAGATCTGCCTGCATGGCGCTGCATGATATGGCCTTTCACTTAACTACAGTTAAAAGTATGCACAAATGGCAAAAAATACTGACAGTTACTAAAATGAATATTCAATAAAACAATACCTTTCCTTGTAGTGCAGCTCTTCGCCTTTTAGTAGTAATACAATTGAATAATTTGCACATTGTTACGCCAATTGCCAACGGTACACCGATGTACTTTAGGTACCAATTAAGTGAGTGAACTGCAACTGCATCGCTGCTATGCATTTGCAAGTACTTCATTTTGTACAATTTGTACTGACAGTTGTTCGAACACAAATTGCGATAAGTGATTACTGATTAGTGTACCTAATCAATTAAAATACCGAAGAGATGTTTTTGGTGATCCTTCACTAACTTAATAAACTATCAAAAGGACCCAAGATAGATAAAAACCGCTTTAAAAAAATAAAAACAAACAAGGCAACATCACATGACACTATGACACTTGTATTTAAGGATGTAACTAATGTATTGGTATTAGTTAAGAGATTAGTAATATTCTATGGATTCACGTATTAGTAATCCGACGAACTCTCGTAGGCTAATATTTAATACTCACATTATCTTGGATTAATTTCACTTGGCACGGATCGAATTCACTCTGCTGTTCTGTCTGTTCGTGATTATTCGTGAAGTTTATTCAAATTACTTATTCAAAAAGCACTGTTGTGTACTGGCGAATTCAGTGAATCAGTGCTTTGTGAAAGGATTTTTTCAAAATCTAGAGAGCTGATTTCCGACCGACGTACTCGGCTGTCATCAGAAAAAGTAAAAAAAATGTTTTTAAACACTAAAAAAAAGTATTTTTTTTAGACTTTTCTTATTTATTCTGATCCCACGCCAAGACTCGATGTGTTAATCTTGTACATATTATTCATTAGTAACAGTATAAACAATTCAACATTCATCCACCTATCAATAATAAAGACCAAGAGGATGCAGTCTATTGATTATCAATCTAATACGGCAGTGATACGTATTATTAGGTCTTAGATCAGGTATGAGCAACCTTTGACATGTTGAGGGCCAAACTTTAGCGTGCAAATACGTTCGCGGGCCGCGTTTAAAAGTACTTAGTGCATTTTAAAGTAGTGATAATATTTTTTGCGATAGATATTAGACATGCAATAATACGACAATGTTATTATTAAAAAAAATGGTACATTATAATTAAATCGTCAAATTTGCAATTGTTACAAACTACGAAAGTTAAATACACCGAAATCAATGAGACACTTGAGCTTGAATTTGGGAAACTAATCCATCGATATTTGGAATAATTCCACTGATACAAAGACGTAAAGAATTTTCCAAATTATCGTCAGTCAGTCTTGTACGATGTGTTGATTTATTAACTTTCATCAATGAAAAGAACTGTTCGCATTTATAAGTAAAAACGCACAACTCTTCGTCTTCAAATTTGGATTTTAGGAGTGAGTATTCTTGAATCTCGATCAACTCCATTTGTAATAAATTGTATTGGAGCATTTTGTACATTACATTTTGTAGGAGTAGCAAATAAACTGAAACAGTCTTCCATGTTTTTGAAGGCGCTAAATCTATTCGAAAATGGTTCCGACACTAACTTGAGTTCTTCAGCATATTGAGTACCTATAAACAATATTTTTATACGCAGAGAGCGTGTTGAAATGGTAACTGTTACCAGACAGCATCTGTGACTCCTACAAGAGTAGTTTGATCTGAAACGCTTTCAAATGGCTGTACAAATCATTTACTAACTGTCCTTGTTTAAGAAGTTTCAATAGCCTGTAAGATCGACCAGAAATGCTAAGTCACATATCCATTTTGGGTCACTTAATTCAGATAGTGGTTTATCTTTTATTTTCATAAAGTCTGCTATCTCATTTCTAAGCTCGTAAAACCGTTTCAACATTTTTCCTTTGCTCAGCCATCTGACTTCACAATAATATGTTACGTCGTTATATTCAGCTGATATTTCGTCCAAAAATGCCTTGAACTGACGATGGTTAAGCCCTCGGGATCGAATAAAGTTGATGGTTTTTACTACCACATTCATAACATTCTGGAGTCGAATGGACTTAGAACACAAGTTCTGTTGGTGGATAATGCAATGAAGGACTATCAAATCATCTTTTTGCACATTCAATTCTGTTGTATTTTCATTCAAAATTCAGATGAAACCTTTACGTAAGCCGACCATAGAAGGTGCACCATCAGTGCATAGGTACTCCAATTAATTTTGACCATGGCAAGCCAAAACTTGTGAATACCTTTTGAACTTCAATAAAAATATCCTCTGCTGTAATGGTTCCTTTAAGCGGCTGTAAAGCAAGCAATTCCTCAGTAACAGTGAACTCCTTATGAACACCTCGAATAAATATAGCCAGTTGAGCTGTGTCAGACAAATCGGTGCTCTCGTCTAATGCTATGGAAAATGATTCAAAACCAGCCATACAGTCAGTCAATGTTGTTTTTATATCATTAGCCATCATTTCTATACGTCGAACAACAGTTCGACGTATATAAATGATGAATGATATATAAATAGGCTTACCATTGTGCAAGATAAAAAAGAATTCTCACTGTCACACCCCGTGAGTATAAGTACCTAATGTAATATTTTTTAATTGGGTTTTTTCAAAATGTCTCACGGGCCGGATCACATCTTACAGCGGGCCGGTTGTTGTCAGCTGTTCAGTACATTTTGACGAATTATGCGAACATAAATGAACTGAACAGCTGATATTTTTTTTTCGCGATTTCAGGTTTGGCCCCATAGTAAAAGTTGTTCATAATGATGAGTACAATGACCCCTTAAGAGGTTGTTGGTGTTTTACCAATAATCCTGTATATCACTGATCTCAAATATTAGTTATGATATTATACAGGGTGATTTTTGAAACATGCGACAAAATTTAAGGGGGTGTTCTACCCATCAATATGAACAACTTTTACTATGGGACCAACTAAGAATTCGCAAAAAAAAAATTACCTTCCCATGTAAAAGCACATACCCGATTGGACCATTTTGTATAAAAAGGTCGAAATTTTTTTGCAAATTCCGAGTTGGTCCCATAGTAAAAGTTGTTCATATTGATGGGTAGAACACCCCCTTAAATTTTGTCGCATGTTTTAAAAATCACCCTGTAATATTACAAGACGAATATATTCTTATTAGCCAATACCATGCTAATACTGATAAATTACAGATCACAGATTACTACATGCAAGCTACAGATACGAAGTGAAGAGGAGGGATTTGTAAGTGTTCTGGATACGACAATAATAGCAATATAACAATAATAGTTTAATATGTCCGATCTAGTTAGCTGTCATTAAAAATAAGCTAGCGCACCAACGGTTTCACGATAAGATAATCTCATACTCCTTTGCTGAGCATAGTTGTGTTCAAAGAGTAGAATAACTATATAAGTTGTGTTATTAACACTACTAATGGCTCAGAGGTTACACGTTCAGTTTGGCATCAGTTCAACGCATGACTTTGATCACGAATAAACTGATGGCTGACTGATGGATTGTCGGGCGGTATTACACGGTAAGTCAGATTGACGATCAGTCCAACCGAAAACTTCTACACGACAATACGCATACGCAATACGCATTAGGTATGAATTTTAACTAGAAAAAACTGTCCAAGTGCGTGTCGGACTTCGCACAATGAAGGGTTCCGTAGTTGGGATGAATTTATCCCAATAACAAACTTAACATTGTACTTGAAAAACATGTGCTCCCATACATTCCAACTGCAAATGTGAGTTTTTTCGCACACTATTGAGAGATTTACCCTGTTATTTTAAGACCATAGACTTCTTATAAATTTTCTTGTACCTAATCTATAGGTCTCTATCTACGGTATTAAACTATTTTCTATGTTTTTTTTTTCTAAATTTTAGGCTAAGAAGATAAGGAGATAAGTTTTCGTCTACTTTCTTAAATACCTTTAAAATGATTTATTTTAAAATTATATAAAATATATATATTTGAGACCCTGACAGTAAGCCTCATTTGAGATATCACACAGTTTGCAAAACTTTTTTTTTAATTTTCTTATTTGCCCCCCAAAATCGGTCCCCCACATTCAAAATCAATTTATTTACGTTACATCCGTGTTTGGGTTACAGAAATACATACGTGCACCAAATTTCAACTTAATCGGTTCATTAGATTAGGAGCAAATTGACTGTGACAGACAGACAGACACACGAGTGATCCTAATAAGGGTTCCGTTTTTTCCTTTTGAGGTACGAAACCCTATGAGGAATCGTAAAAAAAGAAAGCAGTGGTGTAAAAAATGGCTAATGAAAAGAGAATTCTACGCACAAATTTACTGAATGAGATAAGAGACACAGGAGACGAAGATGGCTATGCCTATTATTATCGAATGAACAAGCCTGTTTTGTTCATTTGTTGCAAATGGTAAAACCATACCTGACTAAAAAGACACCTGCACGAGGAAGGCAATCAGCCCAGAAAATAAAGAAGAAAATACTCGGCGTGCGACTCCATCGCTGTCTAAGCGGTGACTGACAGCAGCCTGATAGCAAGTAAACACAGTTTTTCGTCAATCTGACCAGATTGACAAAATATTTAAATAACCATCAATCCGGATCGAAAATCCATCAATCTACGCGTACACGATCAGTTTCCCGTCATTCTGACCACAATCACGGATTGAATTGATGCCAAACTGAACGTGTAACCTCTGTCTTACACTCACTCATTCCAAAGCGTTCCCGTCATTGAACTATATTTCTATACTCCAATTACTATAGCATTAGACAGAAGTTAAAAAGCCTCTTTTAGGTGCACACTTTGTAATAAAAGTGCAACAAACATTATTACAGTCAAGATTGATGCGGAGTTAAATATAATCAATTTAAATAACAACTGTCACACTTAATTGTACTTATTTAACCTTCCTTACCTTCTGAAATTACAAAGCTTTCATTAAATATTATTTATTTTTTACATAAAATATTGTCGTGTCAATGTTTAAAATCTAAAAGAAGCAGGGGCGGTCAGTACCGGGAACGTTTTTCAGTTCATTATAACTCTACCAAATCTAAAATGCTATTCTATTCCTCTCATAAGTTGTGGCAGCACGTGTTATTTTATTTTGTCGGTTTATGATATCATCCATCCGTCAAATTGCGTAAATAATCTGCAGTTGTCAATTGTCATTCACTTGTGGATACTTGTGAATGCTACGCCTTTTCTCGTTGTTATTGCTGAATTTTCGTGGTTTAGTTGTTATTTGTTACTGTTTTTATGTTGTTATTGTTTTGTTATTGTTATTTAGTGTTCGTTTTGTGTTGTTTGTACAAAACGGTACGTTTTGTTGAACTATGGACAGGGACGATCCTGGTGCAGGCCCAAGTGGCTTGCAATCGCAACATGTACGACAACAGCGAAAAACGTGGCCTCAACGTTGATCACGAGGCTAAAATATTATCTCCCAAGAAAAATAGAATAAAGCAAACACCGCTTCGTTCTACAGAAAAAAGAACAGTGATAAATATTTATAAAGAAGTTAACGGGTCCTGGCCCGAAGATACTCCTGCATATAGAACGCAGTTAGTTAACAAAACTGCAGAAATTGCAGGTAAGGATCGTAAAATTATTACCATAAAAACTAAATGTATTTGAAAGTAACGTGTATTGTGAGGTAATAATATACATTACTAATCTTATTTTATAGGCATATCTCGTGCAACAGTCTATAATGTACTCAAAGAATACAATACAGAAGGTCGCCTGCAATCACCCCCTCCTCGCCAACGGAAATACTCAAAATCTGACGATTATGATGATGAAAGAAAAATTCATTCTTTTTTCTTTGATAATGAGTTACCAACGTTGGGCAAGATTTTGGAAGCCGTTAATACCGATGAGTCTCTACCCGACTTCAAAAGAAGCACTTTATACAAATTAATCAAGAACAAATTAAAATTTACCTATATTAAAAGAAGTAGAAAAAGTGCCCTAATTGACAAACAAGAGATTGTATTATGGAGGGTGAAATATCTCCGTGAAATTAAGAGATTAAGGAACGAAGGAAAAATATATTATTTAGATGAGACTTGGCTAAATGAAGGTACAGTGCTGCTAATATTTATAAAGTCTTTTTTTGCATGAAGGAGGTTTTACATAACTTGGTAAGCTATGTAAAACCTCCTTTATGCAAAACAATACAGTGAACAATATAAGTCGATATAATATTGTATTTACATCTATAACTTTTATTAAACATACAGGACACACGAAAAGCATGGTATGGCAAGACAACACTGTTACGTCTTCAAAGCACCGGGCAGGTTTATCAACTGGTTTAAATAACCCAACCGGAAAAGGAAAACGGCTTATCATTGGCCATATTGGTAAAACTTTACTTTAGATTTCAGTGTATTTCTTTTGAAATTACAATTGTCACATTACCAAATCATGAATAAAATGATCACTCCATTGTCACTGACAACTGGTTAAGTCTTAATGCCTCCCCTCGGAGAAAGATGTTTATGGGTAGATTATGGGTTAATGGTTGTAGATTAACCTGTTCAAGGACAGTAATGATGCAGTCAATTTCGGTTGCTATTTAAAGGTTAAGGTCTGTTCCAGCGGTCAAGTACCTAATCTGTGCCACCGGTACACAATTAATGATTTGCATTTATTTCATTTCACAGGATCAACAGAAGGGTTTTTAATGGATGGTGAATTAATATTTGAAGCCAAAAAGGGTGATAGAGACTACCATTCTGAAATGGATGCACACAATTTTGAAAAGTGGTTCAAGTTAATATTGTCAAAAATTGAGAGTAGTGCTGTTATTGTTATGGATAATGCACCATATCATTCGAGGAAAGTGGAGAAGCTACCAACTACAGCCACACGAAAGGCAGATATTCAGGAGTGGCTAAAAAATAAAAATATACCTTATGAAGAAAAAGACCTTAGGGCCACTTATTAGAATAAGTATGTAAAACAAATAAAACATTTGTACCAAAAGTTTGCTGTAGATGAGATGGCTAAAGAAAAAGATGTATTAGTAGTGCGCCTCACACCTTACCACTGCGAGCTCAACCCAATAGAATTGGCATGGGCTCAAATGAAGGGGTATGTAGCCCAAAACAATAAAGTTTTAAATTAGAAGAAGTGAAGCGGTTGGTCCCTTAAGCACTCATAAACATAACTGCATAGAAATGGCAATCTTGCATTGCTCATACAATTAAAGGAGAGGAAAGGTTTTGCCAACTTGATGGTATAATGGATAATGTTGTAGAAAGATTTATTATTAATGTTGGTGAAACTTCTTCATCATCATCAGAGGATGATGAATAATAAAATTATGATTGTTCATCATCCTCCGATGATGATGAAGAAGTTTCATCTCGAATATATCATTAAGGTGGCAAAACCTTTTCTCTTCTTTAATAGCAATAAATATCATCTCACACTTCTTGCGAAAGTGTATTTTTGTTAATCCTCTGGCATTCTAAATTATAGTTAAAATTATGACTTTTGTTAGCACCAATGTCAATTAATTATTATCATTTGTGATGACTGATGGTAGCAGTAACTAAATTGTTAAGTGGTGTTTTGTGTCGTATTTATTTGGTTTGTTGAAAACATAATAGGGGCATGCCATTGTGATAAGTAAAGTTGTTTTAATAAACTGATTGTTACTAAAAAATGGTTAATTTCATGTACAGACGCCAGCAGGTCAACCTACCCGAAACTGTCAGATTTTCCCAATCAACCTTGAACCTAATGCTTTAGCAATAAAGTCGAAAATCTATTAAAGAAATCTGACAGATTGTAGTAGCTCGATGTGCTGGCGTCTGTACCTATCCAAGCATCGTGACGAGTAGATAGATAGGATATGCTTTCTTGTATGCCATACATTGTTACTTACAAAAAAAGCATATACCTACATTATTTATTAAATTTGTTTGAACTTAACTTGCAAATAAAAGGTTTCGTACTCCTGCTTCTGCGAGCCTCTTTTTTCTAATGTTATAACAAATGGAGTATAGTAGTACCTCAGTGGGTCCAGTAGCCTTTTAGCATAATGTGTTTGAGTGGCTATGGTAGAACCATCGTTGTTGAAGATTTCCAAGCCACAAAGTAAGAGGCTGGTTTTGTTGTTATTTTAACTTCCGTTTCAATTCTGCGTTTCAGAGATTCTTTTGGGTTCGTTGAAGCTTGACCGTTGTCAACATACAGTCCAAGAATTATCTTGTTGTTTAGTCAGGTTTTATTGAACAAACCTGGATCTGTGTCACATTGACAATACATTAACAATTAACTATACATTTATTCCAACATTAAACCATATAAACTTCTCTTTAACTTGCATACTTTAGTCATCACTGTGTCCTTCTAGCTGATTCATGTAGATATCTTTGTCTAATGAACCATTCAAAAATATAGTTGCTACATCAAACTGTCTGATGGATAATACACATTCCTACATTTGCAGCGATGCTAAGAATCGATCTTATTGTGGCCATTCTAGCACCAGGACTAAATGTGTCAGTCTAATCCACTCCTTTCTTTTGTGTGTAACCTCTAGCTATTAATCTAGCCTTATATTTGTCAAGGCTTTGCTTTGCTAACTTAACATAGGTACTCAAAATAGCAACATCGTTCTGTTACTGTCCGCTTTTAATCGAAATATAATTAAAAAGTTGAAGGTTTTCACTGGTTTTTCACTGTGTGGAAGCAATGTAAATATCCTCGCTGGTTTTCCCCTTCACTTATTAAATTAATTGCTGAGAAAGACAAAATCAGAAAACTGTACCGCAAGTTGTAAAGCAATACATCGACCCCTCCTCCCTCCCCCAATCTTCGGCCGTCTGCACATTTTCAGCTTGCGTTAATTCAAAAGGCAATTAAGTGGCAATTTGGCAGCTCGAATTGCAACCTTAGTTCATACTCTATACGTACAAACCGTTACTATCGGATTACGTCACTCGCTCTTCGCACACGGTGCGTCTGTAGCGAAGGCGCCGTTGAAGCGTCAATTTCGTAGTTAAAGGAGCTTACTTGCTGTGAATACCCATGCTTCGGGGATTGATATTACAACGATAAGACGTTTCTTTTTTATTGTTTTAAGCTTTGTTATCACTAAAAAGTTATTTTTACTTTATTTTGAGATCGTTTTTTCAAAGTTTTGCGAGTTAGTTTAAAGGGGCTGCCATTAGAACACCAGTTTCGACTTAAAACCTGATTCACGGCCGGGGCCGACTTAAAGTAAATGCAGTCTGTTTTATAAATTCCAATTCTACCAATTCCATTGACTTAATCTGCAACGCCTATAAGGTAAATAAATATATTTTACGTTTAATCACCAAATACCGGCCGGGGTCGAATTAGTCGAATTCGAGCGCCACTATACAGGTTGATTACTTTTATTCATTGATTGTGCGGGTAGTCATTTTTAATTTATTTATCAAACTTATTTTCTCAAAATTAAATATGTATTATTATAATATCGGGTACCGGATGTTGACGGCCATACACCCAATTGCTTGGACCTTCTGCTGGCATCTGATCCGGACAGTTATTCAGTATCGGTCTCAGCCCCGCTGGGAACGTCTGACCACTGTCTGGTGAAATCCATATCAACCTGCTCTCCTCCAGATGAGAGTCCTAGAGGCACGAGGCGAGTATGGCGATACGGGTCAGCAGACTGGGATGAGATGCGGCACTTTTTTGCGTCTTATCCATGGCGGCAAGTGTGCTTTTCCTCGGGTGACCCCTCGCGCTGTGCTGACGCGGTTGCGGACGTGATTCGGCAGGGGATGGAATATTTTATTCCATTCTCCGACATCCCGCTCGGTCACAAATCCCGGCCTTGGTATAATGCAGAATGTGCCCACGCTGAGGCCCGGAAAGAGACTGCCTACCAAGCCTGGGTCAAGGCCCGCGACCGCAAAGTTAGAGCGCGCAGGGTTCGCGCGAAGAAGAGAGCCTTTAATTCTGCCGCCAAGTTCTGCAAGCGGGTTTTGCGTAGGGCACGTTTTGACCATGTCGGACATATCGGGGCCAGGCTGGCTTCGCACCCTCCGGGTAGTAAACAGTTCTGGTCCCTGTCTAAAGCGGTTGAAACGAATTTCTGTCGTCCCACTTTACCTCCTATGATGAAACCTGATGGGTCGCTGGCTCACTCTGCAACTGAGAAGGCAAATTTATTTGCATCTCTCTTCGCAAGCAATTCACGTCTGGACGCTGGCTCAAAGCAACCACCTACTGTACCTCATTGTGACTCCTCGATGCCGGAGATCGCAGTACACATTAAAGAGGTCCGAAGAGTATTGTGCAGTCTAGACGTGAACAAGGCCAGCGGGCCTGACGGTATTCCAGCGAGAGTGTTGAGGCAGTGTGCGCCTGAACTGTCTCCTGTATTGACACGTTTGTTCCGCCTCTCTCTTGAAAAAAGAACGGTGCCGAAATCCTGGAAGCTTGCAAATGTACAACCAGTGCCCAAAAAAGGCGACCGTGCAGACCCTGCCCATTACCATCCGATCGCCATTACCTCCATTCTGTGCAAAGTTTTGGAAAGGGTACTGAACAATAAGTTGCTGAACTACCTTGAAGACAATGATCTCCTCAGTGACCGTCAATATGGCTTTCGCCGGGGACGGTCAACTGGCGATCTTCTTGTGTATGTCACGCACTGCTTTGGCGAAGCCATCGAGAAACACGGCGAAGCACTGGCTGTATCGCTTGACATCTCGAAGGCCTTTGACAGGGTCTGGCACGCTGCTCTGCTCAGCAAGCTTCCTGCTTATGGCATCCCAGCTGATTTTTGTAGCTGGATATCAGATTTCCTTAGTGAACGGTCGATTAGAGTAGTTGTTGATGGCTGCTCTTCTGACCTTATGGCTATTGATGCCGGAGTTCCTCAGGGGTCTGTTCTCTCTGCAACTCTTTTCCTGCTGCACATCAATGACCTGCTTCGGCCTGGTATTGTTGGGTACGCAGATGACAGTACAGTTTCAGAGAAATACTTGTCCAGCGCAAAAACCAGCGGGGCTGAAGTTCGTTCCTTGAGAGAGGCCATGGTAGAGCGGACAGATTTGAACCTAAGCTTTGTCTCCCAGTGGGGTGATGATAATCTGGTCTCTTTTAACGCCACCAAAACGCAGGCGTGTCTTTTTACCGCTAAAAAGAGTCGTTTCGCCCAAACTCCTACTTTTCGGGGTACATCTGTTCCTGTGACTGATCGACTTGAGCTCCTAGGCATGGAGTTGACATCTGGTCTCAACTTCGGCGCCACCATCGAGTACAAGGCCCAAACTGCGGCCAAGAAACTGGGCATCCTAAATAGGGTGAAGCGATACTTTACGCCTGGACAGCTTTTAACCCTTTACAAAGCGCAAGTCCGATCCTGCATGGAGTATTGCAGTCACCTTTGGGATGGATCAGCTAAGTACCAACTAGCCGCGCTTGACTCGGTGGAACGCAGAGCTAAGAGGCTCATTGGCGACGTAAAACTGGTGGATGCCAAGCTTCATTGCTTGGCTCATCGCCGTAAGGTTGCCTGCTTGTCGGTCTTCTACAGATTGTACTTCGGAGAGTGTGCCCGAGAACTCCACGACCTCATTCCACCGGCCCCCTTCTACCACCGGACATCTAGACGCACTGCCAGTTACCATCCCTACCTGGTTGCTATTCCACCAATTCGCACTAAGCGCTTCCAAATGTCTTTTATAATGCGCACAGCAAAAGAGTGGAACTCACTACCTGCGTCTGTGTTTCCGAACGTATACAACCCTAATCTCTTCAAAGTGAGAGTGAACAGGCTTCTTCTGGGTAAGCTCACTCCATCGTCGACTTTGTCTCTGTCACCTCTGACCTAGACTAGAGTCAAGAGCAAACCCATCACAAATAAAAAAAAATAAAAAAAATATTCTTTTCACATATCTCAGGACCCTGGGGTCCCGGACCTTTGGAAGACGTACGAGGGGCCGAAGGCAACTCACAGAGGCCCCTTAGACAATTTTAAATGATGAGGAGGCACCAACCGACGATTATCCTAAGAATACGGCTAAGAGAACAGAAAATGAATATACACTCATTACATAGCTCACCTACACACATATACACTCATGCATACTCACACCCACACATTCTCATACATACATCACACAAACACACACCCGCACACACACACACACACACACACATACACTTAATCTTACAATAGTTGTTGTTGTTATAGTTAAAATTATGTACTTACCTGTTTTCAAGTTACTTATCTAGATTACTTATCAACTTTTATCCTGTAGTACTGATTTAATTTGTATGCCTCTATTGCTTGGCACCTATTCATAATATTATAATACTAGAGGGAAATGGTGCTGATAGCCGAAATACAGGCTATGCCTAGTTCGGCTACAGATGCTAATTTATTTACTCTTACTGAAATTGTTGCCACATTGCCATTGTAAAATAGTACTAAGTTTTTTGGAAATAAAATAAATAAATAAAATAAAAATCCTTATATGCACTATGCAAGTGCACCCAAGAACAACCCCCGATTGGTGCAGGACTTTTGCTGTGTTTGTTGTGTGTGTAAAACACACCCCGTCAATAAAACAGCCCACATGCGCACTGCTGAGTCCCTCAATCAATGCATTCAGATACAAGTTAAGAAGATTTGGGGAGGTTAAGCTTCCTGCCTCACTCCACACTCCAACCTGTACGGCAGAGAACAGCCATTCTCCCACCTCACAACGTTAGTATGGTTACCGTACCAGTACCCAAAAACGTTCAGCAGCTATTTCCTTTAATTTATCCCAAAGAATGCCGTATGAGACCAGCACAGAATCTATATTTGACAGGCCAGTTGGCGTGGTTGGTTAAGATACCACCTATCATGCCGCAGGTCGTGGGTTCGATTCCCATCCAGGACAAACATTTGTGTGCATGAACATGTATGTTTGTTCTGAGTCTGGGTGTAATTACCTATATAAGGATGTATTTACAAAAAAAAAGTAGTGTATGTATCAGTTATCTGGTTTCCATAGTACAGACGCCAGCAGGTCAACCTACCCGAAACTGTCAGATTTTCCCAATCAACCTTGAACCTTTTGCTTTAGCAATAAAGTCGAAAATCTATTAAAGAAATCTGACAGATTGTAGTAGCTTGATATGCTGGTGTCTGTACAAGCTCTGCTTATTTTGGGATCAGATGACCGTGTGTGAATAATGTCCCAGGTTATTATTATAAATCTATTCAGATTTTGAAGCAACTTGCTTATCTATTGCTTCATATGTTCGAAATTTTTGCCTGCTCAACACCGTAAATAACGTATTGAATATTGTTGACCTGTCAATAAAAAATATTAAACAGAGTCCGATTGATAATGTGTTACGCAATTAGGATACAGGTCGAAGGCCTTCGAGAGATCCAGGAACGCTGCATAAACTGGTGTACTTCTGTCAACGTAGTACATACCTCACAGTGTGCTTAAGGTACGCGATTGCACTTTCGGCGGATAAGCCAGGTCGGAAACCAAATTGCGCATCGTGTACAATGCGGCCGACGTATCTTGGCGAGTCCGGACTTCGCGCAGAAGGCTGCGCAATAACATTTTTTAAGAACCAAATGGTGACATGAGGCGAGTGTGAGTGAGAGAACATGCGCGGAAGTTCGGAGAGCCTGTGTTCAGACTCGCCAAGATACGTCGGCCGTAGTGTAACGATTGATATTCTCTAGCTGTACGTTAAGCACACTATCAAGCACCTTCGCGACAATCGTAGCCAGAGAAATAGGCCTATAATTCGACCGATCTGATGAGTCTCCTGTTCTGTTTTTAATCACTGGTACGACCATCGTCCTCCTGTCAGGCAAGTGAGAGTGTGCGATACAAAGATTAAACAGTAATGCCGAAACTCTTGGCAAGTGGCAACCCACATGCTGCTAGTGCTCTATACTGAGTCCGTCGTGACCTGGGGATTTCCCTCTTTTCATATTTTTAAGAGCTATCTTAACGTCTGTAGCTGTGCTAAGAGTGAAAAAGGGTACTGTTTGGGTCTCATCATCGATGACCTGCTGCGCTGGTCCCAACGGTGATCGAACCATGAAGTAGTCGTTGAACACCTCGGCTATTAGTTGCGGTTCAGTAACGCCATCAACGCTCACGGGAAGGCCCTGTGCCTCGCTCATCTTATTGGTACATTTCCAGAAGCTACGAAAATCGGAATTTGCGTGATGTGAGGCTAAGATGTCCATTTCAATGGCCACTTGGTGATTTTGGCACCACTTTAGATTCCCTTTAAAATACTTTCCACGCTTCTATCATATCATCGTACAAAGTACCATGACGTTCGGCCGTGCCAGTCCCATATGGTGAACTTAGCTCCACGCTCGGCGCTCCACGGACGTGCCCGTTCCACCGTGCTACACACTTATGATACCTAGGCTTTTTCCGATGTGTGGAACCAGCTTCCAACCCTAAACAGTGTACCTACTATGTTACTGTACAGCTCATCAATCACCACTGTATGGCTGGTGTCAGTGCAAAACTTTCCACAACAAGTTTCCAGATGCGATGCGGTGGAAATTTTCTCTCGCGTAATTACCACATAATTTTAAAAACAGAAACAAAACGGGGGAAAAGGTCGTCTGCGCAAATAGCGTAATTTGCTTAGACGATCTTTTCCCCCTTTTGACACCGTCGGATGTTAGTACACATTGCTTAACAAGTTTTTGCTTAAATAAATCAAAATTACACTTGATTAGAAAAGTGGAAAATGGTCGGACCAATATATGTCATATTTAACGTGTAGCTTGACCTGCTGGCGTCTGTACATACCAGGGTGTGAATTAAAATCCCCCAGTACAAACACCGATTCCACACCACTCTCCTCTATAATTGCACTTAAGCCCACTTCCTACTATGGGATATAATATATATAATAGATCCCGAGATATATATTATATGACGACACGTGATGATTTAGTCGCTTTATTGTAACACTTTTTAAAAGTTGTAATCGTGTATTTTTACTCTGTGGTTTAGAATTTATTTCTTTAGTGGTATTTTTAATTTAGAGCGGGTAACACAGAATGGGGTTGTTGGTTTAATGGGTTTAATGCTCTAAGGTTGTGAGTGTCATGGCGGCAGTGGCGATTACTTTCAAAGAGTAAATTAAAGATAAAGAGAAAGAGTAACAACTCTGTGGTAAAAGCATGTATGGAAAGTGCTGCTACCTCTAGTTTGGTGGGTGAATTAAGGCTGTAATAATATATACACGTACCTATAGGTATGCATACTTACTATAAGTAGCGAACGAGTCCTCCCTACCTATTTTCAGATCCCGACGACCCCATAACTCTTCTCCAGGAGAGCAGTAGGGACCGTTCCGATCTCGCCGCCGAGGTCCCTCGCGACGACCCCGAAGTAATCGTCCTCCCCCCGTCCCTTGCTCGGGAATGAAGTGCCAGCTGGTGACGCAGCTGAGCGAGTAGCTTTAAACTCCCCAGATAATAATAATCATTCTAATTTGATCCAGCCTGTCCCATCTTGCTGTCCTCCCCCCAGCGACGCCCTAAGCCGAGGTTCGTTCCCCACAGGGGGAGCCCTTAGCGTGTAGTCGCTTAGTCTGTAAGTTTATGCCCTGGCTGGGGGCTTTGACGTCGCTTAAGGCAGCCATAGGATTGACCGGTTAAGTAGTCACGGCCTCTCTAGGCCAACTACGAGATGCCAGAAAAAAAAACCCTACCTATTTATTAATTTTTACTCTATGCGTGCGTTTGTGTTAGGGTACGTACGCGTTTTTTTTTCCTGACTGTTGTCAGGGAAAAAAAACGCGTACGGAGTTCAGAAAAATGTTCTTTTATTATTATCAAACATACATTTTATTAATATTTAATCGTTTTATACATATTATAATAAAATCAAATTAAATTATGGAATAACCTACCTCTTTTTCTTGGTTATAATAAAGGTAATACGGTACAGTATGGTAATAAACACTTACATAAAACATCACGGCCAAAAATACAATACCTTCTTCCTCCGAACAACAAAAATGACAAACGAAAAAAAAAGTGGTAACATTATTATGAAATACAAACAAAACAGAATAAATAACAGTAACGAGAAACAATTTTCAACAGAATTGCGAATGCACAGTGGTTCCGCCATAGGTCATAAATCCATAAAACTCATATTCGAATTTCCAGAAACAAGTTACATATTTCGATAGACCATTAAACGAGCTATCCGGTGATATAAATATGTCACCTATTTGTTTTAATTATCACTTACTTTTTGACCTCGGAAGTGAACGCATCGTTACGTTGCACTCGCTGTTATCGGTGACACATCATTAAAGTATTTGGTTACAAGCGAATTCTCGGAATTCTTTTGTTTGTGTTGTTGTTTTGTGCAATGGAAATTCAAGAGCAAGGTATGTTTGTCACATTTGATTGTATTTTGAATAAATTGTCAGTATAATATTTGTACTATTTACGTGATCACAATTACTGTAAACCTGGTTTTCAATATATCATTGTAAAGCAATTTTTTTTTATTACACTACACTACTACTAGGTACCACTGCTAATTATAATTAGTCAAATCTGGTGTTAAGAGTTAGGTACAGTCATAACTAAATGCTAGACATCCAGGTACCTCTTGCAGGATAGGTACCTACTTAACTACGCATTAAATGAAAGTTGTATCCCCCCCGTGGAACATTTTATCTGCTGAATTTCCACTTCATTGGATTACAAAAAGTAAGATAAAGCCATTGTTTATCGCTGAGAGACTAAACTGTTAGCGTACCTACGTAACTGTAAATTATCAAATTCTTTTTATTTATTTTATTATTTTTATATAGGTATCATTGTTTTTAATTTGTAAAAATTGTAATTCTTATTAAACGATTATGTCTAATGTGAAATTTCCTTCTTGAAAACTTACTCAATTTTGGGCACCTTCTATTAATTAGCAACACTGAATCGACGTTGCCGTCCTCTTTCAGTTCACAGATAAGTTGGCAGGACTATACCGGTTTTTTGAAAATAATAATAATATCCTGGGACATTTCACACCCGGTCATCTGATCCCAAACTAAGCAGAGCTTGTACTATGGAAACCAGATAACTGATATACTACATACACTATTTTTTTTGTTTGTAAATACATACTTATAAATAATTGCGACAGTAACAGTAACAGTAACAGGCCAGTTGGCGTGGTTGGTTAAGATACCACCAATCATGTCGCAGGTCGTGGGTTCGATTCCCATCCAGGACAAACATTTGTGTGCATGAACATGTCTGTTTGTCCTGAGTCTGGCTGTAATTATCTATATAAGTATGTATTTACAAAAAAAAAGTAGTATAATATATGTAGTATATCAGTTATCTGGTTTCCATAGTACAAGCTCTGCTTAGTTTGGGACCAGATGACCGTGTGTGAAAATGTCCCAGGATATTATTATTATTTCCTTTATTCAATAGTTAATACATATATAAATTATATTTTTAAATATTAGAATAAAAAAATATAAAAACATTTAAAAATATAAAAATATATAGTAGCCCACCGGTATCGGGAACAGGGTCCAAGCTACCGGCGGTCAGGGCCCCAAAGAGAGGAACCTTCTAACAATGCGAGCCGTGTCCAGAAGTACCGCTCTCTGAATCAAACCCTTGATCCAGCTGCCCAACGAGAGCCTCCTCAGGTGTTGGTCGAGGCTCTTGGCAATTAAGCCATTGGCTGATACGACTATCGGCACAATGATCGCTGAGTCTACATCCCACATGTCGACAACCTCGCGAGCCAAGTCAAGATACTTGATTTGTTTATCTTTCTCGGCTTTCACGAGGTTCCCGTCATGCGGGACCGTTATGTCAATAATCATTGCGCGCCGCTCTATTCGATCCACCACCACTATGTCAGGCTTATTGGCAACAATAGTCCTGTCAGTGATGATAGATCGATCCCAGTACAATGTGATATTTCCATTTTCGAGAACTGGGTCGGGCACATACCTGTAGTACTGCACTTCCGATTCTACAAGGCTGTATTTCAGAGCAAGTTGCTGATGGATAATCCTGGCTACAAGGTTGTGTCTATGCAAATACTCTTCGTTAGCTAGACGAGAACACCCGGAGATAATGTGTCGGATTGATTCTCCTGGACGGTGGCATGCCCGACAGATGTCAACCGTTCCGTCCTTCACAATAAATCTCCGGTAATTGTTCGTCATGATAACTTCGTCCATAATTGCACAGACAAAACCTTCGGTTTCCCCAAAGAGGTCACCGGAACGCAACCAGGTTATTATTATTATTATTATTATTATTATTATTATTAATTACACCCAGACTCAGGACAAACAGACATGTTCATGCACACAAATGTTTGTCCTGGAATCGAACCCAGGACCTGCGACATGATTGGTGGTATCTTAACCAACCACGCCAGCTGGCCTGTCGTCGTCTAATAGAAACATGTTGGGTATAAACTATGATTATGGTACAATATCTAAAAGCATTAAAAAGCTCAATTTCCCCTTTACCATTGACATGACAGACATTTTTAACTATTATTATTTTTTATTATTATTTGGATTTAATGGGGTTGTTTCCCGGAAGCTGCGCCGCAAGGTGGCGCTGTATGTTTGTGATTGAGACGTGTTCATTGTGTGGACGATTTTTAAGTATTTGCGTGTTTTTTTTTTTCATCTGTTTGTATTGCTTCACAATGGCGTTGAAAGAGAGCTTGAAAAAAAGCGGAGTATCGCAATAAGGAAGGAAAGTCAAACTTGTCGTAAGGTACATTATATTAAATTGTTATCGACTTTTAGCCGTATTCTGGACAATATTATGGTTTTATAAGTTATAAAATAAACCTAATTCATTACTTTTTTCCTTTTAATGATACTAATGATAAACAAGATGTAAAGTTACTTGTCACAAAATGTATGGTTATTTGAAAGGAAACCATTTTTTTCACAGCTTTTTACTATTATTAATAAAAAGACATCATTAACAACAATAGGTATGGTACCAAAGTGTCGTCTTAGAAGTGGTCTCATAGTCTGTTTCCTTGAAATGTTTCCCACAACCTCAAAAAATCACTAGGTTTGAATTTTTTTTTTTTTATTTCAGTGCCTTTTCCCGCTTTCTCTTCATGCGAAAATTACTTGAGATTTCAGTTTCTAGGGCTATTTGTTGTTTAAACATATTTATTATTCTGCGATGGTACTGCTGATCAATAACAATAAGCCACTTATCCTTGAATCGAGGCTAGGAAATAGTTGCAATTGCTGGCTTATTGCCCGTAGATGTGAACAAATAAAAAAACTCTTGAAATCTCTCATGACGCTTTCTAGGTATTGAGCTGCCAAAGCCTTGCAGTATTTAAAGTTTTCCTCGGATAATTTTGCCAATTTTTTTCGTAGTGAGAGTAATGTAGGCAGTACAATTCCGTAAAATAAATTTTTGTCATACAGTAGAATGTCAAGTGCTTCAACTATAGGCTTTGAGCACTTTAAATATTCATATATAGAAAGTCAACTTCCAATAATAGATTTTTTATGTTTAGAGCTAGGTGTAATTGTGCACTCTTAGTACGGACTGACGCTATTTGTTTTAAACTGTCAACGCCGGAGTCGTTGCCCTTTCGTTTACCGTCTCGTTCTATCTAATGTGATGTGCTTGTTGTGCTGCATGCGCGCAGCAAGCGAACAACCGCACAGTTTAGGTGGTTTTGTATGTTACCCGTAAACAGTAATTGAGTAATTTGAAATATAAACTAATGTAATTAGGATTAGTTGTGACT
Source organism: Dicycla oo (assembly GCA_948252095.1). Taxonomy (NCBI): domain Eukaryota; kingdom Metazoa; phylum Arthropoda; class Insecta; order Lepidoptera; family Noctuidae; genus Dicycla; species Dicycla oo. Next base: position 16,388,034 of record OX411718.1, read on the forward strand.
TATAATTTAATAACAGTAATTTCAAACACATGTTATTTTAATTAAAGTAATTCAATTACTTTTGATTAATTTAGTAATTAAATTACAAAAGTAAATTATTTACGCTCAACACATAACACACAGACACAGAGTACTTTTATGTACAGACGCCAGTACATCAAGCTACTACAATCTGTCAGATTTCTTTAATAGATTTTCGACTTTATTGCTAAGGCATGTTCAAGGTTGATTGGGAAAATCTGACAGTTTCGGGTAGGTTGACCTGCTGGCGTCTGTACAGTGAATGCGCGGTGACTAGGGCCTGTGGCGGGCGCGTCAAATCCTTGACTTATAAACCTATGGACTTGCCCTACCTACAAAATTAGCGTCCATACCTACGAAAAATAGGACACTCAACATGGCCTTTTGTAGGTTTGCTGTGAATGCAAGAGAGAGAGAAAGCAAGCAACCGTTTAACAGCACGTCTACCACAAAACTCGGCACTGAACATGGCGACCATCACGCATATACATGATTTTAACGTCACACAAGAGGGTTGTCTTTAATCCTTGACAAACATTTAGATGTCTCTCTTTTTATACGCAGCTCTTGATTAGTTAAAAAGAAATAAAGCCCATTTTGACATGTCTGTGTCGATATGACAGATATTTGTATAACTTTTCTTCCTATAGCAGAATATGGCATCTCCATGTTTTCCTGTCTCAATGCGTGAGGTGCCCACAATGCCGTGCCACAGTGACGTACGAGCTTTTGTAGGGCACATATTTTAGGTGCTACAAACCACGGACGATGACTTGATATTTTTACTAGATAGCCCGAGATAACATTTGACTAAATCCTGAGTAAAATATCAACTAAAATCTCCAGACAAAATACAAGCTGTCTTTTATTTTGCTCCATAACTTTCTTGTTATTGTGCGATTACTGTGGTGTGGATGTTTACTTTGTCATATAGCTGGTTTAGATTGAATTGTATTTATAAATACTTCAGTATTTACCGCCATTTTACAAAAAAAAAAAAAAAAAATGTTTGCGGAAGCATTTACTTCGAGCGACAAGACTGAACTGGTTTGATACCCCTGCCAGCCGCCCATTAGGTCGCTTGCGGACTAGGCCCGTAGTGCGTCCATAACGCGCGGATAGGAACGTTTGAAAACTACGCGCGCTATCTTGCTCGGGCCCGTCGCACTAGGTGCCTTCCTTAGCCACTACACTATGGACGCAAACGGCGGTTTCACATGTTTGATACTTCGCGCCCGTCGTCGCCACCACGCTAGGCTGGCAATATGGATGCACACTTTAGACGTTAGATAGTAGCGACATTTGAAGTGAACAAGTGGCAGCGGGCAATTTTTTTTTATATCCCCTTAGTATTGTCTATGACTGTGGAAAATATTTTTAGCGTCATGTGGTGAAACTTTTAGGTAATTGGCAACACCAATTCATAATTTCTTGATTATCTAAATGTTGGGATTATGTTTGATTTGTCCTGGATAAATAAATTAGACATAGTTAACATAATGTTTCAGTGAGTATTTGCTACATAATCAATCATAATATGGTTTAGTGTCAGTTAATCTACTTTTCTCAGTTTCTCATGGGAGTGTCGTACAGATGCGCTGACCTTCGTTTTGATGCACAACGCACAACAAAGCATCAAATTGACGGCTGCCCCATTTTCACAACAATCTTTGGATTCGATGTAACTTTAATTATTAGTGAAACAATCCGCATTAGTCTACAGTCAATTGGATATGTTAAACCTTTCTCGTGCAAAGTGTTACGTGTGTGGAAAGTAAAATGATAATGGAAACTACGACTACGCAAACAATTTTGTATGGTGTGTTTTATAGTACCAGTACCGCAGCAAAAGCTTTCTTTTTAACTTCTAGGAAAATAATATTGAACCTGAGAAAATAACTTGTTTATAAATATCAAGATGAATGAAAGGGATATCCCAAGTGTCCCTATTACAACACTAGCAGGAGTAGCCAGCTTGACAGACTGTAAGTATGTGAGCTACATGGTATGAGAGCATTTTGACAACTAACATTTACATAAAACAGTTACTTATTCTTTGTAGATCATTAATGATTTTCTATAATGCATGTTTATATAGTTTATTTAAGCCTTGTCTTTTAAAAATGGTAATGCATAAACCAAGGATATACATCTATAATTGATTAACTGTTTATTTATTTACATACCAGAATACTTTACCTAAATAATTTACGTTTACCGGCTGACACAAAGATCACAATTATTATTGTTCCAGATGATTAGTGCTAGTTTAAATTACTAAGGTTATGTAGCAATATTTATTTTAAAAAAACCTTGTTGTTCCCATCTGAAAAATATTGTTTTACTTTACACTAAGTCATCAAAACTTAGTGAAAGTGTAGAAGTAAATTTACTCCTACTTTTTAAAGAAACCTAGTATTTTTTAAAACAGAAATATCTTTCACAAAAGTATAATTAGAATCCTAAAATGTTAGTTGTCCAAAAAGTCATAATTAAAATATAATGGCCATTTCTGTTTGCTTGATTCAGAGAAACATTTGTGACTAACTTTGATCACCACCTAAAATAACATTGGTGGTTGATGGATTAAAAAAAAATGATAAAAAAATAACAATCTACTTGTACTAGACTTTTTAGTCCACAGATGTAGCCATGGCCATTAACACATTCACTGCTACAAAAAACCCACAAAAAACCCACAGGTGCGGCGCGCCGCATTCGAAGGAAGTACATAAATTGTATGGACACGCATATGCGACGGTAGCACTTGGTGAAGGTTCGAAAATCGCACATACGTGTCGGCCGCACAGAACGTGTTAAGCTTATTTACATTGATTCTGTATTTCAATCTAGTATCCATCAATGTGTGTGTGTGTGTGTGTGTAAATTAGTCTTTATATAAAATTAAAATAACAGTCTCCATGAACATTGAAACAAAAGGAAATATTGCTAGTTTCACTTTGATTCTAACTTATTTAACACATAATAACACCACATAATATTTTATTTATTAGTGTACAATGGGCAGTCTTATCATCTTAAACCACAAGGTCATCTCTTACAGACAACATTTGAATGGGTTGGAAGGAAGGAGAGAGATTTTGGGTTGTCAGTGTACAGAAATAGTATATATAATATTACTTATACATAATAAAGTCAAATACATACTACCCGTTCACTTCGAGAATGGCCCTACCTCGCATCCCACTTCCCTACCTCTACCGCCCGCTCAGTTCCGATAGCAGGCGTACATCGGAACCGAGCGTGCGGTAGAGGTAGGGAAGTGGGACGTGAGGTAGGGCGATTCTCGATGTGAATGAGTAGTAACAATGAATTATTACAATATAATAAAACAATAATAAAATACTAATAAATATCAAATATTATATATATAATAGCTAGGAGAGGAGAAAAAATTACAGTGGAAGGTGTGAAGGTGAAAATTGGTTGTTTTTGAGCATATGTGAGGCATTTGGGGACCTAGATATTCTGTAATCCAATCGGAACAAATACACACTACCAAGAATAACTTTGATGTAAAAATTATTCTGGTATTTCGTTTGTATGCTCCAGGGGCCTTTTAAGCTTTTAAACTCCAATAATAAACAGTAATTCTGAAATATAGTCACTTACACCAAAGAATGAAAGGCGACGCCTTGCATATTATAAAATTAAATTAGAAACTCAATGTTAATAATTAACAGCATTAACAGATTATTATTAATTTTGAAAAAATATTATTTATTTAGAATGTGATGGGAATGTTTTTATTTTCAGTATTACCAGTGTTACCACTTCCGGCGCCATTGCCTGCAACACTCAACAACAAGTCACAGTTGTTCCATCCGCGTGTTGCTGAAGAGGCGGCTATTCTGCTTGCAACGCGCGATGAAAATCTAGTGTCGCTGCTAATTCAATCACTTATGCAGACATCAGTATCGCACATGTAATGATTTTCTTCACATTTTTAAATTTCGTAGCCATTACTATTGCTCTATTGAGCATGTTTTGCCAGACCTGCATGTAAATGTTGTTTGCTCTATACCTGACTGTGTGACAGTAGAGACAGGGTTATGGTTTCACATGTATCTTGTATATGGGATTCTTTATACCCTCGAAGCATCTTAATGGTGCCGATTCTGTTGTGCACAAACTAAACTTAATTTAGGCTATTGCTAACTTTTTCTCTCTAACAAAACAAGAAAGAGACGGATGTAAATTAGAGCTGTCAAATTTAGTTGAACTAATATTTCCATACAAATTTAGATGACACATAAAAAATCCTTACTAAAAGCATAGTGAAGCGCAAGGCATAAACTAGTTTGACATCTCTAACTTAGTTCATAGCTATAGCCGTCCTTTTCTCCTGCTGCCTGTTAGTAAAAGACAGTGATTCTCTAATTTTAGTTTAGTTATTGAACAACAGAATCGGCACCAATGGCTGCATGAGGTGTCCATCAACTCGTCTAGGTTGTGCAAAAGTTATGGTGGATGGTTATAATTTTATAAAAATTAAAATTATTTAGGATATTACACGTTATTAAGTAATGTCTTGAAAATAAATAAAGGGTTTGAGGAGACGATTCCAAAAATATAACACTAAAAGGATTAAAATTTGAGAAATAAAAAACCTGACTGCACTTTTTTGTTGCTGTCGGTTTTTTGATTTAGGGCTAATTTTTCAATCATCAGATAACTCTTATTTACAGCTTTTGTGTAGAAAATTTGTCAAACTGTCATATTTCTTCTTCAGATAAAAGTTATCTGACTTGAAAAAGCAGCCGTTAATTTAAAAATCCTGTTTTTATTTTTCAGAGATCTAAAAGATGATACCATGGCAAATTCATCAAATCCTCCAACACCACAACCTCTGCCAGAACTGTTAAGGGCAATCTTAAACGTAAACCCTAACGTGTTTGAGCAGCAACCAAGAACTCATTGGGGCTCCAATTGCCACTCACACAATAAGTTTAATGGGATTTCCCCCAACACTGTCCCTTCAAGCCCATCATCACATGGTACAGCATCCATTCCGAACCACCAGTTGCTAGCTACCCCATCTCAATCCTCACCCCATGTAAACATGGGGTCTCCACCCTCGCAAGCCAGGCCAGGGAACCAACTAAATAATACTGCTCAGAACAGTGTGTCCCCCATTTGGAACAGTGGTAACTCTTCCAACATGTACGCAAGCCCACTGTCAAATACATCCAGTTCTAATCCACAAAATGGTGGTTTCTATAATAGTTTAGTACAAGACAATAGGAGTTATGGTACTAATTTAAGTGAAGATAAAGATCCTCTCTCTATGTCACCAAGCAACCAACCTGATCAACAGAGATTACTAATGCAATTACAAGAGAAGGCATTTGAGCAAGGTATTTACTGTTGTAATATTTGTTACATAAACACTAATTACTGAACAGGTAGTTTATATTTAGGTGTAATTGTAGATGGTAATGTGAGGACAAGCCAGTCTCCAGCACAAGCCAGCGTGGCTCCGTCGCCGCTACGTTTAGAACCGCAAGTGCCTCAGCCGTCGATGGGCGCGCCATACACGCCTCAACAACAAGCTCAAAATATCAACCAAGATAAGCAAGACCCAAGCAAAAGTTCGGGTGTTATAAATAACAGATATCCTGTTGTGAAACTTGGACGTTTATCAGTAAGTTCTTACAAATTAGGCGAATATTTGAATTACTTATATACTTCTCACAGACTGCAGTAACACAATGTGCAAAAGTGTAACTGAGTTTGATCGCAGATTAATATCACATCTCAGAGCCAATTTTGGTCTATGAGTATGTGCTCTGTAAAGTGAGAAAACATCTTCCCTGGTCTCCGTGGTGCGATTATAAATATTCCAGAATGGGCTAAAGCTCAAAGCCTATTTTGTCATCTTAATGGGGAAGAAAACTGTCAAATTAGTTATAGATGGGGCTGTCTTTGTTACTTTCATTCAGCTGTCAATGGAGTTCCTTGCTGAAAACTTTGCTGCAAGATAGTGCTAATTGTAGGGGAGGTACTGCACGATTTTTGCGGCCAATTTTATACCGAATAAATTAAATTTGTGTTTAATATTCACTAAGCACACATTCACAGTCATTGTGAGGGTCAGCCGGATCCTAAGTTATAGTAAGTCAAAATTGTAAAAAGAACTTATAAAAAAGTAATTTCATACCGCGCCAAAACTGATACGGCGCCAAACCGTGTCGATTTATGAAATCTCCACCCAAAAAAAAAAAATGCTGCATGGAAGTGGGGGGATATATTATGTCAGTCGCGTAAATAAACACAATTGTTGCAATGGCATATCAGGCTAAATTCGGAACTATGGGTGGTCAAAGGAGCCATGATCTCAATTTTGAAGAAAAATATGACTGCACTTTGGCTTTTTCAAAAAGTTTCTGCCATAGCCAGGTATCGAACCCGTTTTTTTTTTACAAAAACAGCACCCATTTTTATTGCACTAACCGATAGTAGTGTAGTTAGTATGAATCAAATGCTGTGAATAAATATAATGTGACAAATCAAAGGAAATTATATTTTAAATATATAATTATAGGAGGCTATTTTTCAAACTTTTCATAATAAAATTTATGAAACATAAAAATTGCAAAAAACTGACTGCCTTTGATTTTACACAAAGTATTTGATCCTTGTCAGCAGCACTATCACACTTTTTTTGTAAGAGGAATTGGTTCTGATTCCCGGTTCAGGCAGTTGCTTTGAAAAAAACAAAAAATGCAGTTTAATTTCCTTCAAAATTCAGGTCATGGTTCCTTTGACCGCTTTGCCCTACTACCCATAGTTTCGAATTTAGCCTTGATGTGCCATCGCAACAATCGACTTCAATTACGCAACTGACATTATATTCCCTCCACTTCCATGCAGCTATTTTTTTGGGTTGAAGTTGATCCCAAAAACCGTCCCATAATAAGGTTTTGGCACGGAACTTTGACATGCTCTTACTTTGAACTCCCCCATTACAGCTGACGCTCAGATCTCTAAGGAAAAACTATTTTTGGTATGATTTTCAGCCGGTATAAAATTACTTTTTCAAACTAACGCCACCGCCCCGTACTATAAGTGTTTCGTCTTGTCGCCGATTGGTCGCTTTGTCTTCAAGATGACTTTGTCAAGTGACTGACACTCAGCTCTCTCTTGCGGCAAAGCTTCCGGGAAACAACCCCATTGCACTTCACAAAACAATATCCTAATCTAAGTGACCCGTGAAACTCTTCGCTGATCACCCAGGTGAGGATGTTGTTTTTCTGTTCACATGTGTACTAATATAATTTTAATAGGAGGGGTTATTGAAGAAGCACGATTTTACAACAGAAGAAAGATCTAGAAAAAATAGTGCACTAGAATCTGATTCTGATGATAATGTCCCACTGAAGACGAAATCGAGTAGCGGTACGCCGACTGTAGATAAAGAAAGAGAAGCGATAGATATAGCTAGAGAGAAAAATTGGGAAGCCGTGAAAAGGAAACATGAAGAAGCCAGCAAAAGGGAGGAAGCAGAGGCCGCAATAGGTACATGCGAGCATACGATCTTTTTGTTGATGATGTTTGTATCCAATAGGTCCTCCCTTGTACAGGTATATAGACATGAGATGCAGGGTTGATTGAAGGAATGTGCTACAATGGCGACCTGTAAAATCTTCTTGAAATATGATTGTTTTTACTTAGGTAATTCAATACTAATAGAAAGTGTAAATTTTTCAGTGCGGCCTAAGTTACGAAAGGTAGAACGGAGATTAGTACCTGTGCTAGAAATGCTATCTGTAGATGAATTAATGGAGACAAATACGTATCAACGTTTTAACAAATTGATCGAATCAGTATTCGAATCTATCGACGATGACATATTAATTACTGACGAAATGGGTAAGTATAAACTGCACAATCTAAAGGAAACGGCCAACTCACTGTGCCTCATCGTGTTTGGTCCCAAATTTGAGCAAATAAATATACGTTTGAATGATGTGACGTGAGCTGGAAATATTCTTTCGTCTGTGAGATCACTTTATTTTCAAATTGGCCTTAAATTACAGTAACAATTTGCTATATTGCAGAAGGCACAGATATACCTGAAGAATTATTATTGCCGCGTTATCAGCTTCAAGAGTTATGCTCAGAAGCAGCTAAATTAAAGAATCTTGGTGCTATGGAAGCCATACCAGCAGACAGATTAGTCCGATTGTTAAACATATTGGAGAAAAATATAAGGGCGGCGGAGAAAATGTCATTAGTGAGCGACCCTGTAAGTACTCTTATATTGGAAGTACTTTAGTCACAAATATCTGTTATACATAACATACATAAAACTGAATTTTGTTTTTTTAGGAGGATAGTGAAGAGATGCGGCAAATATGGTTGGAGTCTGCATTAGAGAGGGTCATGTGTGCGTCGGACGCAAGTCTAACGTCTCTGTACGTAATGACCTCCCCAAACATGCCGAAGCGCATATTTCTAGAAGACGTTATAGATAGAATTATTATGTTCATAAAATTCCAGTTGAACAATACAATTTATTGTGTCTACGATCCTGTGTATAGCATTCAAAGTACTTCTAAGAAGAAAGGTAAATATAATAAATTGATTGTCTTGAAATTTGGCAGTCGCCAGGCATCAAATACTAAAACTGCAAATATAAGTTACTTTTTGTTAGTAATTTTTTTTGTGGAAGGAAAACCCAATGAAAATACGTATAACTTTTCGCGTAGTGGACGGTCGCAAGCGGCGCGGTGGCGGCGCCAGCAACTCGACGCGGCGCAGCGGCGGGGGCGGCGGCGGCGCGGCTGGCGGCTCGGCGCGCGCGGCTCGCGAGCTGTACGCGCACGCGCACGAGTCCGTCACGCTGCTGGCCGAGCTGTTCGCGGCGCACCATCTCACCGACACCACGGTGCTGCACGCCTCCACCGTCGGCGTGTCGCCCTTCTTCGTTGAGAACGTCAGCGAGTTGCAGCTCAGCGCGCTCAAGCTTGTTACTACGGTCAGTGCCTGACGTGACCCGCGGCTTCACGTCGCGAAGTTATTGTGTTCATACTTAAAGCGGTACGCGGTCAGTTCTACCTTCAGATCGGTCTGATATGGACAAAATCCGGACAGTGTGTGGCTGTAGAACCGGTCAGAACGATCGTTCGCCACGACGAATGTTTACTGATAGAATGAGATCGTTGAACCTGAATAGTCTGATCGTTTCCTGTATGTAAAACACTACCAGGTATCCACTGTTAGTGATGACTATGACTGACATTTTGTATTGTTTCCAGATATTCACAAAATACGAACAGCACCGGAGACTGTTGCTAGAAGATATACTAGCGTCGATAGCGCGCATTCCCAGTTCCAAGCACAACTTGCGATCGTTCCAACTGAGCTCGGACCAACAGATACAGATGCTGACGGCGCTCGTCCTGCAGCTGGTGCAGTGCGTGGTCACGCTGCCGGAGGCACTGTGCAAGTCGCAGGATAAAGACAAAAATTCTGAGTCATCTGACAGTAAAAAAGTAAGTTATTCACAAAAAAAAAAAATTAATAGGCTGGTAAATCTACTATCAAATATCATCTATTACGATTTTTATACAAAAGAAAACAGGCACTTATAGACTTCCCGAATTTTTAGGGCATCGAAACTAAATTTTTGTGAACAATGTAATTGTATTTTTTACAGAATGCAGTAGATAAAGATCTCATGATAATTTCTAAGTACGAAGCAGCGATCAGTGTGGGCGGTACATTCCTGACGTCATTCCTGAACAAGTGCCGGAGTCGTAACGAGGAGGTCGACTTCAGACCCCTGTTCGAAAATTTCGTGCATGATTTGCTTACCACTGTGAACAAACCAGAGTGGCCTGCGACTGAACTGCTGCTTAGCCTACTTGGAACTATGCTAGTGAGTTAATTCTATTTTTACCGTAAACTGATGGACTGCATCAATACTCAATTTATGTTTATTTGCATTCCACAATGTTAACTTGGGTGGTAGGTACATTATAAAATATACATGTTCTATGTTATTGGGTTTGGTTTCCGCACTTAATCCTTCAAGTGGACCATTGTGCGTGAGCCATAGCGGCCGTCGGGGTTTATTCCAACCAGCCCACCTCCCTCCAGAAGTTGGTCACGGCTTCTGGTCTGTTCAGAACATCTGTTAAAGATTTGGGTGTCCCGAGGGTTTCTGTTCTAATCTGGGCAACGCCTGTGCACTCGAAGAGCACATGCGGCTCCATGCAAGCTCTGCACAGAGGGCTGTCCATTTATGCCCATTGTGTAAAAGTGTTTGTTCAGCGAGCAGTGACCTGTGATGGTCCCCGTCCTCAGGCGCAGGCCATTCCTATCCAGGCGTAAGAGTCGCCTGGTTAGTTTGCCATCTAGGCTTGGCATAGCCTCCCTGGACTGCCTGCACCCTGGTGCCGAGGACCACCACTCCTCTGCTTTTGTTTGAGTGATCTCTTGCAGCCATCTGCGTAATTGGTTGAAGGGGATGGGTACGATTGGTACGGGTCCATAGACTGACGCACTGGATGCCCTCCTAGCAAGTTCGTCCGCTGTATCGTTACCCAAAGACCCACTGTGTCCTTTTATCCATTGCAGTGTCACTGTATTGCGGTTATATACCGTTGCTCGTTCTAACGCATTGTGACATTCTAGTATTAATCTTGAAGTAATATATTATAAAATATACATAATTTTAGATCATTGTGGACCCTGTCGGGCACACCACCCTCGTTGGTCTAGTGGTCGCAAGCGCTACTTCTTTGCATAAGGTCCTGGGTTTTTTCCAGGGTTGGGCAAAGGGTTTTCCATCTGGAATTTCGCAGCCTGGAGTCTAGATTTGTGCCCGGTCGATGGCAATAGGCTCGCCCCTATTACACGGGACTTAAGAGGATTGTGAAGCTGTAAATTTTCATACAAAAAGAGATAACGTTTTTCTCCCTGTAAACATAATCTAATTTTCATAATTTTTGGAAATTTTATAGGTATAATGAAAAACTAGGCCCGTACGTTTTTATTATAAAGAAATATTGTATACAATATAAGTTATTAGCATGTAAATATCTATATTTTTGACATAAAAACATCCTCGAGCATTTTTATTTTTTTAAATTAAATTAAATTGAATTACTAAAAACGAAAAACGTACAGACCTAGATTAAAGTATAGTGAATGTAATGAAATCAAAGTTGTCTCATTTCGTAAAGGTTTAGGGGAGTAAAAACGTTATCGCCCGAAACAATATTTATGTAAATAATTGTATGAAATGTAGGTAATTGCCTCCAAAAATCGCGCCGCGTATCGGCACTTCACAATCCTCTTAAACATAACTGGCGAAATGTGGGTGTACCTGTGTCCAACCCTCCGGGGAATACAGGCGAGATGTTCTGTTAGTTTTGCCGTAAAAACCCCATGTGCCTCGTATTATCCACATCAAATGTTTTTCTGTCTGCACAGAAGCGATAATCGTACATTATTGTAGTTCGTACTTGTGTTGCTAGATCGGATTACCTTTTGGCTTTCTTTAAGCATCGAGTTCTAAAAGGTTTTTCGCCATAATATACCGGGTTATTGGTAAAACACCAGCAACCTCTTAAGCGGTCATTGTACTCATCGTTATGAACAACTTTTACTATGGGACCAAACCTGAAATCACGAAAAAAAAATCAGCTGTTCAGTACATTTTGACGAATTATGCGAACATAAATGTACTGAACAGCTGATTTTTTTTCGCGATTTTTCTTATTTGCCCCCCATATTCAAAATTCATTTATTTACGTTACACGTCCGTGTTTGGCTCACAGAAATGCATACGTGTACCAAATTCCAACTTAATCGGTCCATGATGAGATGGACAGACAGACACACGAGTGTCTTGTTATTTATATTTGACAGGCCAGCTGGCGTGGTTGGTTAATACATTAGGCGCGGCAGACGCACATGCGCGTTTTCGGACGTTCACCAGGTGCTTGACGGCGCGTATGCGCGTCCATACAATTTACATAACTTTCTTCGAGTGCGGCGCGCCGCACCTGTGCGTTCGTTGTGCATCTCTATTGTTTCGAAAACATCGTAAAATAAGGGTCGGTAAGGGTGTAGCATAAAGAAGCGTTTGCATAAAGAATTAAGCAGACAATGTGTTAAGATACCGCCTATCATGTCGCAGGTCGTGGGTTCGATTCCCATCCAGGACAAACATTTGTGTGCATGAACATGTCTGTTTGACCTGAGTCTGGGTGTAATTATCTATATAAGTATGTATGCTAAGTTTAATGCTTCTAGAAATCTAGACTCAGCGGTTTAGTCTGCGCGTTGTGTCAGTGAATTTTTTTTAATCTAAAGATAGTCGTAACAGGATGATTAAATCATGAATGAAGATTTGTGTTAAGTACATTATATCAAATCATATATCACGTTGAACTCTAACCCGTATACTGTTACAGGTAAAGTACATGTCCGACAAGTCGATGGAGATGTCAGTGCGCGTGGCGTCGCTGGAGTACCTGGGCCTGGTGGCGGCGCGGCTGCGGCGCGACAGCGTGCAGTCGCGCGCCAAGCTCTCCACCATGGACGCCGTGGTGCGCGACATACGCGCCGAGGAGGAGAAGGACGGCAACCAAGGACAGGTGCTGTCTTCTATCGTACAACTCTATTTTTATGATCAGTAAATCTGCTGTCAAACCTCATATTGTGATCGGTTGACAGAAATCACAAGCCTGTCAAACACTACCTAATACATTGAGATATATTACTATAGGAAGAATAGCACTGACTTAATAAACCTATGGACTGACATCTAAATGTTTGTCAAGGACTAAATTTGAAAACAACTCAATAGGGATGATGACTAAAAAATGATTTTTTGTCCGTCATGTAGATTATTAAAATATATTGGACACGTATTTTTTCTTTTTCTACGTAATCAAAAGATTATTGCTATATATTGAGTTAAAATGTGGCATGACGTCACGTCTTTGTAGATTTTATACGTAGAAGTGACGTAGCAAGCCCCCACTCCCGAACTTTAATGCGAGTTATCTAAGTCATTTTTTTATTATTATGATAAAGCAAAAAATACGTATCTAATATTTTTTTATTATCTGACTGACGGAGTAATTAGAATTTCTTTTTTCTTACCCAGGCATCATCCCTATTAGGTATGCACGCTAATTTTGTAGGTATGGCAAGTCGTTAGGTTATATAAGTCAGTTTTATCGTGTTTAGCTATAGATACCCATCACGTCTGTGAAGTTTATACAAAAAAGTCTGATTTTTGTAACTGATATTTCAACTAACTTCACCTATGGTCTTGCACCTCAAAAAAGAATCATTTAATATTTTATTTTATTTTATCGTGTTTAGATATCGATTCCCATTACGTCTGCGGACTTTCCCTAACTTGCTAATTTTGGTCCTGTATGAATGTTTAAAAAGGGGTTTGAAGGTTTGGTCCTAACATCAGCTGCCATTTGATGTTAATTAAGTTAGTTACTGTTAATCTGAATCAGACAGAGAAAGATAACAAATATTATAATACTAATAATATTTATTTTGTTCATTAAAAACTTTTTTAATACAATCAGAACTTAAGAGGGCTGTTTCGTTTTGTCACCTTTCTCGCTCACACGGGACCAAATCTTTAAAAACGATACGGTCATCATCTTCCTGCCCTTATCCCATGTTACTTGGGGTCGGCGCAACATGTTTTCTTCTTCCATTCTCCCCTGTCAACCGTCACACTATCATTCACTCCCTTCTCTTTCATATCATTCTTTACACATTCCATCCATCTTTTCTTCGGCCTTCCTCTCCCTCTCCATCCATCAACATGTATATTCATCACTCTTTGAGTCACATGCGTTTCGTCCCTTCTCATCACATGCCCATACCAAGCCAAACGATTTCCTTTCAACTTTTCTGTCACTGGCGCCACTTTCAAACTTCCTCTTATATACTCATTTCGTACTTTATCCATTCTCGTTACTCCACACATCCATCTCAACATTCTCATCTCCGCTGCATGCAATCTTTTTTCATCCGTCTTCTTTACGGCCCAGCATTCAGACCCATAAAGTACGACAGGCCTTACCACGGACTTATAAATTTTCCCCTTTAACTTGAGGGGCATCCGTGGGTCGCAAGTTGTTCCTGTGACCTGTCGCCATTTCATCCATCCTGAGTTGATCCGGTGCGTTACGTCTCGGTCTACTTCGCCATCTCCTTGGACAAGCGACCCGAGGTACCGAAAGTCGGAACAGATCGATAAGGGCGTTCCGGCGAGAGATATGGGCACAGGACTGGAGAGGCCGCCAAAATCACAAAACAGATACTCGGTTTTGGTCCGACTTACTCTCAGGCCAACGGTCTCGAGTCTTTCCCACCACACCTCCAATCTGCTCTGGACCTCTAAGCCGTTCTCGGCAATCAGCACAATGTCATCAGCGAACAGCATACACCAGGGAGCCGCTTCCTGGATATCAGATGTAAGAGCATCCATTATCAGCACGAAGAGGTAAGGGCTGAGTGCTGATCCCTGGTGCAAGCCGACAGCCACATTGAAGCTGCCAGTAGTGCCCACTGTAGACCGGACTTGGGTACTGCATCGGCTGTACATCGCTCTAATCAACTGCACATACTTCCCTGGCACACCTTTCTCCTTCAGCGCCCACCACAAAACTTCACGAGGCACTCGGTCGTATGCCTTTTCGAGGTCAACAAATACCATGTGCAAGTTTTTATGCGCACCTCTGTATTTCTCGCACAGCTGGCGGATAGCAAAGATGGCATCTGTTGTTCCTCGACCAGGCATAAAACCGAATTGGTTTTGCGAAATTTCACTCTCTTCTCTCAGTCGCCTTTCAATAACTTTCTCCCAAGCCTTCATACTATGTGACATAAGCTTTATTCCTCTATAGTTGTTGCACTCCAGCACATCACCTTTGTTTTTAAAGATGGGCACCAGCGAACTGTTACACCATTCGTCAGGTATGGCTTCTTCCAGCAACAACTTATTGAAGAATAAAGCTAACCACGTCCATCCATCTACTCGTAATAACTTCCATACTTCAACTGGTATTTCATCCGGGCCTATTGCTTTACCATTCTTCATCCCATTTATTACTATTCTCACTTCATCCATACTAATCATTCTCACTAAACCCTCATTTACTGGTTTATTCCCAAGCACACCATTCCAGCCATTCTCCTCATTCATTAGTCTTTCAAAATAGCTCTTCCACCTATCCTTAATTTTCTCATCATCCGAAAGAACTATTCCAGTTTCATCCTTTATACACTTTATCTTACAAATATCTCTCGTCTTTCTCTCTCTAGCTCTAGCAAGCCGGTAAAGATGTTTTTGGCCTGCTGGATTATCCAGTGTGTTATAAAGCTTGTCCTGGGCTTTTGCTCTTGCTATGGCCACAGCTTTCTTGGCTTTTTTCTTTAGAGCATCATACTCACTCTTTTTTTCTGCTTTCAAACTAACATTCTCATCTGCAACACTCTGCCATTCCTTGAACTTTCTCTTCTTATCCTGCAACACATTCTGTATTTCTGTCGACCACCACTATGTATCCCTATCTATCGTACCCTTTCCTTTCGTCTCTCCCAAAATATCTTTCGCTGCACTCCTAATATACCCTGCCATTTCATTCCAACATTCATTTACACTTCGACCATTCATGTCCCCCATACCTATCATTTTATCTACTACTCGCTCATTAAATTTCTTCGCATAGTCATTCTTCTCCAGCATATGCCATTTTATTTTGGGAGGGGGTCGCTCTTTGTTTTTCTTGGGCTTTCTTTCTACAAGCATTTCCATAATTAGGGGTCTGTGCTGTGAGACTAGATCTTCTCCCGGTATTACTTTGCAATCTTTGATATGCTTTAAGTATTTGCGTCGTACTAGAAAGTAATCAATTTGCGTCTTGTGATTGCCACTTTTGTACGTAATTAGGTGTCCATCGTTCTTTTGGAACCAAGTGTTGGCTACTGCCAGGTCAAATGCGGTAGCGGATTGCAGCAATGTCTCTCCCTCGTTATTGACGTTACCAAATCCCCATCCTCCATGCACTCTTTCATAAACTCCTCGCAGTCTTCCCACATGTCCATTAAAATCACCTCCAACTATCAATTCTTCATGCACCGGAATGTTCATCAAAACTGTGTCAAAATCCTCCCAAAACTTCTCTTTCACCCTTTCATCGCATCCTACCTGCGGTGCATACACACTAATTACATTCAGCACTACATGTTCTATCATAACTTTTACAACGATTAATCTATCATTAATCCTTTTTACTTCCATCACGCCTTCTTTCAAATTACTGTCTAACACTATTCCCACGCCATTTCTTTTCCCGTCACTCCCACAGTAGAAAAACTTATATCCTTCGCCGATTTCTCTCGCTTTCGTACCTTTCCATTTTGTTTCTTGCAAACACGCCACATTTATTCGCCTTATTTTTAACACATCCGCTAACTCTCTGGCTCTCCCAGTCATCGTCCCAACATTCCAACTTGCATACCTCAATCTCACTTCCCGAGCTCGCTTCTTACGTTGCCCCCGCCCGGGGTGGTGCAACAACCCTAGTCCTCTTCCCACAGGAGCCGGGTGCTGCCCCTGCGCGTCGCCTGTGGGGTACGCCCTAGCCCTGTCGTGCATCATATCTTTACTCATCATGTTACTAAGAGTTTTGGCAAAGTTTTACAGTCGGCCGCCTGCCTGACACCAACCCTCCTTGGGAATGCGATTGTTGATGGTTTACCCGCCATCACTCGGGTGACCCAAGGTGCTATATGGTATGCACTGGGTCTGGAGCTCCCTTAGTCGCCTCATACGACACCCACGGGATGAGATGGGGTGGTCCTATTCTTTCTCCGGGACCGACACGGAATCGGTATGCACGATAAAACAAAAAAACGGATTTTCATATTAGGTCACTGACTTATATAACCTAACGACTTGCCATACCTACAAAATTAGCGTGCATACCTACAAAAATGCGGCACTCAACATGGCCGCCTTTCGTAGGTTTGTAACTGCGAGTGCAAGAGAGAGAGCTAGGAACCGTTTGACAGCACATCTACCAATCATCAACCACAAAACTCAGCACTCAACATGGCGACCGGTCACGCATAGACACGATTTTGACGTCACACAAGACTGTTTTCAAATTTAGTCCTTGACAAACATTTAGATGTCTCTCTTTTCATACGCAGCTCTTGATTAGTTAAAAAGAAACAAAACGATTTTTGACATGTCTGTGTCGATGTGACAGATATTTGTATAACTATTCTTCATTGAGATACAAAACATGGAGATGGCATATTTTACTATAGGAATAATATGAGATTAATGTGTTGAGTTACAATGATATTTCTTCAGGTAAACTTGAAATAATTGAATACACCTAGTGGATAAAACAAGATTTATTAATCATATTCGGTATAAATAATATCATCCAAGAAGGCAGCGGGAGGCTGAATAGGATATTCTTGGTGTCGCGCCCATGCCATGTTTTCTTCATTCCGTTTTCTTTAGTTCCCCATAGTAACTACGAGCATATGGTCATTGGCGCTTAAGTCGTTTAGAAATACAAATGATACAGGTTTACTTCTGTATAAAAAAATCTCGTGTCACGGTGTTTGTGGTCGCACTCCTCCGTAACGGCTCAACCGATTTTTATGAAATTTTTTATGTATATTTGGTAGGTATGAGAATAGGTCGTAATGTGACCGCTAGGTGATAAAATTTGGACAGGACAACGTCTGGCGGGTCAGCTAGTAGCTTATAATAAGCACAATGTCGTAAGTGCCATAAGGTACATTTTCTCGTGGACAATTACATATTACCTATACATGATGCAATTATGTTTTCATAGTTCAATGTTACCTGGAGGGAAAAAACAAAAAAATCATAGTTTCTTCAAGGTTCAGTTTTTGGTGAATAACTCCGAAACCTGACGCTTTTAGGATATTATGTTCTGTTACATTTTTTATTGTATAATTGTCCTCTATCTAAATATATAACTTTCGTTGTGCACCGCATTTCTGAAAAAAAAAAAACAAATTGGCGGCCGACGTTAGAGACATCCTCCATACAAAAAACTTCAAACCCCTTTAAAAATACTTTTGTCTTCATAGAGTGCCACTTCGGGCTTAGACGAAGATGAAGAAAGGACGGAATTCCTACAGCGGGTACTACTTGATTATCTTGCCATCAACGGGCAAAAAGATCAAGCTTGGAACTGCGCTCGCCATTTCTATATCACACAGTGGTACAGAGACATGGTAGTGCAACCGAAGAGTACGTCGCCGACTAAGAAACCGAAGAGTAAATCGAAGAAACGTTACATAAAGGACGATACGACTGACGAGGAGTCCGATGCAGACGACGATAGTGACGAAGAAGGACGACGCCTCAAAGACTTGAAAGCTGAAAAGAAGCTCGCCTCCAGTGCGCTCATATCGGCTGAGAAATTTAAAACAATGGAAAGACGGAAGCATTTCTTTCTGGACAAAATCCGACCGTTTAGGTATCAAGGTGGCACTCAGGTGCAAGTGATGCAATCATACATTGACTACAGTGGAGCAGAACTAATCTCTCAGTACTTAGCTTCGAAAAGGTCATTCTCTCAGAGTTTTGATAGATATCTGAGAAAAATCCTTGTAATTTTATGTGAAAACACAATAGCAATTCGCACAAAAGCGATGAAGTGTCTCGCGATGATCGTGGAAGCAGATCCGGCGGTGCTGGCGCGGCCAGACATGCAGATCGGGGTGAACCGCTCGTTTCTGGATCAGTCCACCGCCGTGCGCGAGGCCGCCGTCGACCTCGTCGGCAAATTCGTGCTCAGTCGGCCCGACCTTATTGATAAGTATTATGGAATGCTCTCAAATAGAATATTGGTGAGTGCTATGCAGTTTATAAAGCCTTTTTTACTTGTGATTAATGTGTTGGTGATCAAATTTAAAATAATATTACATCTTTTAGGACACTGGTGTATCGGTGCGTAAACGTGTGATAAAAATTCTAAAAGACATCTGTATAGAGTGCCCAGAATTTCCTAAAATACCTGAGATTTGCGTTAAGATGATTAGGAGAGTGAATGATGAAGAAGGTATTAGGAAGTTAGTGATGGAAGTGTTTCAAAACATGTGGTTCAGTCCGTGCGCGAACACAACGCGACCGGGGGCGCTCGACATGACGGCAGCGGCGGCGGATCCGCTCACCCGCAAGGTCCTCAACATCACGGATGTGGTCATATCGTCCAGAGACATCGGCCTCGAGTGGTTTCAGCAGTTGTTGACTAGTGTAAGTACATTATCATACAGGGTTACTGGTAATTCGACGTATATCCGTCAGGGGCTGATAAGAGGGCCGTAATGCAACAAATTGAACCCCCATATGTATGGCCGAAATTCAATAGTTTTCGAGATATTTGAATTTTAAGAGTTTTTCGATATTTACCCAAAATTTGACATTTAATTCCAAATAAAAAAAAAATACATATTTGAATGGGTACCATTAAAAATGATGTTGTAGCTGGCACTTAATTAAGCTATGGACATAATTAAAACTACTTAATTTAACAAAATAATTAAAATAATGAGCGATATAAGAATAATATCTTACCAATATTTTCATTTTACGCTTCAAAAATGTTGTCTCGTCACAAAAATTTCTGACATTAATCGTACAAATAACTAAAACAACTTGCCTATTCTGTAAGCTTTCCAAAAAGGTATAAAAGTCAATTTTAAAATACATAATTCGTGGCATGGCGTGTGTTTTAATTGGCGCGGGGAGAAAAAGGGTCATTTGTATTTGTATGAAATAAAATGCATTAAAAAATTTACGTCAAATTTTATAAAAAAAATTACACATCTTGTTCAAAATGAGCCCCTCGATTACTAATGCAGGTTCGAATTCTCTTCCTAACTTCGGTTTTCGTCACTCTTGATGTGAACGTTGTTCTCATCTGTTGCGCTTCGTTTATTATTCGCTGTCGAAGTTCTTCTACTGAATTTATTGGGGTCACATAAACTAATTCCTTCATATGACCCCAAACGTAAAAATCAAGTGGTGTGATATCAGGGCTTCGTGCTGGCGCGGATTGGCCCTCCTCTCCCAATCCATCGGTTTGGATATCTCTCGTCTAGCCACTGTCGGACAGTAATCCGGTAATGTGCTGGGCAACCATCATGTTGAAACATGAGGTTGTTTTTTATTTCTTCGGGAACATCCGCCAACAAATCGTCTAGCTTGTTTCTTAAAAACTCCTCGTAATTTTCACCGTTCAAATTTTGGGGCAAGAAATGAGGGCCCAGCAAATAATTATCAAGGACACCAGGATCCATACGTTCAGGGAAAATGTCATTTGCGACACAGTTTCTTTTAGTTTTTTTGGATTCCTGCCTACTTTAGGTGCCCAAAAATGTAAGTTATGGTAATTCGTTATACCATCCCGGTCAAACTTTGACTCGTCAGTCCATAAAATATTTCTTAGGAAATGTTTCTGATCAGCGTCAGTGTTTAACATAAACCGAGAAAATTCGAGTCGCCTGGCAGGATCTCCCTCGTGCAATGTTTGGACAGGTTGATAATGGTATGGGTGTCTACCTGATAGATGTACTACCGACCACACTTTCCACTGGGACATCCGAGCTGTCTTGCAACAATGTTCGTTGAGATGTTTGGGTCATCAATAAAATACTGAAGAATGGTGTCCTCTTCGTCAGCCGTGTACCGTCGAGGTCTGCCAGCGTTGACTTGTGCTCTCTGAACACTGCCAGTTTCAGACAATCGTCAATAGGTGCTCCCGAAAACAGTAACGTGAGGAAGTCGACGATCGGGAAATCGGCGTTAGTATTATCGCCGAGCTGCAGCCGCGTTTCCATCGGCAAAACCATAACAAAACATTATGTCTGCGTATTCATTATTAGAATACGAAGCCATGTTATCCGAAATAACAATGATAACAAAAAGAATAAGAAGAGAAACAAGAATTAACAATAATGATCGATAACAAATTAACGCGATGAGAGATTGGTTAATAGCAAGACACGCTTGCGCGGCTTAGAGTCGAAACCAAAGAGTAAAGTAGTAATAGAGAGAAAGAGTAGAAACTCGTGGTAACATTTGCATATATGGAAAGTGCTGCTACCTCTAGTTTGGTGGGTGAATTAAGGCTATAACAATATATAGGTACCTGTACCTACCTATAGGTATGCATACTTACTATAATAATATGTAGCGAACGAGTCCGCTCACCTATTTATTATACTCTTTGAGCGAGTTTGTGTTATGGTAACAGCCAGGGCAAAAAAAAAAACACGTATGGAGTTCAGAAAAATATCCTTTTATTATTACCAAATAAATTTTATTAATATTTATTCGTTTTATACTTAATTAAATTAAATTAAGGAATAACATAACACTTTTTCTTGGTTATAATAAAGATAATACGGTACGGTATGGTAATAAACACTTACATAAAACATCACAGCCAAAAATACAATATCTTCTTTGGAGTTCACTCATGTTAACAAAACAACAAAAATAACAAACGAAAATCAAAGTGGTAACATAATTATGAAATAGAAACAAAACAAAACAAAAACAAATAACAGTAACGAGAAACAATTTTCAACAGAATTGCGCATCAATGTCGGGAAAGTCGGAGTTGACAATGGCGACAATGACATTTATTTGACCAAGACAATATAGCTGCCAATTTTTTTTTTGCCACTGGACTGCAGATGTCGCTGTCGTCTATGGAAATTGATGACAGTGTTAACTGTGCCCCCCATGGTCGAAACTTACTAAGGATGGCGACGCGAGCGCAGCAGACGCCGTGTACTCCCCCGCCCCATCACGAAGAATTTCGCCAGTAAAATCGGTTGTTTTAGCGAGGATCATAAACTAAAAACAGAGATGATTTCTCTCCCCGCACCGCGCGCCGCCGCGCCGGTTCAAACACATGCCATGCCACGAATTATGTATTTTAAAATTGACTTTTATACCTTTTTGGAAAGCTTACAGAATAGGCAAGTTGTTTTAGTTATTTGTACGATTAATGTCATAGTAATTTTTGTGACGACACAACATTTTTGAAGCGTAAAATGAAAATATTAATAAGATATTATTCTTAAATCGCTCATTATTTTAATTATTTTGTTAAATTAAGTAGTTTTAATTATGTCAATAGCTTAATTAAAGTGCCAGCTACAACATCATTTTAATGGTACCCATTCAAATATGTATTTTTGTTTCTATTTGGAATTAAATGTCAAATTTTGGGTAAATATCGAAAAACTCTTAAAATTCAAATATCTCGAAAACTATTGAATTTCGGCCATACATATGGGGGGTTCAATTTGTTGCATTTTGGCCCCCTTATCAGCCCCTGACGGATATACGTCGAATTACCAGTAACCCTGTATACTTAACTAAATACTTTGTGAGAATATGGTCATCATAATTTACTACATCTTTTATAACATTTTTGCAGTTGTTCAAGCCTAAGGAAGACAAAGATGATTCCACGAAAATTATTTATCAGCCACCTAAGTCGCTTTTACTTGCTTGTCAGCAAATAGTAGACTGTCTTATTGAAAGTTTACTTCAGTTAGAAGAGACAAGCGCTGATGGTAAATAAATAATAAATTACATATTATTATGATTATTTTATGCAGTTTATTCATTTTAATGTTGACTGTTTTCAGGGACTGGTTCCTCGCAGCGCATTCTAGCTTGTCTCTCCACATTGCATTTGTTTGCGAGGATTAGGCCCCAATTGTTAGTGAATCATGCATTAACTCTGCAGCCATACCTGAGCTTAAAGTGTCAGGTTCGTATTTTTATATTTGATTACACTTATTGCAGTAGGTCAAATAACACTAAGTACGTGTTGTACTAAAATTTGCCAACGAACGCCAGTCTAAATTACGTAAAATATAAAATAAATGTTACCCTGTCACAGAATCAGTATGAGCAGCAGATAATGTCGACGGTGGCGTCAACGCTAGAGTTAGTGGTTCCTCTAATGGAGCACCCGAGCGAGGTGTTCCTGGCTCAGCTAGAGGAGGACGCTGTGAAGCTGATCCTGCAGCGAGGACAGCTCGTAATCGCCTCGTGCATCGCCTGCCTCGCCGCCATCGTCAACAACCTCACGCACAACTACAAACTTATTAGGGACGTGTTCAATAAGTACCATGGTGAGTTTCACTTGTTTTAGGCTCGGTTTACACGAGGAGAGCTTCTCGGTGGTCTATCGGCGAGAATGTCTATGCGAGACTCGTAGAAAAGAATCGCTAGGCGGCGATCGATCACACCTATGTGTAAGGTCGAATTTCACGAATACAACTTAATGCGATCAGCACATCTAAACCGCGTTCAATAGCTGTCAGTGTCATCACTGATGCGGAGTATTAACACAGAGATCTTGAACGCGGTTCATTGGTGAAATTTTCCCTTAACCTGATATCATGAAACGCTTCACTCGAGTTGATGCTTCACACTACACTGACAAAAATATACAGGAACAAGCTGTGTATGGTAGTTTTTAGTCATTTTTGTCAATGGTATTTCCATTGACAAAAATGACTAAAAACTCTATTCTCTATTCAACTCGTTTAGGGGACGAATTTTCAAAATAAGGAACTTAATTTAACCTAACTAAGCTTTAGCTTAGGCTTTAATTTTCTTGAAGGAAAATTTCATGCTTCCTGTCGAGAAGCATGAAATTTACAACAACGCACATGAAAGACAATGCACAGACTAAACCGCTAGGTCTAGAATCTAGACCCAGCGGTTAAGGTTGTGCGTTGTCTGTCAATGAGTGAGTGAATTAATGAGCTAATTTAAGAGTTTTATTTAGTAGTTGAACATTCATCCGCTCCTTTCATTTCATTTTTCGATCATTCCATGCCAAACTCCAACATTGTTGAATCGGTTCAGTAATGAATTCATTTTGAGTTCAATCATTTCACTTCGCTTGAAATATGCCTGTTGAAAAAGCAAAAACAAACGAAAAGTGAAACATTTGATATGGGCTTTAAACTGGGCCTTGCAGCAAACTGGCCACACGCTACAGCCACAAAACGCCGCCACCGAGCGCTATCGTGGCGTGTAGAGGCCACCGGCGTTATCAGTGTGCGGCGAGTTCATATAAAATGTACGAAAACTGTAGTCCGCAGCTCGGTGGCGGCGTTTTATGGCAGTAGCGTGTGGCCCGTGTACGGCAAGCCTCAGTTCTTGGTTTAATGCCCACTTGTACGACAAATCACTTACTGCGTTTAGCGCCAAACGTACTTAAAACATCGTTCTATTTCTGTCAATCATTCGTAAATGACAGAGACAGAATGATGTTTTTAAATATGTTTTGTTTAGTGTTAAACACACTATTTAATTTGTGGTGCAAGCGGACCTAAGTCACTCTCTCTCTCTCTTTCTCTGACTCTGTTTAATTGGGAATTTGAACTTTTTCTTTATGGAAAAGGTCTCATTTTATGTTCCACCTTAACGTGTTAATTTAACCAAACTCTTGAGTTTGTGTATTGTAGGTTTTTAATACTCATAAATAAACAAATTTACAGGTGTACTTCTTCAATGGAAGCATTGCTGGCAGCGGAATCCTGAAATGACGAGAGGGTTGCATTCAAGGCCTTATTTTAGACGCGCATTATTTATCGTAGGGCTGCTGCTGCGGTATTTCGATTTTACGGAAGCTAGAGTCATAGAAGGACTTCCAGTAAGTCACCCTACGAAAAGTTTAATAGCTAAATTTGTGGTAAAAACTATTTACAATTTTATCTCATTTAACATAATGATTTTTCTCCAGGCGGACATAAAAGAACAGATATTTTCTACGTTAATGTTTTTCGTTGGTCTTGAAGACGAAGATTTTGTATCGCACACTCTCAAGGCGTTGGGTTCAGTTTGCGTGAGGCATTACGAGTTCATGTTGCAACCTGAACTAAAGGAGTTCTATCATCAACTCCTCACGTCAGACTTAGCGCCCATAGAGATGAAAGCGGACGTGCTGAGAAACATTGAAATGTACTTACAAGAAGAAGAGCAGCGGATGATAAGGCAGGATAAGGAATGTGAGTAGTATTTTTTGTCATCATTTATGCTTATAATCCCGTCTAAGGTGTCGTCCTAATATAAAGCGAGCGTCGCGCGAATACGAGATCCGTCGCGTTCATTTATGTCACTTTTTTTCGGAAAACCTGAAGGTACCCTCCGGTTCACCGAACAATAAGTGACATATGAAGGCGACGATCGCGTATTCGCGTGACAATCGCTTTATATTAGGACGACGCCTAAGGGTTCTATCTCCATGTTATCGTTTCTAATGTCAAAGTTGAGGATGCGCTAAAGTAGCCTGCGAACTATAACAAATCAGGAGGTAATTTTCAATAATAGTCAAATCCATTTTATGCCAAATTGAGAAAAGATAACTTTTGTATGCCGTCGTGATGTACGCTGTTGTGACGCTTTGGATCACGGAACATAAAAAAACAGTGGAAGTGCCCTTAAACTTCCTTAATACGCCACCAGTCGCCAAACTCACACATTTGCAACTTTGCAATACACAGAAAACGGTGATACAATTGGCTACAAACTATAGTTGCCACTTTGGCGAAAAGCTTATTTATTGTTCAAAATTAAGTCTTATTACAACTCGTGAAGGTTGTTTGTATTTTACATGTCAAAATCCAGAACCATTTCCACATCTAACAACACTCAACTAATTCAGCTACTCAACGCTAGAGGGCACTGTAACCAGGTATTACTCTATTTAGCACGAAATAGATGTCATATTCGCATGCGCCTGTTATCTATATTTCTACTCAGTTAGTGATGAGGACAAGATATACCTAGATAATTTAATATCGATGTTTGTACAATATAATAATTGAAATCTTTTAACTTACGTAATAGAGCAAAGTCCGATTTAAAAAAAAACAGTCCGATTAGTATAAAAGATAAAATGGTTAATTAAAACGATAAGCAGTAAATTAAAAATTTTTAATTTTATTGTCCTTGAAATTGGAATTTTTCACTTTTTCTATGGAACAATGGAAAATTACAAAATTTCTATTATTGATTAGTAATTACATGTTTTAGGGGGTTACGGGCTTCAAAGGGGCGTAAAATTTTCATTATTTTTGCGATAGAATATACCATTTTCAAGATATAAGCAAAAGAAAAGAAAAAAAAGATACAGTACTGTTTTACGATAGTTCTTGACAACTAATTATATTCCACACATTTGTGATTAAAAATAGTCTGATTTACGTAGTCGGGTCATAAGATTTGTCACATAGGTAAAATTTAGAATTCAGAATGCAAGCCGAGGTAAATATTATGGGCATTCGAAATTTTAATATTTAAAGAAAATAAAACAAAGGATTTCTGGAATTTTGTTCATTTTCTAAATTGGAGTGGACGCGCAAAGAAGACAGAGTCGCAGTAATTGCAATTCATCGTTGCGGTCACGCGCCAACTGAGATTTTCAAACTGCTGAAAAAATTGAAAATTCCACTGAGATTTATTTATTGTACTAACAAACGATTCAAGGGAGATTTAAGATTAGAAAATAAACATAGGAGCGGTCGACCTCGTACTGTTCGGACTGCAGCGGTCATCAAAGCAGTGGAGGCGAATCTAGCGAAATCCTGTCCGCAAGCAAAAAATGTTGACTGCAGATGGGACTAAGCAGAACTACTGTTGACTGTGACTGCGTGCTTATAGAAAAAAAAAAAAAAACAGCAAATCTTCTTAACGCACGGCTGAAGAAAGAAGCCGGGTTTTGTTAAGGCGGTACGCGGGAAAAAAATACCGCGAAATACTTTTTTCAGACGAAAAAGTTTTTAATGTTGAGGAGAGTTTCAACAAACAAAATGATAAAGTGTATGCACACTCTAGTGAAGAAGCGAGCAGACGTGTGCCACGTGTTCAGCGTGGTCATCACACTTCGGCATTCATGGTTTGGCTTGGGGTATCCTATTTAGGTCCAACGGAGGTGTTTTTTTTTTTTGTGAAAAAGGAGTGAAAGCCAGTGCCCTTGTAAATCAAAACACAGTCCTAACAAACATTGTGGAACCTCTTTCACAAACAATGTTCGAAAACAAGCACTGGGTATTCCAGCAGGATTCTGTGCCGGCTCATAAGGCGAAAAGTACCCAAAACTGGCTTACGACCCGTGGAATCGACTTTATCAGGCATGAGGATTGGCCCTCATACAGTCCAGACTTGAATCAATTGGATTACAAAATATGGCAGCACTTAGAGGAGAAGGTCTGCGCTAAACCCCAGCGCAACTTGCAGTCACTTAAAGCATTCCTGATTAAAGCGGTTGTCGATATTGACATGAACGTCGTGCGTGCTTCGATTGATGACTGGCCTTGCAGATTGACAGCTTGTATCGATATCTTGCTTCGAGACAGGACATTTCGAATTTTTTATTTACGAGGAGGACATTTCGAATAATTTTAATGTGGTGTAAATTTGTATTTTATACCCTTTCATTTGATGTATAAATGGTTGTAGAGCGTAACTCATTGTGTCAGTTATTTAACTTTCCATATGTGACAAAACTTATGACCAGACTACGTAGTTGGATAATCAAAATTTTAGGTGAAAAACGTCAAATTAGGATAACAAAATTGCCATTTTCACTAAAATAAATAGCTTAGTGCCATCTTAGTACTGACAAACTATAATATAGTTGTCACTTCAGTCAATTCCAGCATGGGAAATCGTCGTTTGACAGGAATAAACTAAATCTTAGTCTTAATTTAGTTTAGTTTATCAGACATTTGTGACCAGAAAATCGGCACCAATATACATATTATTATTTTATCCATACAGAACTATTTACATGGATGTATCCCATCCCTAATCCAGTAGCAGAATAAATTTCTAGACAGCGAGCAAGTTCATTTAAACTTTGAGCAATGGACATAAGGTAGTTTTTAGTTCGCATCAAAGTAATAAATATGGTTTTGCCAATAAAAATAATTGTATTGAAATATATCAAAATTTTATACTTATCGGTGATACGATACACCTCCATAAGATAAATTTTTGACCTGTCATCTTCGCATGTACACACTACGGCATGGTTGTAATTTTTTTCGTTACGCTCGAGACGTTGTGTCGCAGCAATTAAGTAATCGCGACTGAGCCAGCGTTGTCCACAATTATGCGGAGCTCCCGCATAATTGTGACACACGCGCGATAGCTGCGTGGCGCTTATACTGATTTTATTATTCCGTGCTTTGGATGGTATGTAAAGAATACTATGGAGTTCAGGATTATTAAGAAAAGAAATAAAGTTAATCCTTGTTTTGATTTGACTTGTTTTGTTCTCAAGGTGTGGATTTGACTAATTTTGACCACTTTTGAAAATTACCTCCTGAAATATGTATTGACAGAATTATAATCATTACGAGCCGTGTGCCCAATGGGATTTACCATGGGCAACTTCTCTTCTGTAGGAGCATTTTATTCCCAAGGTGTGGATTATAATAATTTTGACTGCTTGAAAATTACCTCCTGAAACATGTATTGACAGAGTTGTAATCATTAAAAGCCCTAATCCCGATGGGATATCCCATGGGCAACTTCTCTTCTGCAGGAGCTTTGGAAAAAAATAACGATTCTCAAACTCAAAGCATTTATTTCTATTAACCAATGACAGGCACTTAAATTGTCAAAGAGTCGGTCAGTTAGAAAGTTGAAGCTAGTTGCCCATTCCAAGACGTAAATCACTATGGAGAAGAACAGGCAAGAAACTTCAAGAACACTCTTTTAAGGGGGAAAAGCTCCAAGAAGCCCGCGAAATGCAAATGTTCTTACGTTTTTTGCCATTTGCAAGTGCATTTGCAAGGTGTATGTTAAATAAAGTATGATTCGCGGCCGTAGCAAATATGTATTTACAGAATTAGAATCAGTAATACAACTCCTTAAGTTAGTATAACCCTCAAATGTCAAGATTTCATGAAATAGTCATTCAATAGGATTACCTGGTTTTAAAGAGTTATATTGATCACTTTATTATGATTATGTAAATACATAATTGTTACGGCCGCGCATTACATTTTTACTAACGTACAACCTAATACGGACTTGTAAATTGCAAAAAAGTTAAGAAAATTTGAATTTCGCGGGCTACCCTGACGCTTTCGTCTTAACACATTCTCTGCTGAATTCTTTATGCAAACGCTTCTTTATGCTACACCCTTACCGACCCTTTTTTTTACGTTGTTTTCGAAACAATAGAGATGCACAACGAACACACATGTGCGCCGCGCCGCACTCGAAGAAAGTTATGAAAACGCGCATGTGTGTCTGCCGCACTTAATGTGTTAAATCAAGATATTACAAAATCCGGCGTACATGTTCTATCTATGTTCTATGTTATTAGGTCTGGTTTCCGCACTTAGTCTTTCAAGTGGACCATTGTACGTGAGCCATGGCGGCCGTCGGTGGTTATTCCAACCAGCCCTCCTCCCTCCAGAAGTTGATCACGGCTTCTAGTCTGTTCAGAATATCTGTGAAACATCTGGGTGCTCCAAGGGTTTCTATTCTAATCTGGGTAACGTCTGTGCATTCGAAGAGCACATGCGCAACGGTTTCTTCAGTCTCCATGCAAGCTCTGCACAGAGGGCTGTCCATTATGCCAATTAAGTGAA
The DNA here is from genome assembly GCA_948252095.1 of Dicycla oo. Taxonomy (NCBI): domain Eukaryota; kingdom Metazoa; phylum Arthropoda; class Insecta; order Lepidoptera; family Noctuidae; genus Dicycla; species Dicycla oo. Next base: position 16,417,776 of record OX411718.1, read on the forward strand.
AGTGTTTGTTTAGTGAGTAGTCTCAAGTAATGGTCCCCGTCACCAGGCGCAGGCCATTCCAGGTACTTTTGGCATCTTGGGATTATACAACAAAATTTTATTTATAAACGGTAGCGTAAAGCCAATTTCAGGGTGTCAAACTTAAAAAAATAACGACCTTTCATACAAACTTTCACCACCTATTCAGCCCCTTTAGAGGGTGAATTTTCAAAAATCCTTCCTTGGTGCTTACTTTCGTTATAAAAAGAACTCTTAAGCAAAATTGCATGCTTCTAAACCCTGCGGTTTAGGGGGCCGAATAGTTCTGGAGTGGCGACCGCGTACTGGAAAACGTAGCCTCCCACAAGGTGTACCGATGACCTTGTGAAGGCCGCAGGAATCCGCTGGACGCGAGAAGCACAGAACCGGTCGATGTGGCGGTGCTTGGGAGAGGCTTTTGACCTGCACTGGACGTCTGTCCGCTGAAATGATGATGATTAAATAGATAATCATCAATACAACTCTCTCAGTTAGAATTTGCCTCAAATGCCTCGTTTTCATGTAATTGACTGTTAGAGAGTTTTATTGATGATTTTAATGATTATAATTCTGTAAATAGATATTTGTTATGGTCGCATATTTTGATCAACATACAACCTGATACTGGCGTGAAAATTGTAAAAAACTTATTAAAACTTGAATTTCGCTGTCTACCCTGTCGCTTTCGCTTTAAGAATGTGTACTCTCAGGGTCAAAGAGATCAAAACACGAGAATCTCAAGGAGATGGGTGACGTGTCGTCGGGCATGGCGTCGACGGTGATCCAGTTGTACCTGAAGGAGATCCTGGGCTCATTCCTGCACCCCAGCACCATGGTGCGCTCCAGCGCCATGAAGGTGGTGCAGCTTGTGTTGGCCCAAGGTCTCGTGCATCCTGTGCAGGTATGTATTTACATGTTTTTAACAGGTGGGATTTATTGTGTCTTTGTACACATTCGTTGTGTTAGTGATGCGGTAGTAGCACATAAGGTGTTTCTGTTCAGACCCCTCTGTCTAGGTCTAGAGAGGATTTATAACTTGTTAACACCCAACAACACTCTTGATTGTTCAAAGCTATGGTCTATGCATGTGTGGGTTAATATATCAATCCTACTCAGCCGCCTCAGACGGGCTCAGTACACCCGCATGCTGCATAAAGACTGTAGTATCCAATTCTGGACCAGATAGTAGGTATCTGCTAATAATTATTCATAAGTACCGTTGATTTCCTTACATTATCAAATAAATTAGGCTAATCCGGATGTGTTCTTTTTAAAGAGTCATGTAAATGTATGCCTTCTATTTCTGTTTTAGATTGTTCCTTATTTGATTTGCATGAGTACGGACCTGGAAGTGACAGTATCGCACACAGCTGACAAACATCTCCAAGAAATTGACAAGAAGTACCCTGGCTTCATTCACATGAAGGCACAACTTGGCATCAAACTGTCTTACCAGTTACAGAAAATATTACAAGTTAACGCAAACCAAGGAGTTATAAGAGGGTTTAGGTAAATATTTTTCATTTTATTATATCTCCGAATATCAATAATACTTACAATACTTACTTCGTCATTATGTACTAATTTAAATTGTTGTTTTCAGGAAAAAGGATCAAGATGAGTTGCCAACTGCTCTCAACGGTTTTCTATATTCATTGCTTCGTAACACGCGACCACAACGACGTGCGTTGGTTTTGTCGCTACTCAAACAATTTGATGACGTTTCTGTAAGTAGTGCCTTCAATCAAATCTCTGCTAACTTTGTTATTGCATGTGTTAAAATAAATTGTTGTTTCGTTTCAGACTGCTCCATTGGATCAGATGCTGTATCTAGCTGATAATTTAAGTTACTTTCCATTTCAAGTTCAAGATGAACCATTATTTATTATACATCACATTGACATCATTATTTCGACATCAGGATCAAATCTTTTGCAGCTTTTTCGTGAGGTAAGAGTTCCATCGCTAAATGATCAACCTGATTTAGTCAATTGACCGCCGCGGCTGATCGTAACATTTTGGCCCCAGACGCCAAAAATTAAACAAAACATATTTCATTCGTCACAAGATGTGCTTGTGATGAATGACGTTTTAGGATGTTAACCTTTTGACCGCTTGTGTCGCATTTATGCGACACATATTTTCGTGCCTCTACCGCTCGTGTCGTACTTCTGCGACAGAGAACATGCATGACTTTTTCGTCCTATTAACTGCGTGGTTCAACTAAACCATTATTAAATAGAGATATTATTTACAACAATTACTTAAAATTATGTCTCGTAGCTTGAAAAAGCTTAAACAAAAATAAGTAATTGGCAGCTTGGGCTTTTGTTTGGTTCCTATCGCGTGCGTCGCATAAGTATGACCATAGGGATGTGATACAATGCAATTTAAAAACGAAATAACAAACAGTTAAATAATCAGGTATAATGGTTATATATTCAGCATAAAATAAACAGTGTCATACGAACTAAAGTTTATTTAACATATTGCCTTGTGTTATTAATTCTTTTCCTTATTATTCATAAGAAAAATATTCCTCAGTGTCAGTGTGTATAATGACAACATTTGACGTTAGTTCCCATCCCATCAAAATAAAAACATTAAAAAAACTGACAAATTCTTAATCAATTTAACGATTGCTCCTCCTTATTTATTGTAGGTATTATTAGTATTATTGCGATTTGTAGCCGCGCGCTAGGGGCACGGCAATTGATTTTTAGCCAAGCGCTTAATAGGTTAATGGATAGCAAAGACTTGTAAAATTAAACATAAATACCTAAATCATTGCCCGTAAAATGCCAAAATAGTCCTCTCACCAGAACCACAATAACGATAATGAGGAAAATACTCGATATCTGAATATTTTCAAACAGGGACTAAACAAACCAGCTACAGAGGAAAAGACCGAAGAGCCACTAGATGAGGAGGAGGACGACGAGGAAGCGGAGACTCTGCTCGCTCAGATGCCGGAGAGCACGCGGCCGCTGCAGGACGCCATGCGACAGGCGCGCGGCTGTCTGCTGCTGCTCGTGCTCAAGCAACACCTCAAGCAGCTCTACGGTTTCACTGATGCGTGAGTTTTATTGTTTCTAGATTGTTTTTATGTCACGTTTATGGTTTCAGTGTCTACGCCCATTATCTTAATAAATATCCAACAAAACATATTTTTTGCAGAAAAATCAACCAGTACTCACCGTCCGAGAACGTGAAGGTTTATGAAAAGGCAGTGTCACGGAGGCACGCGCCCATCTTCGAGCCCAAGGCGACTATCGCACAGCTGCAAGACGACGAGCGTGCCGCCGACGAGCTGGACGAGCGCGGCCGCCGCAGGCTCGTCGACGACTACCTCGAGGTGAGCGCCGCTCTACTGTGCCTACCACAACTACCCGCTGACAACAAGTCCTCGCACTCACACGCTTACCTCTGTTTTACAGTTCAAGCAATTGATGCTGAAGTTCGACCCGGAAGAGGAGGAGGATGAAGAACAGACTGGGCAAGCTCCTGGGGCCACCCCGAGCGACGCTGCGCCCGCCGCACCGCCCGCGCCTCCGCCCACCACCTAGCGCGCGCCTCCGCCCGTCACATAGCGCGCGCCCCGCCCGTCTCGCGCTAATGACGTCAGCCGGGTCGCGGGGCGCCACGCGTCCACACCCTACTTGAAGTTCTTTATATAAGTTGTATTTGAGAAACTCGATTTTGTTTTTATATTGAAGTCTTGTGTGTAGATAATTTTTATGAGAATATAAAGTATATGTACCTACTCCGCCTCGAGTGTTTGCAAGTTCGCCCCGCCCCCGACCCGGCCTGGCTCGGAGAGTCACTACGGTGTCCGTTCGATTGATGTTTTATATTTGTACATATTTCATTGTTAAGGGTATTAAAGTGATTACGCAACTTTAAAAATATCATTTTATATATTTACATTTTAAAGAGTACAAAACAAAATTTATATGATATGGTTATTAATAGATAAAGTAATACTTGTAGAGTTTGGCGTGAACCTATCATTAAATGACGACCTTCTTCTGCCGATCGTCGGAAACGGCGAATTTATTACAAAGGAAAAATATTAGTGTCTCTGGAGTAGGCTTCACTTTGCCATCGGCGATGAGCTTTCGCAGGTTACGTATACGTTGCTTATGCGGGTACTCTCCTCGAGACTGTGGTTGCGGCTGAAATTATACAAAAAGATTAAATGGAGACTGAAAACGGCTACGTCAACATACCCAGTTACAACCATGCTATAATAGTACACAATGTTTTGTTATTATTATAATTATAATATTCAACGCAACATATGTGATTAATGTATGTACATAATTATATATAATTATAGAGAGAAAAAAAACATTAAAGCAATTTCAACTCTGATGTGCAGTTCCTTTTATTTTATTTCGTAATAAATTCCGCTACATACATACGCTATAAATATTGTGTGCTATTAATGTAGCATTTAGGCATACGGCAATGTTTACGTACTGGCTGACATTACAGAGTTCTAATATTATTAGTAGTTCTGCGAACAGTAGACCTCGCGAGCACAAACTTTTTTGCAACAATAATTATACCGTTAAAGTTATTTAAAACGGAATATTTACCATGGTTTTTGTTTTTAAAAACATGGTAATATTCCGTTTTAAGTAGCTTTATTAGTGAAAATAACCATGTCAGTTTAAAGTCCTATAATTAATAATAAACCTATCCAACTTAAAAAAAAAACCGGCCAAGAGCGAGTCGGACTCGCGCACCTAGGTTTCCATACCATAAAAAAGTGTGCTATTTAGAGATATCGTTTCATTTTTCCTGTAATCTTTACATAAACTTCTATCACAGAATAATTTCAGATTTTTCTCTATGCAAACTTCGGAGATAAGGGCGGTATTTATTTTACATTTTTCATCAAAAATCGAAAACTGTTCGGCCTAACAAAAAGAAAAAAAATGTGCAAACAGCGCTCTTTCATATGATTCCCCACATGCCCTAGTGCCCCACACCCCACTAACGAATCCCCACTAGGTGCCCCACTTCGAATTTTTAAGACCCCCTTTCAGTACCTACCTGTTGAAAAAAAAAAAAGATTTATTTGCAGTGTAGTTGGGCAAACGTTATCTAAAACTATTCCAAAATTCAAGTTGATAGCATTAGTAGTTGTTGAGATATCCAGCTGTGACAGACAGACAGACCGAGTCGCACCATAAGGGTTCCTTTTTAACCGACTTCAAAAAGGAGGAGGTTCTCAATTCGTCTATGTTTTTTTTTTTGTATGTATGTTTGGTACGCGATTACTCAATGGACCGTTGGACCGATTTGGAAAATTATTCTTTTGTTTGAAAGGGTTAGACTTCCTAGGTGGTCCCATATAAATTTTCTTAACTTTGCTTGGGTAGTTTTTGAGTTAGCTTCAATAATACGTATTTTTCCCACTTTGTTTATGTGGATGATGTTTTAATCTATGCGGATGATGTTTTAATAACATCCTATCACTGTTATTTACATAGCAAGTAATTCGAATTTGTGTGGGGTAGGTACCACTACTAAAAAGTGATAACTTTTTTTAGCAACAAAAAAAAAACCAAACAAAACACAACAAAGTAAAAAATAACTTTAATTTCGGTAGTCGGTGTCTTTGGTGTTGTATTTTCGTTTTTTGCCACCGACTTCCGAAATTAAAGTTATATCACTTTGTACTGTTTTGTTTTGGAAGCCGGTTTTATTTTTTGCTAAAAGTTTCCAAAAAGTCAGGTAGGTAAGGTAAGTCGCACCATAAGGGTTCCTTTTTACCATTTTGGTACCGAACCCTAAAAAACACTCGACTGCGGCTGTAGGTTACTAAAAAATATAAGCTCATGGACAGCGCGATCTAGCGGTACACAGTAGTGCCATCTAGTGACCCTCTTGTAAAACTAACATTGATATCGGTTTTATAGCCTCGATTTAGAAAATTCTGATAATTATTTTCAGAATTCTCTAGATTTGTGACGAGAATGTGGTCCTAGGTGCCAATGGTAGAAATGTAAAAGTAAGCAATTTACTGCATTTTATGAAGCTATTCTGCTCATCACGCCGAAGATCCTCATCAGATCTTCATCAAATTTTTATGAGACCAACTTCAAGTACCTTTCAAATAAAATTAAAGAAAAAAGAACATCGAAATCGGATCTCAAGGCGGAGATATCCAGTAGCTTTTTGCAGGAAGTACCCCTCTAATCAAAAATCCAAGTTGACAAAAAAAAAATTATAAAGTCGTAAATCCTGTATACTAAGTTTCGTCCAGATCGGTTATAAAATACGACCTGTAGAAGGAGTACCAACAAACTAGAGGAAAGCACATTTTGCCAGATTTGAAGCAGAGACGCTTCGCTCGCTCGATCAAATAATGCTCACTCAGTACTAACAAGAAATAATATTATCATTTATTTCTTGTCAGTACTGAGTGAACGTCTGTCGAGCTGACCCGACAGACGTTGTCCTGTCCAAAAATTATAAAAAACATTAAATAATACAAATAGTGTAGGATATGATGGTCTATCAGCAAAAGTTATAAAATCAGTAGCAGGAGAAATATCAATGCATCTTTTTTTTTTTTTTTTTTTATTTGTGATGGGTTTGCTCTTGACTCTAGTCTAGGTCAGAGGTGACAGAGACAAAGTCGACGATGGAGTGAGCTTACCCAGAAGAAGCCTGTTCACTCTCACTTTGAAGAGATTAGGGTTGTATACGTTCGGAAACACAGACGCAGGTAGTGAGTTCCACTCTTTTGCTGTGCGCATTATAAAAGACATTTGGAAGCGCTTAGTGCGAATTGGTGGAATAGCAACCAGGTAGGGATGGTAACTGGCAGTGCGTCTAGATGTCCGGTGGTAGAAGGGGGCCGGTGGAATGAGGTCGTGGAGTTCTCGGGCACACTCTCCGAAGTACAATCTGTAGAAGACCGACAAGCAGGCAACCTTGCGGCGATGAGCCAAGCAATGAAGCTTGGCATCCACCAGTTTTACGTCGCCAATGAGCCTCTTAGCTCTGCGTTCCACCGAGTCAAGCGCAGCTAGTTGGCACTTAGCTGATCCATCCCAAAGGTGACTGCAATACTCCATGCAGGATCGGACTTGCGCTTTGTAAAGGGTTAAAAGCTGTCCAGGCGTAAAGTATCGCTTCACCCTATTCAGGATGCCCAGTTTCTTGGCCGCAGTTTGGGCCTTGTACTCGATGGTGGCGCCGAAGTTGAGACCAGATGTCAACTCCATGCCTAGGAGCTCAAGTCGATCAGTTACAGGAACAGATGTACCCCGAAAAGTAGGAGTTTGGGCGAAACGACTCTTTTTAGCGGTAAAAAGACACGCCTGCATCTTCAATAATTCATACAACAAAGGACTTTCAGTATTTCCCGAATTTAAAATTTTTCCTAATTCGAACTATTACGAACATTTTATACCAAAATTAGCCAAATCGGTCCAGCTGTTCTCCAAGTTATGCGCTTACCATCGAGCAGCATTTCATCCTATACTATTACATCATATACGATTAGGCGAACGGAGTAGAAGCCTGTGGCACAGCAATATATTTTTTTTTTTTCAGAAAAAGCGAAATTAAAATGATACGCAGCCTGCGTATGATCAATACGCGCTGCGTATGGTTTTTTTGCGTATAGTTGATATTTTATGTCGTTTTTTTTTTTCAAAATTTCTGTTTTAATTGGCCTAAACTCGCCACAAAATAATAGGTCCGTTTTGACTTGAGGGGCTCTTCGTCCCGCTATGTTTGTCTCTCTTTGGCATCTCCCGTTGGTCCCGGCTGTCATTCGTGGATTAGGGAAAGTCTGACAACCAGTCTTACCAAGGAGTATCGATTTACCCAATAACTGGATTGTGGAGATCAGATAGGCAGTCGCTCTATGTAAAATACTGGTATTCAGCTGCATCCGGTTAGACTGGAAGCCGACCCCAACATAGTTGGGAAAAGGCTAGGCAGATGATGATAGGTAAAAAAAGCTTAACAACTCGCAATACCAATAGTAGGGGAGGTCACCGTGCTAAATGGGGATTTACTCGAGCGTCTGGGGATTTTGAAGAGTAGGTGGTAGAAAGAAAAAAAGGTTCATTATGACGTATACCCTTCACCGGTGGGACCAGCGGCTACATGTTTTCAAAATGCAAAAAAAAACTGTCACATGGATTTACTCGAGCGCATCAGGTATTGATAGTGTATATGCACCACGTGTTTCTTATAACGGAGGAATGTTAATCTGCCGATTTGCATGGTGGGGGTGGCCGTACGAAGGGGTTAAAAATGGAAAAAAAATATTCGAGCGCTTCAGATATTCAAAAGGTAATTAAGTAAACTCTAAAGAAGCTCCTATTCAAAAGACTGACGATTTGGACGTGACCAAAACTCACGGCCGATTTTTGAAAATGCAAAAAAAAATCGTGACATTGAAATACTCGAGCGCGTCAGATTAATATATATTAATCTGACGCAGACGGTTCAGCTTGATGCCCTTGTCGACTTGTCCCATAATCTGACAATTATGTGGAGGAATTTCCTTAGTATGACGGCTTGAAATTTTTAACCGTCAAATTAAGGAAATTCCCGATTCTAATTGTCAGATTGTGGGTTTAAAACCCTCCCATGAGATGGCAGAAACGTATAGACAATGAGAGTTGCCTAAATTTTATATTTTACCTTACAAAAAAAAATTGCTTGAATTTTTCAGTACAAAACGGCAATTTCATATTTGAAACCCTCTAATATACAACGTGTTTTTTTTTTTATATAGGTACCATAACTCGTAACAACTTTTACTACGGGACCAAACCTGAAATCGCGAAGAAAAAAAATCAGCAGTTCCCTAGATTTTGACGAGTTTTGCGAATTTTTTTTTCGCGATTTCAGGTTTGGTCCCATAGTAAACGTTGTTCAAAATGATGGTCTAATTAAGTGTTATGGATTATAAATAAAAACACGAATACTACTCAAAACAAAATAAGGCCCACTTGTTATGTTTACATTTCAGTGTAGTTTAATACATTAGGCGCGGCAGACGCACATGCGTTGTGCATCTCTATTGTTTCGAAAACATCGTAAAAAAAGGGTCGGTAAGGGTGTAGCATAAAGAAGCGTTTGCATAAAGAATTAAGCAGAGAATGTGTTAAAGAACATGAACTAATTGCTAAGTAGCAAAATATTGATGTTACGAAATCTTCGATATGTAACCTCTTTGATGTTATGCTTGAGATCAAATGCTGGCCATAATTTAAAAAAAATATTGAATTTTAAATTTTCTTGTAATCTTGTTTCGATTTTTCTTTAAGTTTTGTTTATTCAGAAAATTATCATAATTTTGTTTAGTTATCTTGTTAAAACAACATCTTGCGTTCATATGCCACAAATGCGGAGACATGGACACAATTACCTACTGCAACCAGAACCGTTACAATGATTCTAGAAGGAAATTCGCAGCGATCTGTGGGTTTGCAACTGGAAGATCAAAGAAGAAAATAAGTTATAACAATATATTAATTTTATTAAATAGCAGATGAAAAAAAAGTTAAAAATACATTGTCGAACTACGTTCTTTTGTCACTATTTAAGAGAAAATATTTGCGATACTAAACATTACTTTATAGGTACAGCTGCCAGCAGGTCAAGCTACCCGAAACTGTCTTTTCCCAATCAACCTTGAACCTGATGCTTTAGCGATAAAGTTGAAAATCTATTAAAGAAATTTAATAGATTGTAGTAGCTTGATGTGCTGGCGTCTGTACTTCGTAAGTTTTTTGAGATTGTACACTTTTAATGCGAAGAGACGATATAACAACTTTTACTATCGGACCAAACCTGAAATCGCGAAGAAAAATTAGCTGTAAGTTTTGACGAGTTATGCGAACATAAATGTTGATTTTTTTTCGCGATTTCAGCGTTGGTCCCATAGTAAAAGTTGTTCATAATAATGAGTACAATGACCCCTTAAGAGAGATTGTGTGTGTACATTTTAAAACAATTAATTTGCGAAATCGGACCAGCCGTTTTGCGAGCAGTATTTCATTTTTATTATACGTAGGGTCATGTATTGTACCTACGGACATTTCAGACTATCTCCAAAATGGCCTCACACTGCACACAACACCGATAGCGTCACGCCACTCACTGGTGTTGCTAGAAAATAAAAATGCCACCACAGTGTTGCAATATTATATTTTTAGTACTGCCAGTTTTTTTTATTATAATCAATGTCCAAAGGTAAAAGCGTCCATAGGTACAATACATGACTATATAGATTTATTTCCATCATATCACGTCATGGTTAGAACCATGAACGTCAATACATCAAGGCCTTTCCTGTTTACGAGAACACTCGTGCCATAAAAAAGTACCAAATATAATTAAACTATTTTGTCTAATCTTTTTGCATATACTATACATAATCTGGAATCTGGACCAAAGTGCAATGACGCTAAAAACCACGCTGTTGCTGGGAGCACTAAAACTGTACCTAACGGACCCTTTTTCAGCTTCGGATGTATTGTATCGCTTAGTGCAGGCAATGAATAACGATATAAGCACGTGCAATATTGCACGTGGACATAGTTTTTTTTTTTTAATACTACTGTGATCACGGCTTGTAGACATGATTTTGAAGCATATAACGCTTATACATGCAAGAAAGAGATAAATCTGCCTTAGGGGCCACATATAGTAATCAATCGGGCGATAACAAGACTCGGACGGACCGATAAAAAGCTGAAGAATGATGGGTTCATTACTTCCTCCTCACACCCAGCTAATAATTATAATCATATCTCCGACATAGTGTAAATCGTGCTATATTTGAACAAATGGCAGTATTTTTTGTAAACGCTTGGCACAATCGACATGTAGCGTTAGTAAATCAACCTGAACATGACAGATGCCATGCCCGTCGCCAGAAAATTTTGACGCTAGAGCTTTGAAATAATTTGTATAATCATTGTTTCCTTTACTGCTAAAAGTTAATGACATACTTATTTGTTTTATATGTAAATTCGAAAAACACATTGGCACACACCCAGAATTAAATTCACAACACAATGATTAACATGTTCTGTCCAACGCCCAATTCGGCAAGTCTGTCATCGCTCTATCGAATGGTGCCTTCGCCTTTAAATTCTTAACTGGCACTGATGTCTAATAATAATTATAGTTATTCGTTTAGTAAGTTGGTATTGGGTCTTGTGTAGAACGGTAGCGCCTGCGCCTGTTTCAATGATCTCCATCAGCGTTACGTCTAGCCGTCTAGCCGTTTAACCTAAAGCTGACCAGCAAAAGGGTTTTGTGGCTATAAATAAGTATAGCTTGGACATGGTACATGGTAAATAATTACCTAGAGCCACAATGTTTTGTATGACTTGTCAGAAGGAGAATGGCTGCCAAGCGCTTTAGCAAGTGGACTGGGGAAACAAAATAAACGGCTTGTGCATTTCGCACAAGTTTCAAAAACAGTTCTTTTTGGGTAGGTACGTGATTGCCCATTGCAGTCACCGAACTGATTTTTGCCATCGCGTAATATTGCGAAGCCCGTGGCGCGTCATTCGACGTGCATGTCATGAAATATGGCACTATTAGGAATATGCTAAAGACACATGATTATGGCATATGTGTATAGAGTATGTTGTTACTCAGCGAATTCTAAAATTCCCTTTGATGAATAAGATCTGTGATGAGATCGAAAAGTAGTGAATTCACCGACATGGCTTTAAAGAAGCAATGGTCTGACCATTTCTCTCTCGGAGTCTGTTGCAGTACGCGAGTTCTTGATTCGAGCCTCCTGGGCTTCAGCAAATGTAATGTATGGAGCCTCCCAGCGCGGACGACGGTTGACCTGAACAAAGCAGCTGGGGTAGACCAAAGAACTATTACAGAGGAAATGTTATTTAGCTCATCATGAGGCAGTTATGTATGGCACTCGTTATCTGATACTCTAATATGCATAAGTATGATAGGTAATAGGTAGGTACTTCTGAATCTGCCCTAAATCCTCTAAATCTGAAGAAAATGTTTGTTGTTGTGTGTAATGCTTTTTATTTTTCGTTTTTTTTACGCAGCTGCTGTGATAGCAACCTCGGCATTATACGGATCATAGGCACCTAAGTTTTTAAACCAAACGAGTATGCAAGCACGCACGACAGCAGCAGTAAGGGCGATTTTCATAGCCGTTTTCTACGTGAAATTTCCAAGTGTAGGACAATATTTTTTACCCCACTGCATTTAAAGAAGGGTACATAGTTAATATTTCTTGGCTTAAGACTCACATAATTATTTACGTGAGTCTTAAGGGTTGATATATTTAAAAAAAATCAGGTGTCCTTAGATTCTACTCTGCGGTTAGACTTTGCTGTTGTAGTAGCGGCAATGGGTTGGTGATGTCACAAAAAATCAATAAGTATAGCAGACTCTGGCCAACGTGTTCATGTTCGTGTGTCGTGTTTTTCTATATTCAATGACCCCCGGCTGAGATATTAACAATCGGGGGGTTTTTTTTAACATACCTAACTGGCGAAATGTGGATGTAGGTACTATAATACCTACACCTCTGCCTAGCCCCTCGGAGAACCAGGCGTGTTGTTATGTCATGTTTTTAATGTTAAGGTACTGCTTTAATTCATCGGCAAATGGTTGAATAAATGAATACCTCATCGTCTGTCTCCCTGTGGTCTGGTGAATGAATGCCGACGTGAGAGTCATCCCACATGACAGGGTGCCACGGCCGGCGCACCGCCTTCTCTGGTGGTATCATCGGCTGCGGCGGTCTTAGCGGCAGCGAATTAACGTCCACATATTCGTCCTCCTCAAATTCCTCGTTCTGCATGCTCTATTGAAGAGTTGACTGAAAATTTTAAATACCCGCTGTAAGCAAGACAAGACATTGTTTATTCAGAGTTGTCTGATTTTTCTAGTTATAAATATACCTAAGTATTATGTAGGTACCTAAAGCTAAGCGCACATTATAGCCGCGTCGGGCCGTATACAGAGTGTATCAGAAAGGTGTGGTCAAATTTAAGGGTGATACATACCATCAAACTGACTCCATGGGACCAACATCGTACTACTCTCCTATAAACCTAGCAAAAAATAGGTAAGTACTAAGTACAATGTTGTTCTTACAGGCAACTGAAGGAACACGGGTGGGTTTTAGTCAGTAGAAGTCTGACACGCCCTCCCGCTCCACCCAGAGCGGGAGAATTTATTTGATGATTTACCATCCACAAAAAAAAAAAAATGGTGTCGATTTGTATGTAGGACGCCGCAGCGGCGCCGCCGCCGCGCTGCGGGCCGTAGTAGGTAGATACACTGCATCGAGTGGACCGGCCCAAGATTGAATGTCACTTGTACGTTTTATAATAATAACATCAGTTTATTTGTGTATGTGACAGTCAGATAAGTAGATTAGCGTCTAACTTAATAAAGTTTCAATTTACTGCATACATAGGTACTGGAAATTCTTGACAACCTAAAGCAATAAAATTATGAGGTCGACTATAAAATAAAGATTTCAAAATAAGCTGTGTAAACAAATACATTTTGCACTGAGGGATATATGGAATAATAGATAGCTTAGCTTCTTATACCTATAGGTAGGTACCCAATAGTTTTTCAACCAACAATGGAAAACTTATACCTAGGTACCAAAGCTGGCGGTTAGGTCCAGTGACTGATTGGCCTAACATCGATACAATTGAAATGCATCGATATTATTAGAATGTACACAATAAGCCTTTACATACCCGTGTGACGTGGGTATAAATACGATCAAAATAAAGTCTCGCAGCTAGCACTTCGAGCCTCTGATGAAAACCGCTGCGCAATAATAACCCCGTTTTTTATTCAATTGACTTCTTGGCACAGCGACAATACATTTTTTTTTCGACATCGGTAGCCGACTGCGACAATCTTTGTATCGGTAAAGTTTCAAACTATTATTTATTTAGTTTCCGATAGATAAATAGCACTTTAAACTTTAGAGTGAGGGAAAATATGAAATAGGATCTAGCTGTTGTGGAAATTAAATTTAGGACAATATTGGAAACGGATTTTTACTTTTATTGTCATTTTGGGTGGGTTTATTTTTTATTAATTTAAATTTAGTTATTTGTTGATTTAGTTAGTTGTAAAAGATTTGAATAGCAATTATTTTATACGTATAGATGTACCTACAGATAGTAGAAAAAAAAAAGAAATGCAAGCATAAATAACTACTTACACAAAATTCAACAACACAATTCAACAGTAACTGGCGTGCAATCGACTAGTGCGGTCACTACACAAAACAAACGAGATCTGTCTACAATTTTATTATTGGCTTCCGATCTTACACGCTTTATTTATATACAGAACACTGTACTGTTGTATGACCAGCTTACGACTGAAATTACCTAATTACTTTCTTCCGAAGTCTGGTAGCCTGCTTGTGCTTATACGAGACCGTTCCTTAGTGACATTTGTATCTTGGACAATTACCAGTAAAAATAGACACATTAAAAACAGTATTGACATCTAGGACACTAGCCGAATATCATGCCAACAATTGTGACCTGACGATACAGTTTCAATATAGGTGGTCTACTTTATTATATGCCTAAACCGTATCGGCGGGTTTAACCTACGCATTCATTATATGATCAAGTCTTTACAAATGGTAAAATGAAATTAGTAGCAGCCATTTTTAAGTTTGTAGGTACATACCTACTTACATAAATGTATTTTACAGGGTAAGCAGACTGGCCATATTGTTTTATTGTATCAGTATGTATGAACTTGGAATAAAATCTCTTTGGCTATACTATTTGTATCTGGCTGGTTTTGGTATCATTGAAAGTTTAAATTTTAAAGAACATAATTCCAAATTCAAATTAGGAAGATGTGTGATTTTCATTTGTTTTTCGTACCGTCAAGATGAGTGAATCTAATGAAGAAATTCGATACATTTTAAAATTTTACTACAAAAAGGTAAAAATGCAACGCAAGCCGCGAAAAAAATTTGCGATGTTTATGGACCTAGTGTAGTGTCTGTGAGAGTAGCACAAATTTGGTTTAAGCGTTTTCAATCCGGAAATTTTGATGTCAAAGATGCACGTCGCTCTGGTCGCCCTATTACGGATAAAATGAATGCCATTTTTGAAAAAGTGGAGCAAGATCGGCATATCAGTAGTTACGACGTATCTGAAGACCTGGAAATTGACCACAAAACAGTTTTGGCGCATTTGAAAAAAACTGGGTACACAAAAAAGCTCGACATTTGGGTACCTCACGAGCTCACTGAAAGAAACCTAATGAACCGTGTACTCATTTGTGATTCTTTATTACGACGTAATGAAACCGAACCATTTTTGAAGAAGCTGATAACTGGTGATGAAAAGTGGATCACGTAAGACAAGAACGTGCGAAAAAGGTCGTGGTCAAAGGCCGGTCAGGCTTCACAGACTGTGGCGAAACCCGGGTTAACTCGCAACAAGGTGATGCTGTGTGTGTGGTGGGATTGGAAGGGCATTATTCATTATGAGCTGTTACCACCAGGCAGGACCATCGATTCTGAACTCTACTGCGAACAACTGATGAGATTAAAGCAAGAAGTTGAGAGAAAGCAGCCGGAATTAATCAACAGAAGGGGTGTGGTTTTTCATCATGATAACGCTAGACCTCACACATCTTTAGCCACTCAGCAAAAATTAAGAGAGTTTGGCTGGGAGGTGTTAATGCATCCGCCGTATAGTCCTTACCTTGCACCTTCAGATTTCCACCTGTTTCGGTCTCTTCAGAATTCTTTAGGCAGTGTCAGGTTAACATCACGATAGGACTGCCGAAACCACTTGTCGCGGTATTTTGACCAGAAGTCCCAAAATTTCTATAGCAATGGGATCATGTCCCTACCTACAAGATGGTAAAAAGTTATCGAACAAAATGGTACCTACCTACATACTTTAGTTAAATGTAAATAAACTACTTATATTAAAAAAATGTTTTGAATTTTCTTAAAAAATGCGAAGAAACATTTTCCCCAACCTATTATATATTTTGATATATCTTATAATAAAACAATATAAGACTATAAGTTATAAAAATAGCATATAGAAGTACTAAGCTTTCTTCAGAGTCCTTTAAAAGTGTTACGCTCAACTATTTAGTCGTCATTAATCCGTGTCGCATTAATACGTTCTGCAAACCTGTACAAAACAATCTTATACGACTTTTCAGACACATTATACTTGTGTCGTATTAAAACGTTACCTATGTAAACGTTTACCCAATCAAGCTATACGATCGTTATGTATTTATCGGGACTAGGGGCCGAATGGAGTTGGAATCTTCATCCTTATGCTTTTTTAATGGGCGTAGATGTGTTTTGTGGGCGAGAAGAAATAGTCTGAAGTTGGTTTTAGGTTAAGTGGGTATATTAGAACTTATTAAAATTAACAAAACGAAACGATAGACAGTTTCTAGGCACTTGTTGTCCGCACGATGTCCGATGGTCAAGAGCTGCTCCACGCCCCGCTGTAGCGCTCTCGTCGACTCGCACGAACGTCAGGCTAGACTCTGTCGAAGCGCGCCAACTTCACACTTGCGTTTCGTTGTCAATAGACATCCCGCACCCTTCCGATATATTGATATTATCAAAACGTCTACAAAACAATCTTATACGACTTTTGAGTAACGTTATACTAGTGTCGTATTAAAACGTCACGTAAACGCTTACTCAATCGAATTATACGATCGTTATATATTGGTATTATCAAAACGTCGTCAAAACAATCTTATACAACTTTTCAGTTACGTTATACCTGTGTCGTAGAAAACGTTACATAATGGTTTACTCAATAAAACTATACGATCGTTATGTATTGGCAGTGGCGTGCACTCCATACATGCAAATAAGCACTGCATACCCTGTAGTGCCATACATACATGCCCCTCTAATTTTAAATGATAAATAACTATAGTTGCTAATAGTAGCTGTATCTTTTGAGGAAAAACTTAAATTGATTGCAAAGGGAAGGTGTGTGGGTTGGATTTAACTAAAAAAAAAGGTAATGCAGCTATTCGTTACTTTCATAAAAAGTTTTATGATAATTATCACTGGCTAACAGGTTGTGTATGTACACACAAACACATTGTATTGTTTCCCTTGCATTTTGTTTACAAACCCTTGATAAAAAGAATGTTTGGACCTATAACGGATATTCAGATCTAAATAATTTTCACAAAGCGGCTGCTAAGCACGATTCTTCAGAAAAAACATCTGGAATCAAAACAAACAATCTGCTTGAAGTTCCAAACTTTTGGTAAAGGTAGAATAGAGACTAGTTTGAATAGCCAGTTTAAGTTAGTGATTGAAAGGCAGACAACACGAAAGTTGAGAGAAATAGAAATATTTTCAAACGGTTAATTGATGTAGTTTGTTTTCTTGGTAAATAAGAATTAGCATTCCGTGGTCATGACGAATCCAGCTTGCCTTTTAATAAAGGTAATTTTCTGGAAATTGTAGATTTGTTAGCTAAATATGATGAAACCAACTTACAATCAACATCTGGTAGCTCATTCACGGGGTTATCGAATAGGACCCAAAATTATTTAATTTCTAGTGTTGCGTCGGTAATTAAATCAAAATTCAGTAGCGCTTCGACCGAACGATCATTTTCTATTCTAAAAAAAATTCATACATACGTATATTTACGAAACACAGGTCCAAAACAGCCTCACAGATTTGTCTATGATTGTACAATTGAAAAAGAACTTTTAGTCATTTTAAAACGATGTAGCAGTTTTTACGTCGACGTTTTGCAAAACTATCTGTAAAAAGATAGGCGCGTTGATTTGATTTATATATATTAACTTGTAGAAAGTAAAATAAACATCCCACGGCCTTTTTAAATGCTACTTTGCATATCATATAAGTGACCTGTTATGTTACCATCAATCACTTATTCAGATATTCTTAGTGGTCGCAAACAAACATCATGCGAAGCCAAAGGCGCCTGCGGTAAAACTCAGGTAGGGTAGGTAGTCCTAGTCATTGGGCCACCGACAGCAACAAGCTGATACTGGTAAGTTTTTTTTTTAGCTGTGCATACCCTGTCTGAAATCTCTGTGCACGCCACTGTGTATTGGTATTATCAAAAGGTCTACCAAATCAATTTTGTACGTAGTGATCATAAGATGTGCAGTCATGCTAGCACCAATTTATTGACTTTATACAACTTATGTCGCCATTTCGTGGTTGCGTTTTCAATTTACATTGTGTAAATTTGCTTAAAATGGAGTTAGAATGGAAGAGACTGAAAAGAAGCTGCCGCTTTACATAGCGAAAAAACAGGTCAAGAAGAAAAAAGAATTGAGCTAAATAGTTCCGCAGAATTTTCTGGTTTTCCTTCAAAATTAAAATAGGGGTAAAATATGTAACTCAAACACGGGCGTGTAACGGTTGATATAATAACAAAAAATCTAACGTTCACTTGACCTAATTTCAGTTAATATACTTTTGTTTAATATAACGATCAGTTGAGATAATGAATTGTTGATATAATTTCATTTTATCTAATTTCTTATGATATAATAAACATTTCCTATAATGCACATTTGACATAATATTCATGTAGTATATTATTCATTTACTGTAATATTCATAATCTCTAATAACTTTTAATATAATTTAGAAAATCTGATACGATTTTAAACGCCTGCTAGTATGGTGCTAGCAAAAATGCATCGCATAAGCATTAATTGCTACAAAAGTTTGCTTTTATGCGTGAGGTGGGTAGACTATACACGAATTTATTATTTTTCTTACTGTCATACAGTTACAGCGAAATTATTCATTGTGTGGCTATTGCAATCTCGATATTTGTTTTAGATTTTAAAATGACTACTATTAATTATAGTACATTCAAAAGTTCTAAAGGTGGACTAAAACTTGCTGTAAATGGATACATTTATAACAAAAACAGGGAAGTGAAGAATAAAGTTTATTGGATTTGTGAACGACAACGTGAAAAAATATGTACCATGTGTCGTGCCATAACATGGAGACGCAGTTACATACAGTGGTTAAATATGATGAGAACTACAACCATGATCCTGAACCAGCACGGCAAGCGGTGGCATCTATAATTGATAAAATCAAAACAGATTCCTGTCAGAATACCGGTAAGAAGACGTGTCAGATTTTACAAACAGCAAAATGTGGTAGTGATGAATTGATTTTGAGCGAGTTACCTTCCACGTCTGCGTTAAGACCGATAGTTTATCGTGAAAAGAAAAAAGGAAAACCTAATGTTATAGAACCAACAGATATTTACTTCCCATCCCATCCATTATTAACAGTTTTGATCTTCCAAAAAACTCCATCATTTTTGGACAAGAAAAAATGATTATCCTTTTGTTATCATCAAATATCTCATCACATATTACAAAATTGTTATTTTGGATTTTCAATTCATCATAATGAATTTGGAAGTAACAACAATAATAACAATATTTTGCTTTGAACTGAATTATTTATTGAAATTACATTGATTAATAGGTAGGTAATCATATTAGAATCTACACAGCTTCAAATGTCAGAGATAAATTGTTACGACTTTGCGATGTGTTAATTTCGGCTGAATAGAACCGTGCAAATGTGTTGGGGACACGCCAGTTCCCTTTTGCCATGATCTCGTCAATATTGTGGCACTCAAGCCAGTTGAGAGATGCTGCGGCACTTCGAGTACTACCAGGTGTAGCCTCTACTCCTGCCTCCTTAAGAATAGTTTTAACCCAACCTCCAATCACTGTTCGGGAGGCTGGCCCGACTCTGCCACGAGTTGATATAAATAAATGATTAATGTCATTGTTAATTCTACGTGATGATGATACTTCTAACAACTTACGTATCCACCATACAGGGCATATGGATTTATCTGTGTGTGTGTGTGTGCAATTTCCATGATGATTGTCTGTGTGTATAGCTATCTGTCTTTGAGCCAAATGCTGGGTGTAAAACAATATGATTAGAGTAACGTCGTCGTAACAGTGTCAGGTCATGGACTCTACGACTAGAAGCGAGTAGCAAAATCAGTGCTGTGCAAAGAGATGCTTGGAATAAACTTGCATGAGGCGGCTGATTAGAGCTGAGCCATTCTACCACAATACGTGGATCCCAAATGAAAGGATTTTTAGGTTTGGAATCAACATTAGCAAGTGAAATTGCTTTTAACATTCTCTGAACGATAGGATCACTGCTTATGATTTGTCCGTTAGAACAGGCCAAAGTGGCAACTGTTGATTTATAAACTAAAATAGTTTTATAAGACAGTTTAAGAGTTAAGTGCAAGTATGCTAGGTACTTAGCGACTTGGGCACCAGAGGGGTTTGTATGGTTGAAATTATTATGAGTACACCAATTTAACCATTTTTTCCATATACCATACATTTACACCACACTACATTTTACCACCACAATACATTTTCTTCGTAGAGGGTCGCCAGCTAGAATTAAGTAGGTCTATTTCATTTTGAGGCCAATTTGTTAATTCGGCACACCACCCTTCACTAGCCATGCCTCTAGATACATCTGGTCCACCTGAACCGGAGGCAGATAAGTCCGTGTATCTAGTAACCGCCGATGAAGATTGAATATGGGTAGAGGAGAGCTCACCGCTCTCCTCTTCAGGTCTGGTCGCCAAAACACTTTGGACCAGCGCGGTACTATTAGGATGTATCGACCCTTGCACAGGTTGAGGTGTGACAGAACTCGTGGAATTAGGTGTGGTGGTGGGAATATCCACGCTCGACGGTATGACCACCTTCTGCTGAAGGCGTCGTGAAACTCTGCGTTCGAGTCTTTGCAATCGCGTGCGACGTAGCGCGCAAGCACGTGTGCGGTTTTCGAGGCGAACAAGTCGATTTCGGGCATTCCGAACTTGCGAGATACCTCTTGACATGCCTCTTCCATTAGGGTCCACTCCCCGGGTAATTTGAGCCTTGACAGCATGTCTGCTTCTGTGTTTACCTGACCGGGCAGGTACTGAGAGACCAGGTGAATCTTGTTCTCGTCCACAATCTCGAATAACAGGCAAGTTAGCCGGTAGAGGTTCTGTGATCGGAGACCCCCCTCGTTCCGCATGTAACTCACCACACTTTTGTTGTCTGACTGAACTAGCACAGTTGAATGACGTAGCGATTGCTGACAATTGGTTAAGGCCCATATTTCCTTTAAATTGCTTGGCCATTTTTTCTGCTCCGGGGACCATAATCCGCTCAGACAAGGCTATGGCACCCCAGCCTCTGGCAGATGCGTCTGTCGTTACATAGTGTGAGACAGGATCTGGATGTATCGCTGTTCCTGTAGACAGCTCGTAACCACCACATTAAGGTCGTCGACACTTCCGACTCGAGTGGGCGTTTTACGTGTGCTTGGTGCTTTAGAAGCCGATTGCAAGCTACTTGTAAAGGGCGGCAATGAAACCGACCTCTGGGCACAACGATTTACCTGTAATATGTGGCGTATCATATTGGAGATTTTGGAAACCTTTTCCTGGGGCAAATACTTGGAATTCAGGACGAGATTCCGTTTTATGCCGAGATAGTCTACTGCCTTGGTAGGGATCAATGTGGATTTTTTGTAGTTGATCATCCATCCCAAAGTTGTTAGGACTCTTAGAGCTTCCGCAGCATGGTCCATTAGGGTTAATCGATCTTGGTTCACGATTAAATAATCGTCCAAATAGACGATAACTCGCATGCCCTTCTCGCGCAGCACGTCTGCTACCCAATTTGTCACTGTCGCAAATGCCCTGGGTGCTGATGACAGCCCGAATGGCAGACAAGTGATCTAAAGGAGCTTTGGGCTCGACTTCTTTTCTGTTGCGTATAATACTCGTAGAAATGGGTGATGTCTGGGGCTGACTGCTAGAAGAAAATAGGCCTGTGAAAGGTCTATTTTGATCGCCCAGTCGTTGGGTTGCAAGAAATCCGGCACACGGTACATATTTATTAACCGAAACTTTGTTGCTTTGTTTGCATAGCGGTTTAGATTTTTAAATTGAATATCGGGCGATTGCTGGTATCTGACTTTGGCACTAAAAACACCGGACAGACATAACTTGGAGATGGATCTACTAGAATCAAAATTTTCTGTTGTTTCAAAATCTCGATTTGTTCCGACATCAAAAAGCTCGTTGGAGTTTGAAAACGTGTTACTAAGTCTGGACTTTGAAGTGGGGGTTTTTTGAAAAAGGAAATTCGGTAACCAGATATCATTTTTATCATGTTCTCTGGAGCACCGTAATTCTTCCAAACTTGAATGTAATTTTTTAACCACCCGCCATAAAATAAAATTTCTAGAGGATAGTCACTTACGATACTGATCGGATTTACGATGGCCGAAGGACCTTTTTTTGTTTTGATTATGCCTTGTACCGGATTTATTGTTTCCCGACTTTCGGCCTCTACTTTTGGGGGGCGCTTGAAAGCTCGTAGATGGCTGGGGATCGAACCCAGGATTGTCACCGTGAAAGGGCTTGCGTGGTCGCTTAGCTGGAGGGCCATCCTGTCATTTCGCATAGACATGGCATGAGGCTCTTCCGCAGAGCGCTTTTGGGCAGAGAACAACTTACTTGTACCACCAGCCTTTTGTAAAAAGGTGGTTAAATCCTGTGGATTAAAAAGGTTATATTGTGTTGGGGGGATCTTTTGCAAGTTCACCTTTACATATTAAGTTGGGGAAAACGTCTTTTCGCATTATAGTATGTATGAACTTGTAATAAAATCTCTTTGGCTATACTATTTGTATCTGGCTGGTTTTGGTATAATTAAAAGTTTAAATTTTAAAGAACATAATTCCAAATTCAAATTAGGAAAATGTGTGATTTTCATTTGTTTTTCGTACCATCAAGATGAGTGAATCTAATGAAGAAATTCGATACATTTTAAAATTTTACTACAAAAAGGTAAAAATGCAACGCAAGCCGCGAAAAAAATTTGCGATGTTTATGGAGCTAGTGTAGTGTCTGTGGGAGTAGCACAAATTTGGTTTAAGCGTTTTCAATCCGGAAATTTTGATGTCAAAGATGCACGTCGCTCTGGTCGCCCTATTACGGATAAAATGAATGCCATTTTTGAAAAACTGGAGCAAGATCGGCATATCAGTAGTTACGACGTAGCTGAAGAACTGGAAATTGACCACAAAACAGTTAATAATAATAATAATAATAATAACACAAACCACAAAACAGTTATGGCGCATTTGAAAAAAACTGGGTACACAAAAAAGCTCGACATTTGGGTACCTCACGAGCTCACAGAAAGAAACCTAATGAACCGTGTACTCATTTGTGATTCTTTATTTACGACGTAATGAAACCGAACCATTTTTGAAGAAGCTGATAACTGGTGATGAAAAGTGGATCACGTAAGACAAGAACGTGCGAAAAAGGTCGTGGTTAAAGGCCGGTCAGGCTTCACAGACTGTGGCGAAACCCGGGTTAACTCGCAACAAGGTGATGCTGTGTGTGTGGTGGGATTGGAAGGGCATTATTCATTATGAGCTGTTACCACCAGGCAGGACCATCGATTCTGAACTCTACTGCGAACAACTGATGAGATTAAAGCAAGAAGTTGAGAGAAAGCGGCCGGAATTAATCAACAGAAGGGGTGTGGTTTTTCATCATGATAACGCTAGACCTCACACATCTTTAGCCACTCAGCAAAAATTAAGAGAGTTTGGCTGGGAGGTGTTAATGCATCCGCCGTATAGTCCTGACCTTGCACCTTCAGATTTCCACCTGTTTCGGTCTCTTCAGAATTCTTTAGGCAGTGTCAGGTTAACATCACGAGAGGACTGCCAAAACCACTTGTCGCGGTATTTTGACCAGAAGTCCCAAAATTTCTATAGCAATGGGATCATGTCCCTACCTACAAGACGGCAAAAAGTTATCGAACAAAATGGTACCTACATACTTTAGTTAAATGTAAATAAACTATATTAAAAAATGTTTTGAATTTTCTTAAAAAATGCGAAGAAACTTTTTCCCCAACCTATTATTTGTCCTTGACACCCGACAAAATGCAGTCACGACGTCTTTGAATGACATCAGTACGTCTTCCACAACTCATTTGCAAGAGATCCTCGGACACTTTCATGTAAGATGAGTTTTCGGAAAAAGAAGCATTAATCTTTTCAAAAAGTGCTGATACACTTTTTGAAAAGATTAATGCTTCTTTAAGTACACAGCCAGGCGATTGCGCCCATTCTATGATTTGCTGAAAGTTGTTTCTTAGCAGCTCATTTTGTTGTATAAGCCCATGAGTAAAAGCTCCAAACGATCTGTCAAGTAATCTAAGCCAAGAAGAATTTGTAGTTTATTTAGCACATGTAATCTACCCTCCGAGGCATTTTCAACAGTAGGTTCTTTTAGGTTAGTGGATACCGGAAATTCGAATACTTTAGCCTTCTGCGGTTTACTGAGAAGGTGATCATTCCCAAGGGAAACCCTCAAGCCGTCAGATAGATGTAAGGAAATATCAGAATCAGATTCGGGCTCGGTTTCTTTGTTTGAAAAGTGATCGTTATTTTTTAAGTAGGATAATATTTCACTCACTTGATTGGACAGCAAGTCTAACCTGCGCGCGTTTTCTCGGGTTTCCTGCCGCGGAGCTGTGGGGCGGAGCTGCTCGACGACGACGAAGAAGATGCCTGCGGTGATGCAGGGGGAGGCGGGCGACTCCCGTCACCCTCGGCAGGCGCTTTGGTGGATTTTTCCATTACGTATACAAAACACGCACTCGAAACTTTATTACCGAGTTTTCAAATAACCACTGAATAAAGTTTTGCTGAGCGCGCCTGTTCGGGCAAGTTCCATGACCCCTCCCCCCGGCCACAGCGGGTCGGAGCCGGGTGGGAGGGGAACAAGAGAGGTCGTGACGTCAGATCCGGAAAGATGCTGTCTCACTGTATAGGTCTAGAATAACGGTTCATAGTGTATAATAATCATATATAGTAAAAAAAAAATATCCACGTCCATGAAATCTACCATTTAAATGATATCGCTCACTCTGAAACTGAAAACAAAAAAATTGTAGTTACAACACTTACTGATTTTAAACATATTGAGTCGTGGATAATACAGGGTGGGCCATAAGGGTGTTGGCGGTTTAAATATTCGATTTAAAAAAAACTACGAAACATAACACAAATATATTTGTATTGTTAAAAAGTAGAAGCATAGGAATTTTTAAGACTTAAAAATAATGTTGTCCAAATGGCTTCCCTCGGCTGCTTGGCACTCTTGGAACCGAAGTCGCAAATTTTGGAAAACTCGTTGAAAAGTGGTTCTCGGTATTTTGTTACTTTCCTGAATAATATTCCTCATCAGCTGCTCTAAATTGGTCGGATTAGGTATTCTCGTAAACTACCGATTTGAGGTAGCCCCATAGAAAATAATCGCATGGAGAGAGATCGGGGCTACGTGGGGGCCATTCAATATCCCCCCTTTTCGAGATGAGTTTTCCGGGAAAAACATTGTTCAGCAGCTCTATGAATACCCTAGCCGTATGACATGTGGCCCCATCCTGTTGAAACCACATCCTCGAGGTATTGCCTTGAAGTTCTTGCAAAGCTGGCACCAAAAAGTCTGTTATCATGTTGCAATAATTATTAGCTCTAACCGTCATCGCTTGCCCTCTTTCGTCCTCAAAAAAGTATGGCTCAATAATACCGGTTGACGTTATCCCAGCCCACACGACAAGCTTAGGGCTGTGAAGTGGACGTTCATGCAAGCGTCGGGGATTAGTCTCGGACCAGAACCGACAATTTTGCTTGTTCACATGACCATTAAGGTGAAAATTAGCCTCATCACTAAAAATCACGTTGTTGAAATTGTTGAACCGCTCGAGCATCAAAGTTAAGTCGGTTATTGGCATCATTGGGTTTTAATTCTTGAACTATCTGAATCTTATAAGCCTTCAAATGCAGATCACGTTTCAAAATTCGTCGCAAAGTTGTTCTTTTGACGTCCAAAGACTGACTTCTCTTACGTGTTGACTGTTGCGGATTTCGCTGAACTGAAACACGAACACGCTCCACAATGTCGGCTGATCTTGCAGAAACTGGGCGACCACGAGCCGTAATTGGTATTGTTGAGCCGGTTGTTTCAAACATTCTGATCCATTTTCGTAACACATTGGCGCTTGGAACTTCACTTAAATCGCGTAAACCGTGTTCATGCCGATACAAACGTCGTGCAGTAATCACTGATTTATTGTTTTCGTAATACGCTCGGACACAAAATGCACGCTGCACTCCCGTGTACGGCTCCATGACGACTAAATTTCCAGGAAGCGGCGCAGCGAACAACATATCCCCCCGCCACCCCGCGCCGCGCGTTACCGAGAAATTGAAGAATTAAATCGCCAAAACTGATATGGCCCACCCTGTATAAGGTAGGGATCTCTAAAACAACTACCTTGGCTAACTCTTATCCGTCTTGACGTAACCTTTAAAAACTTTATATTTTGTAGAAATCATAAAAAGGTCACCTGCTAACCTTCTGTTATGTAACGGTCGTATATGTATTGATCAAAAATCTTTTGTTTTTTTTTTCAAATAACTAACTATATTTGACACTTACAAGAAGCGCGTGAGTTTTTTAAATAAAAACATCACTATATTTATCGAAAAAATGGATTCCCCTTCACAATTTGCCACCAAAAGCAATTGCAATATATAGCAATTAACGTATTGTGAATATGGTGTCTTAATTTTAACTTTATTTTTGCTTACCTTGCTGAAGTTCTGATGCAGCATTAGAATTATGCAGCATTACATTATCTGACCAAGAGGTCGAATAAAAGATATTTTTTTTACTGTTTTACGACATTTATGTAGTAATCACAATTTTTATTCGACATTTAAACGACTGAAATACTCGTACGTCGATTATTCAACATTAATATAACTGTTAAACAACTTGAAAGACGTATAATTTGCGCCCAAACCGCTTTATTTATATATAACAATAACGTATATATAACAATTATAAAACGAATTGCTACGACTTAAAAGGAATTTACAAAACGTTGTCACGACAAGTATTTTGTTCCCTGGGTGAACAGTCATAGATAGGTAAGATACGTCTACTTACTAAACACGGTATCGTCTACGTGTATCTTTCAACAGGTACCTACGCATTCAATACGTGTTCTATTCAATAGAATAGACTCATCATTCTCCTGCCCTTGTCCCAATTTATTTGGGGTCGGCGCAACATGTCTTTTTCTTCCATACTTCTCTATTAGTCGTAATCTCGGTAGTCACTCCCTTTCTGGCCATATCATCTTTCACACCGTCCACCCATCGTTTCTTTGGTCTTCCCTTACTCGTATAGCCCTCCACGTTCATACTCAACACTTTCCTGACGACATTTTCCTCATTCCTCCGCATCACATGCCCATACCATGACAACCGATTTCCACACAACTTTTCAGTCACCGGTGTCATTTTCAGACTTCCTCTTACATACTCATTTCTTATTCTATCCATTCGCGTAATACCACACATCCCTCTTAGCATTCTCATCTCGGCTGCATGCAATTGCCTTTCATTCATTCTTTTTAT
Source organism: Dicycla oo (assembly GCA_948252095.1). Lineage (NCBI taxonomy): Eukaryota > Metazoa > Arthropoda > Insecta > Lepidoptera > Noctuidae > Dicycla > Dicycla oo. The sequence continues at coordinate 16,445,413 of OX411718.1, forward strand.
GGCCCAGCATTCTGATCCATACAAGACAGCAGGTCTAACCATTGTTTTATAAATCTCCCCCTTGAGTTTAAGGGGAATGCGGGAGTCGCAGATTGTTCCCGTGACCTGCCGCCATTTCATCCATCCAGTGTTAATTCTGTGCTTAACAGTCCGGTCTACTTCGCCATCGCTTTGCACAAGTGAACCAAGATAACGGAAGTCGGAGCAGACCGGGAGAAGCGTGCCATCAAGCAATCTAAGAATACACACATGTGGAGATACCAAAAACAGATACTGTAATTGTTCATGCATTCGAAAAGTAACACAGACTAAATATCTAGGTGTGATAGTTGATCAGCGGTTATCTTGGTATCCACATCTTGAACAGGTCTCAAATAGGGTTAGGAGATTAAGCGGGATATTTAAAACACTTCGACACATTGTTCCAAAAAGTATTACAAGTAAACGAGACCCCCCAAGAAATGTTCTTAATGAGATCTACATGGCTTTGGTACAGTCTGTCTTGTTATATTGCATCCCTATTTGGGGAGGTGCAGCGAAAACTGGTTTTATAGATGTAGAGCGAGCCCAACGAGCTCTGATAAAGATAATGAACTTTAAAAATAAAAGATATCCTACTGAGACATTATATAAAATTAGTGATCTACTTTCCGTGAGGAAATTGTACATTATCCAAACAGTATTAAAAAAGCATAAAACCCTTCCTTATGATTCAGACTTATTACGGAAAAGGAGGATTGACATTGTTGCACAAATTCCACGGACTAAAACTATGTTTGCTTGTAGGCAATTTAATAAACGGTCTGCTCAACTTTACAACAAAATAAACAAAAATATTTGCATATACACAAAAAAAAGTTATTAATGTAAGAAAACAATAACCAACTGGATGAAGACACTCACCTATGATGACACGGAGGCACTTTTGGAGCACATAAAGTAGCAGATACACACACACATACACTCTCACTTACACTCTCACATAATATACTCTCTCATACACTTTCACATATACTCTTACATACACTCTCACACATACTCTCAGTCACACTACGCACAGGTATGCACACTCAAATTCCGACTACCATACTTAATTTTAATTGTTTTTTCTTTTTTTTTCTGTTATTTTTATACGATATTTTAAGTACATACCTACGGTTTTGTTACTAGATTAAGAAATTTGCTGTACTATGGAAGAGCGGAGTCTCCTAATACAGGCATTGTTTGCTTAAAAGGAGGCTCCAAACACTAAACCCATTTTTGTAAACTGAAGCATAAATAAACTTATTATTATCTCCTTTATTTATTTTTTAAACTTATTTTATTACATTTTTAAATATTTTTATAAAAACATTAAAAAAAAAACATTTAAAAATATAAAAAATTGTGATCCGCCGGTAGCGGGTGCAGGGTCCAAGCTACCGGTGGTTAGGGCCCCAGAGACAGGAACCTCCTCACAATACGCGCCGTATCAAGGAGGACTGCCTTCTGAATCAGGCCCTTCACCCAGCCACCCAACGAGAGCCTCGTGAGATGTTGGTCGAGGCTCTTAGCGATAAGGCCATTGACCGTAACGACTATCGGCACAATGATTGCCGAGTCCACATTCCACATAGCGACAACCTCGTGGGCTAAGTCGAGATACTTCAATTGTTTCTCCTTCTCAGCCTTCACGAGGTTCTCGTCATGCGGGATAGTGACATCGATTATCATTGTGCGGCGCACTGATCGATCTATTACCACTATATCAGGCTTATTGGCTACAATAGTCCTGTCAGTGATAATAGATCGATCCCAGTATAACGTGACATGGTCATTCTGGAGAACTGGGTCGGGCACATACCTGTAATACGGTACCTCAGAGTCCACAAGGCCGTATTTCAGAGCAAGTTGCTGATGGATAATCCTGGCTACTTGATTATGCCTGTGCAAATACTCGCCGTTAGCTAAACGAGAACACCCAGAAGTAATATGTCTGATAGACTCACCGGGACAATGGCATGCCCGACATATGTCGATCGTCCCGTCTTTCATTATATATTTCCGGTAGTTATTCGTTAGCATAACTTCATCCATAATCGCACAGACTGAACCTTCGGTTTCCCCAAAGAGGTCACCGAAGCGTAGCCAGGCCACGGACGCTAAGAAATCTACGTCGGGCCCATGAAGGGCCCGGAAAAAGCGTCCGTGAAGCTCCTTGCTTTGCCATACTTCCTTGCGGCCGTTGGTACTAAGCACCACAGGTTTGCGCCAGTTCTCTTTAGCCAAGGACAACGGGGTGAGTCCCTTGTCCACTGCAACCACATCTCGGTGCATACCCACGTCAGCCTTGAGAAAATATTCTCTGAGACTGCACACCTCGCGGTTGTGGAGGGTCTTAGCATTTAAAAAACCTCGACCCCCGCATTTCCGCGGAATGTACAGCCTCATGACAGACGAACGTGGGTGATGCATCCGGTTTGCAGTCAGCAGTGACCGGACTCTCCTATCCAGGGCGTCTAGTTCCGTCTGGGTCCACTTTAGTATGCCAAAGGAGTACATCAGGACCGGCATGACCCAAGCGTTAAAGGCGCGCACCTTGTTGCCGCCGGACAAAGAACTATTAAGTACCTTTTTCAGGCGGCCGAAGAAGCGCTCCTGCAACGATTGTTTCATGTCAGGTCCGTTAATGCCTAACCCCTCTGACATACCCAGGTATTTGTAGGTATCAGTTGCGGAGAGTGATCTCAGGTTTATAGAATCTGAGAGTTGTAGTCCCTCAGATTCCACAATCCCGCCCCGCTTTACATGCATGACTGCACATTTATCTACACCAAATTCTATCCTGATGGAATCACTAAAAGTTTTAGTTACTTTTAGTGACTCCAGCAGTTGCAATTTGTTGGTGGCAAACAGTTTCAAATCATCCATATAAAGCAGGTGGGTTTATTACCTGACCCCCTCTCCGCAAAGGACAGCCCAGCCCTGTACCCTCCAGCAGAGTGCTAAGAGGGTTCAAGGCTAAACAAAACCACAGTGGACTCAGACTGTCGCCCTGGAATATACCCCGCTTAATCCTAATAGGTTCGTTGCTCCCCTGAATTTGTCGGCATCCTGGATAGCGAAGAACCGTCCTCCACTGCCCCATACACGTCGTTAGGAAGGTGCTCAGAGTTGCATCAATTTTGTACAACTCTAACACCCTCAAGAGCCATGTATGCGGCACCGAATCAAAGGCCTTCTTATAGTCTATCCAACATGTCGACAAATCCTTTCGGGATCGACGGACCTGTTGGCTTATGGCCATGTCAATGAGGAGTAGCTCCTTGGTGCCGCGGGACCCATTCCTACATCCATTTTGAGAGACAGACATAATAGAATTCTTTTCTAAATGAGAATTAATTTTCTCTCTCAAAATGGATGTAAGGAGTTTATAGACCGTCGGCATTTTTTTTTATTATTATTATCAAGCGCTATGGCTCCAGCACTGGAGAGACCGCCGAAATCGCAGAACATATACTCGGTCTTGGTTCTGCTGATTTTCAAGCCGACATTCTCCAGTTTCCGTTGCCATTTCTCCAATCTGCACTGGATCTCAGGTCCATCTTCACCGACAAGAACGATGTCGTCGGCAAATAGCATGCACCAGGGTGCCTTTTCCTTTATGTCCGCTGTCAGAGCGTCCATAATTAACAGGAAGATGTAAGGACTTAAAGCTGACCCCTGGTGCAAGCCTACCGCCACACTGAACTCGTCGGTGTTGCCGGCAGCCGACCGGACGTAGGTACAAGATTGACTGTACATAGCACGAATTAACTCTACATACTTCCCGGGCAAACCTTTCTCTTTCAAGGCCCACCACAAGACATCCCGAGGTACCCTATCATACGCTTGTTCCAGATCAATGAACACCACGTGCAAGTTACTGTGTGCACTTCTGTACTTCTTGCACAATTGGCGGAGTGCAAAAGTGGCGTCCACTGTTCCTCGACCTGGCATAAACCCAACTGGTTTGGGGTAATCTCACTCTCCTCTCGCAATCTTTTCTCTATTATTTTCTCCTATACCTTCATACTATGGGACATAAGCTTTATCCCTCGATAGTTGTTGCAGTCCTGCACGTCACCTTTATTCTTGAAGATGGGCACTAGCGAACTATTGCACCATTCTTGTGGGATCGCTTCTTCATGCAACAACTTATTGAAGAATAAAGTCAGCCACATACATCCATCTTCTTTTAAACACTTCCATACTTCTACTGGTATATCATCTGGGCCCATGGCCTTTCCATTTTTCATACTTTGAACTGCCTTCCTTACTTCATCCATGCTAATTTCCCTCACCAAACCCTTGTTTGTACCTCTTTGAGCACACCATTCCATTTATTCTCTTCGTTCATTAGCTTTTCATAATAAAACTTCCATCGTTCTTTTATCTCGTCATCTTGGGACAGAACCTTACCGGCTTCATCTTTCATACACTTAATATGAATTATATCTCTCGTTCTCCTTTCTCTTGCTTTTGTAATCCGGTATAGCTCCTTCTGGCCTCTTGGGCTGTCCAGTGAGTCATACAACTTCTCCTGCGCCTTAGCCCTGGAAACTGCTACCACCTTTTTTGCCTTCCTCTTCCATTCTTTATAAATTCCCTTCTTATCTTCTTTCAGACTATCATTCCCGTTTTCTACACCCTGCCATTCTATTCAATAGAATAGACTATTAGATATTAATTATACAGGGTTAGCTTAAACGAGGGATTTAGTTTAAGGGGTTATTGTACTCATCATTATGAACAACTTTTACTATACTGACCAAACCTGAAATCGCGAAAAAAAAAAATCAGCTGCTCCCTACATTTTGACAAATTATGCGAACATAAATGTACTGAACAGCTGAATTTTTTTTCGCGTTTTGATGTTTGGCCCCATAGTAAAAGTAGTTCATAAGGATGAGTACATTGACCCCTTAAAGTAAATCCCTCGTTTAACCTAACACTGTATTTGTTCCGTGCGACCACGCCTTAGATGTCTTAGAAAATTATTTTCCTTACGACCGATATAATTGTTATCATGGACAAATCATTGAGTAAGTACATAAGTACACCTACAGTCAATCTTACGTTGACTGTTTCTAAACCGTAACCTATTGTGAACAATTTTACATTGACAGCTTACGTCGTAGCAATAAAGGCGATTTTCGTAGTTCAAGCGTGCACTGACGTGCCCGTAACAGTAAACAAATTCTTTTCAGATAAATAAAATGGCAGCAGGTGTAGTAGCAAGTACCTAACTAAGCGCCCGTACCCACGGGCGATTTATATCGCGCACGGAATTTTCAACGCACTGCTTAGCGCCGAGAGTTGAAAATTCAATCGTGTTTTTTTGACTCGCTGGGATACACTATTGGATTCTCAATCCTTTTAATTTTCAACTCCCGGTGTTGAGCCGAGCGAACCGAGTTGAAAATCAAGTACGAGTTAAAAAATCGTTGCGTTAAAAATTCACCCGTGCGACCCTGCTGGGCATTTAATTCTACGGTCGGTTCCCTTGGTCATAACTGCAGATATCGATTGCATTGGATAGGTATTTACTGTAGCCTGCATGTTTAAAAAGAAAGCCTCACCTTGGTCATCAGCAGTGCTATTCTGTACAAATCTCACCGTGAAAACTTAGGTGAGGTGAACGTGGAGTGAGCTATTAACAGTGTCAATCCCTAGCATCATGTGGAATGACACCTCACTTCACCTAAGTTTTCACGGTGAGATTTTTACAGAATAGACCGGCTGGTTAAGCGAGAGGCTGGATCCTAAATTTTCCGCTCCTTTGAGGAAAATATATTTACGAAGAATTCTTTGTTATTCTTAGTAAATAGGTATTCATTTATATCTAGCAAGATCAAAATAACGGGTCTTTTTATGTATCGGTCCTTTACAATATAAATTTATAAACTTTTATTTGAAATCTTGCTTTGTTCTGTTTAACGGAACGATAGGTAGGTATTAAATTAATTTATCGCAATGGTTTAGTATGTTGAGGCGTTAATAAGGTGAAATATTGTTAAAACATAAATAAAAGGCCAACAATATACATAATAACAATAACGACAAATTTAATAATTTCATAACATCTATAACTAGTTAACAACGTAACATAAGTACATCTGATAAAATGGACAGTCATTGTATAAAGTTCGTGAATACATCCTAATCATATTTTTGTATTACTACGCCTTACTGAACATTTCCACTTTATTCATAATTATTTAATAATAGCCAACAACAACACTAGCAATAATTTTATTTATAATGCTGCAATATATTTTGTTTTTCATATCTGACTCTCGGCAGCGGCATGTCAGTCTGTGAAATCTTATTTTACTATTACGCAACAAATACCCGTTACCGTTAGCTCAGGTTTTATCTAAAGCGTTGTACAACCGACACGCTCTACTAATACTGAGTTTGTTGGCTAACAAATCAAGCCTCAGATATCTTTTACGCGCTCGCGACGGTTTCATCAAACGAAAGTTCGTGGTCTGACCTTGATAGCATGTATTCAGGCAGTGTAACGCCCAAAGACGCGCTGTATCTTGGCATCGTTTCTGCCCAAAAAGCTCCCCTAGAATCAGTACCCGCGAATTCTTCAGGCTGGGCTATATTAGATTCATCTATAATTTGAGCATTTTTTTCGGCATCAGCCTCTACACTTCTCTTGATTTTACGCGTATTTGCAGCTACAAGTCCCGGTTTCACAGCACTGGCGATGGGATTTGTAGCAGCAGCAGCGATAGTTTGCGGCGTCTTCTTACGCTTTAACTTTTTTCCGTAATTTGTATTGTCCACCACATATGCAGCAGACTTGCGAGCTGGAGGAGCACTTGTGGTCACTATTTTGCTTTCAGCACCCTCGTTCCCCTGGTCGATAGTTGCCGGCTTAGATGTAAATTCTTTAAGTTCTTGATAAGCTAAATGGCTTCGTTTGGGAGCAGATTCTGACACGAACATACATTCCTCATTTTTCAAACCGTTTTTGTCAACACATTGGAAACATGTCATTCCATTTTTCTGTACCTTTTTACATGAAGACCTGTCTTTTTTCTTGAATTCCGCTAAAACATGTTCCACGTCTTTTTTGGGTTCATTGTTAGTATAAAAACCAGGCAAAGCTTTTTTATAATCGTAAGACTTTTCTGAAGAACTGTCTCTCTCTTCTTCTGAACTTTGTTTGTCATCTGCCGCTCGCAAAGCTTCGCTTGGGCTGGGTTTTGATGTATGTTTGTAGTAGGCCTTGTACTTTTCACCGGAATCATCCTCGCGGCTTGCTTCAGGGGCTGCTGATAACTTAGCGTACTTATGTTCACTGCTGTCATCAGCCTGGGTATATTTATCTGATTTCTGTGCTGGTTCTGCTTGTTGTGGCGCCTCAGCTTCATCAGGCTCATCATTGCTGTCAAATTTCCTTTCCTTTGAATATGCATATTTGTTGTTCTTAGGCTCTGCGACATATGAACACGACTCAAAATTGCCGCCTGTCTTCGGATCCTTGCAGGTCGTGCAGGTCATACCGTCCTTTTTGACTTCTTTGCAGTTTCCTGGGTTTTGTTTTATTTCCGCAGCCTGTTTCTCTGACAGGTCCTTAATCCTATCGTATTCTTTATGGTCATAGCCTGAATCATAGCTGTAAGGATATTCATAATCTTTGTTAGGGTCTTTTTGTTCTTTATAAGCACTGCTATACAGCCCGCTGTCGAATGCTTTGGGTTTAGAAACATATTCGACGTTGTAGTTATAGGGGTCATCCTCGTCATCGCTGCTCTTCTTCAGGTTTTCTCTTTGTCGTCCGCTAGTGTATCGTCGGATACGTGCTGGTCCTGGAATATAAGCATTTGGCTTGTAGTTCTGTTCAATTTCAGAGTTCTCATTTAGTTCTTCCTTGCGATAGTTTAACGGATGGGCTACTTCAACATTGGTTTGTGTAGGTTTAAAATAAGCGGCCACACTAGGGTTTTTTCTCAAAGCAGATAAAATCTCTTCCCCCTGTTCTTCCTCAGGTTTGTATACTTTATAGTCAGCGTCGTGTACGGTGCGGATATCATATCTTAAGGGAGAAAGCTGTTGCCCAATAGGTATCGCTTGAAGCTGACTATGCTGTTGTCTTGGTTGCGCAACTAATTTAGCAGATCTCCCTGGTGGTGGTAGAAAGCTTTGGCTCGCAATTGGGTTAAAACCAAAATTGTCGGCAGAAAATGCTTTTTCTATGGGCGCTACTCGAGTTTGCAAGGAATCGATGGAACTACTAACAAAAGTATCGAACAGTTGGGGATATTGGTTTTTGTCTACTTTTAATACTGCTGCCGCAATAGGTTCTGCAGCCAGCGAAGAAACGCCTGAAAAGACGATAACTGTGATATAAAGTACATAAATAAAATAAATATTAGCGTGCGAGCATAGGCGGTTGGGACACATTGTGTTTACTATACTATATATAAAATAAACTAGGTATATCAGAACTAAAATTACCTGAATCGAATAATGGCCCGAAGTCCAATGGCTGTACGAATCCATCTTGTTCTTCACTGGTAACCACTCCTTCACATACCGCCCAGACTAACAACTGTAAAAAGGATTTCTGCATAAATAAAACGACGAATACAGTTGCACATTAAATTAAAAAAAATAATAATAATTACGTACCAAACATCCGAGTTTGGACATTTTGAAAAAGGGTTTACACCCAAATAAGATTTTTTAACGAAAATTACTTTTCAGTTGGTCGAGTTGTATTCTTCGTTTGTGTTGGAATGAAAGTAACTTCACATTATTGAAATGACAAGGTTTTATAGGCGTCAATATTGCGAAGGTGAAAGATCGGCGCAACAGAGCGCGCACCACTCAAGCGTGTCTTGCCGGACAATGTCCGCTTACTCCATCCGGCGGCGAACTGTTGCGGTCACTCGCGGTGGCGACGAGCGCTCCGCTGCTACGACTGTAGCTGCCGACCATCTGCTGCCGGCGCTGGCGCATCTCACCTCACTACGACACCACTACATTGGTTCAAAAAGTAAGGAGCATTCACTTATTTACAAGACTTCACCGCCACGATTATGTCCGAAGTAGTTGGACGATAGAATGAACGTACAGGTTGATAAACACATTACACTACTCCCTGAATAAGCAGTAAGGGATTAAATACACTTATTCAAATCAATTCTGCTTTTGTTCATAGAAAACACCAATTTTGTATGGAGACGCGTACGCATCCGTTCAGTTAGACGCGGAAAACTGAACGGATGCGTACGCGTCTCCATACAAAACTGGTATTTTAGTCCCATGGATAATTTTCGAATCTACGAACTTAATAGGGTGTAATTGAAGTTATTAGTATGTAGGTACTTACTTGTTTACTTCAATAGGATGAATTTATGAAAGTTTTCAGCTGTGTAAGTTCAACAAATCTTATTGCATCGACAATCGCATTTAGGTACCTACTACACAGGCTAAACTCAGTCAACTATCTAATTGAGTGATAGTATTGCATTCACCGGTGCATTACCTATTCATCCACCGCGTTTAGGTACCTACGACACAGGCTATACTCAGTCAACTATCTAATTGAGTGATAGTATTGCATTCACCGGTGCATTACCTATTCATCCACCGCATTTAGGTACCTACGACACAAGCTACACTCAGTCAACTATCTAATTGAGTGATAGTATTGCATTCACCGGTGCATTAGCTATTCATCCACCGCATTTAGGTACCTACGACACAGGCTACACTCAGTCAACTATCTAATTGACTGATTGTATTGCATTCACCGGTGCATTACCTATTCATCCATCGTATTTAGGTACCTACGAAACAGGCTACACTCAGTCTACTATCTAATTGAGTGATAGTATTGCATTCACCGGTGCATTACCTATTCATCCACCGCATTTAGGTACCTACGACACAGGCTAGACTCAGTCAACTATCTAATTGAGTGATAGTATTGCATTCACCGGTGCATTAGCTATTCATCCACCGCATTTAGGTACCTACGACACAGGCTACACTCAGTCAACTATCTAATTGACTGATTGTATTGCATTCACCGGTGCATTACCTATTCATCCACCGTATTTAGGTACCTACGACACAAGCTACACTCAGTCAACTATCTAATTGAGTGATAGTATTGCATTCATCGGTGCATTACTTATTCATCCACCGTATTTAGGTATCTACGACACAGGCTATACTCAGTCAACTATCTAATTGAGTGATAGTATTGCATTCACCGGTGCATTACCTATTCATCCACCGCATTTAGGTACCTACGACACAAGCTACACTCAGTCAACTATCTAATTGAGTTATAGTATTGCATTCACCGGTGCATTACCTATTCATCCACCGCATTTAGGTACCTACTACACAGGCTACACTCAGTTAACTATCTAATTGACTGATAGTATTGCATTCACCGGTGCATTACTCATTCAACCATTATCGACGACTTTTTCACCTTCTTTTAAACTATTCGTTAACAGGAAAGATCTGGATGACCCAGGTGTTCAAAATAAAACAATTTAACTAAATACATTTGTAAAAACTGATCTCAAAAGAGCGGATGTTACTGAAATAGAATCAAAGCAGAATTAAACACACGGAGAAATATATATTTATTAAATTATGTTTATTGGCAGTGACCACATAATACATGATACACCCATAATACACTAAATTAAATGTAACTGTAAGTATATAAATTAAATCAATGGAATGATCAAAATAAATCTCAATTCTCAAAAAAACAACAACAATAACATACATCATTGGGCCGAGATTTCTTAATTGTTATGACATTAACAGTAATTCAAGTAATTACAACACTTCCATTCAATATTGGCCGATATCACTATGACGACAGAGTTATAGAAAATGGATATTTAGTGCGAATCTTTCGAAATTGCCAAGTAGTTGCCGTACTAATTTCTCTTTAGATCGACTAGAGCAAAAAAACCTTGGCGTTATATCGAAAAAATGCTATAAGTAATATTATAATCAAGTTACCTTTTTGCGACTAAAACCTTACAATAAGCACTCACAGAGAGGGTCTCGTAGTCTTATAAACTCTATACAATAAGTTCCAACAGATCTTGATATTTTTTACGAATTTTTTACTCCTTCTTCCAGTTTTTGAAGTAAGATACGTATGTTCGGATTGGTTTCTTGCTGCAATGCTGTTAGAATTGCTTTCTGTAACAAAAGATGCGCTGAAATTAAAATTGAACACCGACGGCGAAACAATACCGCGTTATGCTATTCTCATTTATTTGTTTCTGAAATACAATACCTAATCCCAAAAAATCTAAAGGTAATGAAAGATATACTCACACCAAGTTTATTACTGGATTGTTGTGTTTTCTGCGACAACATCCACAAATTCCCCGCGAGGCTCATCATAGGGCGCTCTGTCAGCTGCCCGCGCCTCACAACCCGCCAGAACAGTTCCAAGGACAAGTCGTATTGCTTCCTAGCCTCCTTGTTGTCGCCTAGCATCTTCAGCACAACTAGCAGCTCTTGACAAATGTTGGTTGCGTATCTGTTTAACACATCTATGAATTCGGAATCGCATCCGTATAGTTGGTCGTTTGAGAGCACTGGAAACAAGCAAGTAAGTAAAACAATAACAAGTATAATACAGAACAGTGATCCATATTGATCATTATCCAATCCTTTCTGATAACATTGTGATTTCTGACCGAAATCAGGCAGGTTTATGCATGTAGCAGGCTCATTGGCGACGTAAAACTGGTGGATGCCAAGCTTCCCAGCTTGGCTCATCGCCCAAGGTTAGGCAAACTTGTCGGTCTTCTATAGACTGTACCACGGTGAGTGTGCTCAGGAACTCCACAACCTCATTCTACAGGCCCCCTTCTACCATCGAACATCTAGACGCACTGCAAATTACCATTCATATCTAGTTGCCATTCCACCAATTTGCACTAAGCGCTTCCAAACATCCTTCATAATGCACACGGCAAAAGAGTGGAACTCACTACCTGCGTCTGGGTTCCCGAACGCAATAACCCGAATCTCTTCAAAGTTAGAGTGAACAGGCTTCTTCTGGGTAAGACCCATCGTAGATTTTGTCTCTGTCACATCTGACCTAGACTAGTGAAGAGCAAACCCATCACAAGTAAAAAAAATAAAAAAATGTTTTTTTTTTTAATTGGTTGAATAATTAGTAGATTACTTAATGCAGAACCTCCTTTTTAAGTTGGTTAAAAATTATCTGAAATTCGCCAACCTGATTCTAAATGGTGTACGTAATTATCCTGCGTCATTTCGCAGAGGAGGTCCAAGGTCCGAAGCAGTGTGTTATAATACAGGGGCTCTGTCTTCTTCCAGTGAATCCTTTCCATCGTCTTTATAAAGCCGCTGAGTATGTACGCCTTACAGTTGCTGTCCACGTTATTCTACAATACGAACTGGGTTAATTTTCTAGAGACGACAGGGCGCACTAAGATGAGAATTTTATTAACTATGAAAAGAAGCTACAACTGTTCTGATTTTTGGAAAAGCTTTAAACTACAATTATTATTATAACTTTAAAAAAAATCAACGAAATAGGGTTTGATGCCTTAAAACGTTTTAGAAATGGTGGATTAAAAATATTATTGGGAACCCTTTATCCTCTGATCATATGCATAACTCAGTTTCCTCATAGGTGATAGAATAATTCTACTTATGCCAATATTTAAGGCATAATAGCAGCAATCAATGTTCCCAGTCTTAATTTAGCTGCCACAAAAACTTCGTTAATATGAGCCCTTTAGTGTGAGCTGCGTTTACTCCAGCTAGGAATGCCGTCACCCCAGCTTCCTCATTCAGTACAGTGAGATTAGGGTTTACGACTGCAGTCAGAAAAATAACGCATAATAGCTGCACAAGAAAGGAAAAAACTGAACTAACCTTTAAAAACAAAAGCTTAAAAAGTGTTGAAACTACGATTTACAAAACTGTGTGTAAGCTGGAGTGTCGTGCTGCTCATGTCATATTTTCCGAACGAATGAATATATGACTACTAGCATCTGCCCGCGACTTTGTCTGCGTGAAATTTCGTGTTCTTCCGCATTGCCTGCCCACGCTATTACTACGTTTTCTTTGGCGTTCTTTCCGACTGTTTTTTCTTTTTGATCGGCTCCTAAGGGTCCTTGCGTGATGTTAAATATGCCTATGGCCTTCCTTAAGAATTGGGCTATCAAATGCAAAAAGATGTTTTAAAATCCGACTGGCAGTTCCAGAGATTAGCGCGTTCAAACATACAAAAAAAAAACAAATTCAGCTTTATTATTAGTATAGATTTAGATAAATAAATATTCAGGGCAATTTTTAAGTTTATTGATCAAAGGAATAAGAGTTTTCAAATAAACTATGTCCTCTTCACCACGACAGGACTTGTTTTAACGAACCGACCAAGTGCGTGTCGGACCACGCACAATGAAGGGTTCCGTAGTTGGGATGAATGTATTCCAAGAACAAACTTAACATTGTAATTGAAAAACATGTTCTCCCATACATTCCAACTGCAAATGTAAGTTTGTACGCACAATATTGAGAGATTTACCATGTTATTTTAAGACCATAGACTTATAAGTTTTCCTGTAATCTATAGGTATGGAACTATTTTCTGAACTTTTTCAAAATTTTAGGCTCAGTAGTTTCGGAGATAAGGGGGGAATGGTCAATATTCGTCTATTTTCTTAAATAACTTTAAAACAATTTATTTTAAAATTATTTAAAAATAATAATAGGTTGGGGAAAAAGTTTCTTCGCATTTTTTAAGAAAATTCAAAACATTTTTTAATATAGTTTATTTACATTTAACTAAAGTATGTAGGTACCATTTTGTTCGATAACTTTTTGCCATCTTGTAGGTAGGGACATGATCCCATTGCTATAGAAATTTTGGGACTTCTGGTCAAAATACCGCGACAAGTGGTTTTGGCAGTCCTCTCGTGATGTTAACCTGACACTGCCTAAAGAATTCTGAAGAGACCAAAACAGGTGGAAATCTGAAGGTGCAAGGTCAGGACTATACGGCGGATGCATTAACACCTCCCAGCCAAAATCAGTTGTTCGCAGTAGAGTTCAGAATCGATGGTCCTGCCTGGTGGTAACAGCTCATAATGAATAATGCCCTTCTAATCCCACCACACACACAGCATCACCTTGTTGCGAGTTAACCCGGGTTTCGCCACAGTCTGTGAAGCCTGACCGGCCTTTGACCACGACCTTTTTCGCACGTTCTTGTCATACGTGATCCACTTTTCATCACCAGTTATCAGCTTCTTCAAAAATGGTTCGGTTTCATTACGTCGTAATAAAGAATCACAAATGAGTACACGGTTCATTAGGTTTCTTTCAGTGAGCTCGTGAGGTACCCAAATATCGAGCTTTTTTGTGGTCAATTTCCAGTTCTTCAGCTACGTCGTAACTATTGATATGCCGATCTTGCTCCACTTTTTCAAAAATGGCATCCATTTTATCCGTAATAGGGCGACCAGAGCGACGTGCATCTTTGACATCAAAATTTCCGGATTGAAAACGCTTAAACCAAATTTGTGCTACTCTCACAGACACTACACTAGGTCCATAAACATCGCAAATTTTTTTCGCGGCTTGCGTTGCATTTTTACCTTTTTTGTAGTAAAATTTTAAATGTATCGAATTTCTTCATTAGATTCACTCATCTTGACGGTACGAAAAACAAATGAAAATCACACATTTTCCTAATTTGAATTTGGAATTATGTTCTTTAAAATTTAAACTTTCAATGATACCAAAACCAGCCAGATACAAATAGTATAGCCAAAGAGATTTTATTACAAGTTCATACATACTATAATGCGAAAAGACTTTTCCCCCCAACCTAATATGTAGAGACCTTCACAGTAATCCCTTTCATTTGATGTGGTACAGTTTGCAACTTCTTTTTTTATTTTCTTATTTGCCCCCCAAAATTGACCCCCATATTCAAAATTCATTTATTTACGTTACACGTCCGTGTTTGGGTCAAAAAAATTCATAAGTGTATAAAATTTCAACTTAATCGGTCAATTAGATTCTGAGCAAATTGGCTGTGACAGGCGGACAGACAGACACTTGAGTGATCCCATAAGGGTTCCGTTTTTCCTTTCGAGGCACGGAACCCTAAAAGCATTAGGTACGTTTCCATTGTACGACTTAAACATTATATTTTCGAGTTAATTGAAGGAAGCAGTAATCCACACCTTTATTACCCTTTTCCACCACCCCGTTAGGATGATTTTTTAAAAATCTTGAAATATATACCTTTTTATTTTTGCTTTTAAGTATTAAAATTAAATTAAATTTATCCTAACTTAATATTATAAATGCTTATAAATTGTTTGTTACCTTTTCACGCCTAAACCACAGAACTGATCACCCTGAAATTTTGCATATACCTACCTTTCATTACCAAAAAAAGTACTGATCCTGAAGAAAACAACAATAACGTTCTTATGATAATAGATGGCGCCACGTGTCTTTCGAATCTGAATTATATTATAATAGAAGCTTTAGAGTTTTTTTAAGTTTTTTTTTTTAAATTTAAGTACCTAATACATTTAGTGAGTCTAGAGTGGAGATAGATCGGTTTTTCATCGTCATAACTACCCCAACTAATATTATAAATGCGAAAGTGTGTTTGTTTGTGCCGCGCTTTATAATTCTTCCATACCAACTTTAACATCCCTATACTCTTCTTAGTGAGGTAGTTTTGAAAACTGATAATGACAAACTTTATTACTTAGGCAAGTATTTGTGCCATGTTTCAACTTCTTGACTGAAAGATTATTTACACCAATTTTCGAGTTTACCAAGCCCCGCAGTAAAAACCTCCCTGTAAAATTGATTACCCTTTTTCACCCCGTTAGGGGTTGATTTTCGAAAAATCCTGTTACACATTATTTTTTATGTTCGGTCTCCAGTACCCTAGTCTTGCCATAAATATTGTCACGAAGAAATTTTTTTTTTTTTTGCAAATAATATTTATTACTTTTACAGTGTGTTAGTTTAATACATAAATATAAAACAATTTAAAATATAAAAAGCTTATTCGAAGTGGTCTCCATTGGCTGCAATACAGTCCTTTAAACGTTGAGGCCAGTTATATAGAAGCACGCACTCTTTCCATGGGAAAATTCTTCACTGCCAATCGTATGGATTGTTTTAGGGACTCCAAATTATCATGGTGTTTAGAGCAAGCCGTACTCTCTAACACTGACCATAAATCATAATCCAGCGGATTAAGATCGGTACTAGACGACGGCCAGTCTTCAGCTCTGATGAAGTCCGAAACGTTCACTTCCAACCAAGACTGCGTGGACCGAGCTTTATGACCCGGCGACGAGTCTTGTTGGAAGGACCATACTTGGTTATTGAACATAGTGTTGTTAAGGGGCCTAACTACCTTCTCAAGAATGGTATCTTGATACACTTGTGGCGATGTTTTGATACCTTTTTCACAAAAATATGGCTCAGTCACTCCTTCATAGCTAACACCCCACCAAACCATCACTGAAGTCGGATAATGCCCACGTTGCGCTCTGTCGAGTAATTGGGAAGCTTCCTTAGAGCTTTGAGCATAAATACGGTAATTTTGTTTGTTAAAATGTTGCTCAATTGTAAAGATTTTCTCATCCGTAAACAAAATTTTTATGTGATCTCCCTTTGCGTACCGCTTCAGTACTTGTTTCGATTTTACCAACCTATTCTTTTTAAATTATCAGTAAAAAAATGACCAGTGCGTCTCTTATAGGCTGCAAGTCCTAAGTCATCTTTTAAAATACGCGACATGGTTCTGGGTGCTATCTTCATCTCCCGAGATAAAATCTTTTGCTTTCGGACAGGATTTCTTCGAACTGCTTTGACCACCTTTTTCGTACGAACACTACGTGGACGGCCAGATCTTTTTCTGTCACAAACAGAGGAGGTCTCATTGTACCTATTAATTGCCCGGTACACAAACATTTGACTAATACGAAGCGTATGGAGAGTTTTAAAAATTGCATTTGGCTCCATACCAACTTTGTGTAATGCAATCACAGCGATTCGGTTCTCTTTATCACCCCACTCCATTTTAATATCGCAGAATATTGTCTATGTATTGGCGCCAAAATTAGAAATCTCAATGAACAATCGTATAAAAATGACATTCCAAATTCAAATGTAAATATCTTTCTTATTTTTAATTGTAACAGTATTTATGGCCAGACTGTGTAAATACTGAGTTTCGAGTTAATCGGACCGCGCGTTAAAAATCCTCTATACAAACTTTGATACCACCCCAATCCACCTTAGGAGTTTAGGAAAACTAAAAATATCAGCTATACAGGGTGTCTGTTTACGGTGTAGCGAAAATTAAGGGTGTGGTACAGACCATCAAACTGAACAACTTTTTCCCGGGGACCAACATCGTAACCATGAAAGAAAAATTTGTCGTCCTATACAAAACTTCAATACCTACATGACCTTATGTATGGGACGACTGATTTTTTTTTCACGTTTACGATGTTGGTCCCCGGGAAAATGTTGTTCAGTTTGATGGTCTGTGCCACATCCTTGATTTTCGCTACACCGTAAACGGACACCCTGTATATAATCTACTTAGGTCAGTACTCGTATTCGTGTCAAGTTTCAAGTCTAGTAACTCAAGGAATAAGATTTTTCATACAATCTTTCTTCCCCTATTTTAGGCTGCCTGTCCACTCAGGTTCGTCTTTGTTGTTTTCGTTTTATTTGTAAGGTTAGGTTTTCTTATTATGATGTTAGTTTGTTATTGGTCTGAGGCTTTTTAAGTCAATTGGGTATTTTTGTATTATGATGAGTTTGTCGATATACGGGTATTGTGTTCATTTTATTTGTAGATCCGCGGGGCAAGTTCGAAACACACTATAAATCAGAATCGGTTTCATTTTCACAGTTCAACAACATTCATTGTGTTATTTACGCTGTCGAGCAGACACATTTTTCGACCATAAATGATGCAGTAATTAGCAATTAGCTTCAAAATGATTCAGATTTCGATTGATAGTGTGTGTTAAGTAGGGTGCAGGTTTGTCTTAGTTTATTAGTAACTGGGATATTAATGTTACTGTGATTATGAAAGCGTTTTAAACGCGACTGTACCATGCGCGCGGTCACATGGTACCTAGCGAATGAAATGTGCGTGCGTCGCGCTCGCATGTACAACTTCATGCGTGATCGCAGCCGCGTCACGTTTACCATCTCCTATTTTAGCTATTATTATTACGCACAGGCCGTAGGATGGATAGCTTTCATGATATATATATATATATATATATATATAAGAAGGAAGCTGGGGTGACGTCACTCCAGCTATAACACACTCCAGCGCGGGAGAAGTTATTTGATAATTTCCCACCCAAAAAAAAAAGCTATAACACACTAAACGGCTCATATTAACGAAATTTTTGTGGCAGCTAAATTGTTTTACCTTAGTGATTTATGAAAAGACACTCACGGGTAATAATAATAACGTCGATAAGAAATCGCTCAATATCCCTCCAACTTTGATGTGCGTGGGCTTCTTTTGTCCGTCTTCTAATATATAATCCGGTATGTCAGGTATCAAACCAATGAGTGCTTTGAAGTTGGCTTCCGCTACAAACAGAACTATGAACTTAGGTAGTGATGCAACGAATACGAATATTTTCGTATTCGCCAAATACTTCAATGACGTTCGTAATTGTCGACTTCCTAGAAATGCCATACCTATACGTATTGCGTTGCGAATGCGTCCGAGTTGACAGAGGAGATTCATTTATAAAATCATAAAACTTTCTTAATAATTCTGGCGACCTTTTCGTTTGTGTTTGTAACTAAGTTGGCGTGGGCACGTATTTAGCCAAGCTATTTTCAACAGCAGGAAATATACAGACAGAAAAAAGGAATCGTTTGTCGCCCAAAAACTGGCAACTATCGTTTTTTTAAATAAAAATTTACCTGTAGTTAATTTTAATTATTATATTACGTGTTAATATTTATTTTGCTTAGCGTGTTTAATTTCTTTTCACTTTTTTGACTAATAATTGCGTGCAGCTATAGTAGAATAGTAGAATCAGGTATTCGTATTCGGCGAATAGTATTGGGTTGGCTAATAAGTAATGAGCGGCATACAACTATTTTATTTGTATTTATTTATTAAATGAATAATTGTTAATCATTAATAATATATTCACCGTCGTTTTCTACTACCATTCGCCATCGATCTGACAAAGAGTGAATTGCGTCCGCATAGAACTTCGTTGGTTTTGAATTGAAGAAGTCATCTATGTATTGTTTCAAGTGTGGTTCATCGTCAAAGCTTTTTTTCCCGTAAATTATTACTACGTGATCGGAACAAGCTGAAATCAGTTGGTGCCCTATATAATACCCCACCCTCCATAAGGTGGGGTATTATTTCCCAATTAAGCTCCAATAGTTTTAGCCTGGTACTCTTAGCAATATGTGGCCGGGCATTGTCGTGCAGGAAAATATTTTGTCGTGTTGTGGACGTTTGCGATGGATGTCAAGCTTCAGTTTTTCGAGTTGATCACAATATACTGTTGCTGTAATCGTAGTATTAGTAGGAAGGAATTCCCAGCTTATTACTCCATGTATACCCCACCAGACAAAAATATTACCTTGCGAGGATGAAGATCACCTTTTGACGTTGGTTTTCCCTGTTCTTTCCATCCCAGCCACTGGCGCTTGCGTGTGTGATTAACAAAGAGAACCCACTTTTCATCTCCAGTGACAAGATGATTCTAAACAATTAAATGTGCGGCGGAAAGATAACAAGTTGTACACAAATCTCTGCTCGGTAGATCAGCTGATCTTTACTTAATTGATGGGGTACCTAAACATTATATTTGTAAGTCTTTCCCAAACCATGTAAATGATTTTCTATGGTGCCTTGAGAGCACTCGAGCTGAACAGTCAAATCGCGTGTAGTTCTTCGAGGATCTTCTTCGATTAATAGTTTTAATTTATCGATATCTATTTCCACGGGGCGCCCAGACTTTGGTTGATCGGTTAAGGAAAAATCGTTATTGCGAAACCGTTGGAACCAGCGCTTTGCTGTTGCTTCGGAGATTGCATCGTGAGCTATCCTTTGACATATATTACGTGTAGCTTCTGCAGAATGCCCAGATTGAAACTCATATAATAAACAATGTCGTACGTGGGTTTTAATATCACTCATTTCTTTGTGAACTTTAACACATTCTCTGCTGAATTCTTTATGCAAACGCTTCTTTATGCTACACCCTTACCGACCCTTTTTTTTTACGATGTTTTCGAAACAATAGAGATGCACAACGAACACACATGTGCGCCGCGCCGCACTCAAAGAAAGTTATGAAAACGCGCATGTGTGTCTGCCGCACTGAATGTGTTAACGCACTAACAGCCAAACTATCAATAACGCGCATGAGCGCGACTCGCTCTTTATATATCCTCTGCTACAGAACGTTCTCGAACCTTTCCGAAAATTCTAGAAATTATAAACTAAAACGCTCATTACTTATTAGCCAACCCGATACAATCGGTATTTGTATTCGTAAAAGTAGTATTCATTGCATCATTAGTAATAGGGATAGAATAATAATAATAATAATAACCTGCGACATTATTCACACACGGTCATCTGATCCCAAACTAAGCAGAGCTTGTACTATGGAAACCAGATAACTGATATACTACATACACTACTTTTTTTTGTAAATACATACCTACTTATATAGATAATTACACCCAGACTCAGGACAAACAGACATGTTCATGCACACAAATGTTTGTCCTGGATGGGAATCGAACCCACGATATGTCGAACAACAAAAGTTGCAAGTTCGAAAGCTATCGTTCGATTTTGAACAGAAACGCCTCGTCAATTTCACAGAAGAACTCATAACACATGAACTCATAACAATGATTGTTTGTTCAGGATGCTTTAACCACATGCCTTACAAGCGGTTTTTGTTCAGGGTCAGATATCTGGAAGGACACACGTCCTCGTAACTGGGCAATTACGGCGCAAACCATAACTGAGCAGCCTATTTGGAAAACACTGAATCGATTGCGTACCAAAGTAGGCCGCTGCAAACATTATTTGGCGAAATGGGGCATTATCGATTTATCCATCATGCAGTACAAGTGCAGTGCTCCTGAACAGACTATGCCCCATGTTCACCTGCCTTCACCTGCACCCTTGACGATCTGAAAAACGTCTCTGACGCCGCAGTAAATGTGTCCACCTTCTAGCTAGGCCCAAACAGTATAAGTTACAATGTACATCAGAACGTTCGGCCAATCGAGGTAGAGAGCTGGCTGCCAGTTTTTAGTGACGAATTTGTGACGCATAAAGATGCCAGCCAAATAATTTGTGACAGAACAGTTCGAAAGTTAGAAGCGATTATGTGTGGCCGTACGGTCTGATATCAGAATGTTCGCCCAACCTGAATCTCCATAACTGAGGACCTTAAAGAAACTGTTACTGAATAGAGATTAAGTGACGATTTTGTGACAAACAACCACTGCTTTACTTTTACTCGTAATGCCACCGGTTAAAAGTAAAATGAATTTTAATTCCCGCAACATCAGGCCGTTCGGCCAACGTGATCTCCATAATTGAGGACCGGAGAGAAACTGTTAATGAATAAAGATTTAGTCACCTTATTAACTATTTCAACGTGTTTTGTTTAAGTACCTAGGTACTCGATAAATACTTGTTTTGTTCCAACGGAACAAGTGCCTATTTATCGAGTATTCTAATACTTACATGGTCATCCTATTTCAGTCGCCGTCCGCCATGGTGGCATATGATGATCTTGAATCAATAAAAATACTGTCACCATTGTACTGAAAACCTGCAGAGCGGTTATCTATTCTCGACGACTGCAACACATCAGGGGTTTTCGAGTCTTCTAAACTTCTTCGTTGCGAAGGAATCGATACCTACATTAAGTAGGTATCGATTCCTTCGCAACGAAGAAGTCAATGTTTTGAAGCCAATGTTTTGAGGTTATAATATGTTCCATTTTCAATTTACTATTGAATGAGGCCGTCACGAATAAAAATAAAGCAATAAACATTAATTTAATTTCACTGTCGTCACTAAATCTTTATTCATTGACGGTTTCTCTAAGCTTCTTCGTTGTGGAGGAATCGATAATCCCTACGTTTTGAGGTTAGAAGTGTAATTTTCAATTTACTATTTAATGGGACCGTCACAAAAAAAAACTAAAGCAGTAAAAATTCGTTTCAGTGTCGTCACTAAATCTTTATTCATTAACAGTTTCTCTCCGGTCCTCAGTTATGGAAGATCACGTTGGCCGAACGGCCTTATGTTGCGGGAATTAAAATTCATTTTACTTTTAACCGGTGGCATTACGAGTAAAAGTAAAGCAGTGGTTGTTTGTCACAAAATCGTCACTAAATCTCTATTCAGTAACAGTTTCTTTAAGGTCCTCAGTTATGGAGATTCAGGTTGGCCGAACGTTCTGATATCAGACTACGGTCTGATATCAGAACGTTCGGCCAACACATAATCACACATAATCGCTTCTAACTTTCGAACTGTTCTATCACAAATTATTTGGCTGGCATCTTTATGCGTCACTAAGAACTGGAGTAGCAGTCAGCTCTCTACCTCGATTGGCCGAACGTTCTGATGTATATAAGTTACATAGTTGCTGTCAAAATGAAAAAGAAAGCAGCAGTACCTACCTTGTCCAATACAATTGTTGAGAAGCGCGACCTGTCCCGAGAGTAGGTACAGCTGCGTCTTGGTGAGCGTGCAGTGCAGCGAGGGCACTGTCACGAAGCAGTAGGCGGCGCACGCACGCTGCAGCCACTTGCCTCGCGTCGGACTTGCGCGGGCCGCCAGCGTGTTTACAGCCTAAATAAGACAAAACAGTAACATTTATACTATGACTTGCCCTAGACAGGTACTGCCACGACGACGAGTCGAGATACTAGCTGTGTTTACCAAATTAAGGCAAATGCAAGCACAGCATTCACGGATTCCTTCCGAACCGCTCAACCACGTCTGATCTACTGAACATTACTACACTCATAGCCAAAAATATTAACGACAAAAAGCAGATCGATGTAGCCTATTTTGACTTCCAGAAGGTCTTTGACCGGGTCGACAACGACATACTTCTAAGTAAACTGGCACTGGCAGGTTTCTCTGTAACATCTCTAAAATTCTTTGCGAACTATCTGCGCGACTGCTAGCAATTTGTAACATACAAAAATGCCAATTCGGAGCGCTACTCGGTCACGTCTGGCATAGGGCAGGGCACTAACCTCGGGGCCCTTCTTTTTCTAATAGTAGTTAACGATCTTCCCACATAAGTAAAACACTCCTCAGTCTTAATATATGCTGATGATGTCAAAGTTGCTCTTCCAGTTGCTAACTCTAGCGATACGGCCGCACTTCAACTCGACATCGACAACATTCACATTTGGAGCACCATAAACAACCTCAACCTAAACATTAGTAAGTGCGCGGTCATGACCTACTCAAAAGCTACTCGTACACAACCTATACACTTACGTCTACACTATGAACAATGAGCCCCTGAAACGCGTTTCAACCGTACGCGATCTGGGTACTCATTTTGATCCACACCTTACATTTAACCAGCACATAATACAGACCTGCAACAAATCCCGAAAAAACTTAAGTTTTGTCTTGCGCCAGGTCAAAATATTCAATAATCGTCAAGCCATAACCATACTGTACAACTCCTTTATCCGCAGTTTGCTGGGGACTAACAGTTCAATCTGGAACCCCCATGAACAAGTGTATACACTGGTCATCGAAAAGGTTCAGAAGTCTTTTGTCCGCTACCTCTACTTAAAACTTTATGGATATTACCCCTATATGTACCCAACATCATTTGTGCTAGGTATGGTGGGATACCAAAGTTTAGAAGTAAGGATAAATCTTAGTCTGGTAAAATATTTCTTCCGCCTAATTCGTGGTACCCACATCAATTCCTCCTTACTACAACACATCTCTTTTAACATCCCACTACCCATTAGTCACACACTTCGCCCTCGCCAACGACCCCTATTCTCAATACCTGAAACCAGTACCATAACCCTTAAGACCAGTCCATTGTACCTAGCCCTCACCCTTATTAACAACATTATGCTATATGATGAATCCTCAGATGTCTTCGCGAGTACTGAACTGAGATTCCTGAACACTGCTACTCGATACCTGGAGTCCATTACCACTCCCAGTACAATCTCCTTGGAGTAAATAAATTAAATTGTGTGTTTTGTTATTAATAATTTTATTCCAATTTTTTTCCCATATCTGTATAATTTTGTCTAATTTTATCTCATTTTTAATATTATCTCATTTTTACTAACTTTGTGTAATCTTAAGTAATTTAATCTTATTTTGTTTTTATGTATTTTAATTTTTATATAATTTTATGATTGTGTATTACTAATAAGGACCTATAACTTGAATGTGTGGTGCAAACTGTAAATATAAGTTGGGTATTAATAAATAAATAAATAAAAATAAAGCATGGCAAGTGCCAGCGCATGGGCTACTAAAATGTGAACCAGGGTCACATGCTGCCTACCAAGGCAGCCATGAGACGTAAGTTCAAGCGCCCAGGTGAACTATAGCTAATAGCGAGACAACCGAGAGACCAGACAAGTGCGAGTAGGACTCGCGCCCTGAGGGTTCTCTCTCAAAGTAGTGCCCGGCTGCCTGCATCGTCAGTCAAGTGACACGGCCTATGAATTTCCAATTCCGGATTGAAAGACAAACTTGGTTGAAAAAAAAAAATGTTTCTCCCATACATCGCTCTACATCACGGTCGATGCTCCAACTGCAAATATGTGAATTTGTAATCGCAAAACTAATACTTTTATGTGAAATAAATACATTGTCATGGTATGGGCATGTAATGCGGAGGAATGAGGAAAAAAATATCGTGAGGAAAGTTTTGAGGCCAAAGAAACGATGAATGGACTGTGTAAAAGATAATAATTATGGCTAGAAAGGGACGACTACTGCCATGGCGGTTAATAGAGAAGTATGGAAGAAAAATACATGATGCGCCGACCCCAAATAAATTGGGATATGGGCAACAGAATAATGATGAACAACAACAACAACAATTTACAATAATATAACAATTTTCATTATGTTTCCTTAGCTTGTTCTGTAGACCAGCTTATAATTTTTACACTCCTGCGACACAGGCCTCCTCTCTGTGAGAGGGAGTGGGCAGTGCTCCACCACGCGGGCCCAGTGCGGGTTGGTAGATGTCACATGTCTTCGAATTTTTGGTTCTAGGACGGAGAACAGTCAGTGGTGATGAAATAATTTACACAAAGTAAAGCGCCTGTCTAGATTCGAACTTACGACCTTCAACTCGCAAGTCGCAGCCGTTAGCACTGAGCCACCTTTGAGACCTTCTTGCCAAATTTCAAGTTGCTAGGTCAGCAGGAAGTACCCCCTCAGGTTTTTAAAAGTGAGATAATCATCAAAATATGTGACGTACTCATTGGAACGCGTTGTGCACCCTGCAAAATAACTTGCACCGGTCAGTGCCAGCCATAGGGTCTCATTACGGTAAGACTCCACCAAACGAGAAAATCCTCGCGGATGCTCGAGCACTTTTTAAATTTCACTGAATAAGTAACTACAGCCTTGGCCAAAAGTATTGAGAACCCATGATATCTTTCAGTTTTATGCGGAGTATCAAATAGAAATAAAACAAAACGTTTTATATGGGTTTATTTTACTATTTATTAATAGAAAATTAATATTTTGTGGGTCCACCCTTTGCCTTAATTACGGCAGAAATTCTTTTTGGTAAAGAGTTAACAAGTTTTTTACAGTCGTCAACAGTAATCGAGTTCCATTCTAGGCGCAGGCAGCGTTTTAAACCTTCTTTGTTGTTAATTTTGTGGCGCCTAACCCTGCGCTTTAATAAACCCCATAAATGTTCTATGGGGTTCAGATCTGGAGACTGAGCTGGCCAGTCAAGCAGTTCCGTGTTATTTTCCCGAAACCATCTCATAGTGCGTGCAGATTTGTGGCATGGCGCGTTATCCTGCTGGAATTTGACACCATCCATATTCGTGTCGCCAAAAAGTTTCGTGAATGAAGGCAGTAATGCAGTTTCTAGTACATTTATGTACTTAGTAGAGACCATGCGACCCTCACACACGAACAATTCGCCAACTCCAGAATCGGTCATGCAACCCCAGACCATTATGCTGCCTCCACCGTGTTTAACGGTGGGGATCACACACTCTGGCTTAAATTCTTCGCCCACACGGCGACGCACAAAGGTCACACCAGGTGTACCAAAAATCTGCAATAAAGAGAAAAATATTGAGTTCCGTAAAACTAAAATAAATTCAATTATGCGTTTGGTTTTTAAAACATTTTATAAAATTGTATCAGGGCATTAAATTGACTTACTCACCTCAAAGTTTGATTCGTCTGACCAAACAACATTTGACCAATCTTCAGCGGTGAAAGTTCGGTGTTTTAAAGCCCATTTCAATCGAGCTTTTTTGTTGTTATCGGAGAGCCATGGCTTCTTCCTAGCTTTACAGCCTTTCAGACCAGCTTCTTGAAGTCTTCTGCGAGTAGTTCGAGCAGAAATTGGCTTCTTAATTTGTTCCGACAACTCAGCAGCGAGCTCTGAAGATGTTTTTTTCCTATTTCTTAACGACTCTCTCAGTAACTGACGATCTTGACGGTCTGTGGTGATGCGTTTGCGCCCGGTTCTCGGTCTATTTTCATGTGATCCGGTAGTAGAGAATCGCTGAATAGCATATTGCACGGATCGGCGCGAACATTTCACAGTTTTAGAAATCTCTACTTGTGATTTCCCTTGCTCATACAGAAGCTGTATCTGCACACGTTTTTCTAAAGAAAGTTCGTTTTGTTTTGGCATATTGCAACGATAACACTTAAAACTTCTGAAATAAAATACAAAAGGCGCACTAGATCACTGGATGTGTTCACAACGAGCGATGGTAGCGAACTGATAAATAAATACAAAAATTGTAAAAAACACATTTTATTGCACCCAGGTGTTTTATTGCTAGCTGTGCGGCGTGGGTCATTGTTTAAACCTTTGTAAATGGCCGACAAAAAAATTCTTCAACAATAGATTTGGTTTACTCCCATACTTTCCGTGAACGAGCGAAATTTGTAAGGTGCTCATTACTTTTGGCCAAGGCTGTATATCAATATTGACTTAGTATAATAAAATTCGAAGCAGATATCACGCCTGACATCTGCGTCGAATTTTATATTAAAGTCAATAGTGATACAGTTACTAAACTTATGAAATGAAATTAAAAAAGTGCTCGAGCATCCGCTAGGATTTCTTCGTTTGGTGGAAACTGACCCGTAAACTACACGAAAAATCGACGACCGTGGGTGGTGCATTCGATATGCAGTCAGCAGCGTACGGACCCTCCTATCCAGGGCGTCGAGTTCGGTCTGAGTCCATTTGAGTATACCAAAAGAGTACATCAGAACCGGCGAGAGTTGGGTTCCCACGGATTCCACAATCTCCCCACGCTTTACATGCATGACCGCACATTCGTCCACACCAAATTCCATCCTGATGGCGCTACTAAAAGTTTCGGTAACTTTCATTAGTTCCATCAGTTGCAAATTGTTGGGGGCAAAGAGTTTTAGGTCATCTATGTAGAGGAGGTGAGATATAACCTGACCACCTCTCCTCAGCCGATAGCCTAGACCTGAATCCTCTAGCAGTGTGCTTAGAAGATTCAAGGCTAAGCAGAACCAAATCGGACTCAAACTATCGCCCTGAAATATGCCTCGCTCGATCCTTATCGGTTCGCTATTCCTCTGGATATTTCGACATCCTGGATAGCGAAGGATCGTCCTCCATTGCCCCATACACGACATCAGGAAGGTGCGCAGAGTTGCATCTACTTATACAATTCCAGCACCCTCATGAGCCATGTATGTGGTACCGAGTCATAGGCCTTCTTATAATTTATCCAACATGTCGACAGATCCTTTCGGAGACGACGAACCTGTTGGCTAATGGTCATATCAATGAGGAGTAGCTCCTTAGTACCGTGGGACCCATTCCTACATCCATTTTGAGAGGCAGACCTAATGCGAGTTGGTGTCTATATGTTTGTTAATTTTAGCTCTCAAAATGGATGTAAAATCTTTGTAGACCGTCGGTAAACATGTGATCGGTCTATTTATAATTATTATTATTATAAAGGACATTGAGTAGGCCGCATAAAGTACTCAAACTGATAACGCATAAAGAACTCAGACTATATTAGTACCGAAATTTTTCCTTACTAACTTTGACACCCCCTAAATCCTCTGTGAGGGGTTGTTTTAGAAAACTTAAAGACTCGATCTTTATTATTTACTGAGGCAAATCTAGCCAAATTTCAAGTTTATTAACCAAATAAATGAGATTTTTCATACAAACAATATTTTGGCCCCTTTAACCCCTTCTTAGCACTCCCCCTACATTGTAAAAGGAAGTTATGTGCAAAATGTCACGTTCCTAGCCTCAGTAGATTCCCTCCCTTGGAGCTTTAAAAAAAATGAAGCTTTTAAGTCAACGCAATAAAAAAAAATACTGGCAACTATGCAACATGTTTTGATTCTCGCAAATAAACCTAAACCTATCCCGTAGACCTAGAATCATGAAATTTGGCAAGAACCAAGGTCTCACAACATAACTAAAGGAAAAAGTCCGAAAATGTTGATTTCTAGTAAGTAATTTCGATTGCGTTCGCGTTGAATCGCCCACGTAGGACAAGGGGTTAGATAAATGCAGTTGGAGAATTGACCGTGACGTGTATTTATGTATGGGAGAACCAGTTTTTCAACAACAATGTTAAGCTTGTTTTCGGGATAAATTCATCCCAACTACGGAACCTTATATTGTGCGTGGTACGACACGCACTTGGCTGTTTTTTTTTGTTATTATTATTAGTAGGATATTAAAATAATGATTATTAAGAGTAATGATTTTCTTTATTTTACCACGTTTTCACAAAAAAATAAATAAAGGAAGATTTAAAAAAAAAAAAAACTGAGTACTGTAACCAGTAACCTGTGTCTACCTCACTGTATTTTTTTAAGTTTCCTTTATTTTTACGTGTGATCGGTAATTTTCTTCACGTATTACCATTTCTGTCTGAAATAGTAATATGCAGAAAAATATATTACCAAGAAATTGAGTTATTAAAACCGTGGTAAAATAAAGGAAATAGTTACATAATAAAAATAATAATCGTGATGGTGGGGCTTGCGGGCTCCGAACTTTAGGTCTGTGCCAGTAGAATTTACTTTGCCGAAACGGTGTTTGATCGGTAATTTTCTTCACGTTTTCCCATTTCTGTCTGAAATAGTAATATGCAGAAAAATATATTACCAAGAAATTGAGTTATTAAAAACGTGGTAAAATAAAGGAAATCGTTACATAATAAAAATAATAAACGTCGTGGTGGGGCTTGCGCGCTCCGAACTTTAGGTCTGTGGTAGAATTTACTTTGCCGGAACGGGTCTAGGATGAGGAGCCAGACCAAGAGAGATTCAAAAACCCGCAGGGCAGTATGTGGCGAGCTGTTGGGCAGTAGCGACCCCACGGACCCTATCTCCCGGGAGAAATCTTGTCCTCATCTCTGGTTTGCCTTTATTGGCTGGCTGGAGTGAACACTGACGAGGAACAGAGCTCCTACCTCTTTCTTGCCTTTATTGGCCGGTTTGAGTGGAAATTCGCAAGAGCAAACGTTCTCGGAGGAAGGAAGTATTCCAGTAAGGTGCTGGTAGGGATCTCGACTGTATTTCCGGGATTGTTCTGATAGCCGTGGAATACCTCTCCACTCCTCAAGCACCTCAGGAAGTGTTGCCCCTTTGACGCTACGTCACTATGTGCTAGCGGCCGTTTCCGGGGGCCTATTATTGAGTGTGCAAGTCACCCCCTGCCATTTTATCCGTGTATAATATATAACATTGGTCAGGCAGGTGACATAATTCTTCCATAGTTCCAGTTACCCAATCCACTTTAGCCACCCAAACCCGTAGCCCAAAATGTTTTGTTTCCACGTACAACAATAGTCTTGCACCAACCGGGGGTTGTCCTTGGGTGCACTTGCATAGTGCATACAGGGATAATCGTTGGTTGGTGCCTCCTCATCATTTAAAATTATCTAAGGGGCCTTTGCGAGTTGGCTTCGACCCCTCGTACGCGTTCCAAAGGTCCGGGACCCCAGGGTCCTGAGATATGTCAACAAATAATAATATTAAGCAACAAAAAAATATATAACTCTGTCTGTGTAAAAAATATAATAGTCTTGTCTTATTGCTCGAAGAGTGAATATTTGCAGTCATATCAAGACACTAGCGACCCACCCTTATGCCTTGAGTGTGCGAAGACGTTTTGCGAGCTCGGCTCGGATTACAAACGGACACTCTCTTGGATTCTAGGACGGCACTGAAATTTTTTCGCGCGCTTACTCGAATTGAAAACAAAATACGGGAGATTACCGCTCCATACTAAAATGTACGGGGAACGGAAAACAATTTGCGTAAAAAATTAATAATGTTGAGACCTAAAGTACTATCATATGGTTTGATTTATTAGAATAATAAAATGGTGGACGTCATATGCATACTTTCCTGTCACGATTTTATCGAAAAGATTTTTTATATATTCCTTTAAAATTAGGTAAATAGTGCAAATAGAAAAGGTCGATTTAGATGTTTTTGGTAACATTAAGTTTTTTTATTTATTTTGTAAATATCTCGCAGTGAAACTGTAGTCATATCTATTTAGGTTCTTCATAAAAAAAATTCTGTAATTCAATGCGGTGAATTTTTAGAAATTTCAAAAACTGTATGTGCGTTTTCAGGTGTCTCTCCTCTTAAACATAACTGGCGAAATGTGGGTGTACTAT
The DNA here is from genome assembly GCA_948252095.1 of Dicycla oo. Taxonomy (NCBI): domain Eukaryota; kingdom Metazoa; phylum Arthropoda; class Insecta; order Lepidoptera; family Noctuidae; genus Dicycla; species Dicycla oo. The sequence goes on from OX411718.1 coordinate 16,476,436, forward strand.
AGGTACACCTGTGCCCGATCCTCCGGGGAATACAGGCGTTATGTATGTATGTTTATATTCCGCTTGGCCTATGAATTTTAAACTTTGTATATTCATTCAGTTTCATTATCATCATTTGCCTAGCCTTTTCCCAACTATGTTGGGGTTGGCTCCAGTCTAACTGGATACATGGAGCGACTATCTGACCTTCACAACCCAGTAACTGGGTAATACCGATACGTTACCCCTTGGTATATTCGTTCTGTTTGATGACAATATATTTATTTGGTAGAAGCGACATGAAAAGAAGCTTTTTTTTTTAAATTATGTGTTTATTATACTTACATGTACCAAAGTAATGAGTACGGCGTCAAGCTTGATGAACGAAGAACGACATTCCACGTAGAAGTTCAGCTGCCTTTCGAGATCATCTTGATACGTAACCGCTTGTATGAATTTGTTAATCAGCTCGCCGCAGATTTTACTCTCGTCTTCAACAGTTACCGCACTGAAACATACATAACGTTAATAGGACATGCATGCTTGTACCCCGTAGTTCGTCTGCGGCCGGAATTAGGAACTAACAGTGAACGAAAATAAGCATGGAAGCATTCCTAGCTCTAAAAAATGACCCAACGCAGATTGCGCTGCGGTAGGCGGGGCTTTCCGATTGCGCTGCTCACGTGTTTAGTTCGTCCGCAGTAGGCAACAGCGGCGGTCGACTTATTATTTACCGGTTTTTGCGTGTTAAATGTTTAGAAATGCCTTCCTGTGCAGTGAAGTGGTGTATAAATCAATCACATTTGCATAAAAAGAATGCTGGAATTTGTTTTCACGTGTAAGTACATCGCTATTTATTCTATTTCTATTAAAAATTAAGTCGGAATGATCATGTCATGAATTATGACATGAAGCCTACGGGGATGGTGTTATGCCAACCAAAACATTTATTTTGTACCTGATAATAATGAAAAATTTTATTATCTATTTTGATTACAATCACACCGGTTTTTTCTATGGGGACGGCAATGTGCATAATGTACAAGTTATTGTAGATACATAAAAGTTCCTGTTCTCAATTGTACCAGTTCAACTGTGATCAGTGGCGTGCACTCCATACATGCAAATAAGCACTGCATACCCTGTAGTGCCATACACACATGCCCATCTAATTGAAAATGATAAATAACTATAGTTCAAAAAAAAAAATCTAACTTATTCGCCATTCACACATACCCACATTCGCTTCCAGTGTTTACAGCGCGATTTACGCGCCAACTATCGCAAGCGCAGTGAGTGAGTGAGCAAAAGCATTATTACGACGTGCTTATTGTTCATATAACGCAAGATTTGGAATATCGTGGAGTACACAGCAAAAATGTGTCTGTGTGCGTGAAAACGTTTGCGCGTGTTCGACATTTGGAAACACTGCTTTTATTGCAAACCGTCCAAATTGAGAAGCCGTAAAAGAACCGCCTAATTGTTGATTGCAAAGGGTTGACATTTTTTAGTCGGATTGGCCAAATGACCGACTAATTCATTCGTTCGTATTAGTTCGGAACGTAATTGCAAAGTTTTTTCGCCATATTGTTTATGTTATTCTCGGCGCCAGTGATTGACTGTCTAAGTGATTATTTAGTAAGTTTATTGTAAAAAATGTAAAATTATACCTGCGAGTCCTGTGCTGGCGAAGTGTGTTTAAATTAATTAAAATCTGCAGCGTTTTCGACGTTATCTTTTGAGGAAAAATTTAAATTGATTGCAGTGTGTGGGTTGGATTTATCTAAAAAAAAAGTAATGCTGCTAGTCGTTACTTTCATGAAAACTTTTATGATAATTATCACTGGCTAACAGGTTGTGTATGTACTCACAAACATATTGTACTGTTTTCCTTGCATTTTGTTTACACACCAAGATAAAAAGAATGTTTGAACCTATAACGGATTAATTTTCACAATGCGGCTGCTAAACACGATTCTTCAGAAAAACATCTGGAATCCTGCTTGAAGTTCCAAACTTTTGGTAAAGGTAGAATAGAGACTAGTTTGAATAGCCAGTTTAAGTTAGATATTGAAAGGCGCAACGCGAAAGTTGAGAGAAATAGAAATATTTTCAAACGGTTTATTGATGTAGTTTGTTTTCTTGGTAAACAAGAATTAGCATTCCGTGGTTATGACAAATCCAGGTTGTCTTTTAATAAAGGCAATTTTCTAGAAATTGTAGATTTGTTAGCTAAATATGATGGAAATTTGGAAACCCACTTACAATCAACATCGGGTGGCTCATTCACGGGGTTATCGAATAGGACCTAAAATGATTTAATTTCTAGTGTTGCGTCGGTAATTAAATCAAAATTCAGTAGCGCTTCGACCGAACGATCATTCTCTAGTCTAAAACGAATTCATACATATTTACGAAACACACAGGGCCAAAACAGACTCACAGATTTGTCTATGATTGCAATTGGAAAAGAACTTTTAGTATAACGATGTAGCAGTTTTTACGACGACGTTTTGCAAAACTATCTGAAAAAAAGATAGGCGCGTCGATTTGATTTATAAACATTAACTTGTAGAAAGTAATCAGTTAACATTAAAGTAGTAATTTATTTTGAATTAAAATTCATTTGCGCAAAGAAAAAAAAATAAACATCCTACGGCCTTTTTAAATGCCACTTTGCATATCATATAAGTGTCACTTATTTAGATATTCATAGTGGTCGCAAACAAACGTCATGCGAAGCCAAAGGCTCCTGTGGTAAAGTAAAACTCAGGTAGGGTAGGTAGTCCTAGTCGTTGGGCCACCGACAGCAACAAGCTGAAACTGTTAAGTATTTTTTTAGCTGTGCATACCTTGTCTGGAATCTCTGTGCACGCCACTGACTGTGATGTATTTTCAACAATGCTAGATTCAAATACGCAATTGCCAGATGCGATTGAGCACATAATTGGATGTATATTTCCGGGTTCGTAGCAAAAAAGCTAAAATCCAAAATTAATTGCGAAGAATGGAAGGAATGTTTATTTGCAGGCGAAAAACTGTATTTTCACCGATTAATATGTCTTAAAGACTTTGGTGGATTGGCGTAACTTTGTTTAAAGTATGCTACCTTTCTGAGTGTGTCATACGAAATATTATGAAAGTTCAATCACGAAAATTTTTAACCAGCAATCATAATCTGACTGTAATATCAAACAAATGCTTTCAATATGTGACCAGCTATAATGACATATTTAACTTTTTTTAAAAGCACCTTACTGATATCCCACCCCACGACATACCGTTTATCAAAAGCATTATTGAAGAATTCCTTAAAATTCATTTGCATTATATTGCTAAAAATGATTCCCTCATCACGGCAGAAATTAAATAAACTTACAATTTTCCGAGATAATAGTCAAATTTCAAAATAAACTAATATCTTTGGGATTTACGTTATTATGTAATGATAACACTGATCCATCCTAACTTAATATTATAAATGCGAAAGTAAGATTGTTTGTTTGTTTGTTACCTTTTCACGCCTAAATCACTGAACCGATCATCCTGTAATTTTGCATAAACGTTGTCAGGTGTACAGACACGGACATAGGGTACCTTTCATCCCAAAAAAAGTACTGTTCCCAGGGAAAACAACAATAACGATCGTATGATAATAGATGGCGCCTCATGTCTTTCGAATCATGATTGTATATTATAGAAACTTTAGTAGTGTGTTAAGAGCTTTTTTATTTATGTGCCTAATATATTTTGTGAGTCTAGGGTGTCGATAGACCGGTTTTTCATCCTCCTAACTATCCAAACTAATATTATAAATGCGAAAATGTGTTTGTTTCTTTGTTGATTACGGTTTCACGCTAAAACGGCTGAACAGATTTGGATGAAATTTGGCACATGGGTAGACCATGACCTGGAGAACGACATAGGCTACTATTCATCCTGGATCGCAGACGAAGTCGCGGGCAACAGTAATAAATAATAAGCAGTGATACAGGGCAATTTTTAAATCACTAGCTAAATTTTCACCCATGAATATGAACGACGTTCATTATGGGTCTAAATCTAAAAACACAAAAAAAAAATCTGCTGTTTCAACATTGTGCTCGAGTAGCTGATTTTTTTCGTGATTTCAGAGTTTTTCCCATATTGAAAGTTATTCATATTCATGGGTAGAACCGCCTGAAAAATTTAGCTAGTGATTTAAAGTTTTCCCTGTATAATGTTATTTGGCAATATAATACGAAATAATAAGTATAAAAACTGATATTATTGTATAGATACCTAAATTGTGAATATTAATAAATTGAAAACAGACCACACATTTTTTTATTTACCTCATAATTTTTGCATACATATTATGTACATTACTCCCTAAATACTGCTCTATTCACAGAGCTTAGAACAACTTACTGTTGCATTATAGTTCAAAAAAAATATATTTTATGATACGATTAATTATTTGCGTTGCACCATCTTACATAAAACATCCCTAGCAACGGATGATGAGCGTAGTGGCGTCGAAGAAATGTCGTTAGCGGCCTATACGTTAGGTGCTAATTTAAACCCAAAGTATCGGGAAATAAGGTCAATTTTTAACTGTGCCTGGCTGTGCTATGCGGATGGTAATAATATTGTTTGTGTGGTTTGGCGAATCAGCGACGGGGTTTCGATGTTGGAGTTTGTTTGGGATTTTGTGCCAAGATGCGCGCTTAGATCCCTTGAAGTAATGCTTCCATGCTTATTTTCGTTCACAGGGATCTAAGAAAGGCCTATTGCCGTTTCTCAGGTTTATGTTCAAAATGTAGGCTTGTTTTAACACGAGGCCACATGAAATGTATTGTCAGGTCGATAGCGCCCCGTAGCACGCCATATTTCTCTAAAACTCGTTCCAGGGCGCCAGAAGGTTATTCAGTCTAACCCTGATGTACGTTGCGTTCTCCTGCCGCTTGAGAAGTTCTTGTTGTTTAGCGTCCGTAATTGTTATATGTATGTGTTCTGTCGATGCACACTAACCCTGTTGACTTCACTATTGAATTGTTATTTATTTATTTATTTAAACTTACACACTATCTTTACAGGAAGACCCCAATACAATAGTGGTTTGCAAACACACACCAAATAAATTAAAAAGCAACTTACGGCTATTACTTAAAAATCTAAACATTAAAAATACGAAGCACTATAAACTCTATTAAATATACAATATGAAGCCAGACTACAGAATTATATGCTATAAAATCTTAACCTTAAGTATAAAATCAGACTTAACACATAATATTAATATTTAAATATAACTAACAAAGTTCAACAAAACTCTTGCGAATTCACTCAGGTTGTACGAAAATATGTCAATTCTCTCATGCACTTCGTTTAGTACACATACTGTGCGGGTGAGGGGTGTTTTTGACAGCAGGTTGGTTCTGGCAGCAGGCACGGCCAGCAGTGGCGGTCGCCGCCGCCTCCACACGTACCGGTCTGGCACGCACAGCTTCAGGTGACGCAGCACACCCGGGTTATGAGCTACTCCACGCAGGAGCTTTAGCGCATACGCCGCAAGTGTAAATTCCCGGCGCACTCTGAGTTCGTTGTACCCATCCATACCCAGTACAAACAGTGTAGGATACATCATCATCGGGTAAAATGGATAAACCCCATAAAGTTTAAAATACAAGTGTCTTGTAAATTTATTCTGCACTCGCTCCAGCATAACATTGTATTTCGCTTCATGAGGAGCCCAAATCACCGCACTGTGTTCCAAGTGACTCCTTACCAAAGCGTCATAGAGCACCCTAAGCGTAGTAACGTTTGTGAAGTGTGTTTGTGTTGTTAAGATGTAGCTACCGAATCACCAAATTCACCAAATGTTGATGTATCTGTAGCGATCGCAGGGTCCGAAGGAATCTCTACGTACGATATCGTGCGGCTTCTCATTCTGACTGGGGCGATCCGCTTGTGGAAGACCAGCCAAACAGATTCGCTATCGTAAATAGAAACACTTCGTACCTGTGAGGTTTACAGGACTGTTTGATCCAGTAGTGGTGATCGATGTTGTTGTTGTAATCCGGTTCGAAGGACCAAAATGTACTTGCAGTTTGTCCGTACATTGAGATTTAGTACATATGTAGATTGTGGATGGGTACGAATCACACGGCATGTTAACAGGAAATAAAATCACAGTTTTGTGTCCGTTATCGATTGAACCAGTTTATTAGAGAAAACATTAAAATATATTTATACATAAAGTAAGTGAATTGTGGTGGGCGCGACAGCCTATTCAGCGAGTAAATAAATAATCGGCGAATATGCAAATGCTTGTTAAGGTCAAAACTAAAACAATACATTTCATGTGGCTATGCTCGTACATTATTATTTTTATTATTTTTTTGTATTGTATTTTGATTTATTTTAATGTTTTCGTCCTTGGCAAACTTGTTGTACCTACCTAGCTAATCAAGAGGATACCGAGCGCGCAGTGGCGCCCTCATCATTTGTTTGGTTATTTCTTTTATTTTAGAAGGAAAATGCATGTAATTGTGTAGCCTCTGTTGGCGATCCAATAAATTAAAAATAACAAACAAAATCCTTGCAAATGATCATTAATCGGGGCACAAGCTTAACTCAATAACACTTTTCTTGACTGCAACCTGACAGATGTGGCGGTAAAATATAAATAATAGCAAAACAAAAAGTAAGTACTTGATGGAATCGTGTAGGATGCAGCAGAGCCTCATTAAACTGGAGATGACAATGTGGTCCTCAATGTGCACGGAGTTGTATCGTGAGAAGAATACGGACAGCACTGTCTTAGACATCATCGTGCGCGCGCTCGATGTTTGTACCAACTCCACCAGAGGCATGAATGCGTCCTGTAACAAATACATCATTATAGTTCAGTAGCGAAATAAAAATATTATATTAAATAATACTATTGCATGCAAACATTGTTTCATATATAATTTTAACATAAATAATTTTGCGTAATAGACATGCATCGTCAAGGTGGTGAAAGTAGCAACAAATGCGAAAAATGACACACTATCAAGAGTAAACCCATTATTTATGCTGATCTTTGTGCTAAAATTTTAAAAGTTGCATGTTGTAATTACAATAAGTTAGTTCTAAGATGTTATTGCATTGCAGACTGCCTCGTTGCTCGCATACGCTACTGCTGAGCATGAGGTCCTGGGTTTGATTCCTAGGTCAGGCAGACTGTATTGAGTTTTTCCATTAGGAACTCAGTAGCAGCTCTGAACCTCGGAGTCTGGATTTGTGCCCGGTTGATGGCAATAGGCTCGCATCTATTACATGGGACATAAGCACAGCTGGCGAAAAGTACAACCCTTCGGTTACGTTTTATTTTATTGCGTATAATTTTAAAATAATCTAATTTGGAATCCGATAATTATGTTTAGTCCACGATCGTACGGTTAACCGCATATCAATAAAGCTTTGGTTTCCTAGAAAAGCGCTTCCGTCAAAATATAACGGCCGCCATGAAAATCTATCATTTTCACCAGTATTTGACATTATGTCAAACCCCGCTGCCCAAAGAATCGTTAGACACGAGAAAAAGTATCCATACTGGGAGAAGAGCGAGCTCACACATTATTAAATAGTGTTTGCATTGCATGACAATCAAGTGAAGTCACTGCGTCATTCAATGCGAAAACGTCAAAACGAATCAGAAATGCGACTATCTGTTGACGCGGTAGAGTGAATCTAATGACTTAAATATTTGCCACTGCTATCAGTTTCATGAAAGCCGTGGCTGCGGCCATTAGTAGCAGCCACCGCTTTTCTAGGAAACAGCTTAACGCTTAAACACTGAAAACCCTCACTACAATTAGGAAATAAAGTCACTGTCAAATTCAAATTGGTACCAAAGTTGGCTCATGGCTGTATAAATAAACCATTCTAAAAATGAACGCCTCTCCCCAGCGGTTACGCTCACATGCAAAGAAGGTGTATCGACGCAATACACATAATTGTCCTTTGTCATTGGTCACCGGCGAGACATGAAAGTGGGACCACGCATCGATTTCGCCGCAAAAGTACGGTCAACATGTCAACGCAAAAACTACGTGGCTACAAAAACTGTTGAACAAAACTTAACGTCTATAATGGCTCTAATAAAGGAACGACTTGAAATGATTGATTGTACTATGTGGGGAAATACATGTAGACATGTTAGTGATATCGAAAAAACGTATATGAAAAAATTTGACATGGATTTTGAATTCGTTATTAATTAATGTTGAGTCTTATTCTGATGAAAGTGATTAGGTATAGGTATTGATAAATGAATAATTGGTTAATTAATACTGTATTTCATAACGTTTGTTTGTATTGCATAATGTTTTATTACGTATTAGTATATGCTTGAAATAATAATTTCATCATTTATTTCAAGGCAAGAATTCACAAAATATAGGCAGTAGGAATACAGTAAATGAAATAACACATATTAAATAACTACCCTACAAATATAGGCACATCAAAATTTAAACAATAGCACTGATTTTTTTTATGCAAACGGAGGTACCGTTTGCATAAATAAAATCAGTGCTATTGTTTGTACCGACTGACCAAACGCCACACAGCCGGATTTGTTGGCCAACTAGTGTATAAATGAAACGAAGGCGCAACAGAGCGCTGTTGCGCGTTAGCGCACGCTCCCGCCGCCGCCGTACAATGCAGGTACCTGGACTGATCGTACGATTAGTTGATCTCTAAGTGCGGCGACGAGTCCATGTTTACAGTAAAATCGCCGCACGTACAGAAGTAAAATGTTGGAATAAATATTTCCTCTCACACATTAGTATTGTGGAGGGGTGTTCATTTTTAGAATGAATGAATAGAATCTATACAATGCTACCACATGTGAATGCTCTAATTCTATGATCACTAGTAAATATGCATCCTTACCATTAGGAAAAGTTCTTCAACGTCAGGAATGGACTTGAGCATCCTTTTGATAACGAGGTGGAAGTTCCCGGAGAACTCGTCTGCGGGCTTGCCGCACTTGATCATGTAACGTATCGTGCCTCGCAGTATTACGTTCACGTGTTGAGTCTAAAGGGAAATGCAAATACATTATTTAAAAACCATAGTGGGCGATATCGGTAATACGATGTCTGCATTGTGTGAAAGAAGAAACGGCTAGGAAGGGGTGAATACTGAGATGACAGCTGATACACCAGCCTAAAATAAATTGCGATATGAGAAGAAAGATGACGACTGGGCAAACAGAAGTCAACAAGAATTTGTCACAAAAATTAACTTGCACAATGATGAAAATAGAAAGATAATTTGGTGATAAGTAGGTAAATTTAAATTTTGTACCGGCAAAGTTACGCTGTGTAATTGCCGGTACAAAATTTCTAGCCATATTATGTTCTTACTCAAAAGCGTTTGACTAAAAAAAACAAATAATATACCGATAAATGTGTACAGGCGAACTGAAGCCACGGTTCCAACACTTGAAGGAATTGGTTGGTAGATTTCATGCTGCTCGCTATTTTCCACCATGTCTGAATTAACGACTCGGACGCCACCTGGCGATGTGTATCAGCTTTGCACAAATGTTCGCCCAGGGAAGCCAAGACTTCGTTCATCATTACTGTAACATAATAATTTTCATAATTATATAATGTACTTTTGTAGCGTCACAATGTTCCGTTTTTTTATGTACAAACAACAAATGAAAAGAATAAGTACCTTTAGGTAAATACTTCCACGCTGCATGAGACTTGGTACATTTGTGTCTAACTGAACTTATCGCACCTTTATAGACAAACCGTTTCTAAACGAAAATATAAAGTTTCACAGTTTTAAGAAAAAAAAAATGCACGGCTTTTTCGCAATAAGATTTAAGATCATGGTGATTTGAGTCATCTTTTGAGGTGATAATGATGGATATTTATTTACACTGTAATATAAAATTCAGAAAAGTTTTTTTTTTTATAGAACATTGTTAATTATGGTTTTTGAAAAAAATCGTTTAGTAACGGTTTGTCTTTAAAGGCGCAGACCCACTGCGGCGCACGGAGAGGCCGCACACGTGTGTTAAGTTTCGCTTTGCAAGAAAATCTATGTGATTGTGTCCACTGCAATCCACGGACACGTTACCCATCAATTGACGTCATTAGTACATGCGTGGCTTGCTTGAATATGGCGCTCACATAACTCAACGCTGTCAACGCCATGCACGCTGTGCATGCGGTACACACTAAACACGACTATGTACAACTGTATCGCAGCAGTTTTAGAGATACGTGCATAGCCTCTCCGTGCGCCGCGGTGGGCTACGCATGCGTGTATACTGCAGTGGAAACGTAGGCTCACGTTGTCAAACAAATGAATCCACGCAGCTGAAATACGCCGCGTGCCCGTGCATAGCATGCGCCGCGGTAGGTTTACGCCTTCAAGGTGCGATATAATAGGTTCGGGAAAAAGTTTCTTCACATTTTTTAAGAAAATTCAAAACATTTTTTAATATAGTTTATTTACATTTAACTAAAGTATGTAGGTCCCATTTTGTTCGATAACTTTTTGCCATCTTGTAGGTAGGGACATGATCCCATTGCTATAGAAATTTTGGGACTTCTGGTCAAAATACCGCGATAAGTGGTTTTGGCAGTCCTCTCGTGATGTTAACCTGACACTGCCTAAAGAATTCTGAAGAGACCGAAACAGGTGGAAATCTGAAGGTGCAAGGTCAGGACTATACGGCGGATGCATTAACACCTCCCAGCCAAACTCTCTTAATTTTTGCTGAGTGGCTAAAGATGTGTGAGGTCTAGCGTTATCATGATGAAAAACCACACCCCTTCTGTTGATTAATTCCGGCCGCATTCTCTCAACTTCTTGCTTTAATCTCATCAGTTGTTCGCAGTAGAGTTCAGAATCGATGGTCCTGCCTGGTGGTAACAGCTCATAATGAATAATGCCCTTCCAATCCCACCACACACACAGCATCACCTTGTTGCGAGTTAACCCGGGTTTCGCCACAGTCTGTGAAGCCGGTTCATCTTGACGGTACGAAAAACAAATGAAAATCACACATTTTCCTAATTTGAATTTGGAATTATGTTCTTTAAAATTTAAACTTTCAATGATACCAAAACCAGCCAGATACAAATAGTATAGCCAAAGAGATTTTATTACAAGTTCATACATACTATAATGCGAAAAGACTTTTTCCCCAACCACATACAATAAGAACATTTTTTAATGTAAAATAATGACAGTTCAAAAAGATGTCATTCGCCCGCCATGTGGAAAGGGAATGTGTTTTTGAATTTTGCTTAACCATTTATCTCCGTAACCAAGAAACATATTTTTACCCATTTTATCAGCATAACTGTGAACCATCTCCAGAATTTTCGGTGCCTTTTTGATTACAGACGAAGAGTCGAAGGCAGATACAATACAACATAGAAATAATTCACTGAAACAAAACGTCATATATATTAATAATTAAAAATCATCAGCAGTTAAGAGCGTTCAAGCCGCACGGGCTGGCAACTTCGCATTGGTTTTTGTGATTATTTTATTAAATTTAAATCAAAGTACTATATTTTTTTTCAGTTAAATAACTAGATCATTGGTATTTATAAATATGTATGCTAATTTTTAACATTTATTAGGTATTTACTCATAAAAATTTACATTATTGTGAATTATTTTCTATTTGCAGTATTACGATTAAATAATTTTAATTATTGTAATCCTAACTAATATTATAAATGCGAAAGTAAGTTTGTTCGTTCGTTTGTTACCTTTTCACGCCTAAACAACTGAACCGATCATCCTAAAATTTTGCATATACGTTGTCACGTGTACAGAAACGGACATAGGGTACCTTTCATCCCGAAAGGAGGTACTGTTCCCGAGGAAAACCACAATAACGTTCTTATGACAATAAATAGCGCCTCGTGTCTTTCGAATTATGATTGAATAATGTATGTTGTTATAGAAACCGCTGAACGGATTTGGATGAAATTTGGCACATCGGTATATTATGGCCTGGATTAGGACATAGGTTAGGGATAATTTCCGACAACCACGCGGGCGAAGCCGCGGGCAATAGCTAGTCTTAAAAATAATTATAAAATAGAACGATCTAGTTATTTGACTGAAAAAAAAAATAGTACTCTGATTTAAATTTATTCAATTTAATTCCAAAAACCTCCAGAAATGCGACCGAGCTCTTAAATAATACGTGCTTTATTTGGATTTTACATACTTGTTTTCTATTTGTTCGCATTTTTGTATGAACTCGTCCAAAAGATCACTTTTACATTTATTAGAGTTTAGTGTCCCAAATAACAACCAATCCAGAGCTGGTACGAAAAGATTCAAATACTTGTCTTGTGTCAGTAGTTGTGTTTCATATTTTTTCCTCATTGCTGTTAAGAAAATCTGAAATCAAATTGTTTAAAAGTAACAGAGCATGGAGATTAAGCGCACAGTCGCGGAATCAAATATTTAAACACCTTTAGGATTTTTTTTTACTTACACCGTGTATGAGACAAAAGTTTAAGACGGAGTCTATATTATTTCACTAGCTTTGTCCGTGGCTTCGCCCACGCGAATATCGGAAATTATCCCGCGGGGACGTACTACCGGGATTAAAAGCACCGTATGTGTTAATCCAAATTATAAACTATCTGTGTGCCAAATTTCATCCAAATCCGTTCAGCCAATTCGAAACATATCCACACACACACACACACGGAACATATAAACAGACAAACGGACACAAATTCCCACACCTCGTAGCAATTACTTTTTTTCAAAAATATTCAATATACAGTTTTGACTTCGTTACTGTCTTGTTATATGTATAAGTACCTCATAAATACTCGTACTTTCGTCATTAGAATTTTGCCAGCCAATTCGGGGGAGCGTAACCTCACTTGGTAAACGTGGACAGGACTGAAGCAGGCTGTCACCAAACTTAGATCGAAGATGGGAGAATCAAGCTAGATTATTGAAGGAGTTTCCTACTTATGGCAGCATGTAACACTAGCCATAGCAGTTTCAATTAATTTAAAAGTTTTAAAAGTTAATTTTAAATTTTAATCGAAAAAGACAAACATTTACCTGCTGATATTCCTCAAGAAATTCTTTTAAATTAGCATAAAAATAGCCCTCACTGTCCTTGCCTAGCAGTTTAGAGGCGTTGTGACATAAATATACTCGTAAGTAAGCTGCTACCAACGGGTTCCCTATTCCTCTTATCATAGTGGAAATTCTTGCTATGGCTGGCTTTATTTCATCTTTAGATAAAAACACGTAGCATTTCAGCAAAGCCATCTCCATGTACAGCCGTGGTAATAATTCTCTGATTGACGCCATCTTGTACATCCAATTTTGGCATGTCTCTTTAGCTGACTCTGGAATTGTCCTTGGATCAATATTGTTAATATTTATGGGATTATTGTTTCTGTAAAATAAAATTACCAACAAATATTAAGTACAGAGATTTCTACAGCGGTTTTAGAACAAGAGCCTTTAATTAAAGGGGTGCTCACCCAAAACTTTTTTCTTTGAGACGGTTGAACACCAAGTTACCAAATGTGTCCAGTGTATCAGTGATCAGTATAAACTTGCTAGGATAAAACTGCATTACACTTATATCAGACAATAGTTTTGAGCACTGGATTCCTATTTTAAATGCTTTCACTCTTTGTTCGGATTCCCAAGCCTGTCAACAGAACAAAATTTACTAAAATTATTTTTTTATTTGTGTACAAAACTCAAGAACTCTAACTCAAAGCTTTCATTTCAATTAAACCAATTGCAGACACTTTTTAACTGTCACAGAGTATGTCAGTTAGTCAGAAAGATCAAGCTACTTGCCCATTCCAAAACGTAGATCTCTATGGAGAAGAATGGGCAAAAAACTAAAAGGACTCTCTTTTCAATCAAGATTATTACAAAACCCTGGGTACATTGTTCTTGTTGCTTTTATATGTGAGAGAAACCCTACACTGTCTATCTGCAATCTATACCTGTTTGGTATGTATAACATAAAAAAGCGAGCCATTCACCAGCAGCAAACTAAAGAAAGAGTTTTAGGTACCAAAACGTAAATCCAAGTTACTACCATAAACTTATGATAAAGGCTAATTTAAGTACCAAATTACCTTTCTAATTTCATCATTGAGCAAATTAATTTTTGTGACAAATTCTTGTTGACTTAAACCCATTGTTTTTCTTACTGAGCCTTCGTCAAAATCATCCAGCTGCTCAAGCCTGTGTTTCACCTTCTCATTCAAATTAGATACCTGTCTGATAAGAGCTGAAAAGGAGCTAACTTAAAATAAAATAAAAATAAATAAAGAGAAAAAAGATACACTAAGTATTAGTTTTATAATAGTAAATATAAAAGTTCATATTATTAAACAATTTATGTAATAACTAGCCTATGTCCGTATAATAATAAAATGTAAAATAATATTCCACGGGAAGAACATCATCATAATATTACCAGGATAAAAGTATCATGTCCTAACCCAGGTCATGGTATACCTGTACGCCAAAATTCATCGAAATATAATACGTTTTGTCGTTAAGGCGTGGAAAGATAACATATAGCGATAGACTGAGTTACTTTCGTATTAATATTATTATCACGATATTAGTAAGTATGGATAATATTTTACAAATATATTTACTTTATTAAATTAGAAACCCTGTACATACTTTTTTCTCCACCCGGTAGGTAGCTGCTAACTATTGTAAGTTTTTCACCAGTTGTGTATTTACTAAGGATACCAGAACGCTTAGTACTCCAAGCTTTGGAATAATTCACACCTTCAATCTTCTCTACCTCCAAAGGATTGATATCCTAAACATTTACAATGCGACATTAATTGATATTGATTGATTTTCACGACAAGTTATGGGATAAGTTAAGGGTAAGTTACGCAAAGCAAATACATTCATGGACAAATTTAGAGGAACGCAAAAAAAAAGTTTAATTTCTCTTGTTGCAATTATCGTGCGTACTGGCCACTAACATACGTAAATGCTATTAAAAAAAAGGTTTTGGAATGTTATTTTTTTTCGAATTTAATTTATTTTTATATTATTGCGTAATATCGTTCTTTCATACTGCGTTTTTTGCCAACTAGAATTTGAGTTTAAATTTAGGTTTTGTTTACATTTTTGCTTTGACTGCCTGGTTTATCGTCTTACGTGTGAATTGTTACTGCAAATCAACTGAGAATTCCAGATCAAAACGCCACTCGAGTTGCTAGGGCTGTTACTTTAATTGATACCGAGCACACCTACAAACATGTGGCCCAACGATTACGAGTATCAAAATCTGTGGTACACCGAGTTGTCAAGAGGTATCGGCACACCGGACAGTATACGAGACTCGCAAGCAGGGACGTAAAGGGAAAACTGTGGCCAGAGATGACCACACTCCGAACCGGTCGTACTCGCATCGACCGCCGCCCCGTTCTTACCTCAGAAAAAGTTCGAGGGGTTACAATAAGCACAGAAACTGTGAAAATAAGACTGAAATCGGCTGTAATCAATTCACACTTGCCTGCTACAGGTTCTTGCAACATGCCATCGAGTAGCTCGAGTTAATTTCGTTCGCATTCACGAAAATTAGAATGACCAAGCTTGGAGTCAAGTTTTATTCACAGATGAGTCCCGATTTTGCCTGAAGTCAGGTGATGGAAGGATTAAAGTGTAGAGACGCCCGGGAGAGAGATACGCTCACTGCATCATTGGAAAAGAGGCATATGGCGGAGGGTCAGTTATGGTATGGGGAGGTATTTGTATGGGGGCACGTACGGAAAATCGCGTAATTGAGAATGGTTCACTTACAGCGGCACGATATGTAACTGAGATTTTGGAAGAAATTGTAGTGCCATTTGCCCGTTTTATAGAAGATAGATTTGTTTTTATGCATGATAATGCACGCCCCCATACTGCGGCCATAGTTGTCGAATACCTTCGGGACGTTGAAATCAATGTTATGGGGTGGACAGCGCGCTCGCCCGACTTAAATCCCATAGAGCATGTATGAGATAAGCTTGGAAGACAAATTAAGAAAATTAATCCTGCCCCCGCTAATTTGAGAGATCTTAAAAATGCATTACAGGAAGAATGGAACGCAATCTCTCAAGATTTTATTGATGACTTGATTAGGAGTATGTCAAGGAGACTGGAAGTAGTTTGAAGATCTAGAGGGGGCAATACTAAGTATTGATTATACGGACTTAAGTACAAAAATGTTTCTTTCCTGTAAAATTTTTCTTTTTGTCTTAATTGGGTAATTTTTTTGATCTTTGGTTTTGTCGACGTTTAAATTTTAAATTAACGAATATTAAGCAAAACTCAAATTAATAAACTTAATTGTCACAAATATCCATGATATTTTGTTATATACACACTTTTTTTGCATTTATCTAATTTAGTCCATGAGTGTATGTGTATGCCATTAGAAATTATAAACATCTTTAGGTACTGGCATGGTCACCAGGTGAACTGTGTGCTTTGGACTGAGGCCCCAATTTTGATGAGTACGGGTTGCAGTGTGGGGTCAGACAGGGTGGATTGACTTCTGCGATATTGTTTAACCTGTACATAGACGAACTCATTAGTGAGCTCAGTAGTTTGCAAGCCGGTTGTTATATGGATGGAGTAGAGTTTAAATTGAGCCCGTCAGTCTCAGGCTTGAGAAAGCTGTTGGATGTGTGTGAGAGGTATGTTGAGGAACACGATTTAAGAAACAATGCCAAAAAGTGTGAGGTTCTTATTTTCGGAACAAAGTCCTCAGAAAGTTTTCCTCCCATTGAACTAGCAGGTAATATCTTAAATCGTGTTGAACAATGTAAATATCTCGCCCGTATTGTAACCGTGGGCATCAAAATGATCGGGATGTAGAAAGGGACGAAGAGCATTGGCTTTTCGATGCAATATGCTTGTCCGTAAGTACGCTCGTTGCACGTGTGAAGTGAAAGTGATGCTTTTTAAAGCATATTGTCAGACATTTTACACGTGCAGCCTCTGGACAGGTTGTACGCAGAGGGCGAATAATGTTCTTCGGGTTCAATACAACAATACATTCAGGATACTGCTGGGGCTGCCACGCTTCTGCAGTGCGTCGGGAATGTTTGCTGATGCGCAATCTGATGGCTTCGCAGCGATCAGACGTAAGCGTGCCGCGTCGCTACTACAGAGGGTCCGCGGCAGCTCGAACAGTCTCCTGAATGTCATTTGCGGGGTTTGATTGCCCGCTTGTCCATTATTTGTCCAACCTGTCTAACATAGTTATTAAGATTAATGTTTACTAACAAATTATGGATTTTCTTCTGTAAAATACTAATAATTATTATGATTAAAAAAATGTTTTAGACCTATCTCGAGACCCTGGGGTCCTGGACCTTTAGAAGGCGTACGAGGGGCCGAAGCCAACTCTCAGAGGCTCGTTAGACGTTCATAATGAAATGAGGTACCAACCGACGATTATCCCTTCGCACTATGCAAGTGAACCCAAGGACAACCCCCGATTGGTGTAGGACTATTGCAGGATATGGAAACAAAAACATTGGATTAGATTTGGGTGGCTAATATCTAGGGCTATGGAAAAACTATGGCCCCTGCCTGACCAATGTTTTATATAAAATACACAGATAAAATCGCAGGGGGTGACTTGCACACTCAATAAAGGGACCCCGAAAACAGTCGCCAGCACGTAGTGACGTAGCGACAAGAGGGCAACACTTTCTGAAGTGCTTGAGGAGTGGAGGCTACTTGGAATACTTCCTTTCTCCGGACACGTTTGCTCTTACGAATCTCCACACAAACCGGCCAATAAAGGCAAGCCAGAGGTGAGACTTCTCCCAGGAGATGTGTCCGTGGGATCGCTACTGCCCAACAGTTCGCCACATGCTGCCCTGCGCATTCATGTATCTCTCTTAGTCTGGCTCTTCACCGTAGACCTGTTTAGGCAAAGTAAACTCTACCAGCACAAGCCTAGAGTCCTGTAAATATTAATTTAAATTCTTAACAAAAATCAAAGAAACTTTGAGGCTTACTTACTTCCTCTAGATTCATTTGTTCAAATCTCAACAATGGGTCCACTTCTTCAAAGCCTGAACTCCATTTGTTGATGTGGTCAATGATACTGGAGCTAGATGAATCCTTCTGTAACATGAAATACATAGATTGAACTGAATGAAGAAGCAATTTGAAATATCAAAATTAAGATAGCCCAGTTGGGCTGATTTTGTCCTTCCACTTTCCACCCCTATTTAGAAATTACGATTGAGTAATAAGGATTTTACATAAGATTATGTACTGGAGTTTTTATTGTAAGTAGGTACAGACGCCAGCACATCAAGCTACTACAATCTGTCTTTCTTTAATAGATTTTCAACTTTACCGCTAAAGCATTAGGTTCAAGGTTGATTGGGAAAATTTGACAGTTTCGGGTAGGTATCTAGCTTGACCTGCTGGCGTCTGTACATACAAAAAAAAAACTGCAGTTTAGTACAGGGTGCAGTTTTGTAACAGTTGCCATGCAGCTATAGGAAAACGGTCTTAGCAGACTAACTTTTTGAGTAATGTTGTCCTGTATCTTGAAAATAATGAGCAAGAAAATGGGCAATCTTCACAAAAACTTGTCCCATACATTTCGTAGGAAATTAATACGTTACCTCAGTTCTCAGTCAGCTACTCTATCCATCGTTAAAAAACCCGCTACAACTAAGACTGACAAAAAAGGAGGAATTAAACTACTAAAAAGGAATTAAACTGCGAGTTCCGAACGAATACGCGTCATAATTTGATTTGCTTTGAAAACAAAATTTAAGTACATAGATAGCTTGTTGCTTGTGGCACCTGACCTGTGACACCTGTGCCCAAAATACCTAAAATAATTTTCTAAATTATTTGAGGTTTAGACAGTTTAGACTTCCTAAATGAATTCGAAGTTTATTTTTTTGTTTTGTTTATTTTCAGCCAGTCTTCATTGTAGTGACCAGTCTTTCTAGCATAAAAAAGGCCAAGTGCGTGTCGGACCACGCACAATTAAGGGTTCCGTAGTTGGGATGAATTTATACCATGAACAAACTTAACATGGTAGTGGAAAAACATGTTCTCTCATACATCAATATACATCACGGTCATTTCTCCAAATGCATTTGCACTTGGAGAAATGACCGTGATGTAGTATAAATTTAAATAGCAAAAAAGAAATGTGATAAAACTACAAAAAATTAACTATTTTCGGACGTTTTCCTTTACTTGTGATGTGAGACCTTGCTTCTCGCCAAATTTCATGATTCTAGGCCAACGGGAAATACCCTATAGGTTTTGATTTACTTGCGAGTATCAAAATATGTCGCATAAATGGCCGTATTTTTTTATTGCATTGTCTTAGAAGCTTTATTTTTTTAGAGCTCCATGGGACCTTAGACCTACGTATTTGATATTATTTTAACTTAATACTTCCGTGCATTCCTGACAAAAAGGGTCATGACATACAGACAGATGGATGCGGACAATGAAGTGCTCCTCTATGGATTCCATTTTTTCCTTTTGAGGTACAGAACCGTAAAAAGTAAGTTGGAGTCTAATACTAATACTCAGACCTCAGTTGGTCTGATAGTTTTTTGATCCTTATAAAGGACAAGGGCAGAAAGATGATGATAAGAAACGAGATTGATTGGCATCAAAAAAAGTTGATGTGAAAATAGCCCATTGTCATGCTGACTTTAACATTTTTTAAAAATCTGTGAATGCAGGTCAAAATTTCTCTAAAAGTTAAGGACAAGCTCCTAGGACCGTTTTCTTGTAGCTACAGCGATTAATGTACCTGCCCTTAGCCCATCTCAAAAATCCACCCTGTATACAAAGTACATTGCCAAGCAAGACAGTATTTATTTTATTGTTTTGATAGAAAAGGAAACTGGTTGGAGTCTGATACATTGATGGCTCCTAAGTATACTGAGTCAACTGTACTTCTAATAACTTTAAAGGAAGGCGATAAAAAGAGCGAATGGTTATCAATAAAATAATATGAAATTTATTTTGCACTGCTAATAGGCCTTATTATATTCAATTCACTATGATTAGCTATTTTTCTTGATTGGATTAACAGTTGAAATATAACGATTCGCTCTTTTTATCGCCTTCGTTTAAAGTTATTATAAGTTCAGTTGACTCAGTATACTTCCATCCATTCCGAGCCATCGACATTATTTTCTTCGTGCCCGAGTCTAACTCCGTCAAAAATGCATTTTTGATTGAAAGTTATAGGTCTGATGTTGAAACACACTGCATTCCACTATCTCCTCCTAAGCTACACCTCAGCTTAGTTCCACCAAGAAAGCCCTCACTGAAAGACTGAACATTCAGCATATCAACTAACAACTTTGATAAACACCTTGCGATGCAACATAAGCACCAAATCTTCAAGAAATCTATAGGTTTTTTTTTTTATGGTCACAGTTCAACGGAGGCATTCAATGGCCATTTCACACCAAATAATCAGAGCAAACTGAAAAGTGTTCACACTATTGTTGGCGCTACTCCATGGAGTACATGTTTGCAAAAACTGTAATAGATACGTAGATTTTATTTTTTTATGTTTTGTCTTCTGGTATCTAAATTAGGAAATAATAAAAAACATCAAATGTTACAAACAATTTCTTTTGCTAACTCGAGGGTTATGTCAGTGTATTAAACATTAAACATAATTATAATATTCACTAGGTACTCACTATTGTTATAACGTTTGTCTTTAGAGGATAACTATTCACTTCAAATCTGGGAGAATCATGTTTAATTCGATTTATTAATGATTTCTTCGTTGATGTCCTGAAATAGGATATTTAACAATTAAAGAAAATTTTGTGATTGAAATTAGATTGTAATTTTTGTAAAGTTAAGATTATGATAATAACCATTCGTAATATACAGGCATATTTAAATGATTGTTGACCGAACCGTAAATCTAAAATTATTTCAAGTTCTAGTTCTTTTTGTGGAAAAGTAATTTTGCCAATATCGCGTGTACAATAGGTAATATTTTATTATTAGTATAATAGGTATTATTTTAGTACTATATTTTGATAGACCATCAAAGTAAGCAAACGCTGGAGAGTCAGCAGAGATCTATCAATTATCAATCAGTGAACGTTTTTTGATTACATGAATAGAAAAAATGTAAACAGCAAAACAGCAGGATTTGATGATCAAAGTGTCAAATCTGTCAAGTGTCAATTTCAGTGGTCAGAAGCAGTAACCCGTACCTAGACAGTAGGTACGGGTACGGTAGGTACAGTCCAGGGGGGCACACACACACTTAACACTATCATCAATTTCCATAGACGACAGCGACATCTGCAGTCTAGTGGCAAAAAAAAAACTTGGCAGCCATATTGTCTTGGTCAAATAAATGTCATTGTCGCCATTTTCAACTCCCACTTTCCCGACATTGATGCGCAATTCTGTTGAAAATTGTTTCTCGTTACTGTTATTTGTTGTGTTTCTATTTCAGAATATTGTTACCACTTTGATTTTCGTTTGTTATTTTTGTTGTTTTGTTAACATGAGTGAAGAAGATATTGTATTTTTGGCTGTGATGTTTTATGGAAGTGTTTATTACCATACCATACCGTATTATCTTTATTATAACCAAGAAAAAGTGTTATGTTATTCCTTAATTTAATTTATTTAAGTATAATAAGTATAAAACTAATAAATATTAATAAAATTTATGTTTGATAATAATAAAAGGACATTTTTCTGAACTCCATACGTGTTTTTTACCCCCTGACTGTTACCATAACAAGAGTCTAGTAAATAGGTAAGCTACATATTATAGTAAGTATACGTACCTAAAGGTAGGTATATATTATTATAGCCTTAATTCACCCACCAAACTAGAGGTAGCAGCACTTTCCGTACATGCAAATTTTCAAATTTTACAACAGAGTTGCTCTCTTTCTCTCTATTATTACTTTACTCTTTGGTACAGTCCTACCAACTTATCTGTGAACTGAAAGAGGACAGCACCGTCGATTCAGTGTTGCTAAGGTTATAAGGTGGCCAAAAGGTGTTCAGTGTTATAAGGTGCCCAAAATTGAGTAAGTTTTCAAGAAGGAAACAATCGTTTAATAAGAATTAGTTTTTACAAATTAAAAACAATGATAGGTACCTATATAAAAATAATAAAATAAATAAAAAGAATTTGATAATTTACAGTTACGTAGGTACGCTAACAGTTTAGTCTATCAGCAATAAACAATGGCTTTATCTAAAAAGTAATCCAATGAAGTATAAGTAGCATTCTCTGTCTACGCCAGTCTACGCAGTAAGGAGGAAGCGTCAGGGTAGCCCGCGAAATTCAAATTTTCTTACGTTTTTTGCAATTTGCAAGTCGGTATTAAGTTGTATTTTAAATAAAGTATAATTTGCGGCCGTAACAAATATGTATTTACAGATCATATGCTTATACTTTTCCCAACTATGTTCGGGTCGGCTTCCAGTCTAACCGGATGCAGCTTAATACCAGTATTTTACATTTTACTTGCTTATGATTGGTGGTCGATAACTGTCAAAGTCTCGGCCAATCACATAAAGTCAATACAACTACTTTTGAATGGTTGTAATAAGTCAAGAAACATAAATAATTATAGGCATAATTTAAATATTTATAACAGCTCGGCTTCCAAAGAGTCCCTCGTTGTTATGTATTACAAAAAAAAACAACATATTTCTTCATATAAATTATAAATGTAACTTATTGAACATAAATTATCTCATTAGTCCTTAATTCATCATGTTGACTATAAGTTATCATAGCAGCACATTTTAGTATCTACTTAACTAATCTCAAATTCAATTACTTTACAATACATTTACTTGGCTTTAAAAAAGAAAATGTTCATAACAGTCTCAGTGGCTCTTTTATGGAGAAAGTCGGTATTTACATCCGTGTCAGTAATACCTTGTGTGAGTGACCGTATCGCGGCTGTCAGAGCGACATGCGCTGATCGCACGTTGTTATTGTTTAGTGTGTACATGCCGACTAACTGTATTGATAACTTAAATGAGTTCTGTGAGTGCCTCAGTGAAATTGCTGCTATATCGTTGAGGGTATGAGTTTGGAGCATGTATATATATTGGGTGATTTTAATGCGCACCCTGGTGAACTATTTAGTCGGGAACTACCTACTAAGTTTTTGCGGTGAACAGAGTTGGCGCTGTGTCGATTACATTAAGTTCGGTATAGACTCTGACACTCATACCTTTGTAAGTGATGTCTGCGGGAGCAGACGTTGGCTAGATCATTGCTTGGTGTCTGAGGCAGCGTGGAAAACAATAGATAATTGTGAAGTTTACCACGATGTTTATTGGTCTGACCATTCTCCACTTGCCATTCAAGTTAACATTGGAATGGTTAGGCCAACGATTGCTTCAGCTAGACTAGGAAGTAAGATAGTTGATAGGGCTATATGGGGTGAAAGAGTTGCGGCACAAATAGACTGTTACTATAGGTTATGTATGGAGAAACTCAAAAATGTTGATTTCCCATCTGAACTCGGGAACTGTTGTGATCATTTTTGCCATAACAAGGAACATAGTAAAATAATTGATGCATTGTACAGTGATATTGTGACGTCGCTTGGGGAAGCGGCAGAGGGCAGCTCTAGTGTGTCAAGAGATGGGAGGGGTCGGCGTACAGTGATCGGGTGGAACAGGTATGTCAGGGACGCTCACGGGAACGCGAGAAGGGCCTTTCTTAACTGGGTGTGGTATGGAAAACCTCACACAGGGCAGGTGTTTGTGGAAATGAGAGAGACGAGAAAAGTTTTTAAACAAAAGTTAAAGTTTTGTCAGGATAATGAGGAACAAATTAAGATGAACATTTTGGCAACAGAACATAGGAGCAAGCATTTTCAAAAATTTTGGAAATTCACACAAAGAATGAGCCCTAAACCTGCGGTTCCGGTGAGCGTTAATGGCATGACTGAACCTGAGGAGATTGCGAACATGTTTAGAAGGCATTTTGGAGTAACCTCGCGGCTTCAGTTGGAGGAACGGGGTTGTGTCGCTGAGAGTAGATTGTCTGGTGATCCGATTAATATCTCATCAAAAGAGATACGGAATATCATACAGTCGATGACCAGGGGCAAATCTCCGGGTCACGATGGCCTCAGCATAGAACATTTCCAGTATGCTGGTCCGCATCTCCCAAGAGTCCTATCTATGCTGTATAATCTTTGTGTGAGGCACTCGTATCTACCGGCTGATCTGATGAGGACGATAGTTGTGCCCATAGTCAAGAACAAGACCGGCGATGTCTCAGACAAAGATAATTACAGGCCGATATCGTTGGCCACGGTAACAGCAAAGGTTCTTGACGGTGTGCTTGAGCACAGAGTAACCAGGCAGCTCAATCTACACGATGCACAATTCGGTTTTAGAGCTGGGCTGTCCACGGAAACTGCTATACTGGCGCTCAAGCACACGGTCAGGTACTATACTGATAGAAACACACCTGTGTATGCTGCTTTCTTGGATCTCTCCAAGGCGTTTGACCTGGTTGACTATAATATCCTATGGTCGAAATTGCGTGAGCAAGGTCTTCCTAATGAGCTTATTAAGCTTTTAGACTACTGGTATGATCACCAAGTCAACCAGGTCAGATGGGCGGGTTCTTTTTCTGGGGCGTATGGATTGGAGTGTGGGGTGAGACAGGGAGGTTTGACTTCCTCGGCGCTCTTTAATCTATACGTCAATAACTTGATCGAGGAGCTCAGCAGCACTGGTATCGGATGCTTTATTGATGGTAAGGTTATTAATAGTATAAGTTATGCAGATGATATGGTGCTGCTGAGTCCCTCGATGGATGGACTCAGACGGATGCTGGAGATATGTGAGAAATACGCCACGTCTCATGGTTTGTTGTACAATGTACGGAAGAGTGAGCTTGTGGTGTTTAGGGTTGGTACTAAGAAGCCTAATACAGTTCCTCCGGTATTTCTGTATGGTGTACCGCTAAAGAGAGTGTCGCATTTTAAGTACCTTGGCCACATAGTAAATGAGGACCTGAATGATGACAGTGATATTGAAAGGGAGCGAAGAGCGTTGTCGGTCCGATGTAATATGCTGGCCTGTAGGTTTGCACGATGTACTAGAGAAGTGAAACTTACTCTGTTCAAGGCGTTTTGCCAGTCTTTCTACACGTGCAGCCTGTGGGTTAGACATACGCAGAGGCCCTACAACGTTCTTCGCGTCCAGTACAATAACGCCTTTAGGGTGCTGTTGGGGCTCCCGCGGTTCTGTAGCGCATCGGGGATGTTTGCGGAAGCAGAGGCAGATGGCTTTCATGCTATTATGCGAAAAGGAACCGCATCCCTGATGCGCAGGATTCGAGTGAGCACCAACAGCATACTGAAGGTGATATCGAATAAGCCAGATTGCCCGTTCCTGGGGTACTGGACCCGTGTGCACAGCTGCGGGTCGGGTGCAGCGGGAAGGGGGCATAGTTATAGTTATATGAATTAGTGTTTTTATATTTCATTTTAGTTTTGTTTTGCTTAGAATGTTACTAACGTAGTTTTATAAGTGGTACTAACAACAATATGAATCATGTGTTCGAAGTAAATATATAATAATAATAACCTTTGACGATATCGGTTACCTGCTATTCCTAACTCAAACTACTTCATTATAGTAGTACATTACATTTTTTTTTCTAAATAAAGCTCAAAAACAGTCACTCTACAATAGATTTACTCCTAAATTTATTCATTAACCCATGACCTTGATTAATAAAATGATTATAATCTTTAAGGGTGTCGGTTACCTGACACTCCAATCTTAGTCTATATCTTATATCGGCAGTATATGTATTGGTCCATGACCTTGACCAGTAGATATACCTAGTCTTGCCATAAATATTGTCACGAAGAAAAAAAAATTTTTTTATTGCAAATAATATTTATTACTTTTACAGTGTGTTAGTTTAATACATAAATATAAAACAATTTAAAATATAAAAAGCTTATTCGATGTGGTCTCCATTGGCTGCAATACAGCCCTTTAAACGTTGAGGCCAGTTATCAATAGAAGCACGCACTCTTTCCATGGGAAAATTCTTCACTGCCAATCGTATGGATTGTTTTAGGGTCTCTAAATTATCATGGCGTTTAGAGCAAGCCGTACTCTCTAAAACTGACCATAAATCATAATCCAGCGGATTAAGATCGGGACTAGACGACGGCCAGTCTTCAGCTCTGATGAAGTCCGAAACGTTCACTTCCAACCAAGACTGCGTGGACCGAGCTTTATGACCCGGCGCCGAGTCTTGTTGGATGGACCATACTTGGTTATTGAACATGGTGTTGTTAAGGGGCTTAACTACCTTCTCAAGAATGGTATCTTGATACACTTGTAGCGATGTTTTGATACCTTTTTCACAAAAATATAGCTCAGTCACTCCTTTATAGCTAACACCCCACCAAACCATCACTGAAGTCGGATAATGCCCACGTTGCATTCTGTCGACTAATTGGGAAGCTTCCTTAGAGCTTTGAGCATAAATACAGTCATTTTGTTTGTTAAAATGGTGCTCAATTGTAAAGATTTTCTCATCCGTAAACAAAATTTTTCTGTGACCTCCCTTTGCGTACCGCTTCAGTACTTGTTTCGATTTTACCACCCTATTCTTTTTTAAATTATCAGTTAAAAAATGACCAGTGCGTCTCTTATAGGCTGGAAGTCCTAAGTCATCTTTTAAAATACGCGACATGGTTCTGGGTGCTATGTGGAGAGTTTGTTGGGGTGGAGGATTTCCACTTAACCCATGCGCGAGATTTATTTTTGAATATGTGCAAAAGAGATTTAGTGAACCAGCATGGGAATTTCAGACTTTTAGGCTTAGGGTGGGTGTATGTAATTTAATAATTTTATAGATTTTTTCATAAAAAGTTGCAACTGCTTGATCGGGGGATAAATCTTCAAGTAAGTTGTTCCAATCTACAGTTTCAATGTCAGTATTGATCTTAGAATAATCTGATTTGTAATAGTTTAGTTTGTTAAGATTTTTATGTTTAGGAATTTGTGTTGGTTTTATAAATGGTATTTTTACGTAAAAGGAAGGATGGTGAGCATCTATTGGCAAGAGTGAGATGTTAGGATTATGAGCAACAGCATGTGTCTTACAGAAGAAAAGATCTAAAATCCGCCCATTACAGTTAGTAAGTATGTTAAATTGATTTAAGTCTAATTGTGAGCAAAAGTCACTGATATTCTGAACGAGAATCCTACCCGCACCTTGTGTTAATTGATATTCGCCGGGCAACAAGTAACGTTCGTGACCTTCAATATTGCGCATGGTTCCATTAACGTAAATTATTCCCGAGAAAAAATTACACGAGCTAACTGGAATCGCCTCGTCCTATGCGCGTCTCCTCCATACATAAAAGCGGACAAATCAAAACAGACTCCTCACTAATCCGCTGAAAAATGACATCTGATTCAGTCTTTACTATCTTGACTCCCTTTCAGTGAAAGTGTGGCCTAATAGTACAGGGCAATTTATTAAGTAATCATGTACTATCAATATCTCCACGTGATTTTCTACTACACCCTGCACTTCTATCGTAACGTTAGTCTTACCAAGGGGTATATATGGCACGTTACCTATTCCTCTTAATAGTGGCGCTTCTCCTACCTTCCAGTCTAGTCCTAAACGCTGAACTTCACTGAGACGGATCAAAGTACCCTCGCTTCCCAAATCAACGAGACATTCTTAAAACAACCCATTTATTTTAATAGGCATTTTATACTTGGCACTCGAATCGCCTGTGTTTTCAACTTTCAATATTGCTTTTGGTTTATCGTTGGTACTTTGCTTTGTCTTAGGACACTCAGTGTCCTTATGTCCTAATAAATTACATTTAAAGCATCGAACCTTCGGTTTTGTGCATCGAAAGAATGGGTGACCGGTTTCTTTACAATTGTAGCAGACCATGCTGGATCCCGTTGACTTCTGGGAACTGTAACCTACTGTAAACGTGTTATTTTGTGATCGCCTATCTCTATCCTTAATCTTCTGATGTTCATTTGTGGACCTATCTTGACCTACTTTTACTGTCTTCAAGAATTTAAGTAGCAATTCCGGTTCCGTAAATTCTGCTCCCTGTGCTCCCAACCTAACACCACGATCTTCTATACCTGCTATGACAAAATCAACTGCACGTTTTCCTGGTATTTCGCAACGATTTAGAAGATTCATCTTAGCATAGTAATATATCTCCAATGACTCCCCATAGCGTACCTTTTTAATAAGCATTTACGTTAGTAAATCTGCATAATTATCCCTAGTTGGAAAAGATTCCTTCAGCTTTAACTTCCACTCCGGCCAAGAAAATAGCAGTGAGGGTAGACCCTGATACCAGGTTTTAACTACCCCTGTTAATTTCGGTAGGGCATAGTGGACTACTTGTTTATCGTTCCAACCACAGATCTATGCACATTCATCAATCTTATGAAGCCACGTAGCAACCATTTGTTCTTTACATAACGGTTCAAAATCAGGAATTACGTTATTTAAAACCGCTATTGCGATCGCTTGTATTATTCATACCCTTAAGCACATTAATAAAGTTCTCAATAAACATTATTATTTGACTCACGCTCACGATATGTTTCTTCACGGGACGGTGTACGAAGGCGAGAAGCTCTGCTCCTAGGTGAATGCCTGGATTCCGCGAGGCGCGTTTCATGCCGCCCTGGAGTGCGCGACCATGTCCTGGAGCGTCCAGCATGATGACTTGCCCTTCTTGAATAGTGTCGCCGGGAAGGAGACCGACTAATCGTCAGTCGTAATCGTCTCCCTTTCGACCGCCCGGACCACGACAGACGGTTTCGGCTGCTAAATTTTTTTTCAGGTGAACGCATGTGCCCTTGACCCCGGCTGCGGCTTCGAGTTGCATTACGACATCTTAGTGGCGGCATCAGCGTCTCGCGAGAGGTCCGTCTAGGTCTGTCACATTGTCTTCGAGGACTAGACCTACGACAATTTTCTTCAGGTGAACGCGTGTGCGCTCGACCCCGGCTGCGGCTTCGAGTTGCATTACGACATCTTAGTGGCGGCGTCAGCGTCTCGCGAGAGATCCATCTAGGTCTATCACATTGTCTTCGAGGACTAGACCTACGTTCATCCATGTTCTAGCGACCTACTAACTAGCGTTAATAAACCGCGCTATACTAAACTTGTAAACAAGATTTTTATTGACCTGCATATAATTTACTATAGACCATCAAACATGTGCATCCCCAGGGAGTACCCTGGCAAGATAAACATGCATGACTAACCATATAAACCTCCGGAATTTCTCCGTTACGGTAAACACAGTTCAGTCCCTCAAATTACTAACCGGAATATCAAACATGTTCAAATTACAGATCTCGTCACCCGCTTCACAGCAGCCTTACACTGGGGGCCGCGACGCTCTCAGGGCAGCATTTACGAGACTGAATACCCCGGACATAGCGCTAGACTTAATGCTAGGCTCTATCTCGGATAATACTATGAAACAATATTCCATTACTTACAAATATTGGTGGCAATTTTGTCTCGAAAATAACCTTAATACCTTTGAAACGTCTGTATCATCAGTTATAGCCTTTCTGGTGGATCTCTTTCACAAGGGAGCATCATACGGTGCTATCAATAGCCATCGATCTGCCCTTTCATTACTCCTCGGGAATAACATTGGAGCAAACGAGAGAATAAAACGCCTACTCAAAGGTGTTTACAGGCAAAAGCCATCTCGTCCCAAATATAACACCACTTGGGACCCAAAAGTAATACTGGACTACGTTTCCCAATGGTACCCCAATACCAATCTTGACCTTGCTAAACTAACAAAAAAATTGACAATTTTATTAGCGTTATGTACTTCCCACCGAGTACAAACCTTCTCCCTTATTAGAGTACAAAATATCAATAGATCCCCCACTGGTATAAAGATAAACATAACTGACATGATAAAGACTTCCGCGGCAAATCGAGAACCACCTGTTTTATATTTACCGTATTTCGTAGAAAACCCGAGGATATGCCCTGCAAAGACTCTCGATGATTACCTAGAGGTAACATCTACTTCACGACCCGAAGGAACCGATAGTCTTTTGCTTACCGTTAAAAGACCACATAAGAAAGCATCGTCACAAACTATCAGTAGGTGGATCAAGCAGACCCTAGCAGAGAGCGGCGTCGACGTCACAGTCTTCAGTGCGCACAGCACGCGGTACGCCTCCACCTCGGCGGCGGCCTCCGCTGGAGTCTCTGTTGACACCATCAGGAAGACGGCTGGCTGGGCTAGCTCGTCACAGACGTTTGCTCGGTTCTATAACCGACAATTAATTGATGATGGAATTTTTGCTCGATCTGTCTGCGCCATCAGTAATATAAGTCCAGAGTAATAAATTACTATAATACGTAAGTTTACGCCTAATTAAAAAAAAAACCTTTAGGTATTTATTGTTTTTTCTGTTGTTCTAATAATGATTACTTAATTTATAATTATTTACAATTAAGAAATAATTTCTGTTTTTTGTTATTCAAATTAAAGTTTTCTACTGATAAGTAAAGTTTTATTTACTAAGCTCTAAACATCTACATGGTTATTTGTATCTGAAGAATGAAGCGACGAAATATAATATAAGATCAAACGAACTTCTTGAAGTGAAGTTCGATCATTATTATATGAGTCGCTTCATTCGAAGATACAAAGTCCTCACCCTCCCAAACCCATTGTAGAAAACTGATCTCTAAACAAGAATGAAGTTCACAACACGAACATCACGCCACGCTAGCGAGGTCGACAGATAAAAAAAAAAAAAAATGACAATCGACTAAAAGTCGATTCTATAAACGTGCGAATAGAGCCTTGAGCCATGGTTATTTGTATCTTCGAATGAAGCGACTCATATAATAATGATCGAACTTCACTTCAAGAAGTTCGTTTGATCTTATATTATACCTGTGAGTCCTGTGCTGGCGAATTGTGTTTAAATAAATTAAAATCTGCCGCGTTTTCGACGTTATCTTTCGAGGAAAAATTTAAATTGATTGCAAAGGGAAGGTGTGTACCCGGATTGAATTAACTCAAAAAAAAGGTAATTCGTTACTTTCATGAAAAGTTTTATGATAATTATAACAGGTTGTGTGTGTACTCACAAACATATTGTACTGTTTCCCTTGCATTTTGTTTACAAACCAAGATAAAAATAATGTTTGAACCTATAACGGATATTCAGATCTAAATAATTTTCACAAAACGGTTGCTAAACACGATTCTTCAGAAAAACGCCTGGAATCCTGCTTGAAGTTCCAAACTTTTGGTAAAAGTAGAATAGAGACTACTTTGAAAAGCCAGTTTAAGTTAGATATTGAAAGGCAAACGCGAAAGTTGAGAGAAATAGAAATATTTTCAAACGGTTAATTGATGTAGTTTGTTTTCTTGGTAAACAAGTATTAGCATTCCGTGGGCATGACGAATCCAGCTTGTCTTTTAATAAAGGCAATTTTCTAGAAATTGTAGATTTGTTAGCTAAATATGATAGAAATTTGGAAACCCACTTACAATCAACATCGGGTAGCTCATTAACGGGGTTATCGAATAGGACCCAAAATGATTTAATTTCTAGTGTTGCGTAGGTAATTAAATCAAAATTCAGTAGCGCTTCGACCGAACGATCATTTTCTAGTCTAAAACGAATTAATACATATATACGAAACACACGGCCAGAACAGACTCACAGATTTGTCTATGAATGCAATTGGAAAAGAATTTTTAGTAAAACGATGTAGCAGTTTTTACGACGACGTTTTGCAAAACTATCTGAAATTATAGAGATAGATTTATAAACATTAACTTGCAGAAAGTAATCAGTTAAAATTAAAGTAGTAATTTATTTTGAATTTAAATTCATTTGCGCAAAGAAAACAAAATAAACATCCCACGGCCTTTTTAAATGCCACTTTGCATGTCATATAAGCATCACTTACTTAAATATTCATAGTGGTCGCAAACAAAAATCATGCGAAGCCAAAGGCTTCTGTGGTAAAACTCAGGTAGGGTAGGTAGTCCTAGTCGTTGGGCCACCGACAGCAACAAGCTGAAACGGGTAAGTTTTTGTTTAGCTGTGCATACCCTGTCTGAAATCTCTGTGCACGCCACTGCCTGGCAGGATTAACATGCATAACTAACCATATAAACCTCCGGAATGTCTCCGTTACGGTATATACAGTTCAGTTCCTGAAGTCGTTAAAATAAAACTATCGACTCATTTAGTAGTCTGGTAAAGACAGGCAGGCAATCGTTAAGGAAGAGAAACAAAAATACGTTACAGGCATAAACCTGTGGCCTACTTTCCTCACTTCGGTATTGCAAATTGCATTAATATGATTAATGAGAGTATGCAGCACAGATAAAATAAAATGAGCAAAGGACACTTACGTTTTCGCCAATTGTTTTCGTTTTCGACGTTTACACCAATTACTTAAGCGTATCTCCGTTCCTTTAGTGGGCACTAGGTTGCTAATCCCACTTCTGAGATGTGAACCGTAGCGGTTCAACACTCAGAAGTAAGGATTTTGAATATAAAAACACTTTATACCTTTTGAAAGATCAACTTTATCACTATAGTTACAGCAGTGCAATAATACAGTTTTAGCGATACAATCACAACCCACAGATACAATGCAAGTGACTAACTCCGATGCCAAAGTACGAATGCCTGGCATATCCCTGAAATGCCCGCCGACTGTCTTTTTTTATCCCCGTCATTTTACTTGCGTGGTCGTCGACAACTGTCAAAGTCTCGGCCAATCACATAAAGTCAATACAACTACTTTTGAATGAGTGTAATAAGTCGAGAAACATAAATAATTATAGGCATAATTTAAATATTTATAACAATACCGACTTGTAAATTGCAAAAAACGTAAGAAAATTGAATTTCGCGGGCTACCCTGACGCTTCCCGTAAGCAGTGGCCAGCACTTATTTTATTGACATTTTTCTGCTTCGCACGGTTTGTGCATTTAGCCAATGTCAAGTGTAATTATCGTGGTTGGTTAAGATACCACCTATCATGCCGCAGGTCGTGGGTTCGATTCCCATCCAGAACAAACATTTGTGTGCATGAACATGTCTGTTTGTTCTGAGTCTGGGTGTAATTATCTATGTATGTATTTACAAAAAAAAGTAGTATATGTAGTATATCAGCTATCTGGTTTCCATAGTACAAGCTCTGCTTAGTTTGGGATCAGATGACCGTGTGTGAATAATGTCCCAGGTTATTATTATTATTAATTTCGTTCAGAAACACAGATAGGGAAACGAAAATATTACTATGATTAATTAATTGATTATAATGGGATTTAGGATAGGACGGTTATAGGATCAGTATATTTATAAATGTGATGATAGGGAATAATGAGCAAATTACAATGAGGAAAAACAACTTAATATTATTTAAGGTAATGAATGAGACTATACATCTATATACAGGAAAGCTATTTGTGCAAAGTAAAGAAAGAATTGAGGTAGCAAAAATAATTTCAGTCCGTGGTAACTAAACTCAAAGATGGTCAATTACCATCCGATATCGGTAAGACTTACGAGATGCGCTCAGGTGTCCTACATCGCAAAGTACACTGTGAAGTATCCGAAGCTGTGAACCCTGGAACCACGCAAGGGTGCGATAATATTTCTGAAAGAAAAAAATATTTTGACGAATTTATTTCATTTCATTTTATAATCGTCTACTACGACCCAGGTGGTTCAGTTAACTGCAATTTTTTTTTTTTTTTTAATTCTTTATTAGTTTATAGAGGGTTTGATCAGTATGACCATGTCACCCTCATAGGGACATTCTTAGTCTATCTACGCTTAATACCTAGATGTACAATGTTGTATAATTTTTTAGCTGTCCTAGACAAAGGAGCAGCCAAGATACTATTATACATGCCAACATTAATATAATTATAACTGTTTTCTATGAAATAGTTTCTCCTCTCAACCTCGTTCCGGACACATTCCGCTAAAATATGAGTGGTATCCTCTACTTTATCACACTCAGAACAATTGGGCGAATCACTCTTTTTCATTAAAAAGGCGAAGCTATTCAACGGAATATGTCCGGAACGTAGTCTGAAAGCAGTCACAATCTCACCTCGATGCATATCTGTACCCACAAACCAAGGAAGGCGGGAAAGGCTATGTTGAATGGTTCTATACCAAATTCCCTTACTTAGTGACCTCTCATCAAAGTATTCTTTCCATAATTCTAAACACTGGTTGCGAACTCGATACAAGAGGTCACTATATAGGGGAAAACATTCAACAGGTATTCCATCTGTGGTAGCCTCTTTTGCTAAACGATCCACTTCCTCATTTCCATACAAGCCAATATGGGATGGTACCCATTGAAGAACAATTCTCTTGCCTTGGACCTTGTCAATGGAGTCTAAAATTTTATAGGCTATCGGTGTACCTCGACAATTCGAGGTGCATCGAGCCAAGTGTTGCAGAGCGCTCCTAGAATCAGTCAGTATTAAATAGTTACCTGATTCGAATGACTCAATGTATGAAATAGCTTCAGAGATCGCTAGTAGTTCAACGTGCATTATTGAAATTTTAGCACATGATCTAAACTTTATAGATGCCTTCGTTTGCGGATCAAAAACAGCCCATCCCGACTCGTTACCTTCCTGTGACCCATCAGTATAGATTGTGTAAAAATGTAAATAATTAGCATTTAGATATTGATCACAAATTTCATGTATGTTGCTACAACTGTACTGATGTTTCGGTTTGTCTATGACATCCATACACGGTTTTACTACATTGGATAGGTCCACACTGCTCACCCATGTATTCAAAGAAAATCTTTCCAATTGCTGCGATGAAAGTATAGGGTAGTCAATAAGAAACTCATGTATCGTCACTAATAGTGGTTTTTTTTTACGTCTCCAATATAACCTCTGACATGACTCGGCAAGACTGTTTATCAAGATGAATATTTTGCTGCCCCGGAATGAATTCACCTTCAACCAATATTTGCCGGCTAAAAAGTACCTACGTACACGTAAAGGTTGAAGGTGAAGCTCACACTCCATCACGTGTATTGCAGTAGTCCTTACAAAACCACCAATAACGCGCATACACTGATTTTGTATTCTGTCCAATTTGACTAAGTTGCTCTTGTACGCATTATCATATAAAAAGCTGCCATAGTCCAGTCTCGAACGAATAATAGAAATATATAATAGCCTCAAGTAATAAGGATGTACGCCCCAGCCAGACCCAGCAAGAACTTGAAAGATTCTCAAAGCTTTTAAACATTTTCCGGCTAGTTCCCCAATATGTTTTTTCCACCTTAGCGAGCGGTCTAGCCACAGCCCTAAGTACTTAATATTATCTACTACTTCAAGCGATGTTTCATTTATTAACAGATTAATACATTCTCTATTATACCCTCTCTTAAAAATACATACTTTACTCTTTGAAGATGAAATTTCTAAGCCTATGTTTGCAAGTAATTTAACAAAATTATTTAAAGAATTTTGTACAAGATTAACACTTTCTTGTATGTTCTTACTTACTGAATAAAGAACAAAATCATCCGCGTATTGCGATATCAAAACTGTGCTGCTCACAATACTTGCACATATACTTGAAGTTACTATGTTAAAAAGCAATGGGGACAAAGGGTCACCTTGGGCTAATCCGCGGCCGGTAGTTCGACACACGTAAACATTGTCTATTAAAACCTTCAACTTTCTTTCTTTTAAAAAATACCATAAATATTGACATATTTTAGATCCTACCCCAATTCGGTCCATTGTTTGCATTAATGAAATTATATCTACGTTATTATAAGCATTATCTATATCTAAAAAGCATGCTATTGTTGTCTTATTTTCCGTAAAACCAGTTTGAATATGAGAGACTAAATTAACCAGATTGTCCATTGTAGATCGACTTTTTCTAAACCCCGTAGTATAAGGCGATAAGATGTTATTTTTTTCGATGAACCATTCTATTCGATTATTCAAAATACTATGGAATATTTTACATAAACACGACAACATTGATATCGGTCTGAGTGTAGACTGAGCGTGCGCGTCGCGTCCAGGCTTAGGTATTGGAATGACTGCGATGTCACGCCACTGATTGGGTACAAAGCCGATTGACAGAGAACCATTATACAGTGATAACAGAATAGATTTGCCGTTCTCAGGAAGATATTTAATCATAGAGTACGAGTTATTGTCACAACCGGGTGACGTGTCCTTAGCGCGAATACAGCGATTAAGTTCTTGTTTCGTGATTGGTGTCTCTAATTTTGAATTATTAGAAACAAATGATAAGTCGTGAGGAGAAGCATAATCGGGAGTTAGGCTACGAAGTAGATTATTGGCTCGCTCGCCATCAACATGTTGTCTAGTAGTTCTACTCCCTTTAAACCATTTCATTTTTTGCCACATCAGACTTTGTGAAGTGGTTTCGTCTAATGATGTGCAGAGATCCTTCCAACATTTATCCCTAACTTTGCGCACTAACCTTTGTGACTCATGTATTTTTTTATTAAGAAGCGATAAGTTATTCGGTGTAGGATTACGTCTAAAGGTTGCAAGGGCTAATCTGCGTTTTGCAACTGATTTCGATAGGTCTGCATTCCAGTAAGGTTTGGGAATAAAGACGTTATCTGGTTCCATGTTAAATTTTATATAAGGAATATGAACGTCTGCTGCTAAATTTACATACTGAATAAAATTATCGTAGTCGGCTTGAAGATTGCCTGACAGCTCAAAGTTAATAAATAATTTTTCAAGTAAGCTTTTGTAACTATCCCAATCCGCATTTTTAAAATTCCGTCGATAAATATTTCTAGGTACAACGTTGAAATTGGTCGTTATATTAATCATTAAGTGATCACTTCCAAGGGTTTCATTCATAATGTTCCAGTTAAATATCAAAGCCAAATCGGAGGAAATCAACGTTATATCGGGCGCGGACTGCTGAAGTTGGTTATTGACTAACCTAACACGGGTGGATTTGCCATCATTCAGGGTTACAAAACTGTTATCTAAAATAGCATCACAAATTTGAGATCCTCTTACATCAGTCTTGTAAGACCAATTGGTGTGGTGCCCATTAAAATCCCCTACAACAAGACTTTTTTTTTTAACTAAAGAAAACACTGAGTCCCAGTCTTGTTGGCTGGTACGCACAGACGGTGCACAGTACACAGCAATAATATTCTCGATTTCACTACAATTGAATACTTTAACACACAAAAGTTCAATACCCTGGTTTATTATTTGTACGTCACATATACATGACTGAACTGACCTATGTACAAAGATAGCAACCCCACCATAACCATCATCCCTATCTTTACGGTAAATATTATAATTTGTCAATTTGAGATGGCTACCAGGCTCTAACCAGGTTTCACTAACGGCGGCAATGTGGACTTTCTCCTGTAACAAAATATTTTCAAATGTAACTAACTTCGGTCTTAGACTCTGCGCGTTCCATTGGAGAATATTCAGTTTTACAGTTTTGTTGCTATTATTCATGATTTACGAAAAAAAAATCTAATGTCTGTTTTATTATAGGCTAATCTGAAATATTATCTACCACCACTAAAATTATCCACTCGACGCAACACTTTATGATACTTGTAACCTTAGATGAAATAGACGTATTTTTCAAAAAAATTATTTCCTTCAGTCTTTCAATTAATTCTCCAAAATTTACTTCTCTTTCTCTCTTTTCTTCAACTTCCTCCACAAACACCTCTGGATTAATGGTATCCTGTGGCTCTGGCTTTAAAAATGCATCGTATTCAGGTCGGTTAGACTCGGCAATCCTACGTTTCCCTTGTTTTTTGAACGGTGAATGAGAGGCTGGTTTGACCTGTTCCTCTTTGTGTATTTGTGCTTCGTAAGGTGCAGATTCACGGGGTGACGATGTTGTATCTTGTACACGCGGAGGTTTAGACACTAATGCAGAGAACTGTTTGATGGACGACATCTTAGGGGCAACATCTGTTGGTGGACTTGGAGCTACATAAATAGTAAGGGCCTTTCTATACGTGCAATTAAACTCCGCCATAATGTCTCTTAATCTTTTTTCTTTGAGAAACGCTGGGCAACTCTTATACAAAGCCATATGTGCACCGTCACAATTGACACATTTAAATGACGTAGTATCGCAGTTAGTATGATTTGCACCGCACTTCG
This sequence comes from Dicycla oo, assembly GCA_948252095.1. NCBI lineage: Eukaryota > Metazoa > Arthropoda > Insecta > Lepidoptera > Noctuidae > Dicycla > Dicycla oo. The sequence continues at coordinate 16,514,734 of OX411718.1, forward strand.
GACAAACAACTTTGCTAGATGGACACCGTTTAGTTGGATGACCCAACTTCCAGCACTTCGTACACTGTGATACAGGAAAGATGTATGGATCCACTTTAATTCTCAAACCATCCACATATATATATGGTGGTAAAAAGGAGCCCTTAAAACATAAACGTACTGCTTCACTTCGTGTCCATCCTTCTTTCGAATTACGCCGGTTAAGTCGAAATATTGACACCAATTCGGCTGGTGTAGGGCAAGCTATTATATTTTGTATATCCTCATCAGTAAGGTCTATATCCACATCTCTTATAACACCATATGACATACTCTTTTCCATAGCCCGTTGTATACGCCATCCCTTCTCAAGTAATTGTTTACAATTCTCTAACCTCTCTGCGCTTACTTCATTCTGTATATCGAGGCGGACTTTGTATGCGTTTATATACTTCACCCTTAGAATATCGGTAATTCCGTTCTCTTTAAATAATCTGGCCAAAGCAAATTGTTTAGGTAATTGCGCACTGTATGATATGTATATCTCTATTTTATTTATCCCAAGCTTGTACTTCTTTTTTTCTTTTGGTTTCACCTCTGTCCATTCAGTATCATCATCATCTCCTTTCCTCTTCTCCGACCTAGTGTTGTCCTCCACTTGCATATTATCTTCCTCTTGGTATTGTGTCTCTTCTACTAGATCACTCCACGGACTGTTGCTCGGCATAGCAGTTGCCTCACAAGTCGCATACACATGGCCTTCCATAATTTCATTAATCGCGTAAGATTAAAAACCATACATCGTTAGCTAACCGCGCGCAGCGAGTCAACCCAACGGTATATACCTACCTACATACACGTTGGGAGTAACCACCGCGGCACGCGCAGGTAATAACAACAACGTAAAAGGTGCGCGCGCGACTCGAATAATTGGCAAACGACTACCTCGCACGAACGCCGTATCGAGACGAACTGCAATTTCAATGTTGAGAATATTAAAGCAACTTATCTACTACGCAGTGGCGTAGCTAGGGGGGGGGCGTCGGGGGCGGTCCGCACCGGGTGTCACCGGTTCCGGGGTGACACCTGACTGTATAAAAAAATTTACACAAACTGTCACGTTTTTTAATGATAAATAATATGGGTTTGAAGCTATTTGAATCAAGTTATCCTAACAAAATAATTTAATTTATCAATTGTGATTATTTACACTCCACACATTAGACCATGATTTTTTCCAGTGTACACACTGTTATTTTTATGTTCATGGCTCTATGGCGCGATCGATCGGGGATCCCCTCAAAATGTTGTCGTTTTATTTAGCCCTACTACACTAACTGATTGGGGATTCCCCTGAAATAGTCGTTGCTTGTCGCCTGTGTCATTGCTCATTTCTTTCGCAAATTTTTAAAATTTACTGGTTTTTATGATGTGATATCAGAAACAGAACTCTTTTTAGAGATACCGAGGTAGAGAAGACATTTAAAAGCGGCTAATGTTACAGTTTGTAGCTGGGTGACTCTAGACTTTTTGAAATTCATCGTGGAATGGGACTTTACAAAATATCTTCCGAATCTTATGGTCGCAAAGTTATTTATGACAATTTGCGTATCAGTTGCTTCATGTGAGAGGAGTTTCAGCAAACTAAAATTAATTAAAAATTACTTGCGGGCAACAATGACCGAAAACAGACTTAAAAATCTTGGCATATTAACAATAGAACACGAGGCAACACAAAATATAAATTTTGATGATGTGATTTCCGAGTTTGCAGCTGTTAAAGCTAGAAAAAAGAGATTTTAGTGCTTTTACTTAGATTAGTATAAACAAATGTAGGTAATTAGTAACTATTATTATCAAAATTTATATTGTAATTATGATTGACTTATTTATAATAATTAAATAAAAACATACTATACGTTTATTGAATGTTTATTCATTTTAACAGATTTCATTCTTGGGTGACACCAAAATTATGCGCACCGGGTGCCACCCATGTTAGCTACGCCACTGCTACTACGCAAAAATTGCAAACACAAATAAATTAGAGGTATAACACCCCGGAATAATAGGCTAATAGACAAAAAATCGGCGAATTAAAAAAAAATCCTCCATGTCGAATATCTTGAAAACGGGTAAGTTTGGGGTATGGTGTTTCATATTCAAATGAGTCAGGAATTATTACTACAACCTCTTAAAGGATCTAGGTCGACTTAACTTGTAGCCCTGTATATATGTATGTAGGTAGGTACTTTTTTCTCTCCGTAGGGGGGTGGTGTGGCGAGCGCGCGTTGCGCTCCACATTTGTTTTCAGGGGGTCAACCACCACGTCTTGAAGCAGCATTATTTTAATATTACTTCAGTGTGAGAACGAGATGAGAGATACAGGACGTCTAGCTCCATCACTTTCCCACACGCAAATGAGATTAAAATAATACTGCTTTAAGAGGTGGTGGTCTAGCTCCTGTTGGCAACACCAACAGAATGGTCGCCGGTAGGCTGTCTTTTCTGAATTTGAGTTACATATTTTATTTCCTTACTATAAATGTTCTCCCGTGTTGTGAGTCGTGTGTTGTATAATTAGTTATAAGATAAGGCAATAAACTTTATGAAGAACGTTTCGGTGTTTTCATACAGAACCTCCGACCCGTCAATACTAATTCCATCGACTGGACCTTAGAATAAGAAAGCTATTTTTCTTTGTCCTAGGACTGGACTGACTCACTTGTCCTGTCAGCCTGTTCTCTTCTCTGTAGTAACTAGTATCTACTGGTATCTACAGCAGACACATACTGGGGTTGAAGCCTAGGAGTAATAGTGTTCTGGGGTTGAAGCCTCCGCTCCGCTAGGAGTAATATTGCTCTGTGGTTGACGCACTACTGAGGAGGGAGGAGCTCGTGGCTAAGTAATAAAAGCCGCACGGGTCGATCCATCAGGTGAAGCTACGCTTGTCGGAGTTGGTCTGTGGATGAATGACCATCTTTACATACCAAAACTCCTCCGTGCCTCGGAAAGCATGTTAAGCCGTTGGTCCCGGCTTACATTTGTGGATCTTTGACAGTCGTTACGGGTCGTCAGAAGCCTGAAAGTCTGACAACCAGTCTTACCAAGGGGTATCGTATTACCCAGTAACTGGGTTGTGGAGGTCAGATAGGCAGTCGCTCCATGTAAAATACTGGTATTCAGTTGCTTCCGGTTAGACTGGAAGCCGACCCCGAACACAGTTGGTAAAAGACTAGGCAGATTGATTGGTTGAAGCGCTACTGCAGTGCCTGTGGAAAGTTCGCGGAGGTGAGGCTGAACGCGTTCAATGCCTTTCAGAGAAGCATAACTGCATCATTCATGTCCAGGGTAGGTACGTGTAGAAACAGCATATTGCTGGTAGGGTTAGGGTCAAGGGTGTACGCAACCAAGACCTACAAGTGGTGATTGGAAATAGCCGCGTTAATACTTGCAGTTTAATTGTACAAGAGAGGAAATGCCCATATTTGTGCCATGTTGTATGCCATTTTATTGTTTTTTTTTTTGTATTGCATATCTTATTATTTTTTTTAATTTGTGTTTTTAATGAATTATGAGGTCTGCAATAAAGATTTTGATATTCACAACACTGTACGCGTTTGAATTTGTGATGGTTTTGGCAAGCGTTACAAATGTCCAAACTGAGGGTGAAATCATCAGGTTTCATTTAATGTTTTTTTTTTTAATGGCAGCTCCAAAATCAAATGCCAGCTGTTGATTGTCAATGTCAATAACTCAAATTCAATCAGCTGTTGATTGCCAATAATTCAAATTCTCTCTGTTCTAGTGATTCCCACGTGATTTCACTTCTTGCACATTTCAAATGTCATGGTCAAAGTCAAACTGATTATTTTGGACTTGTTGAACTTGTAAGTTGTATTGTAGGTTTTGTTTTATCTAGAACCAAATGTAGTTCAGTTTTGAGGGAAACCGTTTTGTTGTACTTGCATTAAATTTATTTAAAGGTGCTATATTTGCATTATATCAGCAAAATTTCGCAGTACGTCGTTTCCTTATACCTCTTCTGCTGTGGTTATGGAATTATAACCGTATATGAATAAGAACAATTTCTCCGTCTACTGTTTGTTAAAATATGGGTGCCTACAGCAAAATTTTTAATGCTTTCAAAAAATATCCTCTCTTACGAGGAATGGCATCATATGGCATTATCTGGCCTAGTTCTAGTTTAATACAACAAACCTTTGAAGGTAAAACAGTTGGTAAGTACATTATTCTTAATTTTTACTCGACCAAAGTCACAGGAGGGTTATGGTTTTAACTGGCTATACACTATGTATGTATGTTCATCTGTTCGCTCATAACTCCTAAACTACTTGTCGTATTTTGATAAACAAGGTCTCATTGGCTTTTGGAAGTGGTAAATTGTTGCACTGGTCAAAGGCAACACATATATATATGATGCCACATATATATATGTGTTGCCACATGAGGCAAGGCATATATGATGTCACATAAAATTCAACAAGACACATAGCATAGAAGCTATGCTATACAGGCTGTAGTGATATTGAAAAAAAATGATTACTATATTATTATGATTGGTATCTAATGAAAGGTCTTAAGGATGAACTATTTGCGGGCTCAAACTCACTGGTAGGCATGTGCCCTAAAAGCACACTCTCACCTGGCATAATTGTGTCCAACAGAGATAGACAAGTAAAATAATAAATAGTTAATAGTAGTAAAGTAAAACTAGTTTAGTAAACCATGCGCATAAAAAATTACAAAGGAAAGGACTTTTTTGGAAAATCGAGTTTTATGTAAAAACTACTGCATGGATCAATTACAAATAATGTTTATTGAACCCTTTGATAATTTGACTTTGTTGGTGCCAACTTAGATTTAGAGATTTTATACTTCTTTTATTACTTATTTATGCCTAACGTTGCATTAAAATTAGCAAGAAAAACGCAACAAAGTTTCGTTTTTCTTACTAATTTTAACGCTCATAACTTTGTAATGGCTTTTTATTTTAGTGTTCTGCTTCCGCACAGACAAACCTTAATATTGAGACAATACAATATTGAGGGCTCACGGGCTATTTGTATTAAGCGAGATCCTGGCCGATATTGAGTTATAATATGGTTATAATCTACTTATAAACGGAGATAGACACTATTGATTGTTAACCCTCGATAGGCCACTTTTTCGTAAAAATATTAATAATTTTTTTTAGAATGTTCTTTTTTTCTGAATAATCAAACTTTGAAATACTCTCCTGTAAAGTTCCAAAAATGTCCCTTAGTACAAATAGCCCGTGAACCCTCTATATCATGTTTAGCTTTGGATGTACCATCGGGGACATTTGTGGTGAACCACTATTCAACCTTATTACAGTAATCAGGTTGAAAAGTGATTCAGTGAGTGATGTCCGTGGCTGTACAATATCAGTGGGATAATAACCTCCCGAAAATGGAAAAAATATCGATTACTGCAACCTTTAAGTTTCTATAAATATTCAGACAAACCTCAAATGAGAATAAAATAATTATTTTTCACTCTTGACTGCTTCCACCCTAAATAAATGCCCTTCTAAAATGGAGGTATCAAATTCCCAATAATCCTACCCCAAAATAATTGAAATAAAAACTAAAACCCGACTGTGATAAAAAAGCCAACTAAAAATGTATAAACAAGACATTGTAACAAATTAACATCAGTTTTCGTATAACCAGAATCACACTTAATTACTATAGATAAATAGAATTATATCGGGTGCATGGTGATTACGTGTGACCCCAGTTTAGTTGACCTTTTTAGTTTTTGTCGTAGTTGGGTTTTTAGTAGCTCGTGGCTAAGTAATAACAGCCGCTCGGGTCGATCCACCAGATTAAGCTACGCTTGCCAGGGTTGGTCTGTGGATGGGTGCCCATTTTTTCATAACGAGACTCCTCCGTGCCTCGGAAAGCACGTTAAACCGTTGGCTGTCATTCTTGGATCTTTGACAGTCGTTACGGGTCGTCAAAAGCCCGAAAGTCTGACAACTAGTCTTACCAAGGGGTATCATATTACCCAGTAACTGGGCTGTGGAAGTCAGATAGGAAGTCGCTCCATGTAAAATACTGGTATTCAGCTGCCTCCGGTTAGACTGGAAGCCAACCCCAACATAGTTGGGAAAAGACTAGGCAGATTGATTGAGATTGATTGCCGTAGTTGGGTTTTAGTTTTTAACTATCACTTGTTGTTTAGAAAGTGTATATATCAATTTAACTCTGTTGGAATAACCAATATTAAAATAATCATTATTTAAATTACAGAAAATTATGATTTGAAGCGCTGTACTCGATATGCTCTCTATGGGTCCTGCTATGTTGCTCCTACTTTGTATAGTTGGCTAACAATTGCCAATATAATGTGGCCTGGGAATTCAATAAGAGCGGGTATAATTAAGGTAAAAATAAAATTACAAATATTACTTTTTCTTCTTTTACTGTCCAACCACACAAAAACATGCTATAATGATACAAGAGTTGTTGTATTGGTGACATTTATTGCATTATAGTTGAACTGGTTGCTTTTAATAATTTTCAATTCAGTAATACATATATTTTTCAATCTAATTTATTAAGCAAATTCAAATTAATCAAATGTCTTATAATATGCATGAGTCGTTTACTGTACACATTTATAGTGGCGTACTAGCTGTTGCCCGCGACTTCGTCTGCGATTCAGGATGAATATGTCTTCCAGGTCATGGTCTACCCATGTGCCAAATTTCATCCAAATTCGTTCGGCCGTTTTAGCGTGAAAGCGTAACAAACAAACAAACACACTCTCTCATTTATAATATTAGTTAGGATGATGAAAAACCGGTCTATCGACACTCTACGATTCATAAAATGTAATACGGTATGGTGTAGTTTTATTTTTTTAACACATTCACTGCTGAATTATTTGGCGAACTTGCTCCAAGTGCTGCTTTATGATACACTAAACCCTGTGCGGCAAACACTCATACGCGCCCAAAAAATACTTCGTGTGGTGCTATGAGCGCGCAGGCGCGATTGAAGTAACTCTACCCAGTGCGGCTGGGCACATATGTGCGCCGTTACAAACTTATCCCAAGTGCGGCAGACGCGTAGGTGTGTTTGAAAATTTTTCCCATTTTTTATGAGTCATAAAACAATTACGCCGCAAGTAAAGGTTGCCTCACACGACAGTTGTAACCTCAAGGATCAAGCGTTTCGGAATTAGCTTTTGCTCATCATTTTGTTGTTCGTACTTACATACTTAGTTAGAGAGCGAATGAATGAAAGTGTTGCCGTTTAGTAGTACACGATTTTGTGAATTATCTAGTAGAGCAATAATATACAGGGTTATTTGTAAAACACCAGCAACCTCTTAGGGGGTCATTGTACTCATCATTATGAACAACTTTTACTATGGGACCAAACTTGAAATCGCGAAAAAAAATCAGCTATTCAGTACATTTACGTTCGCATAATTCGTCAAAATGTACTGAACAGCTGATTTTTTTGGTATTATGTAGGTAAGTAGTAGAATAAGGCCATAGTTACCATATAGTTTTTTTTTTCAGAATTTCGTACTTATATTATTTGATCCATCATACGTTGAGATAATTTAAGTACAATTAAAGATATTATTAAAAAAAACACGTATTACTAGGCAGTAAGGTCTGGTGACTATAGCCTGATATTAAATGGCCATAAACAAAAAAGATAGTATGTTGTCGTTTGCAATAAAATTTAGCTGTTGGTTAGTTTAGAATTTTACTGACTAAAACCCAACCGTGTTCCACTGACACTCGTAACATCTGACAACCGAACAATACGTTGTTCGGTTGTCAGATGTTACGTGTTACAATCAATTGCTCGAAATGCCTTGTGTGTTGACACCTTTACCAACCCTTATTTTACGATGTTTTCGAAACACGAGATGCACAAAAAACCCACAGGTGCGGCGCGCCGCATTCGAAGGAAGTACATAAATTGTATGGACACGCATATGCGACGGTAACACTTGGTGAACGTTCGAAAATCGCACATACGTGTCGGCCGCACAGAACGTGTTAATTAAAGTGATAATTTAATTAAAAAACAAAAACTTACTACTAAAGTTTCTACAACAATATAATTCAATCATGATTCGAAAGACGTGGCTCCAACTACTATCATAAGAACGTTATTGTGTTTTCCTAGGGAACAGTACTTGAAAGGTACCCTTTGTCCGTTTCCGTACACCCGACAACGTATATGCATTTCAGGATGATCGGTTCAGTGGTTTAGGCGTGAAAAGGTAACAAACAAATAAACAAACAAACATACTTTCGCATTTATAATATTAGTTAGGATTAGGATTTACACAGAAAGAAGATCCTATGTAAAATCAAATGTTGAATGTTTTTGTAAATATGTAGTTGGTGTTCCTAAGAAATAAATTGTGCCCTATGCCATTTGTGTGCTGGGTTGGTGAGGAATAAAACCAGGAGAGTTTCTTCCTTGTAGATAGGGCGTCGCTGGATTGAGGACAGCAAGATGGGACAAGCTGGATCAAATTAGAGTGATTATTATTGAACGGGAAGTTTAAAGCTACTACTGGCTCAGCTACGCCACCAGCTGGCACTTCATTCCCGAACAAGGGACGGGGGGGAGGACGATTACTTCAGGGTCGTTGCGAAGGACCTCGGCGGCGAGGTCGGAATGTCGATTTGTTTTTGTTCCTACGGTCCCTACTGCTCTCCTGGAGAAGAGTATGGGGTCGTCGGGATCTGAGAGGACAAGCCTTGGGCGGTGGACCTTACTAATACGGGAGAAGACATAGTTAGCCGCCTCGACAACCAGAGGGTTGCGATGGTTGGTGACCGAGTCGAAGAAACGCTTGGAATTGCGTTTCAAGAACTGGGAGATGGTGGGAATGTCTAGATCTACGTGGAGGATTTCGTTCCGAACGGACCAAGGGGCTCCCGTTGCCTTTCGGAGGAAATGGTTTTGGAGGGCCTGCATCCAATGAATGAGGTGGAGTTTTGCGTGCGTAAACACTGAACCCGCATAGGTCATGATGGAGCGATTGCACGTTGTATAAATGCACAATTTGCACCTAAGTGACAATTTGCTACGTGCATTCAGAACTGAGTGGAGTCTTCTGAGAGCGAACGCGTTGCGCGAACGCACCTGCTTTATGTGCTCAGCGAAGGAGAGGTGGTGGTCGAGGGTCACACCAAAGTATTTGGCTCGCGTCTCCCAAGGGATCGGCTTGCCGAACATGGTGATCGGTCTTGGGGGGCGACGCGGTTTCAGAAAGAGGACCGCTTGACTCTTGTAAGGATTGACTTCGATTCTCCACTTCCTAAACCAGGCGCCGAGGTTATCGACTGCGGTTTGGAGAGTGCGAGATATCGGGAGCTGGTCCCTGCCCGAGTAGTAAATGGCCGTGTCGTCTGCGAACAGAGCTAACTGCGCCTTTTTACTTTTCGGGATATCGCTGGTGAACAGCGTGAAAATGAGGGAGGCGAGCACAGAGCCCTGTGGGACTCCTGCACGAATAGGTTGGGGGGATGATAGCGCTCCTTCTATGCGATAGCGAAAGGTGCGGTTCGACAAAGAGTCCCGTAAAATAAGCCCGAGATGGGGGGGAGGACGATTAATTCGGGGTCGTAGCGAGGGACCTCGGCGGCGAGGACGGAATGTCGATTTGTTTTTGTTCCTACAGTCCCTACTGCTTTCCTGGAGAGGAGTTATGGGGTTGTCGGGATCTGAGACCGATATCCATGCGAGATGTCGCTACGCCCCCGCAAGGGGGCGTGGCGTGCGGTGTAGGGCACAGCCCCCCGACCGCGGAGGCTATACGGTGGCCCGTAACTACGGGCCCCTCGTCGTGGTCGCCACTGGCGAGCAGATGGTTGGGCGTGCGGCATACACGCCCATGTGATGAGGGTTTCTGTGATTTGTGTCTGTAGGCACGCCACGACGCACAGTGTGTTTTTCACCCTAAAAATCGGACATGCCCTTTTTATTCCAATAATAGATGCTCTAACATGTTTGGAATGCGAGAGTAGAACACCCAGAGTTCAATTATATTTAAAACCAAAGTTAAAGTCGTTTTTATTATTTTTCTATGGAAACCAGAAAAACCACAAAAATATTAATATAAAAAAAACTATTGAATAATTCTAATATATTTATGTACAGTATTATAAAACACCATTTCGTCTTTATTTTAAGATAATACTTGTAATTTTAACTGCATTCAAATGGGTGTTATGGATTTTTTAGCTTCATTTCGTAATTTATTTTTATTTTTTTTATCTTAGCGAATATGGATTTTATTTCCTAATGTTGTTATTAATTATATCTTTATCCATTTAAATTCAAAATATCTAATCCATATCTAGTAGGATCTCGAAGATATCGGATTTTGAAAATGACGACCTAGGGTTGACACAAATCCAAAATGACAAAATATTTTCTAAAAAAATACCTAATTGTGAAGAGATGATCGTCATACGTAATAATAACGTTTTGCGCTTTTAGTGTAAGTTAATTAAAATAGAAGTAATTTTTCAAAATATTGTTTTTTTTTTTGAGGTAGTAGTAACCAATACCAAATAACCTATTCTTGTAATAGGTAGGTACTACGTGCAATATGGGTGGGATTAACTTGAACCTTTTCTCTGCATCATCCAAAGTTTGACTAGTAGAAAATTACTTTTATGCCTATAAAATTAAGTCCACCTTAAGCAATTCATTTACATTAACCGCTCAGGTACCGCGCGCGTGTTAATCATTATGCGCGCGGGGCCTGACCGATTAAAGTTTTAAATAAATGAATAAGAAAGACTTAGAAATTCAACAATACCATGAACGTTCTTTTTATTTTGCAATAATTGTAAGTATTTAAGCATAGGTTCCTTCTTCTTAATATATCGGAATATAAATATTGACATTAAAAGTGATTTTAATCTGATGAAGGAGATTATTTGGTAAAGGGAAGGGGTCCGCCCTCGTTAGGTTTCAACTAAAACCCTTTACTGTTAAATAATCTCTGGAGGAACGGGGGTGAGGCACCATGGAGCCGTTAAAGACCCATGGTACCACTTCGCCTCAACAGGAGTTGACCCAACCTGTTGAGGGATGTCTGTCCGGGCTCCGACCGGCTGACTTAATGCAAGGAGAGCAAGAGGGCGCCAACCCTCTTGTTGGTCAGCGAGTGGCAAATGAAGCTGTGGATACCGCCACAGCCGGTGCTCTTCAGTCTCCGAGAGTATCCGCAAATGCGCAAGGAGAACCTTTAACAACTAATTTTACCAAATTAAAAGCGTACCAAATACTTGTCGGCGCTGCTAAAAAACTTGGAAAAAATGTCCGACCCACTGATTTAGATATAAGCGATCGCATTTCAATTATTTTAGAAGCTCTGTCATTACCCTTAACTTACCAAACCAATAAAGACTTGCATAATTTAATCATTAAATTTACATCTAAATGTGAAACATTATACAAAAAATGTAATTATAATTATAATATTTTTATAAGAAAACACAAAAAGTGGCTAAACGAAGATTTTTGTAAACAGTGGTCTTGTGTGATAGCCGAACCTCTTCTTAGTAATTCTATTCTTGAACCTAGTCCCAGTTCTGTCCCAGATTACATTCCAAGCTTTGATTTATGTCCTGATTCTGAACCTGGTCCCAGTCACGTCCTTGATTCATATCCTGTCTCCGCTTCCATCCCCTCTACTGATTCATCTTTGATTCCCGGTTCTGTACCGATGAGTAGATGTGATGATCCTATTCTTGAACCTAGTCCCAGTTCTATCCCAGATTACATTTCAAGCATTGATTTATGTCCTGTTTCTGAACCTAGTCCCTTCCATGTCCTTGACTTAGACCTTCCATCTCAATCAATTCCCAATTCGAACTATCCTATCCCTGAACCTGGTCCCAGTCACGTCCTTGATTCATATCCTGTCTCCGTTTCCATCCCCTCTACTGATTCATCATTGATTCCTGGTTCTGTACCGATGAGTAGATATGATGATCTTTCCTTAAGACAGAAACACAGAGCTCGAAAACGCTTGCAGGATTATTTAGAAAATGAGTCCCCTAATAAAGTAATATCAGTCTTTGCGAGCACTGTTGAAGTAGGAGGTAGAAAATTAAAAAAGAGCGTTTCCAAAGACCTAGAATTTATTTTTGATTCATGTGTACAGACTCCAACAAGACCGACAAAAATTGCTTCAAAAATTAGAACGCAACCGACACCTTATTCAGCAGATGAAACACTAGCTATTTATATTGACAGACAGTTTTCAGTAGAGACATACAAATTTTTACAACAAGATTTAAAAGCTCGTGGATTTAACGCCTTCCCTCTATACAGCCAAGTGCTCCAAGCCAAAAAACAATGCTACCCGTTACATCCAGTCCATGTATCTGATACAGAAGCTATTATACCAGTTTCCAGCCTAGTTTCTCATTCTTTCGAAAGACTAGTTCAATCGTATGACGCAACTTTCACTGACTACTGTAATCGAAAAGATACCAATAAATTAAATTGTATTTTTGAAGCATCTTGGGGGTTTGACGGTAGTACAGGCCAATCACTATATAAACAGAACTTTTCCCAAAATTAACATGACGAAAGTTGCCTTTTTGCAACTACTTTTATACCGTTGCAGATCAAAACAACTTGTGGACAAGTTCTGTGGCGTAACCCTACTCCACAATCGTATAGATATTGTCGCCCAATTCACATTCAATATAAAAAAGAAACGACTGATTTAATAATGGCTGAAAAACTATTAATACAAAATCAAATTGACCAATTAGACAGATTTGATACTAAAACTTTAAGTGGTCAAACTATATCTACAGAGTTTAAACTATATTTGACAATAATAGATGGTAAAGTCTTAAATATTATTACTAATACAATGTCTCAACTTCGGTGCCCTTTTTGTAAAGCGACTTCTAAAGAATTTAATAATTTAGAGTCTGTGTATTTAAAACCTGTCGATCAAAACCTTTTAAGATATGGCATAAGTCCGTTGCACGCCTGGATTCGTGTTTTGGAATTTTTATTACATTTAGGTTATAAAATTATTGTAAAGAAATGGAGAGTACCTAAAAGTTCCCCGGAAGGTGTTCTTGTCAATGAGAATAAAAAAAAAATTCAGGACGAAATCCGCAGTAAATTAGGGCTGCTCGTAGATGTGGTTAAGCCTAATACGGGTACGACTAATGACGGAAATACTGCAAGGATGGCCCTGTCTAATAAGTGTCGTACAGTATTTGCTGAAATTTTAGGACTACAACAATGGCTTTTGGATGACTTACATGTCATACTAGTAGTTTTATCAAGTGGATTACCTGTTAATGCAGATAAATTTGATGAATTTTGTAAATTATTGGCCAAAAAATACGTAGAAGAGTATTCGTGGTATCCAATGACCGTAACTCTACATAAAATACTTGTGCACGGCAAAGCTATCATAAAAAACTCTGCACTACCCATAGGATTGTTATCTGAGCAAGCTGGGGAAGCACGTAATAAATTTTGGAGGCACGACCGCGAGCACCACACAAGAAAATCAGATAGAGAAAAAACAATTTTAGACCTTTTCCATCGAGCACTTGAATCCTCTGACCCCTTTATATCGAATATAAGGCTTAATAAAAGATTAAATAAGCTTAAGCGTCAACCTCTTCCACCCCAAGCCCTCATATTGTTAGAGCCTTTTGAAGTTCCAACGGACGAAGAAGAAGCTGATCCTGAGGAAAATACAACCACTATGGAGAATGACCTCCCAGATAATTTTGAAATGTTATCTGAAGATGTGGATTTTGATGATTCGTAGTCTTCTGGGTTGTCCGATACTGTACAAGAATCAGATATTTGCACTTATTTTTTTACACCTTTCTGTATCTCAGACAATATCTATTGCATTGATCTAGAAATATAATTCTTAAAATACAAATAATAATTATTTACTTTTAACAAAAAGTAAAACCGCCTTCAAAACCCATAAAATAAACTTATAATAGATACGGTTTAGGAAGTCGGTGGCAGTTTTTCCTCAATTAAACTATAATAGTTTATTTTATGGGTTTTTGAAGACGGTTTTACTTTTTTGATAAAAGTTTTATTATTTCTTAATTTTTAGTACCGAAAAAAAAGTAATCTTCGATTTACAACAATCATAATAATTGATTTACACTCACAACTAAAATTAAATAAAATGCAGATGTAACAATAATACAGCACCTACACCCTTTACTGTATTATTGTTACATCTGCTTAAACATTTACAGTGTACAGGCGTTATGTTATTTTATGGAAGGGTGTAAACAAGGCATAGTCGTACGATTAAAGGAATCGCGGGCAATTTGCTGTAAGTTATTGAAGAGTTCCGTTGTCTGTCTCCGAAACTCTTCATCAGATCTTTACTAAATTTGTGTGGTACCATTTCAAAGTGAACTTCTTTCAAACAAAAAAAGAATTTTGCAAATCCGTTTACAAATGACGGAGTTATGCCCGAACATAAAAACATAATGTAAACATCCGAATTCAAAACCTCCTCCTTTTTTGAAGTCGGTAAATAATAAATAGGTAGCATAGCAAAAAGCGTAACAATCAATAAATTAGGGTAATCGCTACCTATGCAATCCGAATTTCTCAAAATATTTCTACAAAGTTTATTTTCCAAGAGAGGCAACCCTAAAATCATAGAAATTCTATGAGAACTTTAGAAGCATGTTTCTCCGAGATCCTACTGGATATGGACACGATTATTTTTTTGGGGTTTAATTGTATCTTAGTCAATGTAATGAGTTTAAAATAAAATCCATATTCGTTTGGATTTATCATAAAAAAAATAAAATCTTAAATTAAAAAAAAAGCTGATACTGGGTTTCCTTGCGGAGTTAAAGTCTTGTAAGTATAGTCAAAAAATGCCTAAAATATACCGTTAGTTGTGTATTGTAACAGAAATAAGAGAAACTTTTCCTGAGACGAGATATTTTCAGATTTATCAAAATACCTAAAAATATCAAAATGGCTCTAACTTTGGTTCTAAGTATATTTGACCTCCGGGTGTTCTACTCTCGCATTTCAAACAGTTTTCAGCATCTATTAATGAAATAAAAAGGGCATGTCCGATTTTTAGGGCAAAAAACACACTGTGCGACGTTGATGCCCAACGCCGCTTTTTTCACCGTAACTCGGCGGACAGCCCCTACCGGGTGAGACCCCAACTACATGGGGGAAGCCCAGCAAATGGCGTCCAGCGACAGAGTTACGGACTCGACGTTCCTACAGATAGGATGTATGGCCCCCCCTCCCCTCTCCGTTTTCGAGTCGAGCCGAGCCTGGATGGGGAGAAGGGACCGTGTTCTGAGTGTGCGGGCGGTATTGTACTGTGTAACTCCGCCCGGTGTATACGCGAGTCGCACGCCCGCATAAAAAGAGCCGCAACTTCGCGTGTGAGTTGGGTGCCTGTGTAGAGGTGAATGTCTGTTGTTTGCTACGTGACACGCCTATATTAACCTAGCACGCGCCACGCAACAGATGCATGTATTTGTATAGAGTCATTGTCGCAAATGAGCCGCGTGTAAGCTGAGGGCGGCTCATTTGGAAGTCCAGTCCGGTGCGATGGGGTCATCGTCCGCAAGCAGGTCGCGGGGGAGGGGCCTCGCATCGGGGGGGCGCGCATGCCAGGGCGCGATCTGCTTGACATGTGGCCAGGCAGACGCGTCGGCACGCGCGAACATTCCCTTCGCGAGGCGGCACGCTAACTCGTCCAGGCTCTCAATCCCGAGGTCGCGATGTAGGACGCTGTTCCTCACGAAGCGAGGCGCGTCGACTATGGTCCGCAGCGCAAGGTTTTGCTGCGTGCGGAGCGTCTTACGGCTCGTCTCGCTCGTGAGGGCGAACCAAGCCGGTGCGGCGTACGTCAAAATTGGGCGCACGTACAATTTGTACACGTACAACTTTACGCGCGCCGGGAGGCGGGACGAGAGCACTGGTTTGAGCAGGTTGCGGGCGACCCTACCCTGTGCGGCGACCTTGCGGACGTGCGGCCCCATCGTGAGCCGACGGTCGATGGTGACACCCAGGTATTTGACCCGGGGCGACCACTCGATGTCGGCTCCTTGCAGCCTCAAGGCTGGTGGTAGTCGCGCGGCTCCGGTGACCATGGCCTGCGTCTTCCCCACCACGTTCACCGACAGCCAAAAATCAGCTGTTCAGTACATTTAAGTTCGCATAATTCATCAAAATGTACTGAACAGCTGATTTTTTTTTTCGCGATTTCAGGTTTGGTCCCATAGTAATAGTAAAAGTTGTTCATAATGATGAGTACAATGACCCCTTAAGAGGTTGCTGGTTTTTTACAAATAACCCTCTATTTTTTTTTTTATATTATGAGAGGAAGGTTTACTAATGGTCTTATTTTTTTTGTAGACATTTGTGGAAACACTCACATACTCACCATTTACAATATGCAGCTTCTACTTTATGATGAGCTTACTTGAATCAAAGCCTTTTTACGAAGCAGCTGCAGAAGTTAAAGCCAAATTTCTGCCAACTTATAAGGTATGAGCAATATGTGTATTTAGGCTGTTAAGAATAATTTTAATTAGATTGCTTTCTCATAGGTACCTATTTCCTTATTTCAGGTTGGTGTCTCCATTTGGCCAGCTATTGCCATGATTAATTTCTGTCTCATTCCTCCAAGAAACAGGGTGCCATTTATTAGTCTATGTAGTCTTGTGTGGACATGCTTCCTTGCATATGTGAAACACATAGAAAAAGAAACAGTTGTTGCAACATCAAGTGCAAATCCTATGAAATTAATTAAAGCTAGTTTATGATTAGGAAAGAGTTAGCCAAATTTAATATTTAAAAAAAATATCTTATATGGTGTTATTATTTACTTAATCTAGTTCCATTAATACTTATTAATAATTTCATCTCAAATATGTCTGATATTTAAATAGTCCTTAGTTGCTTTGCAAAGATCTTATTATTATTTATTGCAATGTATAATTTATACAAACGGTATTTACAAAATACCTATCGTATTAATTAAAGTAGAATATACATACAGTACAATAGGCTTAATTTTGACAAGAACTATTGGGTCAAACCATATTTATTTAATTACAAAAAAAATTGATGAGCTTATTAGAGAATTTCGCAATAAGACATTAAAAATGTAAATATAGATATTATCCAAGCAGCAAGCATTAAATGTCAGTATGTTTATTGGTTATTTACTGTGTATAATAATAATAATTAAAAAAAACTATGGACTATGGATGGATGGTATGGAAGTACTATGAACATGGTGTGTAAGGAAAAGGGTTTCATAACAAAGGCATAGAAAGACAAGACTAGGCATTTATTATTTCAATTAGGATTTTCAGTAGTTAATCAGAAAGCTAGTCGTCCGTTCGCAAAACTAGGTCATCATGAGAAGAGCGGACAAGAAACTCCATGGAAATAGTATTAAAGTATTACATCAACATATTATTTACATTTCTTTAAAATTATCCCTATGTCAAAAACAGTTAACTCTATCTCTTGGACAATTGTCCAAGAGAACCCAGAAAGATAACAACATAATAACATTAGCTAGGAAAAGAACATGAATATTCCATTATACAGTTTGCCATATTAGCAATATTATCAATAACTACAACAACAATATGGTCATAATAAGCAATAATTGAGATATAATATCAAATTACATAACTTACGTGACACTTTTTCAATTTATTTCACACTAGAACTAACCAGCTGAATATCCACCAAGCAACTGTCTTGATAACATCATTACCACCCCTTCTACCTCCTACCAACGTCACTAAGACTTAAGGGGGAGGGTAGCCCGCGAAATTCAAATTTTCTTACGTTTTTTTGCAATGTACAAGTCGGTATTATATTGTACGATGATCAAAATATAATTTGCGGCCGTAACAGGCATCTATTTACATAATTAGAATCATTAAAGTTTCGAATACAACTTTTTAAGACCAGGTAATCCTAATGAATGACTATTTCATGAAATCTTGATATTTCAGGATTATAGTAACTTAAGGAGTTGTATTACTGATTCCAATGTATATAATTCTGTAAATACATATTTGTTACGACCGCAAATCAGACTTTATTTAACATACAACTTAATACTAACTTGCAAATTGCAAAAAACGTAAGAAAATTTGAATTTTGCGGGCTACCCTGACGCTTCCTCCTTAATGGCAAACATCAACCGCCATTTTTAACCAATCACAGAGCATTATACATTTTGGCTTAATAACTTCTAATACAGGTAATAATAACAAAATCTTATGTAGTAACACCGTTTTAAAACATTTAAGGGTAATTAAGCCATTTAATAAGATTCGATTGTTTACAATTCAATAGAATATCAACATGTAAGTACTGACAGTATTGTACCAATCGTTTGAAGCAACTTATTTTACTAAAATAGCAATTTAAATTCTAAGACATAGTACAAGTATATTTCAATATTACGTAATCATTTATTAATAGTAATAACATCCATATGATTTTTACAAGTTAAGATTGGTATTTTTTTTGTAAACACAATAACTAGTCACAAATTATGTACTTCTACATTGGTCCCAAGCTTCGTGTGACAGATCTCATTATCCAACAAACAGTATTATAATAATTATAATAATATCAAAATTAATGATCTAACAAGCTCATTAAACTAAACATGCCTGATAAGAATTATAATGACTGAGAAAATATTTATTGTAATAAAACATACCTACTCTTAAACTCATAATAAAAACCAGTTTACTAAAATTCAAATTAAGTACCTAACCCAATAGTTCTGTAGAGATTTGATTTGTATGTAATTTTTATACTTAGTACCTATAATTTTAATTTTTAATACGTGGTATTAGTTTCTATTCGTTTCCATACAATGGAATTATGTAAAAGACTAGAAATAGGGATATAAATAAATACGTGTACATTTCCTTTAGATCTTCAAAACATAGGTTAAGGAAATGTGCGATGGGCAATTAAAAAACTTGTGTCACAATATATTTTCTATGATAATGTGATCGTTTCCATTTAAAATAATTGAAACCTAATTCCTCCTATTATCACACAACTATTCCTATTCACATAGTGTATATGTGTTCTGTAATCTAATACTGACTTGAAAATTACAAAAAACGAAAAAAAACTGAATTTCGCGGGCTACCTGGAGCTTCCTAAGATGGAAGCTCCAGGTAGCCCGCGAAATTCAATTTTGGGTGCGTTCCTGACCTAAGTTACAAAATACTAATGTAAAATGAAGAATACGTGACACCACACTTTATTTATTTATATTTTTCTGTGAAAAAAATGGCAAAACCGGCAGTAAAAAATTAATGCTATGTACACACACGGTGGCGCTAATTCCCTTGTTCACAAACTAAACTAAAGGGTTTAGCCGTCCTTCCATAGGCAAACTACCCCCGATAGGAACCTATATCGTAACCTATGCTATATTGTAGAGGGTACTAATAGTAGTTCATCGAGTAGATATTAGCTCTATATCTTAGTTAATTGAGGAGCTATTTGAAAAAAAGTGTCCGGAGACGACTTTTTTTCAAAGTGATATATCTCTGTTGATTTTAAAGCTAGAAAAATAAAACCAATTCCAGTGATTATGGTACACTCTACAGTTTATTTTATATAAATTTCCATGAGCCAAGCCTAAATAAAAATATTAAAAAAAATGCAAATAATTTTTGTTTTATTGATTTCTGTCAGATCGAATTGAATTACCACTTTGAAAAAAATTATATAATAATTGTCTATACCTTGCCTAACAGCATGCCAAGTTTCATTAAAATCCATAAGGTTCAACATGTTGAAAAAAAATAATGAAAGTAAGTGGACCACCTTATGACTTTGATGACGCTTTTAACTTTCAATTTTTCAATAATATAGTACTTAATTAAATTGTATTACATATTTGATTTTTCAATATTGGGCATGAAAGGTTCAAAAGAAAATGGAATGATCTATTCTCAGTAATAGTTGAATCCATATTAATAAAAAATAGCTTTTATTAGTCATCATCACTATTTTCATTAATTACAACGTGATCGTTATTTATAGAAAAAACACTGGACGAACTATATGGGATTTATATCTTGCATTTGATAAATAATATATAATTGCCGCTACGTGGGAGCAACACCCAACTGTTCGATTTCCATTTGCACAGTTACAGCAATAACGCCGAATATCTTCGTGGCTTTTTCCATTGGGACGACCATGCACGACTATGCACTGTGGTCATGTAGGAACATGCACGCGCGGGTACTTTGATAATCTACTCACTATAAAAGTAGACCGACAAAATATTGTAATATACTAGTGACATTACCAACCGTTAATGTACTTTATATAAACTGTCAAAACGCTATTTTGTTAAAGATTATTAAAATCTAATACAATTTGAAAGCGTCCACTGTAAAACAAAGTGTTTTTGTGATTAAAGCGTTTGAGCGTTTCAATGTTAAACTCCATAAGCAAACTATAGAACTTTAAAACGGGCACCAGTGATTAAAAATTGAGCATCAAAAATGCTATAGTTTGCTTATGGAGTTCAACATTGCAAACACTAAAGCGCTTTATTATTAAGCGTTTTTAGCATTTCGTTATTAATTACTTGAATTTACAGTGTCAACAAGGTGATCCACTTACTTTCATTATTTTTTTTTTCAACAGGTTGCACCTTATGGATTTTAATGAAACTTGGCATGCTGTTAGGCAAGGTATAGACAATTATTATAATTATATTTTTTTCAAAGTGGTAATTCCATTCGATCTGATAGAAATCAATAAAAAAATTATTTATTTGCATTTTTTAAATATTTTTATTTAGGCTTGGCTCATGGAAATTTATATAAAATAAACTGTAGAGTGTACTATAAACACTGGAATTAGTTTTATTTTTCTAGCTTTAAAATGAACAGAGATGAACAGAGATGAACACTTTGAAAAAAAGTCGTCTCCGGACACTTTTTTTCAAATAGCTCCCCAATTAACTAAGATATAGAGCTAATATCTACTCGATAAACTACTATTAGTAGGTACCCTCTACAATATAGCATAGGTTACGATATAGGTTCCTATCGGGGGCAGTTTGCCTATGGAAGGACGGCTAAACCCTTTAAATTCAGTGCATCTTTTTCTTTATATTTCATTGAGAAAAGGACAGCTGATAAATATTAATGTAGTCCTGTCAAATTAAGATAATCCATAGATAAGTTATATTATAGTTAATAAAAACTGTTACAAAAAAAAAAAACCTACTTCCAATAAGGTACCTACCTAACTGAAAAGCGAAAAGCGAAAAAAACTTTTTTACAAAAAATTAAACCGTTTGGCGCCGCCTCAAAATTTGTAACTTAAATTAATTTAGGCGTTTAGTTAGACTAAAAGGTTTTTTTTAATTTTCACTTTTCAGTTTTATTCGTTGGTTTAATTTTTTGTAAAAAAGTTTTTTATGTAAAATCACCTCACTAAAAACCTTACAAGCTGCCTATCTTGACACAACAATGGGGTTGTTTCCCGGAAGCTTCGCCGCAAGGTGGCGCTGTATGTTAGCGTAAAAAACATACAGCTGTCAAAGTTTTTGATAAAAACGTGTGCATTGTGTGGACGATTTTTAAGTATATGCGTTTTTTCATCTATTTGTGTTGCTTCACAATGTATTCTACCTGGCGTATCACCCAGTTAAAAAAAGCGGAGTATCGCAATAAGGAAGGAAAACTAAACTTTTATTTATTAATTTAAAACACGATATAACACCTTTACAGAATCATCCAAGGCGATGTTATGTCACACAAATAAAAAAAAAATATTTGTACCTAAGCCAAATTACAAAGAAATAATTTAAACTACTAAAACAATTATAAACATTACAAAGTTCATAATACAATACCTCTTTCTATTATTATTTCACACGAAACTGTTCGACTTAGGTTACCGACTAAAATTCATAATACAATAATGGTGAAGTATTACCTAGTTCTGCGTCAGGATTTACCCACATAAGCCATACCTACTAAAAGGCAATGATCTAAATGTGGACGCTACAAAAATTTATAAGTCTAAAAGTTCATAGCAAGTATCCAATCATTAAAATGTTGCTAAGAGAATATAGCAAGAAGTAGTGTTGAATGAACTCTGAAGCCCAAAATAATATTCAATGCAAATATTTAGTTCAGTGTCAATGCCTCTCAATCAATAACTTTATAATATAAACTTTCATCCCAAAACCACATTCAGTATTTTATATAAACGCCAAACTAACGGTGAAATCATCAGATGTGAAAACTCTTTTGACGAGTATGATTCCTTGGTGTGAAACGTAGACAGAGAATAGAGGTAGACATGCTCTTAAAATAATAACACTAGTTTACAATGTATCTGTTGCCGGGAAAATTCTAACTGTTGTTGGCTATACATGACATGCAGAGTTCAAATATATAAATGAAATTTATCGAGCAGCTCTAGTTTTTTAGTTAACAAAAGGAAACATGCACGTTATTAACAAACAACAACACTTAAATGATGAAAATGAACAATAAAATCACTTGAGGTGTACAAAAATAACACGTCACCAGTAAACAAAAACCATCATAAAATTCGCGCCAACAGACAGAAATTAAAATTTTGTAAACTAATGTAATAATTGCGAAAGTTGGATGACACATAAGTAATTTGTCGCTCATCCAATAGAACAATGACGTAATTACGTTTTAGCTAAATTCGTAATTACGTCTTTGTTTTATTGATAACAATGACGTAATTACGTTGTAGCTAAATTCGTAATTACGTCGTTGTTCTATTGGATGAACGGTATGTGTAAGCAGGACATAACATCATCTTTATGACAGGCCAGCTGGCGTGGTTGTTTAATACCGCCTATCATGTCGCAGGTCGTGGGATCGATTCCCACCCAGGACAAACATTTGTGTGCATGAACATGTCTGTTTGTCCCGAGTCTGGATGTAATTATCTATACCGGGTGGTGGGGAGAATACGATATTAATTGAAAACATATACTGGGTATCGCGGTAGTAGTACGTATACCAAAAATTATCAAATTATAATCAAGGGTATAGCCGCAGGAATTTGTTTTTCCTTTGACAATTTTAACACATGATGTGAATACCACGCAAGTTTCATTTAGGTCATACACATCAAAACAATTTCATTTACCTACTTGCTAAAACAAAACCAAATGCAATGGTGCGGCTCGCTACTCAGAAATAATACAATATTATATTGTATTGCTGATTGAATTTACACCTAATAACCATGACGATAAAATTCCTATTATCATAAGCAAACAAAGATTGCCTAGGCGCAATTCGTTTCGAAAACAGAAGAAAGCACGGTTGCCAGTTCGACGTCTTTGTCTAAACAAAGTAAGTTTAAACAACAATAGTTCGTAATCACTTCCGCATTCAAAAGATTTATTGTGCAAGAAAAGGAAAGAAATACCAATCAATCAATCATGTTTATTGTGGATCATAGGTACAGAAATAGATACAGGTGTTAAGAATTACAGTAATGTTGATCAGCTATGTCCCGCCTTTTGGGCATACAATACAAATTTCAAGTTATATTATTATATAAGAAATTAATATTATTATTACAACACAAAATAAAGGTCAGATCTTAAAATTAATAGTAACTAATAGTAAACAGCTCTGGCTGCACCATGGTCTCGGTCAAGATATAATTTAAAGGGAAGATATAACAAAGTCTTTTAAGCAGTAATAACATTTATCGACTAACAGGTCATAAAGTTTCTTTTTAAATAATTTAATTTCTGAGATGCTTCTAATATGTTTTGGAATTTTATTGAATATTGTTGGAGCAACCCACAATACACTTAGCTGCAGAAAACGTGTTTTGCTCGTGATTGTACATAATTTATCCCGATGGCGTATTCGGCTACGGTATTCAAATAAGTGAATATTGCTTTTTACAAATACCGCGCATTCAAATATATACAAACATGGTAATGTTAGTATTCTAAGGTTTGTGAAAAATGACTGACAAGAATCGGTCTGATGCAGATTAAGCATACACCTGATACAGCGCTTTTGAGCCTTGAATGCCCTTTCCTTGTCTATGCTGTTCCCCCAAAATATTATGTACGTTTGCCCAGCACGGCCCCTCAGAATTTGCATTTATGGTGTACACCATTGCAATGTACTCGCCTCTAGCAGTATATGTACCGATTTCTTTTTCAATGTACCTCTATACTTTTGAAGAAATATGCAAAAAAAGGTGGCCGTGCCAGCCAAACGCTTTCAGCACGGCCCCCCATGTAACTTGAATAATACATACCGTATTAACAAATGTCTATAACTCAAGAAATGTACTCTATTAATACGTTATATGTGCCGCAACAGTTATTGTGAATTCATAATAACAAATAATATATAGATGTGGATAAGGGGCCGTGCTGGAAAAAATCATTTTAAGAAATATCTAAAAAAGACAAAACATACTTAGCCAAAAACTATTAAAAAATAATTGAAGTTTAGCAAGTAACATATGTACCGCATTGATTTCTCATACAACTTGTTATATTGTGAAAAATAAATCTATTTTAGTTCATTCAGCACGGCCCTCTATAGTTGCCTATATCTTTTTAAATAAGCCGTGTATGTTTACAAAATTCGACTTCCTGAATAATATATAGGAGTACATTCCTTTCAACTAAATTGCAATTCTGCTGTATCAATACTTTAGAAGATAAATTCAATCTAAAATATACATACATTAAAACTGATGGGGTGACCATGATTCTACATGAAAATAGGATAAAAAATACTGCTTAAATTGAGTAAATCTTTATTAAAATAAACAAATCAACAATATGGTAAACTATATAAACGATAACTAGGTACTTATACATAATAGGTCGATAATCGTACAAGTGTCAAGTTAGTGTCGCTAAGACTACATAGCTCAAAGTCTTAAAAATCATACATTACAATAAAATCACAGATTCATTACATTTCACAAATTAGTTCGTTTACATGGAATAACAACCTATGTCTCAATAACACTACAGAGCTTAAAAATCTTAAAAAATCACAGATACGCGTTCAATAAATCATATTGAACCTTACATTACACTAATATTAATTTGCATGAATCGCTTTAATTATTTGGTATAATCACAGGCAATTAATTAAATCCACGTAATCACAGATGTTTTTCAACGACTATAACAATTAGAATATTGTTCGTTTATGTTACTAATATTATGTTACCTATGGAATAATCATAGAAAAACTAGTACATAAATTAACTTATTAAAAGTAATCACAGATGACATTACAACAGTATTGACTTCTTATTAAACAGTTCACAGTTTCATATGCATATTTTTAGCAACTAGTCTTTACCAGATTCTTAAATAGTGTAAAATTAACTTTAAATTATTACAAAATACATGTATTTAAAAACCATGGCTCAAAAACATATTCTGGTTTCACTGTAATTACCAGAGCCGTCACTCATAGGATCATATTCAGCAAACCCTGAGCTCCGCTCCGACGTGAAAGCGGAATATTCGTAAAAGTTATTATTTTTAGTTGTATTAAATATCACATATCACTCACTAAAACGTAAGTAAGAGTGTGTAAAAATATCGACTCCACTGTACTGTTGTTAATTTTCAAGGCCAAATCATCATAACATAGCCACAGATCATGGCTAAGCGTATGGCACTTATAATGGCCCAGAGTTCCCTCTGAATTCCCTACATATTCAATGGCACCAACGACACCATAAATTTGATTTTGAATATTAATAGTGACCGGGATATTACACAAAACTATTGCATCTGTTCCATTTAAATCAAAGGTTATAATCCTTTGTAATTTATAACTTGAAATGACAGTTCCACCGCAATTATTTTTACAAATTTGAGAAGTAGTTTCGATAGCAAGTGATTCTTCTAATGCCAAAATACCAAACGTGTTAATTATGTTAATATTCAAAGCTATAAAAGGTCTTATGATTGGTTTGAGGAAACTGTTACACATCATAAAGAAGAAGTTTGTGTAACTGGCCCTCTAAATGATTTTTATTATCCGCCCTTATTAACGACAATAAAACGACTACTGCGAAAATTGCCCCTGTGGTCGAATGTCATGATGCCATTATATAAATCAGATAATAAAAATCCTTCGTCGAGTGCATCAGAGGATAATTTTAAAACTTTAAAACATTTGCTGCTGAAATCTAAAATAACAAAACATAGAATTGACGTTTTCCTGCAAAGACATATTAATTATTTAAAAGGAGAGTTAAAT
Organism: Dicycla oo; assembly: GCA_948252095.1. Lineage (NCBI taxonomy): Eukaryota > Metazoa > Arthropoda > Insecta > Lepidoptera > Noctuidae > Dicycla > Dicycla oo. Next base: position 16,541,102 of record OX411718.1, read on the forward strand.
ATTGCAGCGAGTAAATTTCATATAGAACCTAACACTGTAAAAAAAACAAATCGCAGGACGACAAAACCCATAAGTAAAAAACAACAAAAACCGAAACGACAATTTGTTCAAGACTCAATATTTAGCGATCAACCAACATTTGTAGAAAATTGGGGAGGTCAAGCAGACAAGGCCGTTAATGTAAAGCCACATACCGGTATAAAATTTATAAAAAATGGTAACATGATTAAAAATTCAACAGTCGTTAACACATGCGGTTTTGATGCAATAATGTTTTTGATTGCATTTGGCTTTCAGTCGTTTTCTAATTTCAAAATGGAAATTGAGTCAAAAGATAATAAACTTCGAGACTATATAAATCTCATCTTAAATGAAAATGTTGACAAAGGTACTGTGTATGAAATGAGAAATTACGTTTGTCATGAATATTTTGACCGGCCAGCGCATGTAAAGATAATAACAGATTGTGAATGCAATGTCGCTAATTTGTATGAGCAAATGTTTACCAATTTATTTTACAGTGCTCAGTTTATAAAAGTTTGCACAAAAGAAGAATGTCAATATTATGTAGAAATCATAAGACCTTATATAGCTTTGAATATTAACATAATTAACACGTTTGGTATTTTGGCATTAGAAGAATCACTTGCTATCGAAACTACTTCTCAAATTTGTAAAAATAATTGCGGTGGAACTGTCATTTCAAGTTATAAATTACAAAGGATTATAACCTTTGATTTAAATGGAACAGATGCAATAGTTTTGTGTAATATCCCGGTCACTATTAATATTCAAAATCAAATTTATGGTGTCGTTGGTGCCATTGAATATGTAGGGAATTCAGAGGGAACTCTGGGCCATTATAAGTGCCATACGCTTAGCCATGATCTGTGGCTATGTTATGATGATTTGGCCTTGAAAATTAACAACAGTACAGTGGAGTCGATATTTTTACACACTCTTACTTACGTTTTAGTGAGTGATATGTGATATTTAATACAACTAAAAATAATAACTTTTACGAATATTCCGCTTTCACGTCGGAGCGGAGCTCAGGGTTTGCTGAATATGATCCTATGAGTGACGGCTCTGGTAATTACAGTGAAACCAGAATATGTTTTTGAGCCATGGTTTTTAAATACATGTATTTTGTAATAATTTAAAGTTAATTTTACACTATTTAAGAATCTGGTAAAGACTAGTTGCTAAAAATATGCATATGAAACTGTGAACTGTTTAATAAGAAGTCAATACTGTTGTAATGTCATCTGTGATTACTTTTAATAAGTTAATTTATGTACTAGTTTTTCTATGATTATTCCATAGGTAACATAATATTAGTAACATAAACGAACAATATTCTAATTGTTATAGTCGTTGAAAAACATCTGTGATTACGTGGATTTAATTAATTGCCTGTGATTATACCAAATAATTAAAGCGATTCATGCAAATTAATATTAGTGTAATGTAAGGTTCAATATGATTTATTGAACGCGTATCTGTGATTTTTTAAGATTTTTAAGCTCTGTAGTGTTATTGAGACATAGGTTGTTATTCCATGTAAACGAACTAATTTGTGAAATGTAATGAATCTGTGATTTTATTGTAATGTATGATTTTTAAGACTTTGAGCTATGTAGTCTTAGCGACACTAACTTGACACTTGTACGATTATCGACCTATTATGTATAAGTACCTAGTTATCGTTTATATAGTTTACCATATTGTTGATTTGTTTATTTTAATAAAGATTTACTCAATTTAAGCAGTATTTTTTATCCTATTTTCATGTAGAATCATGGTCACCCCATCAGTTTTAATGTATGTATATTTTAGATTGAATTTATCTTCTAAAGTATTGATACAGCAGAATTGCAATTTAGTTGAAAGGAATGTACTCCTATATATTATTCAGGAAGTCGAATTTTGTAAACATACACGGCTTATTTAAAAAGATATAGGCAACTATAGAGGGCCGTGCTGAATGAACTAAAATAGATTTATTTTTCACAATATAACAAGTTGTATGAGAAATCAATGCGGTACATATGTTACTTGCTAAACTTCAATTATTTTTTAATAGTTTTTGGCTAAGTATGTTTTGTCTTTTTTAGATATTTCTTAAAATGATTTTTTCCAGCACGGCCCCTTATCCACATCTATATATTATTTGTTATTATGAATTCACAATAACTGTTGCGGCACATATAACGTATTAATAGAGTACATTTCTTGAGTTATAGACATTTGTTAATACGGTATGTATTATTCAAGTTACATGGGGGGCCGTGCTGAAAGCGTTTGGCTGGCACGGCCACCTTTTTTTGCATATTTCTTCAAAAGTATAGAGGTACATTGAAAAAGAAATCGGTACATATACTGCTAGAGGCGAGTACATTGCAATGGTGTACACCATAAATGCAAATTCTGAGGGGCCGTGCTGGGCAAACGTACATAAAATATTAAGCCATATCTGAGAGTGGAACTTCCATATCCGTGATACGCTGTTAATAACACTGCCCTATTGACCACCTTTACATCTAGGCTTTGCCTGGAATTTGCTTCTGATCCACTGTCTAGTGCGTGACGTGCTAGCTACCCTTGTGAGAGCGTGTTTTTTTTTTTTAAATTTCGATTCGTAAGAGTGGTTTTAGCGCATTAACAATAATAAAATTATTGTTTTTGTGTAAAATTGAAAATTGTTTTGTTGCAATTTCATACAGTGCAGAGCTTTAATAGTTTTACTGTTGTGTTATTGACAGATAATTCGATTGTGTACAAGTTTTAAGTGTAGTAGAGTTTGGTAGGTACCTACCTAATGTGTAAACAATAGTGTGATAGTTACTTGCTGTTATTTCGTTGTAAGTTAAGTTTGGGGATTTATCAAAAATGAGGTTTATGCTTGTGGTGTGAATGCCGTAGAGAAACTGCGAGACAGAATTATTGACGCTTTTAATAAATTAAAAGCAATGGCTATCAGTAGTGACTTGTTAAGGAAAGTAAGAAACAATATCACAAGACATTGTCACATGTGTGTTACGAGTAAATGGTGGACAAATTCAGCAATTAAAATTTTAATTTTGTGTACCATGATTGAAGTAAGTTTTGATTTAATGTTTAATTAAGTGTTTTTAACCTTTTCGCCGCCAACGTACACAAAACGCAATGCCTCGCCGAGCGTCAAGCTATAAATGTATAACTAAATATACAGTAAAAAGTAGTGATGGGGATATCGTCATATCGATGAATAAGATTTGTACGCGTAAAGTTAAGATTTAAAGTTGATTTTACGAATATAAATAAAAACTGATTAAATATTTCCAGATTTATCTTATTTCACAGTATCCTTAATAAGAAAAAACAGTATAATTTATGAATATCAAAGAAACTAATACATAACTCAGTTAGAACTATAAGGAATGGGGTACATCTCTATTTGTTTCATGATCTCATTCTTTAACTTCATATCAAGTTATTGGCACTGAGGGCACGTTGAATTCGATTCTGATCAGGGATGGGGTCTATGGTCTTTCTTTCTTCTATTTTTGTTTATTCCTGTGTTTTTCTATTTGCAAGTGAAAGAAAGAAAGATGCGTGCGCGCAAATCCGATTTTGTGCTGCACTATGCCAAAGTGACCTTGACAGTCGCACGCCTATGACGTCACTGACCAACTTCTATAGTAGTTCGTGGCACTCGGTGGCGCACAGGGGCATAGACGACCAATTGTTTTGTAGAGATGGGAAAATAACTACCGACAAGAATTAGTAACAACTTTATAATTACGTATCGGCATCTACCTGAAGGTCGAAATTCATCTACTATCCTTTGTAATGAAGTAGATAACCAAGTTCATATTTTATGACCTCAAAATGTTTTCGGCATCTACCTGAAGGTCGAAATTCATCTACTATCCTTTGTAATGAAGTAGATAACCAAGTTCATATTTTATTGACCTCAAAATGTTTTCGATATTCGTAACTTTCTGTATTTATAAATATTTCAATGGTGAAATCAACCTTTCACGGCACATCACTGGCCAACTTGATATGAAGTGATTGGCGTTCTGAGGAAAGTAACAAAATTCGGAGTTTGTTTTTGCCGATTTTAGGACAAACTAGGGCTTATTTTGTGTAGAAAAATAAAAAACAGGGTAGTAGACAGTGCTATCTTAAATAATAAAATGAAACAAAGCTTTTAATCACAGTAAATTTATTTTAATAAGATAATTAAAATGAACAACTTCTATAGAAGTGGTGGCGCTGGTGGCACGAAAATCCCGAACTTCTATAGAAGTGCTTGGCGGTGAAAAGGTTAAAACGTGAACCTACTGTTAGAAAAGTCGCGCGGGCTGGCGAGCGGCAAGCGGTGAACAGAGCGGGGATAGATGCCGCGCGCCATTTTTTTGTACATTTGTACTTACATGAATGGAACTGCGCCTAAAACGGACGAAACGGGTGCGACGTTGCCGCTCTCACGTGCAGTGCCTACAAGGTCAGATGAGGTTAGTAGACAATATTATAAAGGATGTTGTTTTAAATTCTGATTAGTTTCGCATTTAGTTTGAAAAATTAGATTTTTGAATTTTGATGTAATACCTAATTTGGTAATGGTAAAGTGTTTTGGTTGACTAGTGGGGATCGTATTTTTATTCAATGTCGTTATGTCGTCACCACCGTGTATAAGTATGTATTTACAAAAAAAAAAAAATAGTATATGTAGTATATCTGAGGTCCCGGACCTTTGGAAGACGTACGAGGAGCCGAAGCCAACTCGCAGAGGCCCCTTAAATAATTTTAAATGATAAGGAGGCACCAACCGACGATTATCCCTGTATGCACTATGCAAGTGCACCCAAGGACAACCCCCGGTTGGTGCAGGACTATTGTTGTGCGTGGAAACGTGACTTGCACACTCAATAATGGGCCCCCGGAAACGGCCTCGAGCACATAGTGACGTAGCGACAAGGGGGCAACACTTCCTGAGATGCTTGAAGAGTGGAGTGGTATTCCACGGCTATCAGGACAATCCCGGAAGTACGGTCAAGATCCCTACCAGCACCTTACTGGAATACTTCCTTCCTCCGAGCACGTTTGCTCTTGCGAATCTCCACTCAAGCCGGCCAATAAAGGCAAGAAAGAGGTGGGAGCTCTGTTCCTCGTCAGTGTTCACTCCAGCCGGCCAATAAAGGCAAGCCAGAGATGAGGACAACATTTCTCTCGGGAGATAGGGTCCGTGGGGTCGCTACTGCCCAACAGCTCGCCACATGCTGCCCTGCGGGTTTCTGTATCTCTTGGTCTGGCTCCTCATCCTAGACCCGTTCGGGCAAAGTAAACTCTACCGGCACAGACCTAAAGTGCGGAGCGCGCAAGCCCCACCACGACGTCAACGTATAGATACAGCGGTGGGGTTATTGGTGGCTAACAAATCGTGCTGTCGAAAGATTTTCGTTGATAAAAACTGTGAAAAGCTTATTCTGTGTAATTTGTGACTTTATTGATATTGCAAAAGGCAATCGTTAGTGCGTAGTGATGGTGAATTGCTGTATATATGGCAGTAAAAGCCGTGGTAATGTACTTATGTCGAACTATCGCTATCTCATATTGTTGTACGCCGAGGTCTTGTCTACATACCTCTATTCTCTGTCTACGATGTCGAAGTTTTTATTTTTTTCTAATGATGGCTTGATGCATTGAGATGTCTATGGCTCGATGGCTTCAAAATGTTGTCATTATCAGCTGTTTGTTGATTGTGATTGTCAATGTCAATAATGACTACTACTTCGCATAACACTAGTAGTCAAAGTCAGACTGATTATTTTGGCCTTGTTGATGAAGTGTAGTATATTTATGTAGGTTTAGGTTTATCTAGAGACTAGAACCAAATGTTGGTCAGTTTTATGGGGAAGCGTTTTGTTGTACTTTCAGCGACTTATTTATAGGCGCTATATTGGCATTCTACCAGGAAATTTCGCAGTGCGTCGTTTCCTTATACCTCTTTAACCTCTTCTGCTATGGTTTTGGAATATTATGAACTTACATAAGAACAATTTGATCTGCTATTTGTTAAAATATGGGTGCTTACAGCAAAATTTTCAATGCTTTCAAAAAATATCCTCTCCTAAGAGGAATGGCATCTTATAGCATTATCTGGCCTAGTTCTAGTTTAATACAACAAACCTTTGAAGGTAAAACAGTTGGTGAGTACATTATTTTCAATTTTGTTGTTTAGGAAGTGTATCAATTCAACTCTCTTGGAAAAACCAATATTAATATAATCCTTACTTATATTACAGAAAACTATGATTTGTGGCGCTGTGCTCGATATGGTCTCTATGGGTCCTGCTATGTTGCTCCTACTTTGTATAGTTGGCTAACAATTGCCAATATAATGTGGCCTGGGAATTCAATAAGAGCGGGTATAATTAAGGTAAAATTATAAATTACTACTACTTAGCTACTTACTACCTTTTTGGGCTTGTGGCTAAGTAATAACAGTTGCATGGGTCGATTGATCTGTTTAAGCTACGCTTGTCATGATCGGTCTGTGGATGAGTGACCATCTTTATATTATAGTCGGGGGACTACAATATAAAGATGGCATGGGGACTATAATATAAATAGGCACGGGAGTGCCTCGGAAAACATGTTAAGCCATTGGTCCCAGCTGTCATTCTTAGATCTTTGACAGTTTTAACGGGTCGTCGGAAGCCAGAAAGTCTGAAAACCAGTCTTGCCATGCGGTAATGTATTACCCAGTTAGTGGATTGAGGAGGTCAGATAGGCAGTCGTTCCATGTAAAATACTGGTATTCAGGTGTATCTGGTTAGACTGAAAGCCAACCCCAACATATTTGGGAAAAGGCTAGGCAGAAGATGACTAGCTTTTTCTTTTTCTACTGACCAACCACATAAACACATTAGGCAAGAATTGTTGTATGTTACTTATTGCACAATAGTTAAACTGAATAATTTTTAGTTAAAATGTTAATATAGCAACCAATATTTAATTCAATCGAATTTATTAATCCAATTCATATGAATCTAATGTCTAATAATGGCATGAGTTGTGTACACCTTTATGTGACATTTACAAAGAATGAAAGCCTATGTAAAATCAAATGTTAATGTATTTTAAATTTATGTAGTTGGTGTTCCTAATAAATAAATAATATAATATATTGCTCATATACTTAATATTGTAGATAATTCATTAATCATAGTTATTTTCATGAACAACCCAATGGACTACTGTCATCATTATAATTATTTTGTTTAGATATTTTAAAAAGAAGGTTTATCATAATTGCATGAAAGGATCATATATTTACTAATGATCTTATTTCTTTTGTAGACATTTGTGGAAACACTTACATATACACCATTCGCAATGTGCAGCTTCTACTTTATTATGAGCTTACTTGAATCAAAGCCTTTTTACGAAGCTGTTGCAGAAGTTGAAGCCAAATTTCTGCCAACTTATAAGGTATGAGCAAAAAACATTGTTTTTTTTCTTTAGGTTGTGTTAAGAATATTTTTAAATTTATTGTTTTCTCATAGCTATTTCTATATTTTAGGTTGGTGCCTCCATATGGCCAGCTGTTGCCATGATTAATTTCTGTCTCATTGCTCCAAGAAACAGGGTGCCTTTTATTAGTATGTGTAGTCTTGTGTGGACGTGCTTCCTAGCATATATGAAACACATAGAAAAAGAAACAGTTGTTGCAACATCAAGTGCTAATCCTATGAAATTAATGAAAGCTAGTTTATGATTAAGAAAGAGTTAGCCAATTTATTAGCCAAATTGTTTTTTTTTTATAAGACATCTTAGTTGGTGTTATTATTTATTCTAGTTGAATTATTAATCATTTTATCTCAAATATGTGTGATATTTAAATAGACCATAGTTGCTTTGCAAAGATCTTGTTATTATTTATTTCAATGTAATTATTTATACAAACAGTATTTACAATGTACCTATTAAAGTAGAATACCTATACAGTACTGCTTAGTTTTAACAAGAACTATTGGGTCAAACCCAATTTATTTAATTAAGTACAAGAAAATATGTTGACGAGTTTACTAAACTTCAAATTAACTAATAATTAACCTGTAAATAATTCTAAATTATTCTGTAGAGATTTGATGATGATGTGTACCTATGTAATTTTTATAATTAGTATAATTTTAATACATGGTATTTGTTTCTACATGTTTTCATACAATGAAATTATGTAAGAGGCTAGAAGCAGGGTGATAAATATATACATTTCATTTAGATCTACACAATAGGTTAATTAAATGTGTGATGAGGCAATTAAAAACTTTTGTGTTGACAATATATTTTCTATGTTAATGTGCTTGTTTCTATTTAAACCTAATTCATTTCTATTAAAAAAAACCTAACTATTCACTAATTTCATTATGTACATCAGGACGTTCGGCCAATCGAGGTAGAGAGCTGGCTGCTACTCCAGTTTTTAGTGACGATTTTGTGACGCATAAATAAAGATGCCAGCCAAATAATTTGTGACAGAACAGTTCGAAAGTTAGAAGCATTTATGTGTGGACGAACGGTCTGATATCAGAACGTTCGGCCAACCTGAATCTCCATAACAGGACCTTAAAGAAACCGTTACTGGATAGAGATTTAGTGACGATTTTGTGACAAACAACCACTGCTTTACTTTTACTCGTAATGCCACCGGTTAAAAGTAAAATGAATTTTAGTTCCTGCAACATCAGACCGTTCGGTCAACGTGATCTCCATAACTGAGGACCTGAGAGAAACCGTTAATGAATAAAGATTTAATGACGACACTGAAACGAATTTTTACTGCTTTAGTTTTTTTTTTGTGACAGCCCCATTAAATGGTAAATTGAAAAATAAACTTCTAACCTCAAAAGATTGAGATTATCGATTCCTCCACAACGAAGAAACTTAGAGAAACCGGCAATGAATAAATATTTAGTGACGACAGTGAAATGAATGTTTATTGCTTTATTTTTATTCGTGACGGCCTCATTCAATAGTAAATTGAAAATGTACCTAATGTAAAACATTGGCAATAAGTAGGTATCTTTTCCTTCACATCGAAGAAGTTTAGAAGACTCGAAAACCCCTGATTAGGGATTGCAATCGAATATTCGAATTATTCGAATATACATTTGAAATTCATATTCGAATAGTAAATTATAAAATATTCGAACATTCGAATATTACCACAACAATTTTAGTAAAGTTACAACATTATAAATTGTTGCTAATATGCAGTCAACCAACTAGCGTAGAATGCGAAAGGCTATTTTCTTCTACAAAATATATCTGCAATCATCTCAGATGTAAATTAAATGATGATTCCATTGACTCTTTAAGTTTTCTTAGGTCCCACTTTCAAAGGATTCGTAAATAAGAATAATTTTATCCTTTGCCTATAGGATGGCATTTTTTAAAATTATAATTGTTACTTACCGCGTTGGATCATAATTTTCAATTTAAGTGATTGCGTGCACTTGCAATTTGCATATTTCTTTAGATGCTAGTTATACGCGCAGTGCATTCTTATTGTGACTTTGATCTCGTTTCTTTTTAGTTATCCTTAAGAAATTGATAGTATGTACAATAACTATACCTAGTCTTGACATAAATATTGTCACGCAGAAAAAAAAAATTGCAAATAATATTTATTACTTTTACAGTGTTAGTTTAATACATAAATATAAAACAATTTAAAATATAAAAAGCTTATTCGAAGTGGTCTCCATTGGCTGCAATACAGTGCTTTAAACGTTGAGGCCAGTTATCAATAGAAGCACGCACTCTTTCCATGGGAAAATTCTTCACTGCCAATCGTATGGATTGTTTTAGGGACTCCACATTTTCATGGCGTTTAGAGCAAGCCGTACTCTCTCTCTCTCGACGACGGCCAGTCTTCAGCTCCGATGAAGTCCGAAACGTTCACTTCCAACGAAGACTGCGTGGACCGAGCTTTATGACCCGGCGCCGAGTCTTGTTGGAAGGACCATACTTGGTTATTGAACATGGTGTTGTTAAGGGACGTAACTACCTTCTCAAGAATGGTATCTTGATACACTTGTGCCGATGTTTTGATACCTTTTTCACAAAAATATGGCTCAGTCACTCCTTCATAGCTAACACCCCACCAAACCATCACTGAAGTCGGATAATGCCCACGTTGCACTCTGTCGACTAATTGAGAAGCTTCCTTAGAGCTTTGAGCATAAATACGGTCATTTTGTTTGTTAAAATGTTGCTCAATTGTAAAGATTTTCTCATCCGTAAACAAAATTTTTCTGTGACCTCCCTTTGCGTACCGCTTCAGTAGTTGTTTCGATTTCACCACCCTATTCTTTTTTAAATTATCAGTAAAAAATGACCAGAGCGTCTGTTATAGGCTGCAAGTCCTTAGTCATCTTTTAAAATACGCGACATGGTTCTGAGTGTTATCTTCATCTCCCGAGATAAAATATTTTACTTTCGGACAGGATTTCTTCGAATTCTTTCCCTTACTGCTTTGACCACCTTTTTCGTACGAACACTCCGGGGACGGCCAGATCTTTTTCTGTCACAAACAGAGGAGGTCTCATTGTACCTATTAATAGCCCGGTACACAAACATTTGACTAATACCGAGCGTATGGAGAATTTTAAAAATTGCATTTGGCTCCATACCAACTTTGTGTAATGTAATCACAGCGATTCGGTTCTCTTTATAACCCCACTTCGTTTTAATATCGCAAAATTTTGTACAATGTATTGGCGCCAAAATTAGAAAACTCGATGAACAATCGTATAAAAATGACAGATTCCAAATTCAAATGTTTTCTTTTTTCTTATTTTTTCTCTTTCTTATTTTTAACTTTAACAGTATTTATGGCCCGACTGTGTAATATACTTTTTTGTTTCTTACTTTTAAATGTGTTGTATAAAGTTTATTAATGTTATTTGATTTTGCTAGTGAGATTTTAATTGTGTTTCCTACTTAATAGTTTTCCTATAATTGTTTAAGAATTAATATTTTTTTATTTCATATTTTTATAGGCGAAGTTCATATTACATCTAACTTTATTAAAAATTTGTTAATTATTTTATTTGATTAAAAGTTTTGTTTAAATATTGGTTCTCTCTGCCCTACTTACATGAAAAATATGTTACTAGTTTCTAAGGCCATAAAACGTGAGCAATGATATAAATACTTTTTTCTGAAATATTCGAATATTATTGGAATAATTCGAATAATGCTGAAAAAGTATTCGAATATTCGAATACCAAAAATATCGAATATTTGAAAGAAAGAAAGAAAGAAAAACAGTTTATTCGCGTGAAAATGACGCACACAAACTATACAAGAAAAGCGAAACACAAAATAATAAAACATAACAAACCACACAAAACAAAAAACATAAGTACACACAATAAAGTTTTTGGAAATGTGCGTCACTACCCCGCGAAACGGCTACACGCTCAGCATAATGCCGCGGCCCGTGCACGAAGGCACGAATCCATTTGCAATCCCTAGCCCCTGATGTGTTGCAGTCGTCGAGAATAGGTAACTGCTCTGTAGGTTTTCAATGCAATGATGATAATAGTATTTTTATTGATTCAAGATCATGCCATTGTGGCGGACGGCGACTGAAATAGGGTGACCATGTATTAGAATACTCGATAAAGAGGTACTGGTTCCGTTGGAACAAAACAAGTATTTATCGAGTACCTAGTACTTAATGAAACAAAACACGTCACGAAAATGTTTAATTATCTATACTTATTAGTATAATAAGTAAAAGCTGCAGAGTTAGTTTTTATGTTTGTTTTCAACGCGCGTATCTCTGGAACCACGAGTTGAATTTGAAAAAATCCTTTTGCATTTGATAATCCATTTATTGAGGAAGGCTGTAGGGTATTTAACATTATGCTATGACGTTTAGGAGCCGAGCAAAAAGAAAAAAAAATCAGAAAGAGCGCTAAGTGAAAACGAAGAAATAGCGTGTACAGGCGATGTAATGCGAGGGGGTGGGTCGGGGAACACGAGATCTCACGCGGACGAAGACGAGGGCAGAAGCTAGTATTTTTGTTGCACAAGCAACTTTGAGCTGATGCCTACATAACTATGTATGTGTACAGTGTGCTGTAGTTTGTGCTATATTGGTCGAGTCTATTTAGGCCCTAAATTGACTGACATTGGATTGGAAAATTTTACTACAAGGCTTCTTACGTAAATAAATAGATACTTACATAACTTTAAAAAATACTTTGTTTCTAATTAATCATCCACAAAAAAGCTGTAGTTTGGTAGGTAGGTACAGACGCCAGCAGGTCAACCTACCCGAAACTGTCAGATTTTCTCAATCAACATTGAACCTAATGCTTTAGCAATAAAGTCGAAAATCTATTAAAGAAATCTGACAGATTGTAGTAGCTTGATGTGCTGTCGTCTGTACATCCGCGCTGCATAATATTTTGTACATTTTAGAATCACAATTGTTAAATTGGGTCACCACAAGAGAAGATAGATCGATTTAACAGCTTCTTGTGTCTATATGTGAGATTTACTTGAAACTTCAAATCGGATTTCTTTCGGCGGTGGCCAGACAATATTATTATCAGTTTGATAAACTAGATTATTTTACAATTAAATAACAGTTCCTTAGAGAAATCACCCCAGGTATTGTACAATAACTACTCAAAATGACTTTTTTATAAATAATAGGTTGGGGAAAAAGTTTCTTCGCATTTTTTAAGAAAATTCAAAACATTTTTTAATATAGTTTACATGTACATGTAACTAAAGTATGTAGGTACCATTTTGTTCGATAACTTTTTGCCATCTTGTAGGTAGGGACATGATCCTATTGCTATAGAAATTTTGGGACTTCTGGTCAAAATACCGCGACAAGTGGTTTTGGCAGTCCTCTCGTGATGTTAACCTGACACTGCCTAAAGAATTCTGAAGAGACCGAAACAGGTGGAAATCTGAAGGTGCAAGGTCAGGACTATACGGCGGATGCATTAACACCTCCCAGCCAAACTCTCTTAATTTTTGCTGAGTGGCTAAAGATGTGTGAGGTCTAGCGTTATCATGATGAAAAACCACACCCCTTCTGTTGATTAATTCCGGCCGCTTTCTCTCAACTTCTTGCTTTAATCTCATCAGTTGTTCGCAGTAGAGTTCAGAATCGATGGTCCTGCCTGGTGGTAACAGCTCATAATGAATAATGCCCTTCCAATCCCACCACACACACAGCATCACCTTGTTGCGAGTTAACCCGGGTTTCGCCACAGTCTGTAAAGATAAAGATAAAGATAAAGATAATTTATTTGTTCAAAACATGAGTATACACAACACATGGCATGCAAGATGTTACATCAATAATTATAGCAGACAGTCATGTTTTGCCTGAATGGCGTACAAATAAGAGAAGCAGGACGCTAGACCGCATCAATTAATTTTAAAATTGCCCATTATACGCATTTATAATTAATCATTTAAATTAGAGCATTACTAGAAGTTAGACGGTACAATAAAATAATGTCATAAGCTCATCATAATAATACAATAGAAATAAAATAAAAAATCAAATGTCAAATCAGGTATTATTAAAATTAGGATGTCACTATACAAGTCAAATTAAATTGTCAGATAAGAATTCGTCTGTGCTATAGTAAGCTTTCTCTAATAAAAGGCCTTTTAATTTATTTTTTAATTTGTCGGTACTGTATTCCCTCCAATGTTTTGGCAACTTATTGAACATAATTGGCGCCATACAGAATATACTTTTCCGCATTAGTGTCGTCTTGGATCTCGGAATACATAGCTTAGTGTTGTCGCGTCTATTTCGAACAACTTTATCTGACACTAAGGGGAATAAGTGTGGGTTCGATTTGACGAACATAATGGTCTCCAAAATGTACATTGATGGAAGCGTTAATATTTTGTATTCTTTAAAAAATGGTTTGCAGCTCTCAGTAACATGAAGTCCAAACATAGCCCTCAGGCATCTCTTTTGTGTTTTGAAGATCATACCCTTATTTACTGAATTTCCCCAAAAAATGAGTCTATATCTCAAGTTAGAGGACACTAAGCCGTGATAAGCCGTTAGCAACGCATTAACATTTAAGATGGGGGCTAATTTATACAATGCATATGCGGAATTACTAATTTTCTTGCTTAATGCTTCCGTATGCGCTTTCCAATCTAATTTGCCGTCAATAGTTATTCCAAGAAATTTAGTCATATTCACTTTATCTATGTTGGTGTTACAATAATGGACATTTACATTTTCTGTGAAGCCTGACCGGCCTTTGACCACGACCTTTTTCGCACGTTCTTGTCATACGTGATCCACTTTTCATCACCAGTTATCAGCTTCTTCAAAAATGGTTCGGTTTCATTACGTCGTAATAAAGAATCACAAATGAGTACACGGTTCATAAGGTTTCTTTCAGTGAGCTCGTGAGGTACCCAAATGTCGAGCTTTTTTGTGTAGTTACCCAGTTTTTTTCAAATGCGCCAAAACTGTTTTGTGGTCAATTTCCAGTTCTTCAGCTACGTCGTGACTACTGATATGCCGATCTTGCTCCACTTTTTCAAAAATGGCATCCATTTTATCCGTAATAGGGCGACCAGAGCGACGTGCATCTTTGACATCAAAATTTCCGGATTGAAAACGCTTAAACCAAATTTGTGCTACTCTCACAGACACTACACTAGGTCCATAAACATCGCAAATTTTTTTCGCGGCTTGCGTTGCATTTTTACCTTATTTGTAGTAAAATTTTAAAATGTATCGAATTTCTTCATTAGATTCACTCATCTTGACGGTACGAAAAACAAATGAAAATCACACATTTTCCTAATTTGAATTTGGAATTATATTCTTTAGAATTTAAACTTTCGATGAAACCAATACCAGCCAGATACAAATAGTATAGCCAAAGAGATTTTATTACAAGTTCATACGTACTATAATGCGAAAAGACTTTTTTCCCAACCTAATATGTACTAGTCTACAACATTACAGCTTTCTTTCAGGTAAGGTCAGCCACAACTTAAGCTACCCGTTTACGATTTTAGAACCAGGGAAGGACAACTATTACCAAAGGTTCTCTGTACCTGACCTCGACGACGTTACACCGAGTGACATTATGACAATATGCGACTGGCGAGCGAGAGACAGAGACAGCAATGCGTCAAGGGTAAGTTGCTGGGGAAGGAAAGCATTCCAGGCGGGTGCAGAGATCCCTTGGTACTATAGTAGAAATTGATAAAAAATTACTTTTGACTAGCACGAGAAAAAATACTGATATAGGTAAACTTACCGGGTGAAGCGTCAGGGTATCTCGCGAAATTCAAATTTTCTTACGTTTTTTGCAATTTGCAACCCTGACGCTTTCGCCTTAATTGAAATTAATATAAACAGCCTCCTCTATACCCACAGCTGCCTTAAAAATAAAATTAAATGTAAGTACATATTAAACAGGGTTATTGGTAAAACACCAGCAATCTCTTAAGGGGTCATTGTACTCATCATTATGAACAACTTTTACTATGAGACCAAACCTGAAATCGCGAAAAAAAATCAGCTGTTCAGTACATTTTGACGAGTTATGCGAACATAAATGTACTGAACAGCTGATTTTTTTTCGCGATTTCAGGTTTGGTGCCATAGTAAAAGTTGTTCATAATGATGAGTACAGTGACCCCTTAAGAGATTGCTGGTGTTTTACCAATAACCCTAAATAAAAAATCTATTCTATTCTAAACGTACATATTATCACATTTTTGCAATACCATTAAGGCGAAAGCGCCAGGGTAGCCCGCGATATTCAAATTTTCTTACGTTTTTTGCAATTTGCAGGTCAGTATTAGGTTGTATGTTGATCTGACTATGATTCGCAAGCGTAACGAATCGGTATTTACAGAATCATATTCATTTAAATCATCAATAGTTCATTATAATCCTAATTACTACTGTTTCATGAAATCTTGACATTTTAGGATTATACTACCCTAAGAAGTTGTATTACTGATTCAAATGATTATAATTCTGTGTATACATATTTGTAACGGTCGCGAATCATACTTTAATTAACACACAACCTTATACTGACTTGCAAATTGCAAAACATGTAAGAAAATTTGAATTTCTTTAAGTAAAAAAAAAAATCAGAGAAAATATTATTTTACATTTAAAATTAGTTATCAAAAACGGCTTAAAAATTAATTTGAGTTATATTAGTTAGGGCTAAT
Organism: Dicycla oo; assembly: GCA_948252095.1. Classification (NCBI taxonomy): domain Eukaryota; kingdom Metazoa; phylum Arthropoda; class Insecta; order Lepidoptera; family Noctuidae; genus Dicycla; species Dicycla oo. The sequence continues at coordinate 16,557,371 of OX411718.1, forward strand.
TTCACCAAAGTCGGATATCTTTTATCCGTGGAATAAAATTGACGACTGACAGTTTTTGTTTGGAGAAACTTCAAAAATTCAAAATTTATTCGAAGGGTTAAGACATACTAGGTACAAAAGTTTGGTCGAATTCACCCGATTCATATTACCCTATACATATTCACCTAGTATAGGTAAAAAAAATGTTTATACCTAGTAAAAGGCTTACCCTTCGAATATGTTTTGAATATTTGACAAACAAAAACTGTCAGTTGTCAATTTTATTCCACGGATAAAAGATATCCGACTTTGGTCAAATTAGCGGAGTATTCCCGTTTGTGCACCTATTTTTGGAGCACCTATGCATTTTGCAAGGTATTCCCATCTGAGAATACTTTTGGTGCAAAATTAATAAGTGCTCCAAAAATACGTGCTCGTCGTCTGCCGTGGTGTCGGGCGATCGGTTGCGCCATTAAACGTAACGCTAGGGCTGTGTATACTAAGATGTGACCGGAAAATCCCCATGTCATATCGAGTATAACCGAGGTATTTTGAAGAAGTTCAGAGAAATATTATGCGGTAGTTAGTTGTTTATAAATTATGCTTGCTTTTTAATTCACTAGGCGCGGCCGACGCACATGCGCGTTTTCGGACGTTCACCATGTGCTTGACGGCGCGTATGCGCGTCCATACAATTTACAATACTAATATATAACTTTATTCGAGTGCGGCGCGCCGCACCTATGCGTTCGTTGTGCATCTCTATTGTTTCGAAAACATCGTAAAATAAGGGTCGGTAAGGGTGTCTACACCCAAAATATTTTTTGCACGCACCCGAGCGTTTGCCACACAGGATTAGTGTAGCATAAAGAAGCGTTTGCATAAATTTCGCGCAGATAATGTATTAAAGACGCATTTATGAATGACAAATAATAACTTTTTTAAACAAAATAAAATGCTTTGCATTCTTAAAATGTTTTTTTTTCTACGAATTGTAGGTAGATGTGCAAGGTACCATATACGAACCGAAGTTATTTTTTTTACTTCAGTTCATTTATTGAGAAAATGGACATGTCTAAAATTATATTTATTGTTCAGAATTGCGCATCTACCTACAATTCGTATTAAAAAAAAATGAATATAACGCTATTCGTTTAATAAACTTTAGGTAAATACTTTTGTGTTAAAAGCTGATTATTTGACTACCCACTCGTAAATATTTTATTTCTTTGCTACAGAAGTACTACTATTTAATTTATATTATAACAAACAATAATAAAAATAATCAACAAAGAAAACGTAAATACATAATAGGTTTACCTACTTAGGTTTAGGTACCTTTCCTCCTCATTAGGTACCTAATTTAAAAAAAGATAAATTTGTTGGCTGTTATATTTTGACAGCCGTCCACACTGCAATATGCAGATTTAGCCATTGTTAAAGGCGCGGGTGCAGTATGTACATACAAGCGAGCGCGTGGCAACCGACTGGATTTTGTTCGTCTGAGTGAATGCGAGCCGTAGGTATTTCACGCGTGACCTTGAACGAGTGAAGCAAGCCTGGTAGCAGTAGGAACTAGGAACTGATTTTTAGTTAATATAAAACTGCAAAATTAAGTTGGTCATTAATTACTGTTTCCTTAATCAAATTTCCTTAAGGTGAAAGCGTCAGGGTAGCCCGCGAAATTCATAATTACTTACGTTTTTTGCTATTTACAAGTCAGTATTAGATTGTACGTTGATCAAAATGTGATTCGCGACCGTAACAAGTATGTATTTACAGAATTATAATCATTAAAGTCGTTAATACAACTTTTTATGACCAGGTAATCCTAATGAATGACTATTTCATGAAATCTTAACATTTTAGGATTATACTAACTTAAGGAGTTGTATTACTGATTCTAATGATTATAATTTTGTAAATACATATTTGTTACGGTCGTGAACCATACTTTAATCAACACACAACCTAATACTGACTTACAAATTGCAAAAACGTAAGAAAATTTGAATTTCGCGGGCTATCCTGGCGCTTCCCCATTTATTTTCAGGACATTTTTGTTGTTTAAATACATGATAGGGTATGGCACTTATCAGAAACTTCAAATTACTAACTAGTTTAGTTTTTGATGTAAGTAACAAAAAAGGTCTAAAACTGACAATCCCCCAATTTCTATATTGTTTATTTCATAATATAATAATATAAGGTCAGTTGGGGGAAGAGGGACTATGGGGCAAGAGAAACTGTAGTTTGTAAATAAAAAACTATAGGTTCTAGCTCTATGGTTACTCGGTCGATAAAACAGTATTATAAAATGAATACCAAAGAAAAAACACAGATGGCGCTAGTATTCATAAACCCGTCAGTTTGACACAAACAAAAATTCAGTTGACTGACTACTAAATCACGAGTTCGCGGCATTGTTTTGGTGTGCTCATTTAAGTGCTAAAAAGATTAGCTGGAAGGCTGTCAATGTGTGTAAGTATTGTTTAAAGTTCAATTTTGATAATGTTACATGTTATATTGTATAATCTATGCTTTTAATATCTATTTTTGGTGTTGTTCGACACATAACCTAGAAATTGTAAAGTGGGGTTAGAGGAACTGTCATGGCCGGGTTAAGAGGGACATGTGTTTCTCTTTCCCGGTGTCAGAAGTCACAAACATTTAACTTTTTTTTAGTATATTATGAATTGTTTATAAAAGTAGGTACCTACCTAAAGCTATGAGTGAATTAATTAAAATACCATATTTGTTACAGAAAAATGTGAAACTATAAAAGAAAAACTGATAGTGCATCGTACCCGCCAGAAAAACTACAAGAAGCAATAAGAGCTGTCAAAAGTGGGGCTTTATCCGGATATGCAGCTTCAAAACATTATAATATACCCAGATCAACGATAGTAAATCATCAACAAAACGAAACAAAAAAGAAAAAACTTTAGAAAAAAATAGGAATAAAAGAAAACATTCCTTATCATCAAAAGATAGTGAGACGGAAATAAAGTATAACGATGATAATGACTAGTAATTTCTGGGAGGAACTAATAAAATGTAATGATGATGGTGAGAGTGAAGAGCTAGAGAATGAGAAAGAAAACTACAATACTAATGCACCATTTTGTGAGAATGATTGGCTCTTGGTAAAATTTTGCACTAAAAAGTACGTGAAACATTATGTAGGCGTAGTGTTAAATATAAATAATAACGGTTGTCCTGTGGTAAAATACACAAGAAAAAAGTCGAAAGTAGAAGGCGACACCATTTTTACTTTTCCTGTACTAGACGATATCTCTGACGTACACACGGAGGACATTGTCTCAAAACTGCCTACGCCTGTAATTGGTCGAAGAGGGCAGATTATTTTTAAAATGTCATTTAATTCTTTTAATATTCAGTAGGATTGCCTGAAAAGGCACCAATGTTTTATTTTTTAGTGAAAAAGTTCCTATTATAGTACGTAGATATATTTAATGGGCGGATTATTCGGGTGCATCTACAGTTCAATAAATATACAGTAACAAACGAACTTCTCTTTGAAATAAACGTTACTTTATCGTGCTTTTTGCAATTCATCTGTCATTCATTAACTGCATCGAATTATTTTTTGAACTGTACGTAGTACCTACGCTCAGCCAACTGAACATTTAAGACTGGTTTGACGAGGCTGTTGTACTTAATAAACAAGTAAATATCTATAAGAATATACCACTTTGATTTAAGTTTGGGACCCCTGACTCGAAATCATGTGTTCCTCTTGCCCCAAATTTCGATTTTTGTTCAGTATTTTTTATTGTAGACTTTATTTTAATGGCATTGAGTTCACACTTGACTAACAAAATTGTATAAAATGAGATGGTCCCAAATTGAACCACATAGGTTAGGTATTTACAGAGTTATGTCGACTGTTCCTCTTACCCCAAAAACCGGGGAAAGAGGAACAATAGCACTAACCTAACGAAATACCATTTTTTGGCTATAAGCATTGAAATTAGCTTAAGAAGTCGTTCAACTATGGAAAACTGACATACGTAGGTATATATTGTATTTATCAAAGTCACCATAGAACATTACATTTACTAGCAAGAAGTGATCATAGAATTTGAAAAATAAACTATGTTCCACTTACCCCACCTAACCTTAAATAAACATTTTCTACGTTTTTTGTTTCATTGAGACCTACTCGATAAAATAATACTTTGGTACTTATTTCGTCGGAATACCTACATGGTCACCTTATTTAAACTATTTCAACGTGTTTTGTTTAAGCACGTAGGTACTGGATAAATACTTGTTTTGTTTCAACGGAACCAGTACCTATTTATCGAGTATTCTAATACATGGTCACCCTATTTCAGTCGCCGTCCGCCATGCATATGATGATCGTGAATCAATAAAAATACCTACTATTATCACCATTGCACTGAAAACCTACAGAGCAGTTACCTATTCTCGACGACTGAAACACATCAGGGGTTTTCGAGTCTTCTAAACATCTTCGTTGTGAAGGAATCGATACCTACTTATTGCCAATGTTTTACATTACATTTTCAATTTACTATTGAATGGGGCCGTCACGAATAAAATAAAGCAATAAACATTCATTTCAGTGTCGTCACTAAATCTTTATTCATTGACGGTTTCTCTAAGTTTCTTCGTTGTGGAGGAATCGATAATCTCAATCTTTTGAGGTTAGAAGTTTATTTTTCAATTTACCATTTAATGGGGCTGTCACAAAAAAAAACTAAAGCAGTAAAAATTCGTTTCAGTGTCGTCACTAAATCTTTATTCATTAACGGTTTCTCTTAGGTCCTCAGGTCAAATGAATTTTAGTTCCAGCAACATCAGACCGTTCGGTCAACGTGATCTCCATAACTGAGATCACGTTGACCGAACGGTCTGATGTTGCTGGAACTAAAATTCATTTTACTTTTAACCGGTGGCATTACGAGTAAAAGTAAAGCAGTGGTTGTTTGTCACAAAATCGTCACTAAATCTCTATCCAGTAACGGTTTCTTTAAGGTCCTGTTATGGAGATTCAGGTTGGCCGAACGTTCTGACATCAGACCGTTCGGCCACACATAAATGCTTCTAACTTTCGAACTGTTCTGTCACAAATTATTTGGCTGGCATCTTTATGCGTCACAAAATCGTCACTAAAACTGGAGTAGCAGCCAGCTCTCTACCTCGATTGGCCGAACGTTCTGATGTACATATTTCATTAACATGCGCCTGAGCACGTACCCACAAATATATCGCACGCTTAATCATATACTGACACAACTGAAAAAAGACGTTTTTCGAGAAATCGCAAAAAACGATTTAGCAAACCTGACTTACCTTACAAAATGGCTTATTACTCGAAGAAAATAGCTTTATATAATGAAATAATGTATTGTAGGGATAGTTGATAAAGTGAGTATTGTATTTGAATATAATTTTTAAGAAATTTAGATTTTTTACTATAAATTAATCGGTAAAAAAAAATATTCCTCAAGATGCGTCAGTGTAATATAAAAGATAAAGTTACATTGATTTAATACTGGTGACACATTTTGAAATGAGTCCGTGTTTTATTTAATATATAACTAAAGAATACTCATTATTAAGGTATGGGTCCTTTTACTATGAAGTAAAATTTTAATATTGGTGACATATTTTGAAATGAGTCCGTATTGTATTCAATGTAAGTTCTTATTGTTATTATAATGAGTCGTTAAGGTATATAAAATAAAAGATAAGTATAAAAATATTTCGTTTTATTTATTATTTTCATTAATAAAAGAATCAAAAACATAGTAAAGTTCAAAGAAAATACTGAAAAGGCTACTTAACAGTAGCCTTTTCAGCATTTTCTTTGAACTTTCGAGAACTTTTGATTTGCGGCTAACGCCTCATTGGTGGTAGGGACTGACACAGGTCAGCATTTTATTTGAACTTTAGGTACAATACAACTCACAATTGTTTTGTACAAACAATTGTGAATTGTATTGTACCTTATTGCAATGCAAACTTTAATTAACAATAAATCTTGTATACAACAACAGTCAAGTAATAATTAACTGTATGTCTACTTTTATGTAGTATTTGACTTATACACGAATGAATCTTAATACTTAAGATATATTATTTGAATTGAACTTAATACTCTTACAATATTCAAATTGTGTACTGTGAAAAACAAATTGTGTACTGTGATACCTAATCACAGTACACAATTTGTATATAGGTACTTTAAAATCAACTCTGAAATAAACTTTGACTCCTAATAATGTAATTTATAAACTTTATAAAAATAAAGCAGTAAAAACTTATCCTAGATTATAATATTAACGAATTAAACTTAACGAAGAGATCAATATTAAAGGTAATGGCCCATTTAGTGTGAAAAATATACCCACAGCGTACAGAAATAAAATATGGCGGGAATCAAAGACAAATGATTATACTTTTCAATGATAAGTGGCGCATTGCTGTGGCTCATGGGGATCATGAAAGAATAATAATAAAAAAATGTAATCTACCTAGTATGAAAACTTAACTTATAACTTGTGGTTTTAGGGAGGAGAAAATAAAATACATTTTTTTTTAATGTTTATTCAGCCCCATCAATGTCTAAAACATTGTCCAAGAAAGCCGCAGGTGTTTCAATATTTTCTTGATGTCTGGCCCAGGATAAAAAGTACACTATGCTCACAATATGGGCACAACTTCCTATAGTGCGGCGGCCGTGAATGCATGAGCAGTAGTATCCCTCGATACTCTCTCGACCATGTCGTGTTGCATTCACCAAAACATAAGTATAATATTGTTTACTCCTGACATGTCGAGACTGTATTCTCCCTCTAATTAATATTTTGTTGTCAACCAACGTACGGTGTCTGTATACTTCTAATGTGTACAGACCATTTGGTCGCATGTGCTCGTGGCAGTAAGATCTGGCTAATCTCAAGTGATAACTCCCCAATGTAAACAAAGTCAATTCTTCATATGTAAGTTGAGGAAAATCACCGAAAGATGGATCATTACCATCAATAGGCACGAAGGCTACTCTTTGCCTATTCATATTATTTTCTTGTACATATTGTGCCAATTCATTCTCTCTATTTATATTCTCATTTATAATATTTATAAATTGCTCTACGTACACGCTATCTTCGTAAGGACGTCTGGTTGCATTAATTAGTGCAGCAGTAATCCTAAAGTCCGTCATCATATTAGGCAACGCAAGATTAAAATACGTATGCCGAAATATTTTAAAATCTTTTTTAAATCGGCCGTTTATGGTCTCTACTGGCCATCGGACCATTGTTATCAATCTCGATTTGTTGGCTTCGGCCGTTGATAATTGTTCTCTGTGTCTGCTAGGTGGCATGTGTGGATTATAACCACAACCTTCGATTGTTGAAATAGAATCCCGAAATCCGCGGTCCAATATAAATACATCATTAGACCTTAGAAACCAATGCCAATCTGAGTTTTCTTGCATGATACTGCGCATTATTGTAGCATCTGAGGTTGTTGCTGCATATGGGCCTATGACATCAACTATATAGCCATCTGTGCACACTATCAAAAATGGTTTGACTAAATTCCGGAATTTATGTAGACTATATGTTATTCTCTGAAATAAAAAGTTAGCGCTCTTTTGCACATGAAGATATGTGCCGTCAAATACAAGAATTCCTGCGTCATGGTTGCCTCCAAAAATATGAGCTGGAATGGTAAGGTTTCTGGAAACAAACTCTTCTCGAGTTATGTGATCTATGCCAAGAAAATGTGGAACAAAGTCATCAGTTAAACATGTTCTAGCTATATGAATTTTTCTCTCTAACGTACTTTTCGAAATTTTGAATTTTGTAGCTAATCGTCTGTCCGGTTCACCAGTTCTTATTTTAGTCAAGTATATGCCTAAAGCGGTTGCAGGCTTATCCGTTATGGTACGTAGAGATGGAGTTAGACTTAAAACCAAGTTGAACTGAACTTTCGTAACTCCAGTCCAAAAATGCAGTTCACCGTCATCGATCTCTTCAATATGTTCGAAATCTAATTGATGACTTCGTTCTAACCCCCATTTAAACAATTCGAACATGTCTAATACATGAACATTATTAAAATCCAGCAATGGCGTCTGAGCACTTAACTCCTCCCAATCATTTCGCACCAGGTGCGGGTGACAAACGCGAGCCAGTTGAGGTATATAATATTTATTCGTATTAAGCAAGTGGAACCTTATATACGTGGGCACTAGATGACTAGGCGTATTCCTGCAGCCGTTAAATATACACCTTCTTGCGGTATTGGAGGCACGTGAATATCCTTGTAAGGACATGAAGCCAGGTCTTACGTCTTGGCCGTCGTTGTATACTTCCTGTTCTCCTTGCTGGTTTGATGGACCTTGATCATGATCTTGTTGGTTTGGCTGGTCTTCAGGTTGTTCGGGTAGTTGATCTTGAACCTGTTGATCTCGCTGACGGTGCACATCACGACTCAGTCTGACCCAGCATGCATGGCAAATTGATCTTGAGCCATCAAATGGAACCTGAAAATGTCGAAATAATATAATTAACATTAATCACCGAGGAAAAATATTAAGTACAACACGAAAAATGGTGGAGCATACTGGTCTGAAAATGCCTAAATTCATTTTAAAATCCAGACAATTCTTACAAGACTTTTAGGAAAAAGTAGATAGGTACCCTTCTAATAGCACTCTCATTTAAAAAGAAATCTGAACACCGTAAAAGATACTTATTATTCTAAAATACTGTGTGCAGTTTGTAACAAAGAGAAAAGTAATAGTTTAAAGCGCAGAAACTTACCTCGTGTGGTATTATTTCTTGTAGTAATAGCACGGCGTGTTCCCGATGTGTTTCGAGAAAAATTCCAGTAAGAGGGTGATTTCTGCGACGAAACACCGATCGGTTACACGCTACACAGCTATTAAGTCTTTCCATGTCAACAAAATCCAAATCGAGAAGCAAACAATCACTCAAGTAAACACGCCAAAGTAGTTAATTGTATCGGAATAATATAGAAACACGTAGAAAGCACAGATCACAACGACGAATGACGAAGGACAGCGAAGGGCGAGGTCAGGGAGGCGCCGCCGATGTTTTTCTACCTGCTGTGGATGTGTGCATTATATTATTGCGTGAGCGCAACAAAGCTGGTTATCAACTCGGGTAAGACAGAGACAGCAATATACGTGTATTATATTACCTGACCGAACGAGTTTGCTTTATGTGTGATGATATTTTTATTTAACAAAACAATGGCAAAATAAGTTTGTTTGTTTCATTTTCAAGTCTAAACCACTGAACCGATTTTGATTAAATTGCCGTGTATAGATACATTTTTTGATTTGGAGTCGGACATAGTATACTTTTTACCCAAGTGACATGTTTCCATGGATAAAATAATTTACAGACAGGCGAAACCGCTAATTATTATCCAATTTTTATTGGTCTGCTGCAAGATTTCTCCAACGAATTATTTTTTTCTTTTTACATATAATGAAAAGTGGGTTATGCTTGCATTATTTACCACCATTTTCGTTTTTGTACAAAAACATTTTTGAACCGGGTCGGATTATGGGCCATGACCTTTACAATATTAGGAGGCACTTTTTATTTATAATCTAATAAAAACCGTAAATCTGAATAAAAATTCTCAAGGAAATAGCAACAGTCACACTTATCATCTCTTTAACAACATGATAATACCTAATTGTACTTATTTATTATTAATTAAGAGATCAATTTTCTCAATATTAGGCACTTAATCAGTCATTCATTACAATACTAAACTTAACATACAATTTGTTTGCACCTTGCAAGTATTCACCCTAATTACAGAATCGTATCATAAAAATCTTTATAAAAATTGGGTATCAAATTTTTATCAAGTAACTCTTTTAAATCCTTCTTTTTATTTTCACCGAGCTTTTGCTTGCCCGTGTATGCTTTTACTGTTGTCAGCTCTGATAGGGGATTCAATTTTTTTCTCTTGTTTCTTACGTTTATCTTTGCAAATTCTGCATCTTTGTTGTATGATGTTTTCACATAGAATGAAAAAGGTTCCCTTTTTATCACTTTTATAACTTTGATATCATTCCATGATAAAACATTTTTATCTTCAGTTTCATTAAAATTGTATCCCCAATTTTCCTGCAGTTTTTTTAGGTCTAAAAATGAGTCGTATGTAAGTTCGTGTACGCGGAACATTTGACCAGTCTTTTTGGCATTTTTGATAATGGCTACATATTGGTGGGGGCAATAAATTGGTCCTGATTTTAAATTCTTTTTAATTTCTTTTTCGATCAGGCTATGAATATTGTCACCCTCATTGTGAGTGTGACCTTTAATTAAAAATTTGTGTGTGATTGATTCTATATTCAGGTGGGTTACAGCATAGAGATAAAGCGCTACTATATATTTATTCTTATTTTGACCGCAGCAGTTGTCTGAATACAGAATCAAGTTCAGGCCATCACTATTACTAGCAGTTACCCCTGCTTCACAACATAGTCTCTCAAAGCAATCCAATAAACAGGAGCCTATCTCATTAGCACCGCGTTTGGCATCAGTTTCATTCCAAAAATAGCAGTCTACATCAGTATAGGAATCTTTCATCTGGGCTTCAACTTTTTTGTTTAAGAGTGTGATGGTAAAGTTATAACTATTTAATTTCGATTTATAGTAAAAAGCTGATGTATCGCCTCGTGGCGATTGTAACACCGCCTGCAAGTCGAACACTAAGACTTTATTTTTGTCGTCTATTTTGCAACGGTCATCATGTTTTTCATTACGACTTAGCTTTTTTTCTTTTATATGAGCTATATACTTATCATGAATCATACTTTTTTGCTCTGCGTTTGAATTTGTGTACTGTAGACATAGATCGCATTGGTCTTTTCGCGGACAAAAAAATGAAATATTATATTCCTTAGAAAATGTACGGTAAAACATGCAATACTTACCATAGGGCTTACTGTTCTTCTCTTGCGCTACCTTGAAGTCATTGAAGAGATCTGTAATGGTTTTGCCCCCGTCTATGTATTCGCGAGTAGATATTTGCCTTGTGTAGTGTGACGGAACCCTTGGTATTGAGTCTATAAAAGTTTTAATGTCTGAAATCAGTGTTTCATCAGTAGTGGTGTGGTTGTCGTGTTTACCTCTTCGATCATTTTCCAAAACTCCATGGTTTTGACACTTTTGGATTACTGTACGAATAACCCGATCGGATATATTCAGCGTACCAACAAAAAATGGTTTACAGACCCGGATTGGTCCACCATTGACTATAACATGAAAAGCTTTATTAGCTTGCCTCGGGCGCATGGCGTTGGTATATTTATACCTAGGAGTGACATCGGACATACAAGACTGAATAAACGATCGCTGCTGATTGAGTTCACCAATATTCCAATAAGCATCAAAAATAGCCTGTCTTTGAAGAGATGTAAACTTTTCATAACATTTAAGCCTGCACTTGTCTGTGCAAGGTGGTTTCACTTCACGAGCTGCAACAGTTTTCTTTTTCGAAGTCTCATAAGATCGTCCAGAATTTCTTAGAATTTTATTTAAGTTTTGTTTCCATTTTTGAGGATTGCTTGTGCGCTTTCTACCTTTCTTCTTAATAATCTCTATTTCTTCTTCTATGTTGAGTTCGTTCATTTCAGAGTTTTCAATTTCACTTGTTTGTTGTTCGTTTGTTGACTGTCCATTAGCTGTAGTATCTGTATTATTGATAGTATTATCATCCACGTGATCGGAAGTAGAAGGTTTTACCACTGTATCATCATCAGAAGAAGAAGATGAGGAACTGCTGGAACTGCTGGAGCTGCTTGAACTGGAGGATGAGGAGCTACTGGAGCTAGATGATGATCGACGTGATGAAGGATGAACTGGTTCTATTTTCTTTCTTTTTATTTGACTATCATAGGTTGGATCGTCATTGTCGCTGATATCTGCACTGATTTCACCAGAATGTACGGGTGAAACATTGTAGTCAACTTGGTCTCTTTTACGGCTAGAATATTTATGATCATGATTGAGCTCGCTTTCAAAAAAGTCTTTAGCATTGTAATAACGCTTGTTTTCAGGTTTATTAGTAATATCACATAACATCTGTAAAAAAAGAATAGTTATTTAAAGATTCACGCAATTCGAACCGATGGCCATTGACAAAATAAATGACGAAATACAAGGTTTAAAAACTCATGATTCATCTAGTATTGACAATTGCACCCCCTAAGGGTTACCTAAAATAGAGGATGACAGCAAAACTTAATGACGCGACGCGGTCGCGTGCGCAAATCTAGTTTAAAATTAAAATACCACAATAAAAAGGGATAAAATAAGAAATAATTCGAAAGAATAAAATAATAATTACGAGTAGGTACTTACCTCGACATCAACTGCAACATTCTGAACTGAACTATCTTCATCTATGTCAAACGCCACTTTGTTGCTATCGGACGTATTATTTTGAATCGGAGATTGACTAGGGTCTGGGTTCAGAATGGGATCTTGAATTTGAGCTCCCTTATCATCACGAGAAGGGTCACTTGTAGAATTAATCAATTCCATTATCTTTTTCGACCTTGAAGACATTCTGAAAAAAGTTAAGTTACTTTCTTATTTCGTTTAAACCAATTATTTTAATCTATAAGTGACACAAGATCGAATATGCATTCAACAATTTTATACCAGACAATTGTGTTTTATAAAATAAAGAATCATAACAAAGTACGACTTTAGATTTCAAGAACACTTTTGTAAAAAACTGACCTAACTTCTAAACCAGCCAAAACACTACCGGCAAAACGGAACAGTTTTATAAAATACCTATAGGCATAATACACAATCAGTCAAAGAATTGTTAACATGTCTTTGTATAAAACAGAACTAACACTAAATAATTCATGAATAGTTCGATCCTATTTTGTACTAAATAGGCATATTTAACAATTGGTCACATTTTTATAAATAATTTCAATAAAACTTACCTTTGATTTTTACACTAAAGCGACTTAACTACTAATATGTCACTTTTAAATAAAAACACGAGATGTTCACGATCCTAGTCCTTGACGCATACTGATATCTGTCTCTGTCTCGTAAAAGCGTTTGCCGAAACGCTTGCGTATGAAAGAGACAGATATAGGTTTAACTCCTTCTACAAACAAGATATCAAAAAAATTCCGAGATCGGCCGAAAGAGGGCGTTAAAATAAACTTCTTGGTATACTTAATTAAACTTTGACCGAAACACTAATCGGTCAGTATATGATTAAGCGTGCGATATTATGTGACTCATGTGGACTCATGATTTTTTTTTATACCTGGCGAGCACATAATTATTATAATATTAGCATGTACTAAGCTGCTAAATAGAGCTGCCACAAGTGCCAACTTTACATAATTGGTTGAACACACCGTCCATATTAAAGCATTATTTATTTCAGAGCAAAATATTCAATCCCCAGACTGTACAGGTAGTGTGACTGATTGGTCCAAGGTATAGTAGGTAGGTACAGTAGCGGCATTAGGATAAAAGAAAGAATACATTTACGAGTATTTGCGGTAAACATGACGCATATGAAAACTAGTTGGGGAAAACATGCGACACATTACGCAAAACGGCTATATTGATATTGCTCAGCATAATGCTGTGAAAGTATGCAAGACAGAGCCACAGGCAGGTCCAGGAAGCCAGACTGTACTCTGTGGCCAGACATATCCGGTGCCTGCAGAGTATAGACTGTTCCTTCATGTGCAGTCACGAGCACCTAACAATTATTAAGCAAGTGACTCTCGTGAAATAACTGGAAATAAAGGTACTGTTACACATGCTCTAAAATAGCATGCTAAAATGCGTGCTATTGAGTATGCTCAATACGAGCATGCTTATGAGCAGTTTACATTTGCTAGCAATAGGCATGCTAGTTTTAAGTATGCTCCTGAATAAGCATGCTCAAAGCAAACATTCCAAATACACATGCCATTTTATAGCGTGCTTTCTCGCTCTCTGACAGTTCAAACAAAGTCATGGACAATCAAACAATCCATATGGAGCTGAATGAGATCATCATTTTGCTGGCGATGCAATGCATCCAGAAGCTTATATAAGCTCGGCAAAAAAAAAACCTGAAAACCTGTTGCGATCGACTGATCGATACTAGCATGCTCAATAAGCAAACCTGTTTAGACGCGCTTAAAGCACGCCCCCTTCCAACCGCGCCGCAGGTAGCATGCTCAAAAATCGCACGCCTGTCGATTTTTAAGCAAACTCGAAATGAGCATGCTGATTTTGAGCAACATTCCGACACACATGCTACTAAGTAGCAACTGCTCAATAGAAGCATGCTTTCATGCTCGAAATTAGCATGTGTAACTGTACCGTAACGTTTCCAACTTTGAGAAAAGACCTATTTCATAATAGTATGTTTACGAAAATACTACATTCCTTTGCAAAAAAAACGGGCGGTTTTGATTTTTCTAGGTACATTATTGGTAAGTTATCATTTAGTTCTAAAGAGGTTTTAATAGCCAAATTATGTTACTGTTAAAGAGTCTGGGTATGAAAAAAAGTTACTTCTAAATTCGAAACTTTTGTTATAGCTCACTCCACGCTCACCTCACGCACACCTCACGTAAGTTTCCACGGTGAGATTTGTACAGAATAGCATTGCTGAACAGCTGATTTTTTTTTTCGCGATTTCAGGATTGGTCCCATAGTAAAAGTTGATCATAATGATGAGTACAACGACCCCTTAAGAGGTTGTTGGTGTTTTACCAATAACCCTGTATATGACTAGCAGCGCCCCGCGGATTCACCCGCGTAAGTCTCGAACCCGTAGGAAAATCGGGATAAAAGTATCGTATGTGTTAATCCAGGTTATAAGCTATCTGTGTGCCAAATTTCATGAATATCCATTCAGTAGTTTTTGCGTGAAAGAGTAACTAACATAGGTATGTCCATCCACGGAATAATAAAAACAGTGGAAGTGCCCCATAGCTATCGCGCGTGTGTCTCCTTTATGCCAAACTTTGCAACATTGGCTCAGTCGCAATTATCTAATGGGGATTGTCTAAAAATTTTCACCATTGCATTTATTTTATTTTTTGAAAATTTAGAGCATTTTGAGAAACTTATTTGAATATTTTGATGATTGGCTCAATAGTTATTTAAAAAAAAATTAAATATTTTATATTTTCAAGGTAGGTGACGTCATCAGTGTGCACAAAAGTATGTGCTGTTGCCTCACTAGTACATAATTCAAAATTTAAATCTGTCAACACAACATCATCCATCTCACATCTGGCTGAATGGTCTATAGATCGATGCCTGCCTTTTAATACAGGCGAAAGAAATAAAAAAAAATAAAAAAAACATCTTACATCTGTTAAAGTGTCAATAGACGTCAAGACGACAAAATCGAATCAATGTTATTAGGGTTCCGTACCAAAATGGTAAAGGAACCCTTATGGTGCGACTCAGTCTGTCACAGCTGGATATCAGCTCATGGAATTCCGCCAAAGAGCAAGAAAATATGTCCAAACGCCGAGAGACACTACAGCCCGAATCACCGGTGCAAACTTTAATAAGTTTGTACGGGTTGCCGGAACCTTAAAAAGTGCCTCCCTTGGCTCGCTCGATGACGTTTGCCCAACTATTTTAAAATAAGAAAGAAATAAAAATACATACATTTTTTTGCAACAGAGACTGAAAGGGTCTTAAGAATTCGAAGTGGGGCTACTAGGGAATGTGCGGTATCATATGAAAGAGTGCCGTTGGACATTCTCATACATTTTTTCTTTATTTTTTGAAGATGATAATATATTTTGGAAGATGTAATCTTCGCAACAATAATACATTGTATAAACCTTGTAATATTCCACGCCTATATCACGACACCACTTTTCTCGTCTTCTTAATACGAGTCTTCTCTAATACGAACACACATTTTGTTTGCACTATTATTACTATTATTCCTGCAAGTTGGAACAAAGCACTACCTGTATTCCATAACTCTTTTCCAATATGTGTTGAGATAATAGAGAGTTTTACATAAAATAAAACTTACCTATTATTTTTTCATCAATATCCGGAATCCATCTTGAGTCAAGCACCGGTCTTTCAGCCTGTTGTTAGCATTACCTTTGCCTCTCCGCTGGTAGCACCCTCTATACTTACCGTTGGTACTAAGCATTTCAAGCGCGCATCGGGTGATGGCCCGATTTACCGTCATTATGGAACTCATGATGCACCAGGTAGACCTTACCTGGATTCCGGATATTGATGAAAAAATAATAGGTACGTTTTATTTTATGTAAAACTCTCTATTATTTGTTTTGTATCAATATCCGGAATCCATCTTGAGTGATGTGTTTGTTATCACCTGGTGCGCTTAACCCAAAGACGCTATGTGTATAGGTATTTTAAAATAAAAAGGGTAATTAAAATTAATGATGTATAATTATGTAAATGTGTTACAATAATTAATCAAGTAGGTATGATATGCTGCTTGCAGCCATATTAAATAACAAAGTAAATAAATAACGAAAAATAATGGTTATCTTTCAATGAACAGGATCAAAATAATTAGATAAAGATACAGAATGATTGGGAATATTCGAATCATTTTGCAATTCCCTTTGATAATAATTTTGGAAGGTATGAATCGTTTTCCAGTTACCAGTTGCAAGAATTTGATCAATCGGAAAGTTTTCTACAAAATTGAGAGAAGCTACTGCAGATCTTACTGATCCTGGAGTTGCATCAATACCACTAGCTTTTAAGAGAGACCTCACCCATCCGCCAATAACAGTTCTAGAGGCAGGTTTTATATCCCCTTTGGATGTTCCCTAAGCCTCCATCCAGACTGCTTATGGTTATGGTTGTCTGTTTTAGAACCAAATGCTGGCCACAATACAATAGAGGTATCTTCGTCAACTAAACTAGTGCTATCAATTCGCAACAATGTAAGATCGTGGACCCTGCGGCCTGATGCTAGCAGTAAAAGAGTAGCTACATGTCTCGATACATGAAATATATTATTTTCGTCAAAATTGTAGGTACTCATGTATTGCAATAAAACTTTAGGGTTCCAAATAGGTGGTTTAACAGATTTCTCTCGTGCAACAGAAATAGCTTTTAATATATGTTTTATAAAGAAGACGATAAATCATTATTTGATGTTAACCTCTCGAATGTCGGAGACTAAATTGACTTGACTGAAATTGTCAAGCTGTCAAGCTGTATTAGGATTACATTATCATAAAGGTCATTTTAATATTTTCACTTGTCAATTTAGTGTAACTGTCAGACTTAAGACACTTGGAGCATTTTTTCTTATGTCGAACTGTGTAACATAAGACATTCGAGAGGGTGTGTGAAAGTTGAAATAACAGATTTATGTACCAAAATAGTTCTATAAGCAAGACCTATGTCACAATGTAAATGTGCTAAATATCGAGCTACTTGATCCGCATTAGGGTATTTGTAATTAATTAAATGCGACTCACTCCATCGCTTCAATTTGCGCCACGCTGGTCTGTAGGTATTGATTGTGGAGCCTCTCCAGCTTGACATAAGGAGTTTTTGTTCTTGATCCGTCCATTCCGTCAAAATATCTGGCCACCCGAAATCAGCCATGCCTCCAAGTGTAGGTCTTGCACCTGCGGCGGATGCGTCCCTGTTCTGGTGTCTATCAGAGTGTGGGCTAGATCTGGAATCGGAAAAGAGGGTTGTCGCGCTCGCCGTTGAAGATCTGCCCGCCAGAATACCTTGTTCCACTTCGGGGCAATCAATATGTAGTCTCCGCTGGCTTGGTTCAGGTGTCTCAGAACCCTGGGAATCAAATTTGGTGGCGGAAACAACCAAGCTAGGTTGTAGTGCCACTGATGACAAAATGCATTGTGGTGTTGTGCATCCTGATCGCTCACGTCCAATGATGCGTACCTTGGTAGTATGTGAGCTGTTCTTGATGCGAAGAGGTCTATTTCCGGTGTGCCCCACATTCGAAAGATTTGTGTCGTTGCTGTCTTCGTGAGGTGCCACTCTGGGCAAGCCTTCTGGCGAGAAAGAGCATCCACCTCCGCATTGAATCGGCCCGGAAAATAATGTGCTGTCAGATGAATGTTCTGCTTGTCTAGAACAGCAAGAAGTTGTTTGGGTTTGTTGGAGCAGTTTCTTGGATTTTGTGCCGCCCTCCTTGTTTATATACGAGACTACTGTCCGATTGTCGGTTTGCAGCAATATCTGCGCATTTTGGAGTTGCTGTTGATTCTGATCTATAGCTGCGTAAACAGCGAACATCTCTTTTCTGTTGGCATGCCATGTCCTTTGTGAATTGGTCCAGGTTCCCACAATATTTGTGTCGCTGAGTTGTGCCCCCCATCCGATGTCTGATGCGTCTGTAGTCAATAGGTGCGTCACCGAGCTCAAGTGGATCGGCATCGACTTTCCTATAGCTTGACACCACCACTCCATCTCTGACTGGGCTGGTTGAGGGATAGGTATCAGCCGATACGGGTGTTTCACCGACAGCTGTCGACTGTAGTATTGCAGAGTTCGACAGTGAAGGCGACCTCTCGGAGTCACAAAAGTTGCAAAGTTGAGTCTCCCCATTAGAGTTTGGCACTGTTTGAGGGACCACTTGCTTCTCTGGAGCTGTTGGTGAAGTGCTTTGCGTAGCGATAGGCACTTCGGCTCCGACAGGGACTTTGCGTTGCGTTTTGTGTCCCATGTTATGCCGAGAAACTCGAGGCATTGTGTCGGAGCTAGTACAGACTTTTCGAAGTTGATTTTCCAGCCCAGTAAATGCAGAACCTTTATCGTGAACGCGATGTCGTCTTCCAACTGCGATTTTGACAGGTTTGCTAGAAGGAAATCGTCCAAGTATACGACGCACCTGATGTTGTGACTCCTTAGGAATCCCGCCACCCAATTGGTTATCGAGGCAAACGTTCTGGGTGCTGATGAAAGGCCGAACGGCAAACAAGTCATTTGAAGTAGCTGATGCTGATGTGAATCTTGATGATAATTTAATCTCAGGAACCTGCGATGCTGCTGTGCGATGGCCACGTGAAAATATAAATAAATTTGGAACACGGAAGTGACTGAATAGTTGAAATGGTTTGGTTACTACGAACTGATTCAGTTGCTTCAGATTGAAGATGGTACGGAAGGTCTGATCCGACTTCGGTACCAGAAAGAACGTGGAAAGGTAGCTGGGCGTCTGTTCTGCAGGTTCCAATACACCTGACTCTAACTAACTTTGAATCTGTATGGTCATATTGGGAGATGTTTTGGTTCTGTAACATTTCAGTACCGTGGGACTCGGAAATATTAACGGCGGTTTAAGTATGAAGGGTATGCGTGCACCGTTCAATAGCCCGCATATTTTGTCTGGCGCACCTAGATTGCTCCAAGTATACTGAAATTGCTTTAGACAACCGCCTTGAAATGTCCGACAGTCATTCGCGACGCTTGATTTTAGTGAAAGCATGCGATTGCAATTTCTTTCCCCTAGGTTTGGTTCGATGGTTGCTAGTTCGGTTTTTGTTTTGTTGTGAAGTATGTGAGCCATGCTTTTGACTTTTATTGCAGTTGTCTCGACGAAAAATCTTTCATCAGCTTGCTTACTGGTCGACGGTTTTTGATTTTTATAAAAATTATCCATAGAATAAGTTTCAGGTACTGATTTTGATGATACAGTTAATTTATCCACCCCTCCAATTTTTTGAAGGTAGGCTTGAAGTGCCTCGTCATTAAAAAGTGATTCTGTACTAGGAGGAATTTTATGTAAAACATCGCGATAAAAGCCTTCGGAAATCTGGCGCAACATAACCTCTCGATGTGTATTTATTAAATCGGCTCTACGACCGCACACTATTTGTAACAAGTCATCAGTAACCTTACTATATGCGGATTCTTTCGAAAATAATGTCTCCACTTTTTCGAATAACGTATTGGGTGACAACCTTTCTCTAGACTCATTTGACCAATCCACTAATGATTGTAATGTTTTATGCAATTCATCTTTTTGAGAAAGTAAAGCATTCGTTAATCCAGCAAAAGATCGTTCTAATAAATATGAGCGTGAATCTTCTTTTAACATATCTGATTCAAAACGCCTTAATTCGTCGTTAACATTTACCTCGACAAACCCGGGGGTAGCTGAGTATTTCTTTTGTGCTTCCGAAAAGCGAACAGCATACCAATCATCACACTTAAAACGCTGTAGTTCCGTTAATTTTTTAAGAAATGCTTCATTCGCTTTAGGGTAAATAGGATCTTTTACCGTTGTACTGACTTCCGACAAAATATCAAGTTTGTTATTTTCAGGTCGTCGTAGGTTTAAAACGGACATATTGTTTTTAGCACTAGAATTCATATTTTCAACGTCGGAATTTTTCGATAAAAGGTTTTTTAAATAGGTCACTTGCTGTGATAAGAACTCAAATTGTGCATAACTCACCGTTTGAGAGTCCCTTCTCGCTCTGCGTTTCTCAGGGCTGCATACACTACTGGTAGAAGAATCACTATCGCTATCTTTTGTACTTGGTGTCGGAGAATGAACACGTTTACGCGATAATGAGTCGCCATTAACACTTCCTGACTCTAAATTATTATTAGAATTTTCCATAATAACAACGGAGAGGTAAAAATTTTCACGAATCTAAAACTGAAATAGATTTATCAAACTTTTAAATGAATTAGGTAGTTTCTTCGCGAAGTTTAAAATTAAACGCTAACAACTGAACGGCGCGAAAAACGACGCTATAATGACGGTAAATCGGGCCATCACCCGATGCGCGCTTGAAATGCTTAGTACCAACGGTAAGTATAGAGGGCGCTACCAGCGGAGAGGCAAAGGTAATGCTAACAACAGGCTGAAAGACCGGTGCTTGACTCAAGATGGATTCCGGATATTGATACAAAACAAATAATACGAGATTATGAGGCAAATCGCAAGAATATTGAAATATTGTAAAAGATTTTAATGTAATTAATTTGTTTATATTTTTGATATTGACACGACAGACTATAGACAGTACTTGCCACTTATTTTTTTATTTTCTGAGGCAACGAAACAAAACTGTATGGCCAAAGCTAACACAATTTGAAGGGCAAACAAGGTCAATCGTATTTTATCGAAAATATGAATATTTTTCATGATTAATTAGTCCGTAATGATCAGTAACGCTATTCCTCGAAATGGTTTTTCAATTACAACATATAAAAAATATGAATAATGCCCATTGCTGTGACACGACGTTACGAACGTAACAAAAAAAAAGTACAACCAAGCCTTATTGTGCAAAACCCTAAAAAGCGTCTAGGTACTTCTTCCAGTATTTTGAGGAACAAAAGAATTAGTTCCTGTGACCACTGTCATCTACGAATATAAATTATGGAATAACATAACACTTTTTCTTGGTAATAATAAAGGTAATATGGTACGGTATGGTAATAAAAACTTAGGTACATAAAGCATCACAGCCAAAAATCGGTCCTTCCCCGTAGTCAAACTATTTTGTCCAACTGATTTGACCACAAGGAAATTTTACCATGGATCTTTCCCCGTGGTGGTATAAAGTTTGACAACTATAATGTACGGTTATGATTAAAATTAAATCCGTAATATAAATTGTTCGAAGTTATATAATAATGTTCCAAATGATTAAATCACAGTTACCAGATTGGAAAAGAAACGTAAGAAAGTTCATTTGGACTTTGTAACTGCAGCTGCTAATACATTAATTCCAGAAACCAAGATGGCTTTTATCATTTCACAAATTGTCAATGGAAAATGGAAAAAACAATGGTAAAGCTTAGTAGAAAAACAACAGAGGCACCGTTGTGCTTCTATTACCGCACCTGTCACAAAAAAAAGAAAAAAGACGCGTATTGTGCATTCTGTGCTTCTCGGCCACTTCTTCCCTAAACATGAGTAGAAGGTTGGGAATAAAACACAAAAAATACCAATATCATAAATAAACTAATAGTTTCGTCGCAGAATGGTGCGGGAACGGCACCGAACTATTAATCTTGTTGCCGTTCTTATAGCTTTAAAAAAATTATATCTCAATTTATTTATAAAATAGCCGACATCTATTTCGTCGTGTATTAACTCCATTTGGCATTTTTGAATGAATCCGTCTCTATATATTAATTCACTCCGGCGAGGAGACGGTTCTTCGGAGGAATTGCTTTCTTTGTCTAATAATGTTTTGAGCAAACGAGAAACTGTATACTGTTTGTAACTGTGGCTATGGCCTCTCTCAAAGAACAAACTTCGCCCCCCCCCCCTGGTTTTTGCGCTGGACAAGTATCTCTCTGAAACTCTACTGTCATATGCGTACCCAACAATACCAGGCTGAAGCAGGTCATTGATGTGCAGCAGGAAAAGAATTGCAGAGAGAACTGACCCCTGAGGAACTCCGGCATCAATAGCCATAAGGTCAGAGGAGCAGCCGTCAACGACTACTCTGATAGACCGTTCACTAAGGAAATCTGATATCCAGCTACAAAAATCTGCTGGGGTGCCATAAGCAGGAAGCTTGCTGAGCAGAGCAGCGTGCCAGACCCTGTCAAAAGCCTTCGAGATGTCAAGCAATAACAGCAAGTGCTTCGCCGTGTTTCTCGATGGCTTCGCCACAATAGTGCGTGACATACAGAAGAATATCGCCAGTTGACCGTCCCCGGTGAAAGCCATATTGACGGTCACTGAGGAGATCATTATTTTCAAGGTAGGTCAGCAACTTATTGTTCAATACCTTTTCCATAACCACGCACAGAATGGAGTTAATGGCGATCGGACGGTAATGGGCAGGGTCTGCACGGTCTCCCTTTTTGGGCACTGGTTGTACAGACGCCAGCACATCAAGCTACCCGAAACTTTCAAATTTTTCCAATCAACCTTGAATGCTTTAGCGATAAAGTTGAAAATCTATTAAAGAAATTTGACAGATTGTAGTAGCTTGACGTGCTGGCGTCCGTACATTTGCAAGCTTCCAAGATTTTGGCACCGTTCTTTTATCAAGAGAGAGGCGAAACAAACGTGTCAACACAGGAGACAGTTCAGGCGCATACTGCCTCAACACTCTCGCTGGTATGCCGTCAGGCCCGCTGGCCTTGTTCACGTCTAGACTGCACAATACTCTTCGAAGCTCTTTAATGTGAATTGCGATCTCCGGCATCGAGGAGTCACAATGAGGTACAGTAGGTAGGTGGTTGTTTGGAGCCAGCGACCAGACGGTGAATTGCTTGCAAAGAGAGATGCAAATTTTGCTTTCTCACTTGCAGAGTGAGCCAGCGACCCATCAGGTTTCATAATTGGAGGTAAAGTGGGACTTGACCCAGGCTTGGCAGGCAGACCAAAAATTGCCGCATCTAATCCCAGTCTGCTGACTCATATCGCCATTCTCGCCTCGGACTCTCATCTGGAGGAGAGCAGGTCTATATGGATTTCACCAGACAGTGGTCAGACGTTCCCAGCGGGGCTGAGACCGATACTGAATGACTGTCCGGATCGGATGCCAGCAGAAGGTCCAGGTAATTGGTTGTATGACCATCAACATCCGGTACCCGCGTTGCGACATTCACCATCTGGGTTAGATCTAGCGTTATAGCAAACTTGCGCGCCTCCAACCCAGCATGGTCAGTTTTCTGGTACGGGAGTAACCACTCTTTATGATGGGCGTTGAAGTCCCCAGAAAAATGACCTTCGCTGTTGGGTACCGTTGCTGGGCTACGTCAGTCGACTCCACGAGGAAATTAAAGAGCGTTGTTGTCTCTTGGTCACCGCCGTGCGATCGGTAGACGCTGATGTAGAGAGATTTCTCCACGCCCCAGTATCCACAAGTAGCCATATGGCAGAAAAACCCGATTTCTCAAAGCAACGGAGACGACGACAACAAATGTCATCGCGAACGTACACACAAATCCCAGCTTGCTTCTTGAACTTGTGTTCAAGAGAGTAACCCGGGTAGTTGAGGTACGCCACGTCCGACGGCGTTGTTATCTTCATCTCCTTTAGGAAAAACAGGTGCGGCTTCTCGGTCTTAAGGTGGTGATGGACCGGATCGAGATTGGAGTGCAACCCCCTGATGTTAGTGAGGTGCACTTTTATTAGGAGGAAGTGCAGCCGTTGTTTAACCCCATTTTTCTTTACTTTGGTCATATTGAGTGGAGTTGTTGGGGAAAAAGTCGACTTGTCGAGGCGCCGCTCAGTGATCCAAGTGGAACACTAGAGCCAACCAAACCTTTGGGTATGAGTATATCCTTGTACTCATACCCACAGGTTTGGTTGGAATCCTTCTCTTAAGAGGTTATGCGTTCTTTTAAGTTGTTGGGGATACTTGTCGAATGTGTAAAATGAAACTCGAATGATGATATGAATAATTACATTTCTTTAGGTCTATTTATATTGTTTTGTAGTTCATCGCATTTAGCGGATAATGGCACACATATAGCATTATTATACTCAACGTAGTAGTGATGTAGAGATTTCTCCACGCCAGTATCCACAAGTAGCCATATCTCAACTACCTGGAACTCACTACCTGCGTCTGTGTTTCCGAGCGCATACAACCCTAATCTCTTCAAAGTGAGAGTGAAAAGGCTTCTTCTGGGTGAGCTCACTCCATCGTCGACTTTGTCTCTGTCACCTCTGACCTAGACTAGAGTCAAGAGAAAACCCATCTCAAATAATAATTAAAAAACAATCAGGGCCTCAAGTCTGCTATTACAATAGTGTCAGAATGGTCTATCTTTGATTTCATAATTGTTGATTTTGACAAGTTTGGTAATCTACTAATTTAATGGCGTCATTATGACATTCCAATGGTCAACCCACTGACACTCCATAGAAAGAAATGGCTTAAAATGGTAATCTCGTACATAATGACAAATGAAAGACTGACGTATGCGGTAATCTGCTAAAATTTTGACAGTTCCTTTGATCAGTACCACGATTCTATTACGAGACCACTGACCTACCAATGATCGACCATTATGAATTTAGCAGATTGCGAACTTTTAGCAAAATGACAATGGGATCGTGTTGGAATGACGAATTTATCAAAATAGCAGACTTGGGGCCCAGGCTCGGTGTACGCAATACAAAGGATTTGTTCCTGCCTTGCTGTTCTTCGTTAAGACTTGCGGCGCGTCGTCTATAAATATTCCCCGGCTGCGCGCGCGCTCAGTTGGATCTGCCCGTGGCCGTCCACACTAGACCCATTATAAGTCCGATGTGGGTATTTTTATTTCGCGCCGACCGCACTTTTTATTTGTTTTTCTCTGTGTTTACACAAGTTCCAGCCGGCACTTGTGTAAGCACAGATGGAGCCACCGTGGTGCTCGGTGAGCTAGCTCACCGCCGCGGTCGCGGAGGCCACGCCTCATTAGTATGCCAAAACCCGGCAAACGCGGCTCGCTGGGCCGCGATGCCGGGTCCCCTGAGGCCCAGCCGGCGTTGGACCGGGCGATGTCGCTGCCGAACATCGGCGACACGTCGACTGGTTCACCGACAGCTGGGACACAACCACGAAGAGGAGCAGAGGAAGGAAAAAGAGGGGGGAGGGGAACGAGTGCTGTGGCAGCTGCCGACCCACTGGCGACGTCGACGCAAGTGCGTGTTTCGCCGACGCCGCCGTCGAGCCGACAACGGGAGGTGCCCGTGCGCCCCGCCAGTGTCCGCCCGGTGCCGATACAGGTCCCGGGGCCTACCACGACAACAGGCCGCGCGCCACTACCCACGCGCGCGAGCGCATCCGCCCGCACCTCTGCGCCCGCGACGTCCACCGCGCGTACCGCAGTACAGACCATCGCGCGCGCGCGCCGCCAGTGAATGCCACCGCACAACCCGCGCGTCACCGCGCACCCGTTTCGCGCTCCGCTGCGCCACCACCGCGCTTTGCGTCACCGCCCGCGCCGTCCGCACCCGGTCCCCGCTTCTCGCTGGCGGGCCCGGCAACGACTGAACGCGAGCGGCTAGTAAGTGAAGTGAAAGTGAGAGTGATTGCAGCGAAAGCAACACCACAGACGCCAGCCTCGACGGCGTCCTCCCGCACCTCCGCCTGTGACTCGCCTGCCATGCTGTCGGCATGCTCATCGCGTGCGGGATCGAGCATGTCGCTCGCATCGGTGGGCTCGGCCGTGTCCGGTCGCGACGACGTGTCCCAGGATATGGAATGGAGGCGAAACGGCTGGACCTGGGCGATCCAACGTCGCCCACTTTCGCTGACGCGGTGCGCTCGCCTCCACAGACACCAACACCAGACATGGGCATCGTAGGGGTAAGCGATTCCAATTTACCCCCTCCCCCTCTGACACTACTAAACCCCCTGCCACCGCCCCCGATCGACGACGAAGAAGCCGGGGAAGAAGCCACGCTACCCACCGCTGGTAGTGGAGAAGCTACCCAATTGGGCCATCGCCAAGCTGGGCCGGCCTCCAAATGCCCGTCCGTACGGGATGGGGGTTCGTTTTACCCCCGACTCGGAGGAGGAATATAGGCTGGTTCAGCGCTAGCTGACTGGCCTTGAGAAAGACAGCGGCGTGTCATGGTTCGCGTACTCACTACCAGCGGACCGTAACCTGAAGATAGCTAATTAGGATTAGGGGGCTACCGGCTGACACAGACCCCCAAGAAGTAGAGGAGGAACTCCGTACGATGGGGTACCAGCCGGAGTACGTGCGCCACATTAAAGGCGCACAAGGACGACCCGGCTGTGTATTCCACGCCATCCTGAAAAAGACTCCGGACGTCCGGGCCATCTACGAGACCACCGTGTTAATGTACTTGCGTGGTGTCAAGTATGAGGCCTGGAGAGGCAAACGTGGGCCCGCTCAGTGCCACAGGTGCCAGCGTTTCAGGCACAGTTCGCACCAGTGCCACCAGCCGCTAGCTTGAGTGCGATGCGGGGGCGAGCACGCGGCACGCGGGTTGAGCCGGCCACCTGCATCAACTGCGGTGGCCCGCAACCCGCGTGCAGATCAGGAACAAGCGAGCGGGGACTGCCGCCATCACGGCCACCATACGCCGGCCCCAAGAGGCCACAGAGAGGCCTGCAGAAGTAAGGCCAGAAGAGGCCCAAGGCAAGACGCTGATGGCGACAGCCAACGGGCCCACAAAGACGACCAAAGCCACCTCCTCTAGGCGGAGGAAGAAAGGACGCGGGGGAAAGGAAAGGGCAAGAAGCCCCAACCCCCAGCGACCCAAGAAGAGATCCCAGAGGCCGGCCCTGCCTCAGATAGGGCGCAGCTAGGTCGCAAACAAGACCAGCGAAGAACATACCGCTAGCGCCGGCATAGCGCAGCGGACACAAGAGGAACCACCCAAAACCGCCGCCGGCGCTACCAACACTGGCGCCGATTTATCGCGGCGACAACGGGTGGAACCACAAAAATTCCTCAATGACAAGAGTGGTGGCGCTGCCGGCGCTGATAAAACCACCAAAAAAGAATTTACGACCTGGGCCATAAAGTTATTGATGGACCTTATAAAGGCCATCAGGCAGGGTCAAGACATAGAGAATGTCATCCTTGACGGTCTGGCCACACTACTAACCCTGTATCATGGCTAGACCGTTAAGGGTGTTACACTGGAACGCCCGCGGCCTAAGGGATAAGGTCGCCCGCCTCCGCCATCTCCTGAGGGACCAGAATATCGACGTGGCGCTCATAAGCGAGACGCTCCTGGGACCTGAGGACAGGGTTAGGTTCCCGGGATACCTCGCTTACAGGAAGGATGAACGGTCGGCGCTAAACATCAGATACCGTGGCCTGACGGTACTTGTAAGGCGTGTTGCCGTCGCTCAGCTCATTTTACGCGCTGGGTGTTCAGCTGCATGTGGCCGGCGAGGACATCAACATCTACGCATGCTACAAGCCGCCCGCAGCCCGCTTGGACCACACCGAGCTGCAGGCCCTGTTGCATGCGTCACAGCACGCCACCTTCAGACCACCAGCCCGTACTCGTCGTTTTATCGGGTATGCCGACCCGACTGAAGCCCATAGCGCCACGTCGATCAACGGACTGGCCTATGTTTGCAGAGAAGTTAGAGACCACCACGCCGACTCGGCCTATTACTACCGCCGCGGACGTGGACCGGACGGTTATGGCGGCAATATTGCTCAATTTTCCGTTTGTTACCATGGTACCCGCAGTAGAACCACCAGTGGTAGTTACTTTTCCCTAACCGTGGTTCCCCCAGTGGTACCATGGTTAGGAAAATGTAACTGGCACCACTCGGATTTCAAGTTTCACTTTAACCGTAAAGCGGGTTGCAGACCGCAAACTAAGCTAAGTTAGTTTAGCTTAGATCACATAGCTGGCGTAGTTTTTCATACTTGTGTGCACAACTACACAAACTAAGCTGTGTAAACTGAAATAATGTGAAGCTAACAAATAAAAAGGTGATAATAGAACACAGATAGTTTCATCAAGCCCCATGTAACCTACCCATGGTAGGCCCATCCAGCCTTTCAGCAAATACCCTCAGGATACTGTTGGTGCTTTCTCCCACTCTGCGTGTCATCGACGCCATCTTCTTGCGCATTATTGCAAAATATTCGTCCGTGCGCGTGTTAGAGAATTAAGTAATTAGACATTAAAAGTGTATATATAGATATTATCAAAGCAGCAAGCATTAAATGTCAGGATGTTTATTGGTCATTTACTGTGTATGAAAGTACTATGAACATGGTGTGTACGGAAAGGGTTTCATAACAAAGACACAAAAAGACAAGACTAGGCATTTATTATTTCAATTAGGCTTGTCAGTAGTTAATCAGAAAGCTAGTCGTCCGTTCACAAAACTAGGTCATCATGGAGAAGAGCGGACAAGAAACTCCATGGAAACAGTATAAAGTATTACATCAACATATTACTTATATTTCTTTATAATTATCGTTATCTCAAAAACAGTTAATTCTATCTCTTGGACAATGGTCCAAGAGAACCCATAATAATAGCAACATAATAACATTAGCTAGGAAAAGAACATGAATATTCCATTATACGGTTTGACATATTAGCAATATTATCAATAATATAACTACAACAACAATATGGTCATAATAAGCAATAATTGAGATATACTATCAAATTACTCAATTCATAAAATAATAATAATAGTACCTATACAATATACATCATCAACAACAACAATAATCAGAATAATATCATACCCTTAGATGTTAACGCCTTGAAAATCGAAGAGCAACTGCCCTGATCTTGCGGGATGTCGCTACGCCCCCGTAAGGGGGCGCGGCGTGCGGCGTCGGGGCATGGCCCCCCGACCGCGAAAGCCATACGGTGGCCCGTAACCACGGGCCCCTCATTGTGATCGCCGCTGGCGAAAGGATGTTTGGGCGTGCGGCATACACGCCCATGTAGAGAGGTGTCTGAAAATTTGTGTCTGTAGGCACGCCACGACGTTGATGCCCAACGCCGCTTGCTTCACCGTTAAATCGGCGGACAACCACTACCGAGTGAGACCCCCACCTACATGGGGGAAGCCCAGCAGATGGCCATCCAGCGACAGATTTACGGACTCGACGTTCCTACAGAAGGGGTGTATGGCCCCCCTCACCTCCCCGTTTTCAGGTCGAGCCGAGCCCGGGTGGCGAGAAGGGACCGTGTTCTGAGTGTGTGGGCGGTATTGTACTGTGTAACACCGCCCGGTGTATACGCGAGTCGCCCGCCCGCATAAAAAGAGCCGCGACATCGCGTGTGAGTTGGGTGCCTGTATAGAGGTGAATGTCTGTTGTTTGCTACGTGACACGCCTATATTAACCTAGCACGCGCCACGCAACAGATGCATGTATTTGTTTGGAGTCAGTGTCACAAGTGAGCCGCGTGTAGACTGAGAGCGACTCACTCGGAAGTCCAGTCCGGTGATGGGGTCAGTCGTCCGCAACTAGGTCGCGGGGCAAGGGTCTCCTCGCGTCTGGGGGGCGCGTATGCCAGGGCGCTATCTGCTTGACATGCGGCCAAGCGGATGCGTCGGCACGCGCGAACATCCCCTTCGCGAGGCGCCGCACAAACTCATCCAGGCTCTCAATCCGGAGGTCCCTCTGAATGATGTCGTTCCTCACGAAGCGAGGGGCGTCCACTATGGTCCGCAACGCAAGGTGTTGCTGCGTGCGGAGGAGCTTGCGGTTCGTCTCGCTCGTGAGGGCGAACCATGCAGGGGCGGCGTACGTCAGTATTGGGCGCACGTACAATTTGTACACGCCCAACTTGACGCGCGCCGGGATGCGGGACGAGAGCACTGGTCGAAGGAGGTTGCGGGCGACCATACCTTATAATAATAATAATAATAATAATAATAATATTCCACAACTATCACACAACGCCGTCTAGTCTCAAGCTAAGCAGAGCTTGTGTTATGAGTACTAGACAACTGATAAACATACTTATATATTTCTAAATACATACATATATAGATAAATTACACCCAGACACAGAACAAATGATCATGCTCATCACACAAACATTTGTCCTGGGTGGGAATCGAACCCACGACCTCCGGCATAGCAGTCAGGGCCACTAACCACTAGACCAACAGGCCAGTCGAACCTTGTGCGACAACATTGCGGACGTGTGACCCCATTGTGAGCCGACGGTCGATGGTGACGCCCAGGTACTTGACCCGGGGCGACCACTCGACTTCAGCTCCCTGCAGCTTCAAGGGTGGTGGGAGAGGCGCGGACCCGGTCACCATCGCCTGCGTCTTACCCACGTTGACCGACAGCCGCCACTTGGACAGCCACTCGGGAAGCAGGTTGAGCGCGCGCTGCATCTTGACCGCCGCGTACTTCGCATTAAGCGAGGTGGTAATGTACGCGGCGTCGTCGGCGTACAGCGCGAGCATCGCGTCCGGAGTGGTGGGGATGTCGTCGGTGTAACGTGAGTAACACGCCGGCGACACGCAGCTGCCCTGCGGCACACCGGCGAGCACCGGGCGGGCGCTTGACAGCGCCCCGTCGACCACCACCCTGAAAGTTCTGTTGGAGAGAAAGTTTTTTTTTTTTTTTTTTTTTTTTTAATCTATATTTATTTAGGGGCTTTTATCAAAGATATGTCAGCCCCATCGTACCCTTTTACATTAATAGGCTCACTTAAATAGTATTAGTTAAAATACTGGATTAGAGTTATTCGTGTAGGACAGTAATTAATTGGCACAACTTTTTAATAATCTCCGAAGATGGTATAGATAAGATGGATTGGATTATGCCTACATCAAATTTATTTATTTTAAAATCCTTTACGAATAACTCACGTTCTACTCCGTTCCGAGCACACTCCATCAGCAAATGTTGTACGTCTTCGATTTTATTGCAAACTGTGCAATTAGGCGAGTCAGCCTTTTTCATAAGAAATGCAAATTTTGCCGATGGATAGTGCCCAGAACGGAGTCTTAATATCAATTTAACATAATTTCTATCTAATTTAGTATTCTCGAACCAGGGAACACGAGATGGTTGACCTTGGATGCTTTTGTACCAAATGCCTTTATCCAGAGATATTTTGAGAAAATGTTCTTTCCAGGAATCAAAGCATGCATATTTAAATTTAGTTGTATATTCCCAGTAATCAGGTACATAATTAATTACATATCCGTCTATTACCGCTGATTTGGATATACGGTCAGCCTCCTCGTTACCTCTTAATCCAATATGTGCTGGAACCCATTGCAATCTGCATTCTATATTATTGTTTTTAAGTATAATTATGAGTTTTAAAATATCATACGCTATCGATGTACCTCTGCTGTAGCCAGAGGCGCATCGAGCGATATGCTGGAGTGCACTTTTGCTATCTGAAAAAATTACTACTTTATTTAAATTTTGTGTCAAGACGTAGTTAATTGCTTTATAAATTGCTATAAGCTCCAGCGACATAATTGATATATCACAATTAATTTTATATCCAAACTTGTTTCCTAAACTCTGATCAAATAACCCCGCTCCTTGTCCCTGAGTACTTTTAGACGCATCAGTGTAAATTTTATGCCATCCGAAATATATTGTGTTCAGTTCTGCTACAATATCACTCAGTAACATATTTGGGTTATAATTACGTTTAGAAGTGTTTAAACTTTTAAGTTCAATTAAAATATTTTTTTGAATATAGGATGTCCATATTTCTAAGCTAAACATTTTCAGATATTCTGATGCTGTAATTTCTAAATGTCTAACGTCATTGTATACTTTCACTAGTAATGGTTTTTTTTTGTTTTGCCAATAAGAAGTACGACAACAGTCGCTCAACTCGGATATAAGACTAATTGTGACATTATTTGACCACGATCGGCTTTTTAGACAATATTTGTATGCTAAATATTTCCTTCTTAAATATAAAGGTGAGACACATAAATCTGATTCCATCACATGAATAGGGGAGCTTTTAATGTAACCCCCTATTATTCTTAGGGCTTGATTTTGCAGTTTGTCCAGTTTCAATAAATGTGTTTTGGCACTACAGTCATAGAGGAAAGAACCATAATCCAGTCGACTTCTAATTAAGGATATGTACAGTTTACGTATATGTTTAGTATGTATACCCCATGAGTTTCCTGTTAATAGTTTTAAAATATTCAAAAACTTTGAACTTTTCGCGATGGTTTCATTTACGTGTTTACTCCAACGCAAACTTTGGTCCAACCAGATACCCAAATATTTAACACATGGTGAAAATGTTACCGACTGTTCATTGATTTTAAGAGAAGGTAGTATTCTGCGTCTGCCCCTACTAAATACACAATATGTAGACTTATTGGGTGATAATTCGAGACCAAGTTCGGCTAAAGACGTAACAATATGATCTAACGCATTTTGAATATACATTTCACATTTCATAATGTCCTTATCCTTAACGTAAATAACAAAATCATCTGCATATTGTGACACTACTACTGTATTAAGATGTGGTTGACATACTTTATATGTAATTAAATTAAATAGTAGCGGGGATAAAGGGTCACCTTGAGCTAAACCTTTATTACTCCATCGATCTGTTATTAATTCACTGTATTCTGTTTTAATTTTAAGATGCCTCTCATTCAAGAATGACCATATATAATTACAGAATTTTGCTCCAATTTGAAGTTCATCCAAAATTTTAACTACTGCATCAATAGATACATTATTATATGCATTTTCAATATCCAGGAAACACGCTAACGTAGGTAAATTTTTAGAAAAACCATTTTGTACATAAGTAACTAGGCGGCTCAATGAATCCAAACAGGACAGTGATTTCCTAAATCCAATGTTGAGTGGTGATAATATCTTTCCCCTCTCAGTGTACCATTCCAGACGTCGTACCAACATTAAATGAAATATTTTGCATAAACATGAGATTAGAGATATGGGCCTTAGTTTAGGATCAGCAGCTGTATTATTCGCTTTAGGAATTGGTATTATGTGGATGTTACGCCACTGGAAAGGTACAATACCTGAACTAAAGATTGTATTATATATATATAGTAAATAAGCTCTTGCGGAATTGGGAAGATTATAAATCATGGAGTATGAAATACCGTCCTCACCAGGTGCAGAATCCTTCTTTTTTAAACAATTTTGCAGTTCCTGGATACTAAAATCACACTCTAAAGTTTCATTTTTAGATACAAACATAGGTGTTTTGTTTGTTACATAGTCAGGAGTCAGTGACCTCAGTAACTCATTCTGTTTATCGATAGGAGGGTAGCTGGTAGACTGTTTATAACCCTTTATCCACCGCATACGTCGCCACATGTCATAAACTGATACTACATGGTCAATGGAATCACAAAATCTCTGCCAACCCAATGAATTCGCTTTTTTACTTGCTTCATGAAATTCTTTAATTTTTTGTTCTAATTTGGACAAGTTATCAGGGGTTGGATTACGACGAAACTTTGCTAGAGACAACCTTCGCTGCGCAACAATGTGGGATAACTCAGGTGTCCAATAATTTTTTGGTTTGAACTCTTTTGTGGGCTTAGAACTAAATTTAATGAAAGGAATATATTTATCAGCAGCTAAATTTATTTGATTTATAAAAAAGTTATACATCTCTTGAACATCTGAG
Organism: Dicycla oo; assembly: GCA_948252095.1. Lineage (NCBI taxonomy): Eukaryota > Metazoa > Arthropoda > Insecta > Lepidoptera > Noctuidae > Dicycla > Dicycla oo. The sequence goes on from OX411718.1 coordinate 16,591,457, forward strand.
TCACCGCACTGCACATCAAAACTTTTAGATAGAAAATCCGTATATTCTTTCCAATTGGCCTTTTTGTAATTTCTTTTTTTATTTATAGTGAAATCATCAGGTATTGTGATTATCATTTTAATTATTAGGTGATCACTACCAAGATTTTCATTGAGAACTTTCCAGTCAAATTTGATTGCGATATCTGATGTAGCAAATGATATATCCGGTGAAGTTTTTTGTAAAGTCCCATTAACTAGTTTAATTCTTGTTGGCGAGCAATTATTAAGCGAAATTAAGGCATTTTCAAGCGAGGAATCCATTATTTGAGTGCCCCTTGAATCGGTTTTGATTGACCAGTTAGAGTGATGGCCGTTGAAGTCACCGGCTATTAAAGTTTTATTTGAAAAATGAGAAAAAATTTGGTCCCAGTCTGAAGGTTGTGTAACGACTGAAGATGGACAATAAATTGCAACAACATTTTCTAAATCTTTACAATTAATTAATTTAGCACTTACTACTTCTATTCCTGGATTTGAAACCTGAATAAAATTTAAATGTGACCGGATGGATTTGTGAACGAAAATAGCAACCCCACCGTAGGAGTCATATCTGTCTTTTCGATAAATGTTATAGCCACTTACATTTAAGTCCACTTCATTGTCTAACCATGTTTCACTTAGGATCGCTATATGAATCTTTTCTTTATTTAACAAATCTGTAAATGAAATCATTTTGGGTCGCAGAGATTGTGCGTTCCACTGAAAAATGTTGATTCCGATATTTTTGTCTACCTTATCCATTTATAACATTAATAATTTTATCAAACCAGTTTCCTTTTAGCAGACAACTTAGTACGATTTTCTTCAGTTCTTCATAAATATTTTTAAACAACAACAATATCTTTTCTTCAAATGTTCCTTCTGATCTGAATATTCTCTTAATTTTGATCAGGAATTTCTTAAATTCAAATCTTTCAAGCAATTGTTCATCTTTTTGGTAGTCTTTCTCTTCAGTTTGCGATGGAAAACTCGCATACTCGTAATTATTATCCTTTTCAGTCAATAGTTGGCTTTTCTTCCATTGTATACGTTTGGTTTCCTTTTCCTCAGATGACTTCTTTGTGGTGTTTTGCTTCCTTTGAACGTCATTTCTTTCCTTCTCCTGAACAATGTGTGTACGAGTAGATGTCTCCGGCCCACGTTTTTGTAGGGAATGAATAAGTGCACTACTATATGTTTGAGGTTCCTTTAGTGTACTTGTAGTAGGCGACGACTTTTGCAGCATATCTTGAGAAATAGAGTCTTCTCGTTGTTTACCAAGGAGCAGCTGAAGTGCTTTTCTGTAGGGTACCTGCTCTGCGCTCATGATATTTCTTATATCTTTTTCTTTTAAATATAGGGGACATTTTTTATCTAGTACAAAGTGATTTCCTTTACAATTTAAGCATGAAATATTACTTATATCACAATTTTCATGGCCCCCACCACATTTGGGACATATTTTCTTCTTTGTTGGACAGTATTTTAATACATGTCCGAATTGCCAACATCCAGAGCACTGTGTCACGGGGAACACATACGGTTCAACTTTTAAACGACAGTCATACGCATAAACATGGGATGGGAGGTTATTACTTTTAAAACAGACTCTTATAGATTCACAGTCAACCCATTTGTTCTCCGAATTAACGCGTCTCAGTCGTTTGACGGATACTATCTCTGTAGTGCATTCAAAAATGTCCATTATATCCTTTTCTTCTAAATCTATATCCACCCCCTTCACCACACCGTACGATAGGGACAACTCATGTATTAGTTGGCATCTCCAACCCATATCTTTAAATTTTTGGCATTCTATTAATTTAGTGGCATCTTCTTTTTCTTGAAACTGTATTAAAACTTTGTTATAACTTTTATATTTTATTCTTGTAACATTCTTAATATTTTCACTTCTCAATAATCGTGCAAATGCCATTTGTTTAGGCATGCTCTCTAATGAAGTTACGCACACTTCGTGATTTTCAATGTTATTTATGTCATCATCTTTTTTTTCCCCATCTACCCACAATTGATTTTGTGACTCTGCCGAGTTACTTCTAATTAATCTTTTAGGTTTTCTCCTATTCACAGTAATAAAGCCATCGTCATCATTAAAATCATCTTCTCTCTCCTTTCTCTTCTCAGGTAATTTTTTTTCACTTTCTTTATGTATTTCAACTCGCGTAATTTTAGGTTCCAAGGATTTGTCTCGGTCCTTTTCACAATTAAGTAAAATTTCCATATCACTTCCATCTTCGTCTTCTCCACTCTCCATTTTAGATTATAAGGATTGGTAAACTATTCGCGAAACGAATAAACACAGCAGCGGATCGGTAAACTCAACCGTACGCTACGTGTTCGCGACAGCGACTGTTTGGAGAGAAAGTTAGAGACCACCATAACAACGCGACGGGGCGCGTCCGAGGTGGCCAGCTTGTACACTAGGCCGTCGTGCCACACACGGTCGAAGGCCTTCTCCATGTCGAGGAATACTGCAACCGCGTATTCCTTCTTGTTCATGGCCGCCGAGAGGTGGTGCAGTACCCTCGACAGCTGAAGCGTCGTGCTATGTTCCGCCCGAAACCCGAACTGTTCCGGCCGTGGCGAGATATGTGGCTCGAGATGTCGCAGCAGGAGTGCTTCGAACACCTTGGAGATAGTCGGCAGCAGCGTGATTGGCCGATAGCTCTCCGGCTTCAGGATGTTTTTCCCCGCCTTGGGCAGCATAATGACGCGCCCCTCCTTCCACGAAGCGGGAAAGGTCCCCGTGCGCAGTATCCCCGTGAACAGGCGCGCCAGCGCCGCTACCGTACGGAACGGCAGGTGGCGCAGCACTGTGTTGGTGATACCGTCGGCACCGGGGGCCTTCTTCGGCTTCGTCCTTAGGATGGCGCGTCTGACTGCCCCAGGCGAGAAAAAGATGGCGTCCTCCTCGGGAGCTATCGGCGTGGCGAAGTAGTCCCCAAGGTGTTTCTCGACCGCTGCGACATGCTCGGTGTCGCTGGTCGGGTTCGGGCAGAACTGACGCTCCAGGTGTTCGGCGAAGACCTCCGCCCGGTCCTCCGCTACATACTTTAGCGCCCCGTCGCTGTTTAGCAGCGGTCGCACCGGGGCTGGGGTGTTCGTCAGCTGGCGGCAAAGTCGGTGCACTGACGGCCAGCCGCCAGTCGCGGCGTCAATGCGTTCCTCCCAGCCCGCGGCGGTGTGAGCCTGGAGCTCGGCCTTTACCTTCTCCGCGAGACGGTTCAGTTGCGTTTTTAATGTAGGGCATCTCAGTTGTTGCCACTGCTTGCGAAGGCGCCTCTTCACGGCGATCATTGACCTAATATGCGCCGGCAGGGGCGGCAACAGCACTCTCCCCTGCGGCTGCGTCGTCGTCGCCGCTTCTAAGGCGCTTTGGATGCAAGCAGTGACATCCTCCGCCGTCTGGTCCACGTCCGCGGCGGTAGTAATAGGCCGAGTCGGCGTGGTGGTCTCTAACTTCTCTTCAAACACTGTCCAGTCCGTTAATCGACGTGGCGCTGTGGGCTTCAGTCGGGTCGGCATACCCGATAAGACGACGAGCACGGGCTGGTGGTCTGACTGTAGCTCGTCGTCTATCACTTGTTGTGTGGCCTGACAGTGTAGCCCTCGGTGGACTACGATGTCCAGCACATCCGGTGAGTGGGTGGTGGCGTCCGGGTAGTGGGTTGGCGTCTCTGGGCCGGACACCGTGTAGCCGAAGGCTTCCGCGTCCGCGAAGAGCCGTCTCCCCTCGGTATTCGTAAGCGACGAATTCCACGCTGGGTGCTTACAATTGAAGTCCCCGGCGAGGAGGGTGGCGTGCTGTGACGCATGCAACAAGGCCCGCAGCTCGGTGTGGTCCAAGTGGGCCGCGGGCGGCTTGTAGCATGCGTAGATGTTGATGTCCTCGCCGGCCACGTGCAGCTGAACACCCAGCGCGTAAAATGTGCTGAGCGACGGCAAGGGGAGTTCCTGGTGGACGACTCTTCGCCTCACAAGTACCGCCAGGCCACGGTATCTAATATTATGAGCCGACCGTTCATCCTTCCTGTAAGCGAGGTATCCCGGGAACCTGACCCTGTCCTCGGGTCCCAGGAGCGTCTCGCTTATGAGCGCCACGTCGATATCTTGTTCCCTCAGGAGATGGCGGAGGGGGGCGACCTTATCCCTTAGGCCGCGGGCGTTCCAATGTAACACCCTTAACGGTCTAGCCATGGTACAGGGTTAGTAGCGTGGCCAGACCGTCAAGGATGACAGTCTCTATGTCTTGACCCTGCCTGATGGCCTTTATTAGGTCCATCAATAGTTGAATGGCGCAGGCCGTGAACTCTTTTTTGTGTGCGCCGGCAGCGCCGCCGCTTTTCTCTTTGGGGAACTTTTTTAGTTCCCCCTGTTGCCGCCACGATGGCCCGGCGCTGGCGTCGACAGCGCCGGTGGCGGGTTTAAGTGGTTCCTTATTTGTCCGCGGCGCTATGCCGGCGCTAGCGGTGGGTTCCACTGTCGTTTTCTTTTGTGCGGCCTGCGCCCCATCTGAGGCAGGGCCGGCCTCTGGGATCTCTTCCTGGGTCGCTGGGGGCTTGGGCTTCTTACCCTTCCTTTTCCCCCCTCGTCCCTTCTTCCTCCGCCTTGAGGAGGTTCCTTGGCTCCGATCTGTGGGCCCGTTGGCCGCCGCCATCAGCGTCGAGCCTTGGGCCTCTTCTGGCCTCTCTTCTGTAGGCTTCTCTGTGGCCTCTTGCGGCCGTCGTGTGGAGGCCGTGATGGCGGCAGTCCCCGCTCGCTTGTTCCTGATCTCCGCCTGGAACACGGTGCCCTGATCCACTGTGGCTCCGCTCTTTTATACCCGATAACAAACAAGTATGATTCACAATCGACAGTTGATTCAAATCAGTGTTTGATTTATAGAAAGATAAGTTTGTTATATTCATTAATTAATTTTAACAATTGAGTATAAAATATTAAACAGATAATAATTATATTTATAGGTATAACAAGTATTTATTTTTAAATATTAGACACTTAATAGTGTGTCAATCCGTTTGACTCGAGTCTTTTTATACCAATGAGTAAACAAGTGGGGTGGTCACATGTTTTTAGAAAATATTATATTTGAGCTACTAGTTTTTGCTAATAATGTTGTTAAATCATAATTTATTTTTATCTTTATATTTAAACATGAGATAACCCGATAATTGATCTTAGTAGCTTTCTATATTGCTATAATAAACTTAACCTAAAATCTAACCTGTAAAAATAATAAAGTATGTAAAATCAAACCAATTTCACAGCTGTTTGTTATTGGCATTATTGTAGACATAAATTGGCATTTACAAATAGACACACACATATTTTAGCATACTTATTCTTATATTTATTTTGTATATTTAGTCAAAATATTTTGAATAATCTATCACGCGCATCGGCGAACATACCAGATGCACTACAATAGGGTGGTTGCCTCAACAGCACCCTAAAGGTATTATTATATTGTATTCGCAGGGCATTATTTGGTTTTTGAGTATGATTAGCCCAAAGGCTGCTGGTGTAAAATGTTTGGTAGTAAGCCTTGAATAGAATCATTTTTACTGGTACTGAGCAACCAGCAAACCTTCGAGCCACCATATTTCCGAGTCGTCTTTCAGGTCTTCGGTAACAATGTGTCCCAGATATTTAAACCGGGTTACTCTCTGTAAAAGTGACCCGCACAACGTTACTGAGCGATATATGATGGACTTTTATTTCGACCTCTAAACACCAGCAGCTCACTTTTCTTAGGGTTGTACTTTAGCCCAAACTGTTCGGCATACCCCTCACAAATAGAAAGCAACTTTCTCATTCCACAGATAGATGGGCTCAACAACAGCATGTCGTTTGCGTAGCTCATGTTATTTAAACTAACTCCATGTATGTGGCATCCGACATGTGTCTTGCTGAGCTCAACCAGTAATTTATTAACATAATGTTAAAAAGTCTTGGGGAGGTAAGATCTCCCTTTCTAACACCACACTCTAGTTTGTAGGGGTCAGACAGCGCATTTGACCATTTTACAACGTTTCTCTGCTTATCATACCACATAGATAACGTTGACACCACACCAACGAAGCAGGCACTCCGACCTCTCGAAGCCTTCCCCACAAGGCATTATAGGAAACCAGGTTGAATGCTCTTGACAGGTCCAGGAAACATGCATACACTGGTGTTTTTCTATCTGTAAAATATTTGACAATATGCTTCAATCAAACGCACAAATGGCACTCTCAGTAGACAAGTCAGCACAAAAACCAAACTGTGAGTCGTGTAAGTGGATATACTTACCGAGGTGCGCGTCAAGCACACTGTCAAGTACTTTGGCTATAACGGTTGCCAGTGAGATAGGCCTGTAGTTATCCTTGTCTGCTATGTCCCCTGTCCTGTCCTTCACAATAGGTATGACTACTGTATCCAGTAACTCTTGTGGTAAGTGAGAATGTCTCAGGCATATATTGAAGAAAAAAACAAACTTAGTTGGCGGTCTGCAACCCACTTTATGGAGTGAAACTTGAAATCTGAGTGGTACCACGGTTACATTTTCCTAACCATGGTATATAACACAGACTGGGCGAACCACGGTTACGGAAAAGTAACCGTGGTACCACTTGCACTGGTGGTTCTACTGGGAGTACCACGGTTAACAAACGGGAACGCGGCCTTAGATTACAAAGTGTTCCACAGCAATGACATTAATTTTATTTATCTGTTTTTTCAGGGAATACAACTTACACATACTATTATATTTAACTTTTTAGTTTGTTTTGTGGTATACCGAGACTCCTCCGCAGCTCCGTGCCTCGGAAAGCACGGTAAGCCGTTGGTCCCGGCTGTCATTTGAGGATCTTTGACAGTCGTTACGGGTCGTCAGAAGCCCGAAAGTCTGACAATCAGTCTTACCAAGGGGTATCGTATTACCCAGTAACTGGGTTGTGGAGGTTAGATAGGCAGTCGCTCCATGTAAAATACTGGTATTTAGCTGCATCCGGTTAGACTGGAAGCCGACCCCAACATAGTTGGGTAAAGGCTAGGCAGATTGATTGATTTTGAGTTTGTTTTGTGGTAGTCCTATTTTTTTAATGATTTATTATTTACTAATCTGTGACAACTGTAACTGTCACCAGCTGCTTGTCAAACTCAAAACAGAAAATTTCGCGGAATACTGTGCTACTGTTCTGTGCTGTAGTAAATTACACCCATACAAAGTAATATTACACCGATCGGTATAGGGGCAGGTGAGTGTGTAAATCAAAAGAAGAGCAACGTGGACATGAACACAAAATATTCTTATGTACACAAGTATAGCGTTTAGCGAAATCAAACAGCTATACAATAAATTATAAACAAGAGCTTGCAGTGTATTCGCTATGCTTTTGTGTATTAACTAATAGTTCATTATGTCTAGCAATTCTTTATTGTTTTCTATTAACAATGAAGGCAAAGTTTACGCCTTGTCAACAAGTGGGTCATGTTGGAGAGAATTCATGTATTTAGGCTTAGAATTCAAAACATTGTCTGCTGTTCCACATTTCCTTTGGGCTGTAGGAGGTGACCGACAAATCTATCTCCACGTGCATGGCCTGGAAATACCCATACGAGTCAAAGAAGAATCCTATGAAAACGAAAGGTGGTTACCACTTGAGGGCTTCAGCGGAAGATTGCTTCCCACAGACAGATATCATTTTTCGTCTCAAGATGGTACAAAGGACAGAGCAATTGATCGCATTAGGTTACCATCAATGGCTTGGCAATGGGAGGGTGATTGGCAACTTGAACTAACATTAGATGGTCAACCGTTGGATCATGATGGATGGACATATGCAGTAGATTTTCCAGCACAATTTGGCCCCTCAAAACAGTGGAAGTCTTGTGTAAGAAGAAGAAAGTGGATAAGATACAGAAAATTTAGTGCTATGAATTCATGGTGTGCAATTGCTCCTTTACACAAAGATCCAACACAGGAGCCATTTATAGATGTTAGCATTGGTGGTAATCAGATTCCATATGCTTCCCCTGGAATATTGTCAGTTTGGGCCATAACTGCTCATGGGCGTGTTATGTATAGGGCTGGCGTCAGTGCTACTTCTCCTGAAGGATTGAAATGGATTAACATAAGCATTCCTCCTAATTGTGATATTAAACAGATTTCTGTGGGACCTAGTGGGTTAGTTTGGGCTCTTTTGTGGACAGGAAGGGCTATTATTAGAAAAGGCATAACCAAAGACTGTCCCACAGGTGAAGCTTGGATGGAAGTTAAATCTCCTAATGATACTAAACTAGTGTCCCTTTCTGTTGGATTTCATTCCATTTGGGCTGTGAGTTCTGATACAAAAGTTTGGTTTAGAAAAGGCATAGATGGAAATGCAGCTGGAAATTCTGAAGTAGCTGCGATGGGAAGTGGATGGCTAGAAATCACAGGTCATATGAGCTATATTTCAGTTGGCATCAATGATCAAGTGTTTGCTATTGGTGATTCAGATAAGTCTATTTACTGGCGCAGTGGTATCACACCCGCAGAGCAGACTGGCAAAAGATGGAGAATGGTTCAGGCAAATATGCAACTTAGCCGGACATCAAGCTCAGCAAGTGTTGTGTCTTCAACATCCAATGCCAAACATCACAGTCTCAATTTGCTCAATGAAACAACAACAGAGCTTAAATCCAATATAAATCTGCACAATTCCTGGGAAGAGTCACATTCAGCACCAATTGAACATACATTACCTGTGAAACCAAAAGAAGCTCGGCAAAAACGAAATGAACAAATAGACAATATTGATTATACAGGAAAAAGTTATGAAACAACATTAAAAAACCCAAGAGCATGGAGTCCTGTAAGAAGTGTTGGCTCTGTTGTGGGCATGGAAGCTCAGCCTGATAGTGACAGTAGTGTGTTTGATGTAGACTCGGGAATGTTTTTTGATGATGAGATAAGCCAAACTGCTTGGGGTACTTGTGAAACTACTTGGGCATTTGTAGAAGCTGGGGCTTGTTCTGTAGATGTAATGCAGGTGCCCCACTGGTTTACAGACTCCCATAATGCTTTTAATATGGATCTAACTGCTAAATGGCGAATTCAGATTTTAGATTATCTAAAAACTAGAAACAATAATGTAACATTGGATCTGTCTAGTTATGGTCTAGCCGTGGAAGAAAAAGGTTGGACCCGGAGCTGTGAGTCAAGACTAATAAATGCAAATCATTCAAGTGAAGACTGTATATTATCTTTATATTGGCATGACTTAGAAAATATAGGAACACTGTCTGTTTTTCAACCTGATGGTACTATAAAATTTATTTTGAACCTAGGTGAAGTCACCAGTGTTATAACATCATCAGAACCTGGAAGTCCCAGAATAACTTTGTCTATTCCACGTCAAAACAAGAGTCCCATAAAAGTTCAGTTTATATCAGAAATGGAACAAGAAGAATGGTTTAATGTTTTAGTTGATATCACATCACAGATCAATGGAGTTACTGGTAAACCATCAGCCAATTCAGTATGGGCAATTGCTAGTTCTGGAGATATACTAAATTGGGACCCCATGCCTGCAAAACTGAATACTGAAAATAATGGTAAATATATTAAGGAATTTCAAGTCTTTGGAAAAGATATAGTATCTGGTTTTACAACACCTCTGCATAACAATTTTCCACCTGGGAGTACATTAAAAATCTTGGGCTGTTTAAATGACGAAGTCAACAGATTTCACATTAATTTAGAAGGTCCAGAAATTAAGAAACAGAGACATAAAATTGAGACAGAAGTGACCGAATTACCTTTGCATTTCAATGTGAGATTTGAAGAGAGAGTTGTTGTGTGTAATTCAAAAATATATGGTAGCTGGGGAGTTGAAGAAAGACATGAATTACCAATGTCTCCAGGGCAAGAGTTTTCTATAACAATTATTTGTGACATAAATGCTTTTAAGATACTGGTAAATGATAAAATTTATTGCTTCTTTGAACATAGACTCAGTCCTAAAACTATTACATCAGTTGCTGTAAAGGGACCTTTAAAACTGTATTCCATGGAATATTCGACAACAAATGCTATAATTGGATCAGAAGAAATGTATTGGCGGATTATAGGGGGCTATTTGCGGCGAGTAGAGTCTTGCCACAATGGTATTGTTTGGGGGATATCTCACGATCACCGTGTTTGGGTGTATACAGGAGGATGGGGAGGAGGTATTCTAAAAGGTAGCCAGCTATTTTATTGTACAGTACCTACCTATATTTTGTGAAATGCATATTATAGTACCTAAACTTGTTTCATTTTAGGTATAGGAAGCAAAGAAGGCATTCATTCTATGACAGATACTCAAACTTACTGTGTCTACGAAAACCAGAGATGGAATCCCCTTTCTGGCTACACATCTACTGGCTTGCCTACTGATCGCTACATGTGGAGCGACATCACCGGAAAACACAAAAGAACTCGAGAACATACTAAACTTCTTAATCGTCATTGGCATTGGGTAACTTACAACTCATTTTGTTATAAACATTGAAGTCATGATTGTGTTCACTAAGGGTCAAATTACTATCTGACACGTCCACATAAGCCTCGCGAAGTCGACCGACACCGCACGACTTGCTGTTAGACACGAGTATGGCGACGCGTGAAATAGCCTCGCGCGATATCTTTAAGGGTTGGTACCAGGAAAACGTGTTATGGGTTTTGGATAAGTCTGTATAGAAAACTTAAGGTAGTAGCCACGAAAAAGAACGTCTGGCTAGCTCAACAGTTTCACCAGTCAGTGAAAAATCGGATTGAGGATAAACCTTGTAAATAATTGTTTAAAAAAAAAATTATATCACTAAAAACGTACAAAACACACTGCCGTATTTTGATAACTTTGGCTTAAATAAGAAGTCGCTTAATTTCAGGTTTTTTCCACCACCTACTTTTTCTAACCACCTGTTTTTCTATTTTCCATAACATTACTTCTGCTTTGCGTAAAAAGTTCGGAAATTTTCTGAATTTTCACGCCCGAAATCACCATACAAATTACTATGGCGAAAATTGAGAAACTTACCTAAAGAAGCAATGTATGGAATAGTATGGAAAGCAGAAAAAAAATCTGTGGGTTCACTATTCTTTGTTGTCTTTATTTAGGAGGATTGTGAAGTGACGCGAGTCTTGGACCTTTATTTACAAAAATATTATTTCGGGCGATATCGTTTGCAACCCCCCCCCCCCCCCAAGCCTTTATGAAATGAGACAATTCTAATCTAGGGCTGTATGTTTTTCTTTTAGGGTTCCGTACCTCAAAAGGAAAAAACGGAACCCTTATAGGATCACTCGTGTGTGTGTCTGTCTGTCCGTCTGTCACAGCCAATTTGCTCCGAATCTAATGGACCGATTTAGTTGAAATTTGGTACACATATGTATTTCTGTGACCCAAACACGGACGTGTAACGTAAATAAATAAATTTTGAATATAACTTCACCTGAAAAAAAAAACGCTCGAAGAAGTTTTTATGTCAAAATATAGATATTTAGATGCTAATAACTTATATCGTATGCAATAGTTCTTTAAAATAAAAACGTTAAAATTAGACTATGTTTACGGGGAGAAAAACGTTATTGCTTTTTGTATGAAAATTTACAGCTTCACAGTATGTATAATATGAATTAGGTGGCTCCTTATTCAATCATATGTAATTAAAATACGGCAGTGCTTTTTGCACGATTTTATTGATATTCAATTTTTTTTTTTTTTTTTATGTACTCCCAAGGTTTATCCTCAATCCGATTTTCACCACTGACTGGTGAAACTTTTGAGCTAGCCCGACGTTTGTTGTCGTGGCTACTATATAAACTTATCCAAAACCACACACGATTTCCTGGTACCGACCCTCAAGTGCACGAGTCACGCACGGGACATTAATCACCTAGCGAGTACACAACTTTAAATGACTTTATTATTTTATACCCAAATTAATTTCAACAAACATCTGCTGTCTTCAGATATCCGAATGGATGATCGACTACAACACACCTGGTGGTGTTGATTCTGATGGATGGCAGTACGCAACCGATTTCCCAGCACCCTATCACGGGAAAAAAATATTTACCGATTGCGTCCGTCGACGAAGGTGGTATAGAAAAGCTCAAATTATTACAGAAGGTCCATGGATTCGGGCCGGAAGTACTGCATTGTTAGATATTTCTATATGGGTGAGATTTTAAATTGTCTAGCCTAAACTATCTCTGCCTAGCCTACCCTTTCGCCTTTGGGGGAATTACAAGCGAGATGTTATGTTGATGTGATATTAGAGACATGTTTTCGTTGTGAAAATACTTAAAACTACATTTCACTATAGTACGACCTTTATTATCCGAGTCGCCTGGTCATTAATCTTTTTTAGGGTTCCGTACCTGAAAAGGAAAAACGGAACCCTTATAGGATCACTTCGTTGTCTGTCCGTCCGTCTGTCTGTCTGTTCAAGACCTTCTTTCTCAGGAACGCTCTACGCGTTCCTGAGAAGGTATCAAGTTGAAATGAATATCAAAATCTAATGTCTATGGTCCCTTGGAGCTCTAAAAAAATCAAGCTTCTAAGACAACGCAATAAAAAAATACGGCCATTTATGTGATATATTTTGATATTCGCAAGTAAATCAAAACCAACATATAGGGTATTTCCCGTTGACCTAGAATCATGAAATTTGGCAAGAAGCAAGGTCACACAGCACAAGTAAAGGAAAACGTCCGAAAATCTTTAATTATTTGTAGTTAAAAAAAATGTGATATATATTATGCGTGTTTTTTTTATATACCATAATTCTATGGTATTAAAGAGACCATCATTTTGAACAACTGTTACTATGGGACAAACCTGAAATCGCGAAAAACATCAGGAGTTCCCTACATTTTGATGAGTTTTGTGAACATAAAACATTAAAGAGCTCAAATTTACTTGAATCAAAGGATGCAAATGATGCTTTTAACTCATTTTATGATACATTTAGGCTATTTTACGAATTGTGCTTACCAATACTTAAAATTAAAAATAAAACAACAGTTCGACCAAAATGGGTATCATGTGGTATTAAGAAATGTAGTAAACGTAAACGTTCCCTTCTTTGGAATCGATACATCGATTTAAAAGAAAAATTTTTGACATATGCCAAAATTATTAAATTAACACAAAAATCACAGAATAATTATTATATTTTAAATTCTAAAAACAAATCGAAAGCCATCTGGAACATAATTAATGACAGAAATCAAAACCCCCTACATTACCCATTCATACGTGAATTGGTAATAGATATATAGAATAATCTTATTCGGACGTGAATTGGTAATAGATATATAGAATAATCTTATTCGGATATAGTTAACCGTAGTACTAGTCTGGGTTTAACTATATCTGCATAGTAGTCATTAAATAATTCAGCGATTCGTTGGGGTTCTGTAATTTTATGCTCATCTATTACCAATTCACGTATATTCTCTGGGGTTTAACTATATCTGCATAGTAGTCATTAAATAATTCAGCGATTCGTTGGGGTTCTGTAATTTTCATAAGGATTTTTTGTAAGGATTTCGGTGAATTATAAGTGCATGTAGAGATCTACATGCACGTATAATTCACCGAAATCTTTTTTTCTGAGTCCCGCTTGCCCTTTGAATATCTGTACTATAATTAAAAAAAAAAAAAAAAAAAAAAAACAAACAAACTAAGTGCACTGGTTTTGATGACATATTTATGTGTATTGGTAATAAAATCCGTATCTCACATAATTGCACCTATACTAAGCTATGTTATAAATCTGTGCTACGAACAGGGAATCTTTCCATCTGTGTTAAAACTACTATAATTAAACCGCTCCATAAAAATGATGTCAAATCAGATATAAAAAAAATTACAGGCCTATAACCCTAACTTCAACATTTTCTAAAATAATTGAAAAAGCCATATACAATAAATCGTATGACTACTTTGAAAGAAATAATATCTTTACGACAAATCAGAAAGGCTTTCGTAAATATATGCCCATAAATTTAGCTATAAATGATTTCTTAAGTTTAATATATCCTAGAGTTGATAAAAAACAGCTTGTCTATGCTTTGTATATGGATATGTCAAAGGCCATCGACTACATGGATCATAATATACTACTGAGTAAGCTGGAAATGTACGGTGTTAGGAGCAACGCTTTAGACTTACTAAAATCTTACATCAGTAATAGAACTCAGATTACGAGTATTGTCAAAATTTGTCCTAATGCGAAACATGAAATAAATTATAAATCCAGGAGTAGAAAAATAAAATATGGGTTTCCTCAAGATAGTGTTTTGGGCCCACTACTTTTTATTATCAATGACCTGCCGAAATCTACTATAGATCGTATGGTACTATTGGCTGATGACTGCACTGTTGTATACAATGATGAAAATAGTATAATATATGTAAATAGTTTTTACTTTTTTATTTGAGATGGGTTTGCTTTTGACTCTAGTCTAGGTCAGAAGTGACAGAGACAAAATCGACGATGGAGTGAGCTTACCCAGAAGAAGCCTGTTCACTCTCACTTTGAAGAGATTAGGGTTGTATGCGCTCGGAAACACAGACGCAGGTAGTGAGTTCCACTCTTTTGCTGCGCGCATCATAAAAGACATTTGGAAACGCTTAGTGCGAATTGGTGGAATAGCAACTTAGTAGTGATGGTAAAAAGTAGTTTACATATGTATGATAATTCAATGGTTTCAAAATAATAATTTATTAATTAATATCGATAAAACGAAATTACTGCAATTTAAACAGAAAACAAAAACACTACAATCTCGAATAGAATTTAACGGTGAAAAAGTTGAATTGACGATTACAAGAAAAATTTTTGGAGATCGATGACAATTTGAAATGGCAAAGTCATATAAGTTTATTTGCAAAAAAGTGTCACAGTCATCTTATGCTTTACATAATTATGTCAGCTAAAAAGGTCAATCTTAACACATTACTCGTAGCTTATCATAGTAATGTTGCTTTTAGACTCAGATATGCAATTATATTCTGGGGAACAACTACTAACTGGGATAAAGTTTTCAAATGTCAAAAAAGGTCCATGCGAGCTATGTGTGGTCTCAATAGAACTGACAGCTGCAAATAATATTAAAAAAAAAAAAAAAAATACTTACCGTGCCATCTTTATATATTTTTGAAATGGCTTTGTTTATTAGACATCATACATCACAATTTATATTAGAGCTTAAATCGCGCAATAGAAGTCACTTGCATAATAACCTTACCAGACAGTATAGAACTACCCTATTTGGGAAAAGTATGTTTGCTATGGCCACAATGATCTACAAAAAGATTTCTAATGACATATAAGAATGTGGCAATATTCATGTCTTTAAAAATAAATTTGTTTTTTTTTTTGGAAGTGGTTGTCCTTTTTTTTGTTAACAATAATGTTTTTTCATACTTCGGTTTCTTATAGAAAATTGTTATTACTCTGTTGACGAATTTTTATCGACTAGACTTTTTTGAGTGTTTCATGTTCCTTTACGATGATTTATTGTTGTTGTTGGTCTTGTGTCTGTCATGACTAATAATAATAATAGAATTTACATTTAATCCTCAATGACATTTGTATTTGTTTGTGTTGTTTGTATTGTATTTTATAATCATATTTTCTTTATATTATTTAATAATTTGTATGCCCAAGTGGCTGATCATGGAATGAACATTATTAAGTATATAATTATGTAATGAACATCTCTATGTAACCCATGCATCACAAATAAACGATTTGATTTGACATAAATGTATGGGACAGCTGATTATTTTTTCGCGATTTCAGGTTTGACCCCATAGTAAAAGTTGTTCAAAATGATGGTCTCTTTAATATAGTTATGGTATATTAAAAAAAACACGTTGTATATACAACATTAGTTTTAGTATTTTCATTTTTATGTAAAGAACCTATGTAAGGACTATGCTGATTTTAGTATGGAAGGTGGCGTCTTTTTCTTGTTTCTCACGGCCATCAACCAAATCTTGTTTTTCTAGTACAGAATAGTGTAACAAACGAAACTTATTTCATGTATATCTCTTCCGTACAAAAACATGGTCAGCCCGCGCCCCGAGCCGCCCGCGCGTGCCTGTACCTCCAGCGTCGCGCTAAGCTCGCTCACGATTGCATTGTAATTAACTGGCATTTTCCATCGCACTTGCAGGTTTTGGACTGTCGTAATGGTCAAGTGTAGGTAGATATTATTATGTAATTTATTCGTAAATGCAGCCGTAAGTGATAAAATGAAGTCAATGCGATTTGTTGCACCTTATGCCAACCTCTTGAAAGTTCAAAGTGGATGAAAAGTGATAAACATTACATTACTTAACCAAAGCAGGCTGTAGGTACAAATAATAACTTTCTACAATTAACTATCTCGGCATGTTTAAAAATTTTAATCATCACTATTTACGATTGATTGCAACTGAGTTATCACGGCTAACGGCTGTCGGAGGCCGAAAGGTACCGTAGTCCCTAGATCTTTGTGTGACGGAAAGCATTGTGTAGTGTTTTCCAGTGTCACTGACTCTGGCAGGGCCACCATCAGGGATTTTAATTTTGAAAACGCACAAAATTAGTCGCTAATTAGTCGCCAAATATCGGAATTAGTCGGTCACTGGTTCAAAAGATATAAGGGTTTATAGGTGGCCCTGCTGGAGAGACTCTCCCCAGCAGGGCCAAATTTATATCTCAAAAACTAGGGCACCTAGCGAAGATCTGTTTTCTCCCATATTTAGTCGCCAATTAGTCGGAATTAGTCGCCAAATATCAGAATTAGTCGGTCACTGGTTCAAAAGATATAAGGGTTTATAGGTGGCCCTGCTGGAGAGTCTCCCCAGCAGGGCCACATTTATATCTCAAAAACTAGGACACCTAGCGAAGATCTGTTTTCTCCCATATTTAGTCGCCAATTAGTCGGAATCAGTCGCCAAGTTACAGATTTAGTCGGTGTGTAATTAAAAAGATATTAAAGAATTAAATTTCCCCATACAGTGGTACAAGCGAGTACAAAATACTTTATGTATTTTCTAGATAGTATCTATGACGTCTTATGGAGGAATGTTTGTTTCGAATTAAATAAATATAAACTTAGTCTATAATTTCAACCCACCATAGGAAAGCTGTATTCATTACTTATAAACAAATCTACAATAATGTACGATGTAATGTGTATGTGTGTGTGTGTGTAATGTGTGTATGTGTATGTGTAATTATTTATCCAACACAATGTGCACTTAAGATAAAATAAAAACTCAACCCGTCCATACCCACAACAACACAACACTCACAATCACCTCAAAATACACACAAACACAACACACATCAAACGAACTTTTTGAAAATTCATTTTTATAAAATAAAATTTGATTACAATTGACAATACGTTTTCAACGTTTTAGTATTTTAAACATTTTACTAAAGGTACGATATTTTTTTATTATTCGTTAGTTAGAGGTTCACATTGTAAACTGTTAAAACAGTTGCATGCGACTGTACATCTTGACACCAACTAGACCAAGAGCAAGGTTTAATGTTTTCAAAGAAGTTTAAGCCACTCTAAACTAGTAATTAAAAACATAAAAACATGAATTTAATTGAGAACTTATCTCTCTCGGACATTTCTAAAGACTTTAGACCGATAAAACTAAAAGTATATTACACATATTAATAGAAATATTTTTTCTTGGTAATTTTTCGTGAACTCTTCGTTCTAGCTCTTGGACTATACCTTACTAATTGAACTCATTATATCTCCTAAACTAAGACCCGACTAAATCTGTAACTTGGCGACTGATTCCGACTAATTGGCGACTAAATATGGGAGAAAACAGATCTTCGCTAGGTGTCCTAGTTTTTGAGATATAAATGTGGCCCTGCTGGGGAGACTCTCTCCAGCAGGGCCACCTATAAACCCTTATATCTTTTGAACCAGTGACCGACTAATTCTGATATTTGGCGACTAATTCCGACTAATTGGCGACTAAATATGAGAGAAAACAGATCTTCGCTAGGTGTCCTAGTTTTTGAGATATAAATTTGGCCCTGCTGGGGAGAGTCTCTCCAGCAGGGCCACCTATAAACCCTTATATCTTTTGAACCAGTGACCGACTAATTCTGATATTTGGCGACTAATTTCGACTAATTAGCGACTAATTTTTTGCGTTTTCAAAATTAAAATCCCTGATGGTGGCCCTGCCAGAGTCAGTGACACTGTTTTCCATGGATCATCCCATACATTCGATCGGACGGGCGAAGACAGGCCACTGCAGGCCGACTGTTCCTAGGGCCTGTCGGCCTGGCCTGGCGCGGTCTGGCCCGTGATAAAGCGGGTGATGGAACCGCGACATAAGCCGCAAGTCGTTGGCACATTCCTATTGTTACTGACGTTTATGACCACACGAGTGATAATAACGGCCGTACTATATAAACATAAATGTAAAAAAAAAAAATCTTTGTTTAAAGGCCAATGGCAACGATGCATCAGTCTGGGCAGTTACATTGGCAGGTGACGCCATTTACCGAACTGGAGTTACAGTTACAACACCCACGGTAAGAATGAAGAAATATTTAACTGATCCTTTAAAAACTTGTTGACCTTCTAATGATGCACGATTTTTTATAATTAATGAAACTCATAATGTTTTCTAATTTCATCTATTTAACTTTCTGACCTTTTTCACAGTTGTTTGGTCGCAGTAACTAAGCTGGGGTACCCCGACTAAACTGTGACCAACCTCTCTAAATAGGTCGCAGTTACTTTAGTACTAGATTTAGACTTAGGTGAAAATACGGTCCCATCCGGCAGGAAGCATGAAACTTGGCATGCATGTAGTTTTTTAAATTTTATTTTATGGAAAACGGTTAGCTAGGAGAAAACCGTCAAAGGATAACATGTTCTTTATAAAATTATCTACAAAAGATTATTTGGGATGTATGTTGACAGGACCAGTTTTCAAAATATGCTAACATTCATTGGTGTAATCAAGCAATTTATTAAAACTATGAGTCAAGTCCAGTAAAAATATTGGGTTGGCTAATAAGTAATGAGCGACATACAACTATTTTATTTGTATTTATTTATTAAATGAATAATTGTTAATCATTAATAATATATTCACCGTCGTTTTCTACTACCATTCGCCATCGATCTGGCAAAGAGTATGAGTTGAGTTTCTATGCGTCCGCATAGAACTTCGTTGGTTTTGAATTGAAAAAGTCATCTATGTATTGTTTCAGGTGTGGTTCATCGTCAAAGCTTTTTTCCCGTAAATTATTACTAAGTGATCGGAACAAGCTGAAATCAGTTGGTGCTAAGTCCGGCGAATATGGAGGGTGGGGTATTATTTCCCAATTAAGCTCCAATAGTTTTAGCCTGGTACTCTTAGCAATATGCGGCCGGCATTGTCGTGCAGGAAAAATATTTTGTCGTGTTGTGGACGTTTGCGATGGATGTCAAGCTTCAGTTTTTCGAGTTGATCACAATATACTGTTGCTGTAATCGTAGTATTAGTAGGAATTCCCAGCTTATTACTCCATGTATATCCCACCAGTTCTTTACATCCCAGCCACTGGCGCTTGCGTGTGTGATTAACATAGAGAACCCACTTTTCATCTCCAGTGACAAGATGATCTAACCAATTAAATGTGCGGCGGAAAGATAAAAGTTGTACACATTTACTTAATTGATGGGGTACACTATATTTGTAAGTCTTTCCCAAACCATGTAAATGATTTTCTATGGTGCCATGAGAGCACTCGAGCTGAACAGCCAAATCGCGTGTAGTTCTTCGAGGATCTTCTTCGATTAATAGTTTTAATTTATCGATATCTATTTCCACGGGGCGCCCAGACCTTGGTTGATCGGTTAAGGAAAAATCGTTATTGTAGAACCGTTGGAACCAGCGCTTTGCTGTTGCTTCGGAGACTGCATCGTGAGCTATCCTTTGACATATATTACGTGTAGCTTCTGCAGCAGAATGACTAGATTGAAACTCATATAATAAACAATGTCGTACGTGGGTTTTAATATCACTCATTTCTTTGTGAACTTTAACGCACTAACAGCTAAACTATCAATAACGCGCATGAGCGCGACTCGCTCTTTATATACCCTCTGCTACAGAACGTTCTCGAACCTTCCGAAAATTCTAGAAATTATAAACTAAAACGCTCATTACTTATTAGCTAACCCGATAATATTTATTTTAAGTCGTATAACAGGAATCTCCCTCGCACTTACTAAGACCAGTACAGGGAAGCCCTGACTTCCTAAATAGACATCGACCGGTGTGTGTACTCCCAGCGGATTTCATGATTTCAGTTCAGTAAATCTTTAGTGTATGACGTCGTGTAAATATGTATGATAATTATAAATTTGTGTAGCCAGCTATTATTGAGATATTTCCGCTGGAGGAACGTTCTCACAGTGGATTTTTTTTTTCTCAAAAAGGACACGACAAAGAAAATATACCAACAATTCAACAATTAGAGTATAATGAGAAGTATAAATGTGTGTCCTTAAATGAAATTTGTGTGTCGTAAGAGTTTAATACCTACTGTTTTAAACTGTATGAGACAGCTGTTCTTTTTTTCGCGATTTCAAAGTCAGTCCCATAGTAAAAGTTATTCAGTTCGATGGTCTAATGCACTCCTTAAAGTTTGTAGAGTTAATTTATAATCCCATCAAAAACGCAACGCAGTTTTTCTCCGTAAAATGTTGTGAAATCGAATGTAAATAAACAAAGTCGGTTAATTCAGTAGCTACCTATCTATGGGAGTAGCTATCCAGCCACTTTGTCATAAATTGATACCTTGTTAGTTAGCTAACAATATTTTATAGTAACCATATCAATATTACATTTCCTTATTTTTTTAATAAGTAGAGTGACTTGGCAATTGCACACAGCAACATAATGTACTAGGCAATTTAAATAAGATTATTTACATATAGGTACATACTTTCAAACAAATAAAAGCACAAAGCGCTAATATTAGATAGATTTTGTTTTGTGTAGATTATATTGCCGTGTGCAATTGCCAAGTCACTCTACTTATTAAAGAAATAAGGAAATGTAATATTGATATGGTTACTATAAAATGTTAGCTAACTAACAAGGTATCAATTTATGACAAAGTGGTTGGATAGCTGCTCCTATAGATAGGTAGGTACTGAATTAACCGAGTTGGTTTACATTAGTTTTCACAATTTTTTACGGCAGAAAAATTGCGTTGCGAGACTTGGCATTTTTTGTACATGTTATGTTTTTGATGGGATATCATTTCTTTTTGTAGGTAGTCTTCCTTTTTTTCTTTTGTGCGGTTTATCTGCGGTATCGTGGAAATTTTTATAAGTGTTAATTACCTATTTCATCAATTTAAATGAAGTCTGGAGAAGTAACTATGTAATTACATACAATTTATATAGGATTACAAAGATACTTATTCTGTTTGTATATATAAAAAGAGAAAAACTCAAAAGAAACGCTAAGCGAAAATGAAGTAATGTTGCGGGCGGCCGATGCGATGCGATGGGGTGGGTCAGGGGAACAAAGGAATTTTACGCGGACAAAGTCGCATTTTATAGGTGTAACTACTTACAGATTTTACATTTCACAAACGCGCTTCAATTTATACCTTATCACAATTACATTAGAGTCACATGATGTGCGCTTGTGAATTGAATTGACTATAATACTTAGTGTATCGCTTAGGCCACAATCACAATTATAGTATGTTTCAAGACAAGAAAACATTCTGCTTGTTTCAGGGTGCGCATTGGGAACATGTTAACAACCCTCAATCACTCATAGCAATTAGCACATGCAATAATGTTGTGTGGGTAGTTGGCCGAAAAGGAGAACTCTATTACAGAGAAGGCATTACTAGAGAGAATCCATCTGGAAGCAATTGGAAGTTGATAGAAACGCCTAAATTTAGCCATCCCTACAGCCACAAGTCTGGCGCGGGCGCTAAGGCAGTGTCATTGACCAAATCATCCGCATGGGTGTTACTCTTGAATGGTGCTGTTGCTGTTAGAACTGATATTTCTAGAAATCAGCAGGATGGTAAAGAATGGAAGCATTTAACAGGTAAATGTTTAGTACTCTATAGTTAGAAATACAGGACTACGCATCAGCGTGTAGCTCTTTCTGGCGGAGCACCTAAGAGCGATCTGAATTTTACACTACACAACGCTGTTGTAAAGTAACCACAATAACTAAGTAGTTTCAATCAATCGCACTCAACTGCTGCACAGAGGCCGCCCCCAGTAGTTTTCAAATGATAACAATTTTTAAAATGTTTCCAGAATGTGATTTGGCATTCAAACATGTCTCGGCTGAAGAGAACGAGGTATGGGCGGTTACGACAGAAGGAGTCATTCAGCGCCGAGTCGGTATAAGCGCAGATAACGTTGTCGGTTCCGCCTGGCAGCCAATATTATCAAGCAGCATAGCTCACGTGACGGCTAGGGGTGGTTGTTTACAATGAAATACTTGAATGATCCGTCTGCTGCACGACTAAGGCACAGTATAAAAATCATACAGTAGGACGACGCCTTTGATCTTGTGTAAAATGCCGACATCGCCTAGACAGTAACGCATCGGCCGGGGTTGTCACAAATAAACAATATTTACAAAATTATCTATTTATTGCAGATCAATATTGATAGTAGTATTATAATAAAACAATATTACACTTTGATATAATAATAAAAACAATTGAACCGCCATCTTGGATTTCAAAAAGGATGGCTTTTCTTTTTCGTAACAAACACCCCAATTATACTCAAAATTGACACCCATATCAAATTATAACAAAATGACGTCCGCCATCTTGGATTTCAAAAAGGATGACTTTTTCGTAACAAGCACCCCATTTATACTCAAAATTGACACCCATATCTTATTATAACAAGATGACGTCCGCCATCTTGGATTTCAAAAAGGATGGCTTTTTCCTAATAAGCACCCCAATTATACTCAAAATTGACACCCATATCAAATTATAAAAAAATGACGTCCGCCATCTTGGATTTCTAAAAGGATGGCTTTTTCGTAACAAGCACCCCAATTAGACTCAAAGTTGACACCCATATCATACTATAAAAAATTAGGTCTACCATCTCGAAATTCACCCTTAGTAAATAATAAAAAAAGTCCACCATCTTGACACGGAACATACAAACAAACACTTTCACATTTATAATATTAGTAGGATTTCCAAACAGATGGAAGCCGTGTGCGATAACCTATTAACATTTTTTTTTACCGTGCGCCGGTCGACCATTTTATTAGCGTTATCAACGTGGCACGACATTAAAAATAAAATTATTTATGTACTCTACAATAACAAAACAGATTTATTTACCTTACTTCTGTGCGTGGAAGCTGATGAAACCGCAGATCTTTATTTATGTAAGATGAAGACTTGCAATCACTCACAGCACACTTTGCATGCACCATTTTAAATAAAAAATAAACACTTGTCGGCCCTGAATGACGTATCCCGAACTACTGACATCGTTTTGTTCGCAGTTCGGGATCGGCTTACCCGCGTCTCGCCCCTCACACCCCGCACGATTGCCCTGTCTAAACGTCTTCGTTGGACGACTGTATGATTTTTAGACTGTGACTAAGGCCCTTCGCACACGGATCGTAAGCGTATCGTCATGCCGCATTGGCGCGAAAAGTCTCATACGATTCGCTGCAGCACCGCTTCGTATGCGAAGAAGTTTGAACATGTACGTGCTTGTATGGCTCTCGTCCTACGCGCGTATTACGATACGTGTGCGGAGGGCCTAAGTGATATTTAAGACGTAAACGCTCGTATCTGTCTTTACAGGCTCTGTATGAATTTATGAGGTTTTTTTTTTATGAAGCCGCGGAATTTTACAAAGCGTATCTTGAGAAGTTCGGTAAATGGCTCATGGGTATTAAGTAGGTAACTCTGCTCGGGGATTTTGTTCTACCACGAGCTTGCTATGCTACTTCGGAAGGGTTTATACTTGTACAAATTCTATTTAGTAGTTGATCTCATTTAATTTAAAGACTATTACTGGGAAATATGCTCAAATTTCCATTATAGTCATAACTACTAACCTTACAACTGACTGGCACAGAGGTCTGAGAACTTCGTTCGGCTTGAAACACCTTATCAAATGAATAAGTTACCAGTCTAAGCTGAGCGTAAAACCGGCGATTGCTTTCTCATTTCGTAGGTAGTAAAGCAGATAAGAATTGCTAAACTAAATAAAATTTAATGAAATATAAAATGTTAATTACTTAGTATTTAATCCTGTATTAGCATAACAATAGCTTTGATATTCTTTCTGTAACAAATATAGCTGTATTCTAAAATGTATGATAATCATTTTAAACGTTATTAGCACTTATTCAATAAGAACATGCACCAGCCGTCGTTTCTTTTAGAGGCATTTCCCGATATTAGACTAGATTACGAGATCTGATTTCAGAAATCAAAATCTAGTGTAGACAACATTAGATCTAAAGCACCATATTCATTGTAAACAAATCTTAACAGTGTTGCAGCATCATGTTTCTGTGTTGCTTGAAACAAGTCGACATGTTGCCGCTTTTTCCAGTCTGGGTTTCCAGCAAAATACATATAAAGTTCATATAAACACTGCTGAACAACTGATGCACAAGATTGGTTTGCTACGAGTACGTAGCTTAAGGCCTGCATTCCTCCTGCACTGATGTCGGTCGCGCGTACCATACATTGTGTTCTATAGAATAGCACCACACTGCGGTGCTAACGTCAGCGGCGCGTACGTTGCGCGTTGCTAGTTTGCTACGCGCCGCGTATCGCGCGCGGTCTCGCTCGTCAGCGCCGCGTACGTCGGTCGACGTGCAAGCGTGCCGTAGAGCGGTCGGTATCGCAAGTACGGTATTTTATTATTTATTTCTCGCTAACGTACGTGACCAACCGAACGCGACCGACATCAGCGTATGAATTCAGGCCTAATATTCAGTACCGCAGTAAAATGACGCAAAACGAATTGTTAATGAAATAGTAGATGCATATTCTTATGATTATTCAAATTCGAAACACATTCTTGCGCAATAGTGCATGACCTGTTGGTGCGACTCTCATTATCTGATAATTACATCTAGAATGTTAGGGTAGCTATAAGTTTCTAAATGCGTATTTGTGATTTTACTAATAATTTATGAAATAGACTGAGGCTTATATGTTTTTTCTTATTTTTAATGTTAGCAACATAAGTAACATTCCAAATTAGTAAACTTGAATATCCTATTATGTAAGTAATTTGTAAGTGAAAAGATACTATTATTTTCTAGTCATTGGTGTTTAACATATTTAAACTTTGTAAATCAAATATATACTAAAAACAAAATTTTCGCTTAAATTTCAGAGGGACATGTTAAATAATAAAACTGCTATGTAATTATAATGCCTTTATAATAACTCAAAACCTGGTTTATTTCAATTGAATGAAGTTCTTTCTTAGAGCAAAAGCCATACTAACATTTATATAAATTATAACGACTAATTAATTTTTGACTTGAAGATCTATAATATTGTTGTCAATAGTTTTGCACATTTGCAATTGGTTTATATTCTGTTGTAGGTAGTGGCCCTTGTTCTATAATGGAACAATATGTTTTTATTTATATGATACGAACTAAACAAAACTATACCACAACATATCATACAATAGTTATAATATTACAGCAAATAATCTAGTTCGTATCTCAAATAGTGATTATTCGGATCATTCTGTATTCTTGGGTATCCAGCGACCAACGCGTCTTGTCCTCCTATGTAAAGGGTATTGTATATTTTCCAGTACACGTCGCGAACTTTTCTTGCAGGATGAAATAGTCCCTGAAAAATAATAATTCATGTACAGGATGTATGAAAAGGTTGTATTCATGGCACGATGTTTTGTTGCACCCAAATCGATAGCAGGTCCATGACAATCGGTATTTTTAGTTTTCATGACCAAACAACAATATCACGTCACTTTGAACCAAACTACTTTTCTAGTCACTGGCACAGATTAATACAGATGGGACACTGCAAAATCATTTCAATAAAAAGCAACTCTTGCTACAACATAATGATGTGCAATTCAGGTCGCATAACGCTTATTACCTACAGTTATATTCACCTACAAGTTGCCTCTCTTTCTAACGCGTGAGTCTTATACCATCTGACAGCAGCCGTCCTACTGAATTGGCCCAGTGAGATAGGCCCGCCGCGAACTTGTAGCTTCATACATAAACTGCGGAGTGTTCCATATGCATTCATTTGTTGGCTAAATAACTAGCTGACAGTGCTGACACTATGTTATTCTGCCGCAGTCAGTTATCAATCAACTTTAACCCTTTAATCGCCGACACCGTAATATCACGGACTCTGAATATAGTGCCCGACACGCTACACACGTAATATTAGATACGTTATTTTGTTAAAACAGTTCTTAGTGCGCACAAATTGCATACAAAATTTGTCAACTGTAGGATTTATCTTTATTGACATTTTTTTCTGTTTCGAATGATAAATACTGTGAATTTTGAGGTTCAAATGCAGTGTGAACACTGCTTGTCCCTACCTGTATCGCCAATCACGTAATTTTACGGGTACTAGGGATGGGCGAATTCGGAACAAGAAAAAAGGCACTATTGAAATTACCATTATCATTTCTGATGAATGTGAGTACTTGCATTGCAAAATAACCATAATGTTACCGTAACACCGTACCTATTGTAACCGTAATGTTGTTGTATTTGTATACAATAACGTGTAATAAAGTTTGAAATGTCGGTATTTTTAGAATGAAAAATATAGCAATATCGATAACGCAGAACCTCACTAGTGCAGACAGTCACCGGTCGCCGTCACCGCAATTTTACGTGCGGTCCAATAAGATTCAAGATCAAATCGTGCCACATCGGCAGTTGCCTCAACGCCGTCACCGTGAAATCACGTGAAAGCTTTATCGCTCTGCGTAACTAGTGTTGTAGGTACTATCGATAAAACGGACTCTTTTACACCTTAGTTTCTTTTTGTATACTCTGATTCATTCAAAAACCGTGGCCTTATGGCACTTTATCATAAGTACAATTGCAGCTTGAAAGCAGCATACATCGCTTATCGTATACTTTAACTGCAAAAATATGCTGGAAGCTGAAGAGTTACTAAGTGATAATAGTTCTACAGATAGTGATGTTGATTTGGTAAGTTTAATTGTATGTATTATTAATTCGATATTTGGACAAGTTTATAAGAAGATAATTAATTTAATACGACATGCTCGTGGAGAGTCCTCACCAACAGAATAACGAATATCGTGCCCGCCTCCTGACTATTGATACAATAAGGACTCGTTTACGTAGTTAATTGATGGAAGACTGATTTAAATATTGTAATAAGAAGAAAAACATTGATTATGCTTCCAACTTTTATTTTGGTTATAAAAAAATAATTTATGCATCTATATTAGGTATTCCCAACACTATTCCAACTTATACCAAAAGTGACGTGGCGCTGGAGATAAGTCAGAGGTAGCAAATCTTGGCGGTTAAAGGGTTAAGGACTCAGTTACGGAGATGCGGCGCGGCCCGCACTAAATTCAAACATATGGCGTTGTATGAGTGTGTTTACGGAGAAGCGATTTTACATGCGTTTGCTTGAAATGGAGCGTTTTTTGCGGCCGAGATGTCATCGACGCGTCTCACGCGGCGTTTATCGCGGCGGTACACGCAGCGGCAATTCTCGATGAAGCGATCCCCGCGGCGGAACCTTCTGTCACTCTTATTTGGAAATCCCACAACGCAGACGCCAGTCAATGAAGTACCTACGATATGATCGACTCACTGCGGTGTCTACACGTATTTTCCCACAAAGTAAATTAATTTCAATTCGTTCCTTTATTAGAGCCATTATAGACAAGTTTTATTCAACATTTTTTGTAGCCACGTAGTTTTTTGCGATATGTTGACCGTACTTTTGCGGCGAAATCGACGCGTGGTACCACGTTCATGTCTGAGCAATGCTCAGTCACCGGCGCTTGCTCAGTGAGCAACCAATGACAAAGACCAATTATGTGAAATGCGTCGATACACCTTTGCATATGAAAGTAACCGTTGGGGAGGGGCGTTCATTTTTAGAATGGTTTATCTATACAATAATTAAAAGTAATACAAAAAAAGTAGTAGGTAATAAGGGGTTTTATTGATAAATTTTACAATTGTAAAAATTGATGAAAATAATACCAGATTTTTGTCAAAAAACACCTTAATTCTCAATATAGGACAGGTTTTTATTTACCGTTTATTTTATTTTTTATTTTTAAAAAATGGTATAAAAACTTTAATTTATTTCTTTGATTTTTTTAAATATTTTTTCCGTCGATAAAATTAAGCATAGTTTCCCCTCATTTCGATATGTGCACATTATAAAGACACACTGTATTGCAATACAACTCATTAAAAATATTGTAATGAGTAGATTATGTCAATAATAAATAAAAATTAAAATAAATTGACTTATACAGTCAAATAAAATAAACAATTATACAATATGTTTGGAAGCTGGGTACAAATCCTTACGGCGTGACGCTTGACACCATTTAAAGCATTTTGAGCCATACATGTCTTAGGCTAAATTAGCGGTTTTTTTTTTTATAAATTTCTTATTCTTATAGAGCAAGATCCCAGGGCCACATGACCTTACTTATTTTTTGATTACCAAAATGTGTGGGATAGAGTAGTGTTAGTATGTACTTTTATCGTACGCATACCTTTTACGCATAATTTTCAGGTATCATGTACTAAAGGTACGTAAAAATATTACTCACTTTTCTTAAAGTCTGCAGATTGCACCTTCATTTCGAAACCGTGACTAAACAAAACTAAATTTTACAGGAGAATTAATTAACGATTTTTGCATTATTATTTACTTCCTAATAAAAAAGTGATGAACTCATAACAAACTCGTAACTATAAGAGATATTTCTGTGATTATTTGTTATTATTTAAGGTGTGTGGTCATATAATTTAATATTTTCTATAATTACTGTTTTATAATGTAAATTTCGTTTAGTAACGGTTTCGAAATAAAGGTGCGGTATGTTTTACAGAATATTGGTAATTAATAATCAATTGTATCAGATACTTCCCGTCGGCGGTTTTTTCCGCCAGACTCTGGCGGAAAACCAGACGCTTTAAAGCTCGCAAAAAATGTCGTCATCTTACTTATAGTCTGAGTCTTAATTTTTATGGGGATCTTTGGCGGCTATGATTGGTCTGGCAGCTTACAAATAGTATAGAAATAGTTCCCCCGAGTATCATATTACATAAAAATTAAGCTCACTCGGAAAGAAGTAAGATGACGTCAATTTTTTGTGAGCTGGCGGAAAATACCTCCGACGGGAAGTGTCGGGCAGTATTGATTATTAATTATTAACCTCTAAAATGTCGCTGATACACCTTCCTTTCTTAAGAAAAAACCTGTATATAATATGTATATAAATATAAAATACCACCATCCAACGGCGACCGCGCGGGTTAACAGTAGTTGTGAACTTATGGGATTCGGTTGACATTCGAGAACACATTGACATGAACCTATATGGGGTTCCTTAAGTATACAGCGGACACTTGAGAAAAAAATCATAAAAACACCAGTCAGACTATAAGAAAAGTGAGTAATATTTTTACGTACCTTTAGTACCTGAGATGAGAATGTTAAGAGGAATGTATGGTGTACTGGTGTAAACCGAATGGATAGAATAAGAAATGGGCTACGAATAAACAATAAGTCGGGAAATGTTACTGCGTTAAAAAAAAAATACCCAACAAAAGTCGTGTCCAGCGCGTCATCATTCGGGCATTCTTCTTGCAAGCGTCTAGCGTCTCTTCTTTCTAGCATCGTAAACTACAGCTGTGAATCATCATACCAGCATGTGTTGTGAAGTGGTGTGGGAGCCATACAAAATTTGATCGCTTTTCACTAGTAAGTAGTAGCAAAATTATAATATATTCAGAGAATATGTTCAAATACGTCATCAAACCGAGATGGTCAATACTATGCAAAATGAAGTCAATAATTTTTTGACCTAATTGAGAAGGTATTTTTTTTTCTACTTGATGAAATACTGAAATGTAAATCGATAATATTTTCATATTTTTATAACATATTATTAAATTATTATTATATTTTCTTTTAGTTTCCCTGCCGATCCAATTCGGCAAAATAAGTGGATACCTTTTTTTTTTTTTTTTTGGATGAGAAGTCATCAAATAACTTCTCCCGCTCTGGGTGGAGCGGGAGAGTGTCAGACTTCTACTGACTAATATCCACCCGTGTTCCTTCAGTTCTGCCGTCGTAAGCAAAAAGGGCACAACTAACATTTAAAAAAAAATTGAGTTACATACATATTTAGAATCAGAAAAAAAAGGCTAATCTGCTCAATTTTTTGTAGATTTTTTTTAAAAATGTTAGTTGTGCCCTTTTTTCTTACGACGGCAGAGTTGCCTGTGCCAGGGCCACGGTAACTCTTTCGAACAACCCGCAACCCTGGCGGGCATCGGCCCTAGCGGACCCCTTCAGCTAGTGCTGACATCTCTTTGAGGCGCGCGTGGAACACAACGCGCCGTCGGCCCGGGCCTGGTCCTTACCGGACGGCGAGCTACCCATTGCTCGCCATCCGCAAGCCCGCGCCTACGGTGGCCGGGAAACGGCTATCGATTCCCGACGCCCAGGGCGTCTCCTGCGGCGACTAGGGGCGTGAGGGCGCAAAGATTGCCTCTCCCTCACTCGTTCAGCCTCCTCCTTCGCGAGCATTACTGCTTCGCAGAAGGAGGTGACGGCTTCCCATGAACTCTCGCTCCGTACCATGGCATGTACCAGGGCCGGACGCGAGAGATCGCCGCCGCCGATCGCCTCCGCGAGGACGCGGCGGTGCTCCACCCATGCCCGGCAGACCTCCACCGTGTCCTCCGGGCGATCCACACAATGGTAACACCCGGGCGTTTCCTCCCGCCTTATCCGGAACAGGAACCTCCTGAACCAACCGTGTCCGGTGAGGACCTGCGTCAGGCGATAGGTGAGGATACTGTGGCGCCTCTCCAACCACTCCTCATACAGGGGACTTATTGCCGCGCAGTTGAGCTAGAAAGACTTTACTGTACATACCATTGGAGGACATTCCAATACTCAATTGGTTTTCGGTAATCAATAATATCACTCCTGGCTTAAGAAATAATACAGACAGCGACAGTTACTCTACTGCAGCAGGTGACAGTAAAACAGAACGAGGAGAATTGTACGGTGTTATCAAACATGTTGGATGCTAGCCTTCAACTGCCGGCGACCGTGGAACAATTTGTAGGCTATATAGCCGGCTGTGTAACACGGAAACTGCAAGCGAAAAATGATAACGGAAAATCACTTACTCAATATTACTGGCAGATTCGTCGAGCGAGTAAGCAATCAGTAATATCAACACAGTATTTTTTAAAATTATTGATAATGAAGATATTCTGCGCCCACTGAAAAACAATCTCCAGACAAATAACGATCATTACTTTTTTTTTTTAATAAATTGTATAATCGTTGAATTTCTCAGAATCCTTCTTCACTACGTTGCGAATGTCTTCTAGACAAAAACTTAATAAATTAATCATATTTCGAGGGACATAAGAGTTCATTGAATTGTAAAAAGTAATAAAAAAAACATTGTACAATAATATGTATTGTTTATTATTGACTTGGGCGGTCCACTTATAGCATAACAGCGTCCACGCCGCTATGACTCAGCTGTCATAGCAGACATTGCAGCATGTCCACGAACCAATCCCTGCTTTCGTTCTGAATTTAAACCAATCACCAAGCATGTCTATTTGTAACCTTGGAAGTGATTCGTATCATACGTCGTTTTGGTTTGAAGTATACTTTTTGTGTGGAATTTGTTCTTAAGGAGGAAGGAAGGAAATTCAAATTTTCTTACGTTTTTTGCAATTTACAAGTCGGTATTATATTGTACTTTGATCAAATTATAATTTGCGGTCGTAACAAGTATCTATTTACATAATTAGAATCATTAAAGTGATCAATACAACTCTTTAAGACCAGGTAATCCTAAAAAATGACTATTTCATGAAATCTTGACATTTTAGGATTATACTAACTTAAGGAGTTGTATTACTGATTCTATTGTATATAATTCTGTAAATACATATTTGTTACGGCTGCAAATCATACTTTATTTAACATACAACTTAATAGTGACTTGCAAATTGCAAAAAACGTAAGAAAATTTTAATTTCGCGGGCTACCCTGACGCTTCCTCCTTAATTAGAATTCTTGACTTATTATTTATTCATAGGTAATGAGTACATAAGACGAAGTTTGAAAATGGCACCGGTGACTGCAAAGTTTTGCGGAAATCGATTGTGATGGTATAGGCATGTTATGCAGAGGAATGAGTAAAATGCCGTGAGGAAAGCTTTGAGTATGAATGTCAATGGCTACAAGAGTAGGGGAATACCAAAGAAACAATGGATAGACTATGTGAAAGATGATATGGCTAGAAAGGGGGTGACTATAGAGATGACGAATAGGTAATAGAGAAGTATGGAAAAAAGGGACATGTTGCGCCGACCCCAAATAAATTGGGATAAGGGCTGAGAAGATGATGGGAAAATGATGATGATGACCTAAAAATTGGCCGTTGGCCCAATATAACAGGTATGCGTACGTTAAAAGTACATACTAACACTACTCTATCCCTTCAGAAAAAAGTAAGAGTTGGCGGCGCAGAGATCTTGGACTATTAAATTAGCATCCACTGGAACGTTAACTGATCCAAATTGTTTACAATTTCAGCAGATACTTTTGGAACATACTAAATTATACATGTTAGGTATGTTACGGTTTTTATGAGAATGACTTAAATTGTTTATTGAATGTAAGTACGAAGAACAAACGATACATACCTGTAGCGCATACTGTAGGATCTTTACGGGACCAAGAGCGACCCTCATGCCCTCCACAGCGTCCATGAATGCTTGCACTAAATGCGGCGATGTTTCGAAGATGTTCGGCCACACGTGATTGAGCAGATGCACTAAAGCATCTTCGCATCCAAATCCGTATACGCCCAAAGCCATATGCTTTATGGCAGCACATGCTGTCTGTCGATGCACCAGGTCTCTGTTTGCAAATAAAATAAAAATAAGTCGATAATTTAATTGCTTGCTATAATCATCAAATAGTCAACAAAACAAAATATTAAACATAATTTAGCATTACCTGTCCATAAGTGCATCTTCTAGCAAAGGGCAAACTGCGTAAATGTAATCTTTGCCCATTTCTCCAATGTACTCAAATAAGAAAGATAATGATTTCAGCACTCCATTTTGTACATTCAATTCTGGTACCCGGTATTCATTCATCAGAGCTGGTAATACTGTGAATGGCGAGCAAGTTTCCGCTACTATGGCGATAGCAACTGTTGTACACACTCTAAAATAAAAACATAAATTTTTATTAGGGAATTAGAAAATTGGAAAGAGGGAAAGGCCTCCCGGCCTTTGCCATGCAGTGGAACAACACAGGCTTACTAACAAAAAAAAAAAAACTATAATACACAATTCCTTAAAAATGTTAAGAGGCCATATACGAAATTTTGCCGATTTCGCTGATTTACGTGATTTTACAGTTAAAATACTGTATTTCTATGTTTTAATGCACAACATGAAAGATAATTTCAATTATGATCCAATGATTGAGCGATTTTTTATTTTGCGAGTACATATTATAATGCGAGATTAATACATTAGGCGCGGCAGACGCACATGCGCGTTTTCGGACGTTCACCAGGTGCTTGACGGCGCGTATGCGCGTCCATACAATTTACATAACTTTTTTCGAGTGCGGCGCACCGCACCTGTGCGTTCGTTGTGCATCTCTATTGTTTCGGAAACATCGTAAAATAAGGGTCGGTAAGGGTGTAGCATAAAGAAGCGTTTGCATAAAGAATTAAGCAGATAATGTGTTAAGGTTGTTTTAAAAGATTTTTTATGCCTTTTTTTTCTGGAATTGATTGATTTTGAAATAAAGTTTATTTCTATTGTTTTCATTTTATTAACTTTAACGTTCTAAGTAGCCGAAATCAAAAGCAATTCTTTACCCATTCTCTCTAAAATTTTACTAAGTTCTCTAATATTTTTTTACTCAAACATGTTATATGAAGGTAAAAAGTGATACATTCATTGTATGGACAAATTTCACAAAAACACATTTTAATTTTTTCATACCCTTTAGACGTCAAAACGATTCGTAAATATGTTATATTCTAACCTTCTTCCAGCAAAAATTCATAAAGCACTTGGTTTTAGGTCGATCAGTTAAAATTAAATAATAAAAAAAAAAGTAGCTCATGTATTTGGTCATAAATGAAATGATTTTTCATGTTGTGCATTAAAACATATAGAAATACAGTATATTAACTGTAAAATAACGTCTGTAAAATCAGGTAAATCAGTGAAATCGGCACTTTTTCGTATATGGACTCTTAATACTCATGATAAAGTTTATTTTTATTACCGATTCTGTCTTTCCTGTACTTTCAAATTGTTGAGCAAAGTCGCTAGCACATCATGGGGACCAATGGCTTTAGCAATATAACCGAAGGTATTTACAGTCGCCCTTCGGATTGCTTTTTTGTGGGCCTTCAGAAGTTCCAGCAGTTCAAAACATATCCTCATCCATTCCCTTGCAGAGACGAACTCGGGTCCTCTGTCTGCAATACGCCCAACCAAATCGATACAATTTTCTTGTACTTTTTCGTGCCTAAAACAGACAACAATATAATATTAAGTTTATAACAACGAAAAATACGCAATAAAATCATTTTAAAACCTTTTCTCATTTTAGGCCACTTACCTGTTCTTGAGAATCGGTGTAAGTCTAGGCAGTAGATCTTTAATTGGCGGTGTCATCTTCGTCATACCAATCACATTAACAATAGCTTTTAGAGCGCCCAGAATGGAACCCAGTACTTCTGGATATTCTTCACCCAAGTATTCATAAAGTACTACGCCAAGATGCCCCATCAATTTTTCCTGTAACAAATTAATATTGACATACATGTGACAAAGGACTATAATCAAGAAATAACAATCAATCTGCCTAGCCTTTTCCCAACTATGTTGGGGTCGGCTTCCAGTCTAACCGGATGCAGCTGAATACCAGTATTTTAAACGGAGCGACTGCCTATCTGACCTCGACAAACCTGTTACTGGGTAATACGATACCCCTTGGAAAGACTGGTTGTTAGATTTTCGGGCGTCTGACGACCCGTAACGACTGTCAAAGATCCACGAATGACAGCCGGGACCAACGGCTTAACGTGCTTTCCGAGGCACAGAGGAGTCTCGGTATGAAAAGATGGTTACCCATCCATGGACCAACCCCGGTAAGCGTAGCTTAACCTAATGGATCCACCCGTGCGGCTGTTATTACTTAGCCACGAGCTCCTATCAAGAAATAACAATATTAAAGAAAAAAATAACAGGTGAAAATAAACTTGTAACATATCAGTTTAGTACTGACCTCTTGGCAGGTTTTCATGACGACAGCAATACGTGAAATGAGATCGGCAGCTTGTTGACGGACTTTAGCGGATTTATTGTTCATACGCCATAATATTATACCACAGATCTGTGGCAGGTATGGCTTTACGCGCTTACCCAATTGATTGACTATGGTGCCGAACCCGTTCAACATTACTACGTCCTGTAAAAACGTAATATACATCGTTAGATAGATAGATAATATTTATTTGCTTAAACATGTGTCATACATACAAGAAAGGACATGCATGCAAGATGGTAACAACATTATTAGGTACAAACATGTTTGCCACTTGATGTGACGTGCAAATGTCAAGAAATATTAATTATTAAAACATTTTCATAAAATAACAATGAGATAATCGTTTTTAATCAAATGCCAGATTGAATTATCTGAATAAATTGAACAAACCAAGTTACATTTTAAATAGCTCTTACCTCAGTAGTCTGTTCTTGGAATGCGTACAGTATACCGTCAATAAGAGCTTCTTCCAACTTGGAATCAATGTCAGCTGCGCCTAAGTTGGCGAGAATTTTTTCAATTGACTCCATCACCATCTTTCTATACTGCTCGTTGTCATCTTTGAGATCATCCACGATTCTGTTAATTATTTCAGATGCTCCAACCTGTGGAATGATTTACGAATGTTACATAAATAATTAACTGCAAAATAATTACAAACATAAAGTAATCAAAAATAAGGCATTGTCTGTTCTAATTTAGTTCTTACTTTGTTAGCGATTTCAACAGTAGTGTCCACAAGCTGACGGTAATTACGCCTATCGAGGGCCATACGGTGATTCCAGAAATGTTTGAAGAAGTGTGGCAGTATCTCATCCATTATGTACTGCGGCTCCACACCGTCCGTACCGCAACACTGTTTCACTACCTGAAAGTTAACACATTATATTAGAAACTTGATCAGCTAATGTATTTGCCTAAATAACACACTATTTTCCACATACCTTCAATACAATCTTCTTCATTTCCTCATCTGGGGACTGGAACTCACGGATGAGAATGAGCATCACTTCACGCGTATAGTAGTTGGCATATTCGGCGTCCATGAGTGGGATGAGGTAACCGATGGCCTTCAGGAAAGCGGCTAGACCCTTGCCTCGGTGGGTTCGGATACCCTTCCAGAGAGGCTTGAGCACGGAATCGAAGGACTCGATACCGTATGGAGTAGCAGCTTCAGCGAGGGCCGCGCTGGCTAAAGCTGTGATGGTACGCACTTTTTGTTGTTCGTCCACCAATCCTGTAATTTAATTAAAATATTAACATTTAATCTTACCATACAAGGACTCAAATTGCACTGTAGATTAGCCCTAAATGGCACAGTCTAAAAAAAAAACTGGAGACAACCAGTATTAAAATAATATAGATAGACTTACCATGTTCAATAATTTCCACTAAAGATTTGAGATGGGGCAATATAGCACAGCCCATAAGAATAGCAATTTGCTGAACAATTTTTATTCCAGTGTGTCTAGCTTGCCAAGATTTCTTTGATCTACACACAGCCTTCAAGAACGGAAGAAGAGATGGAATACCTGTAATGAATGGATATAGATTAGTACAAATTAGAATATTTTTAATTTTTTTTTTTTTTTTGTATTACTTACCCAAAGCAGATGCGACAACAGCAAAGGCTCTGGCAGTTGTGTTACGAACGTATTCATCAATGTTGTCAATATCAGGCCTCATTGTGGAGATCATAGTAGCCAGACCTGCAGCTTTAGCCAGGTTAGAGATAATCTCTCGACCTTCAACACGTGCGTAATAATCTTCATCAATCAATAGAGGTTCAATAACGACAAGGATCTGTAAATAGCATATAAATATGAGTATTTTCAATATTCAAGTAGTGTTAAAAAACTGTAATAGATTATGATTATTTTAGCATATTATATTAATTTTTTGGTTCCACAGGACAATTCTCAAATATTTGATTTTTTCACTATGTTTGACGTCTTTTTATTTATCTATAAGCCAATGAACAATCAAACTTCATACCTTGTGTACGTAGGGACGGACCAAATCATCCAATTTGTACAGAATCCTATCAATAACTTTAACAAGCAAATGTCTCTCTTGGTCTTCTAAAGTAGGACTCATAAGGAGTGGTAGGATCTGATTAAAAAGGGGCCCCGCGCCGAATTCACGAGCCTTGTCTGTTATTTGACGAAGCGCAGCTTTGCACATAGGTGGAGTTCCGTTCTGAAAACAAGAAAAACATTTTTGTACTAAGATTCCAAAATATCTCTACTGGCTCTTTCATTCTGACAAAGACGACCGACGGTCTGGTATTATTCGTCGTTTCAGCATTCTTATTCCACAATGCTATAGAAAAATAAACCATACCTTGATTTTCAATAGAAGTTTCATGATCTTCCTCTCTTTGAGTTCTTCTGGGGAGAGAGCGTCCTCGTCGACGTCAATGAGCAGTTTATCAAAGTACTGTGCGTCTTCTGGTTTCATGAAGGGCAGTTGCTGGCTACCCTTGGGCTGCGGGTCGAGCAGGCGCGCGGCGGCGGCGGCCGAGCCTCCCAGTTCCTCCGTCTGCATGAAAAAGCCGATAGGGGTACCACCCAGTGGAGTAGGAGTTGCGGTCAGCTTTCGGGCCGGGGTCCGAATCGGAACATAACCTGGGTAACAATGCATCAAGTTAACAAATTGCTACAGTCGCATGCCAATGAATACTATTGTCTTGTAAACATGCACTTTAACGTGGTACACAGTCAGCAACTGACAAAATATTTAAGCTCAATCTGGCAGTATATCCAACGGCATGAGACTGTAAAGCCATATTGTCATCATTCATCTGAAAGAAAAATTCAGTATTAAAACGTAGGTATATTAATCTATCATTTTAAATTTGATAACACATGTATTGGACAACACTTAGTTACGTCGATAGATTTCCACATGTCGTAGGTTTTGTATAATACATGTGTCCTGAAACTAAAGGGGTTATTAATAACTATGTGTAAACCCTTACCATTATAAATCTTAAACATAGCAACTTATTTAACGTAGTCCCACATTAACGTGTACATACCGGCAGGGGGCGGTAAAACCTTGTACCCAGGTGGGAACATGGCATCTAACTCTTCATCAGTGTAAGGACGGTTTCGCTCGTCTATTTCTTTCTCCCAGCGGTAAGCTTGCAGCTGCTCTGGGGTCATCGCGGCTACATGTCCAGGTGTAGGAGTGGCCATTGCCATTGCCTTCATTCCCACTGGTGTTGACTGTAAAACAAAAATGTAAGTAATGATGGTTGTTGCGAGCCTCGTATTATTATATATATAAGCTTAATCGCTTTTAATCAGACAGGTTCTTTAATGCGACAAAAGACAACGGTACACAACATTACTCACTCCTCCAGGTGTGAACATGGGAGTATGAGGCGTATGAGTGGGCGTCGCGTGCGAAGGCGTGGCGTGCGAAGGCGTGGTGTGTGTGGGCGTGGCGTGGGACGGCGTGGGCGTGGCGGCGGCCGGGGTGGCGCCGGGCGTCTCGTCCCAGCGCGACCGCCGCTTGGTGCCGGGCGTCGGAGTCTCCTGAATAGTGTCCACACCAGTGCCGCGGTCGGTGCGCGGTGTTTCAGCCCAACCACTGTTATGTCCAGGAGTTTCTACAAACAAAATTACATATTATAATCATTTTCGAAAGAGCGAAATTTCTAAGCTTTCATTGTAAACATGCAATTATTTTCAACTAGCAATCCGCCCGTGCTTCGCACGAGTGAAAACCTCGAGATTTTGTGTGCTATATCTAAGTAAAATATTAATCTAGACGACAGGTTCCCAACGGGGGCGCTACCGCACCCTAGTGGGCGCTGGAGATTTCTGTGGGAACGCTAGCGTCCAAAGGCAAATGGGGGGCGTTATGACAGTCAAGGGGGCGGTCGCAGTGTACCTACCTAATTAGAAATTGAATATAATGAAATACTTTGAAAACGTCTAATTTCATAAAAGAACATTTTATCTAACCGTCTAAGATGTTTAACTTATTATTATGGCGTAAATAAACATTAAGTATAAACTAACTAATTGATTCATTGCATTTGTTGGTTAAGTTATAATTTTGTTCATAACACGTTGTATGGTCGTTGTCTGAATTAAATGTTGTATTATAATATGTGTTTGTATTTTAAAATAATTAATAATTACGACCCTCAGCCACGACCACGACCACGAGTACAGAGAGAGAAAGAGAGAGAATTAATTTTTAATTGTATTTATTTATTTATTTTCTGACAGATTTTTTTACAACGTACAAGCTAACATTAAAATATATATAATATTAGGTTGGGGAAAAAGTCTTTTCGCATTATAGTATGTATGAACTTGTAATAAAATCTCTTTGGCTATACTATTTGTATCTGGCTGGTTTTGGTATCATTGGAAGTTTAAATTTTAAAAAACATAATTCCAAATTCAAATTAGGAAAATGTGTGATTTTCATTTGTTTTTCGTACTGTCAAGATGAGTGAATCTAATGAAGAAATTCGATACATTTAAAAATTTTACTACAAAAAAGGTAAAAATGCAACGCAAGCCGCGAAAAAAATTTGCGATGTTTATGGACCTAGTGTAGTGTCTGTGAGAGTAGCACAAATTTGGTTTTGGTGATGAAAAGTGGATCACGTATGACAAGAACGTGCGAAAAAGGTCGTGGTCAAAAGCCGGTCAGGCTTCATAGACTGTGGCGAAGCCCGGGTTAACTCGCAACAAGGTGATGCTGTGTGTGTTGTGGGATTGGAAGGGTATTATTCATTATGAGCTGTTACCACCAGGCAGGACCATCGATTCTGAACTCTACTGCGAACA
Source organism: Dicycla oo (assembly GCA_948252095.1). Classification (NCBI taxonomy): domain Eukaryota; kingdom Metazoa; phylum Arthropoda; class Insecta; order Lepidoptera; family Noctuidae; genus Dicycla; species Dicycla oo. The sequence continues at coordinate 16,632,003 of OX411718.1, forward strand.
ACTGATGAGATTAAAGCAAGAAGTTGAGAGAAAGCGGCCGGAATTAATCAACAGAAGGGGTGTGGTTTTTCATCATGATAACGCTAGACCTCACACATCTTTAGCCACTCAGCAAAAATTAAGAGTTTGGCTGGGAGGTGTTAATGCATCCGCCGTATAGTCCTGACCTTGCACCTTCAGATTTCCACCTGTTTCGGTCTCTTCAGAATTATTTAGGCAGTGTCAGGTTAACATCACGAGAGGACTGCCAAAACCACTTGTCGCGGTATTTTGACCAGAAGTCCCAAAATTTCTATAGCAATGGGATCATGTCCCTACCTACAAGATGGCAAAAAGTTATCGAACAAAATGGTACCTACATACTTTAGTTAAATGTAAATAAACTATATTAAAAAATGTTTTGAATTTTCTTAAAAAATGCGAAGAAATTTTTTCCCCAACCTATTAATAGGACTCTGAACATTAATCAGATATTACAAAATGATTAGGTTTTATTACATTTAAAAAGATAACATATTAAACCACCCCACTAGTACATGAAAATGCTCCCGAAATATTAAGTATTGCGACAAGACCGCCTGAAAACACTCACCCCACTAGAACATGAAAATGCTCCCGAAATATTAAGTATTGCGACAAGACCGCCTGAAAACACTCACCCCACTAGTACATGAAAATACTCCCGAAATATTAAGTAATGCGACAAGACCGCCTGAAAACACTCACCCCACTAGAACATGAAAATAATCCCGAAATATTAAGTATTGCGACAAGACCGCCTGAAAACACTCACCCCACTAGTACATGAAAATACTCCCGAAATATTAAGTAATGCGACAAGACCGCCTGAAAACACTCACCCCACTAGTACATGAAAATACTCCCGAAATATTAAGTAATGCGACAAGACCGCCTGAAAACACTACCCCACTAGAACATGAAAATACTCCCGAAATATTAAGTATTGCGACAAGACCGCCTGAAAACACTCACCCCACTAGTACATGAAAATACTCCCGAAATATTAAGTAATGCGACAGGACCGCCTGAAAACACTCACCCACTAGTACATCAAAATACTCCCGAAATATTAAGTATTGCGACAAGACCGCCTGAAAACACTCACCCCACTAGTACATGAAAATACTCCCGAAATATTAAGTAATGCGACAAGACCGCCTGAAAACACTCACCCCACTAGAACATGAAAATACTCCCGAAATATTAAGTAATGCGACAAGACCGCCTGAAAACACTCACCCCACTAGTACATGAAAATACTCCCGAAATATTAAGTAATGCGACAAGACCGCCTGAAAACACTCACCCCACTAGAACATGAAAATAATCCCGAAATATTAAGTATTGCGACAAGACCGCCTGAAAACACTCACCCCACTAGTACATGAAAATACTCCCGAAATATTAAGTAATGCGACAAGACCGCCTGAAAACACTCACCCCACTAGAACATGAAAATACTCCCGAAATATTAAGTAATGCGACAAGACCGCCTGAAAACACTCACCCCACTAGAACATGAAAATACTCCCGAAATATTAAGTAATGCGACAAGACCGCCTGAAAACACTACCCCACTAGAACATGAAAATACTCCCGAAATATTAAGTATTGCGACAAGACCGCCTGAAAACACTCACCCCACTAGTACATGAAAATACTCCCGAAATATTAAGTAATGCGACAGGACCGCCTGAAAACACTCACCCCACTAGTACATCAAAATACTCCCGAAATATTAAGTAATGCGACAAGACCGCCTGAAAACACTCACCCCACTAGAACATGAAAATACTCCCGAAATATTAAGTAATGCGACAAGACCGCCTGAAAACACTCACCCACTAGTACATCAAAATACTCCCGAAATATTAAGTAATGCGACAAGACCGCCTGAAAACACTCACCCCACTAGAACATGAAAATACTCCCGAAATATTAAGTAATGCGACAAGACCGCCTGAAAACACTCACCCCACTAGAACATGAAAATACTCCCGAAATATTAAGTAATGCGACAAGACCGCCTGAAAACACTACCCCACTAGAACATGAAAATACTCCCGAAATATTAAGTATTGCGACAAGACCGCCTGAAAACACTCACCCCACTAGTACATGAAAATACTCCCGAAATATTAAGTAATGCGACAGGACCGCCTGAAAACACTCACCCCACTAGTACATCAAAATACTCCCGAAATATTAAGTAATGCGACAAGACCGCCTGAAAACACTCACCCTACTAGAACATGAAAATACTCCCGAAATATTAAGTAATGCGACAAGACCGCCTGAAAACACTCACCCCACTAGAACATGAAAATACTCCCGAAATATTAAGTAATGCGACAAGACCGCCTGAAAACACTACCCCACTAGAACATGAAAATACTCCCGAAATATTAAGTATTGCGACAAGACCGCCTGAAAACACTCACCCCACTAGTACATGAAAATACTCCCGAAATATTAAGTATTGCGACAAGACCGCCTGAAAACACTACCCCACTAGAACATGAAAATACTCCCGAAATATTAAGTATTGCGACAAGACCGCCTGAAAACACTCACCCCACTAGTACATGAAAATACTCCCGAAATATTAAGTAATGCGACAGGACCGCCTGAAAACACTCACCCCACTAGTACATCAAAATACTCCCGAAATATTAAGTAATGCGACAAGACCGCCTGAAAACACTCACCCCACTAGAACATGAAAATACTCCCGAAATATTAAGTAATGCGACAAGACCGCCTGAAAACACTATTTTACTACGTTTTACAGAGTTTTGTAATACGGCTACAAACCTAGTGCCAAGAACCCTCCTTGAGGGTTCACTTTAGCACAAACGTAATTCAATTCAATTCAATTCAAATATTTTATTTCAGACTAAAAATCCATATAATGTTAGTAGTAAATAGTATACTTAGCCTAATGTTAGTATTAAATTAAATTATTAATAATAAACAACTAATGAACCATTGAACTGTGCGTTCAATGGTTCACCAGTCCATTATGGTAGGTGTGTCTGAACACCTATCCACCTTCGTAACAGGTGAGAGTCCCACCGGTCTGAAAACACATTCAGGATGCCATTGGAGGAGGAGCGCAAGCGCGCCATCATGGAAGCGCATCGCTTCCGCATGATCGCGGCAAAGCCGTCGACGCCCGCTTCCGCGAACATACCTGACGCGCTACATCGCCACGGCAACCCCAACAGCACCCTGAATGCGTTATTGTACTGTACGCGCAGGTCGCTGTATGTCCGCTGGGTATACTTGGTCCACAGGCTGCACGTGTAAAACGACTGGCAGAAGGCCTTAAAAAGCGTTATTTTAACGGGATCAGTACAGCGTGCAAACCTGCGGGCCAGCATGTTGCAACGGACAGCCAGCGACCTGCGCTCCCTGTCTATGTCTACATTGTCTTTTAAGTCATCAGTGACCCAGTGACCCAAATACTTAAACTTCGAAACTCGACCTAATGGAGACCCCGAGAGTGAGAGTTCAGGCAGCTGTTTGTAGGTTACGGCACCCGATTTAAAAACCAACCATTCACTCTTATCAGTATTGTATTTGAGCCCGTGAGCCACCGCATAACTTTCACAAATTTTAAGAAGCCTTCTCATGCCGTAATGCCGGTAATCCTTCAGGAAGGTCCACCACTAGCAATATGTATGGCGGTCAATATACTACTTCAGCTTCAATATACTACTTCAGCTACAATAAAAAAACTTAAATACCTCTGTCTGTTTTGGGCGTCTCATCCCAGCGGTTGCGCCTGGAGGCATGTTGCGCAGGAGTGTCTCTGCCGGGTGTGGCGTGTCCCGGCGTGATGTGTCCAGGCGTGGCATCCCACACACGCGCTGATGGCGTCGCTCCAGGGGTTTCACCTCCCCGTCCCGGTGCACTAGGTGTTTCCTCCCAAGCACCCCTCTGTATCAAATAGTTATAAATTTTATAACATTTTCCAATACTTAAAACGCGGCAATAAAATCTGTTGCATTCTTCAATGAGAATTATGACAATACCTCTTGATCCCAAGATGGTGTGGTTTGAGAGGTTGGCGTAGCTGAAATAGTCTTCTTAGCTACTGGAGTGTCTTCAGAGCTCTGATCCCAGCGTCCCTTGCGCTTAGAAGGAGGTTTCACAGCCTCACCATTGGATTGAGCCACTGGTTTAAGAGTGCCTTCCCTAGCCCTTTCGAGCAGCTTTTTCCTTAACTGTAAACAAAAAGCAAAAGTTTAACATTTCAAATTCACTTTAACAACATAACATCACACCTGTTTCCCCAGTTAGGCACAGCACAGGTGTACCTATAGTACATCCACATTGTGCCAGTTATGTTCAAGTTTATAATAATAATAAATAATAATAATTTATATAAATTATTATAATCTTGTTGGCGAAAAAATATCAATTCTACTAATTAGTGTCTTATTTACCTCTGTTTCTTCAGCTCGCAAGTATTGCTCTTTCATAATTTCTGTATATGTCCTAGACCCAACGTCTGGTGTTTTTCCACCTGAAAAATAAGAAAGCATTAAAATTACTTGTCAACTTCCATTAAAGGCTGCTCTCCCAGAACAATTGTGTGAGATTAGGAGAGCAAGTGAGCTTAAGTCATGAACTATGGCATGGGAGCTTGAGACTGACTGGGAGGTTTCAAAATGGTGCCATTAAAAATGCAAATTATACTTCTTTAATATTCATTCCTTTGATATAAATCTGGAATTGGGAGAAATGAGATTGGTAAACAAATCCAGTAAGGCTACAATGGATATGTTTATCATAGATGTTTTAGACTGTAATGTTTGTGTTATGTACAGGGTCAAGTTAAATTAGCTAGCGAAACTCCGCAGACGTGATGGGAATTGATATACAATATGTAACAAAAACCCTGTTGTTCCTTTTAACACATGATTGTACTCATGATAACAAACCACTTTTACTATGGGACCAAAATTACAATCGCGAAAAAAAATGCTGCTCCCTACATTTTGACGATTTATGCGAACATGAATGGTTTGGTCCCATTGTTAAAGTCGTTTGTTATCATGAGTACAATCATGTGTTAAAAGGGACAACAGGGTTTTTGTTACATATTGTATAAACACGACAAAATAAAAATGATTCGATGATTTTTTTTCCGGTCAATGACAGCTGGTACGATTGTTACTTGAAGTGCGTGTTGATAAAATCGGTTTTATCGTGTTGAGATCACGATAAAACGAAGTTTACACAAAAAAATAATCTGATTTTTAAACTGATACTGAAGTGACTACACTACTGGTGGTTGATGACCACAAAAAAACATCAAATTAAGTGATTTTATGTTTTATCATGTTTAGATATCAATACCCATCACATCTGCGGAGTTTCGCTAGCTAGTTTAATTTGATCCTGTATAGTCTTGGTGCGATATTATGATGTTTTAATGTCATCCCGATTCCAGTGGGAGAGAAAGATGGAGCTACACAATCATGGGGGCTGGAATCATGGTGGCATTATTACTTCATAATATAATCGTGTAACATAACATAATCAGCCTATAACGTTCCCACTGCAGGGACACAGGCCTCCTCTCTGTGAGAGGGAGTGGGCCGTAATCCGCCACGTTGGCCCAGTGCGGGTTGGTAGGTGTCACATGTCTTCGAAATTGAGAGTCCAATGAGTAGAACCAGTCCTCAGGATGTTTTCCTTCGTCGTTTTGAGATCAGCGGTGAGGAAATAAATTACACAAAGTAACGGGCCTGCCTGGGTTCGAACACAAAGTAATTGTGTAACATAAGTCTTTTTTTATAAATTAATCTACATAATAACCTTCTGCAAATGGATCCGTGCGCTCTGGAGATATTATCATCCTACGCCTCTTTTGGCGGTACTCATCTTCTCTGTCAGCAATAGTTGGTCTCCTTTTATCAGCAAATGGGTCATAGTCCTTGTCGCTCTAGAAAAGTAAAATTCTATGTTATACAAAAACTTTTGACCAACGGCCGCTTTCTGTATGTATCGCAATCTCAATCTAGAAGCGCAGTCTTGACGGCTGCTTGTGATTCGCCCTCTCGTAAGACTCGGATTGACAAACTCGCCGTTACAGACAAGGATCAGGATCAAGATTGGGATTGAGATAAGTATATTATAGAAAACAGCCATAAAATGTACACGTAAATGAAGGTAAAACTGATTGATAAAAAATAATAAATGATGCAATACTATTATTAAATATTTGGGGTCAGACCGATATCCTGAACTGTATAAGATAATACTCATAAAAAATGTTTATACTCGAGTATACATTTAAAATGAGCATTATCTTAAGAGTTTTGATTGTATAGCACAATTAAATGAAAAGTGATAATCTGTGATCGGAAAAAGGTGAGCTAATTTACCTAACCTTCAAAGAACAGAGACAAAAAAAAAACCTGGCGCTTCCTCCTTAAGAGACATTTGTGACGATATTGGAAGTAAGGATATTGAAAATCCGGTTAATTAATTCTTTCATACTACAAATGTGTACCAATAACTTCAGTTGATGTTGAAAGGTCCTTCTCCACCTGTAAATAGATTGTAAGTACAAAAAAAATCGTTTGAAGATCGCAAATACCAAAAACACCTGATATTTATTTTAATTCTTCGGACGAAATAAAATCATGCGATGAAACTGAATACTCCGTTCCTGATACTGTAGCGATTTAAATTAAGGGACAACTTTCAACGTCAACAGAAATAATATTCTAACTGTGTATGTACTTAAGAGTGGCGAGTTTCTTAATTTTTGAGGTACACTACATAAATACGAAAAACTATTCCGTCAGTCACAAATAAGAATTTCATAATACCGATTTTCATGATTTCGAATGGTTCAAAATTCCTAATATAACAACTCCGATTTATCATTCATCCTATTTTTATAATTCCAAAATTTCAATATTCTGTAACGAGTTAGCGTGTCTAGGTGGTGAGTGAAAATAAGTGGACAAGTTAACGTTACAATTCTTTTATTGAAGAGTTAAGAGAAGCTATTAACAAAGCCGGTTGAGCCGGGCGTGGTACAGATATCGAGCGCGCGAGATTTATGCCACCTAACGAACACCACTATCTTGTAGCTCCTCCAGACGTAGGTAGCGGAATCCAGGTGCAGGTGTTGGTTCCGGCTCCGGGTATCGTTCCTCGCAATTTTATTTGATTTAATGATCAGTTAATATACGTAGTCGGGCCAAAAGTTCTGTCATATAGGTAAAATTTCGAATTTAGAATATTTAAAGAAAATAAAAACAAAGGGTTTCTGGAATTTCGTTCATTTTCTAAAATGGAGTGGAGACATAGTCGCAGTAATTGTATGGCATCGTTGCGGTCACGCGGCAACTGAGATTTTCAAACTGCTGAAAAATTTGAAAATTCCACTGAGATTTATTTATCGTACTATCAAACGATTCAGGGAAGATTCAAGATTACAAGATAAACAAAGAAGCGGTCGACCTCGTACTGTTCGGACTCCAGCGGTCATCAAAGCAGTGAAGGCGCGAATCCAACGAAATCCTCTCCGCAAGCAAAAAATGTTGGCTCTGCAGATGGGACTAAGCGGAAATACTGTTAAAAGGGTGTTAAATGAAGACCTAGGACTGCGTGCTTATAAAAAAAAACAGTACATCTTCTTAACGCACGGCTGAAGAAAACCAGACTCGAAAGAAGCCGGGTTTTCTTAAGGCGGTGCTATATGTAAATTAGGCTGGAACTGAAGAAGTTTAAAACCTTTTTTCTCCATAACCCGTACCATAATGATCTTTAAAAAAATATATGTTAAACTACACAATAAAACACATGTCCCCTTCACTTCGAAAAAAATAAAAAATAATTTTAAATATCATTAACATACATGAAAAGTAACCCCTGTTTTAGAAATATAAAACCTTTTTCTTCGAAACTATTAATCGCTAGGTTTTTTTATAGTCATCATGATATTACACAATACAATACCTAGGGAATCCTCGGCTTATTTTTTTAAATAACTTTTCTAATTATTTATAGTCATTATTTTTTACATAAATCGACACTCAATCGCGTGAGCAACCCCTCTGTCGCCTATTAATTTAGTGCGGGACGAGACGCAGTGCTGAACGGACCTGTACCACTTTTTCCCGCATTTTTTCGTTGGTGACAATACCATTAGAAAGTATTGTAAACAAATACCTACCTACTTATTTTGTTGATTTTAATAGTTTTTGTGTGTGTAAATATTAGAGTAGTTTTTAGTATATAGTTAGTAATACTACATAGGAAATATTTGTGTTAATATAAGTTTATTTATAAAATCAATATGGGTGACAAAAAAAGACGCACTAAGCGTAATTTGAAAATAAAATACAAGAGGAGAATAAAAAGAATGAAACGGTAAGTAATTTGAGTACCTATCTAACATTTTACTAGTAACCATCAATCAAGCGTTTTGATAAAAATATATAGGTAGGTACGTATAAGTAATATGCGTACCTAAGCAGGTACCTACCTATCAGCTGCTTATACTTACCTAGGTACCTTTCGTCGCCAGAACGAGAAACTGTTTTCGTTTCGAATTTGCCAACGGAAATTCGTACGTGTTTAATGGCAACAAGGTATAGATTCCAAACGACCGGGCGGCATTACGACACGGCGGCACAGTAACGACATAACGAGCTATAGATTCGCATGCAGTGAATCTATAGCTTGTTACTATTAGACACGTACGAATTTACGTTGGCCGGAGTTTCGCTAGCTAATTTAATTTGACCCTGAATATGTGTCACAGCTAACTAGTTTATCGTGTTTAGATATCTATACCCATCACGTCTGCGGAGTTTCGCTAGCTAATTTAATTTTACCCTGTATATGTGTCGCAGCTAACTAGTTTATCATATTTAGATATCGATACCCATCACGTCTGCGGAGTTTCGCTAGCTAATTTAATTTGAACCTGTATATGTGTCGCAGCTAACTAGTTCATCATGTTTAGATATCGATACCCATCACGTCTGTGGAGTTTCACTAGCTAATTTAATTTGACCCTGTATTATTACTCATCGCAATCAGATTGCTAATACAGGGTAATAATTAGGCCAGCCACATACAGTCGGAATTCCATCCCGGAATTCCGTTTCGAAATATCGTTTCGGAATTTCGAAAGCAGCAAACCCATACAAAGTCACGCACAGACTACCATGCGTAATTTTGAATCGGAGAAAATTTCGAACGGAGGACTACTTGTACGTGTGTGATAGATCCTTGATCTTGCATGGATTTGCTGCATTCGAAAATTCCGAATCGATGTTTCGAAACGGAATTCCGACAGTATGTGGACTTTTTTTGTCCATCCTCTTTGGACCCCATGGATGTAACCTGCAGATTGCGACTCTCGGACTACAAGGGGTCGAAAAGTAACGAGGTTGGCGAGTTTCATAGGACCCTAAAGTTCTAAGCAAATCAAATGACATATTTTAAAATTGGATTAACGTAACCCTTTTATAAGTAAACGTGGATGAACGTATACAATATAAGCTACAATATTTTTTAAAGCCATCAGTATTTCAACTGAATTTTATATTTTACTTTGTTTTAGAGGACTGAAGAATTATCGATTGGTAGACGTACTGTAAACATCAGTCATTTTTTTAAATCAATCCAAGAAATATCAAGCCGCGGACCATTGGACTGCGGTTTAAAGTCAATAGAAATCGTATCTGAACGTTTGACAGGTTTAATGAATAAATTAAAACTGAAATGTCTTTTATGTAACATGAGTTTTATAATAGAGGGAGACAACACCCCAGAAGAAATGAATTTAAACACATGTGCCGTAGCTGGGGCAATAGCAGCAGGATGTGGACATACGCAATTTCTGGAAATTACGTCAACTCTAGGACTTCCTGAGATCTCACAAAAATGATTCACCTTTCATATGGATATAGTAAACAAAACGTGGGAATCTGAAGCGTTAAGATCTTTGAACGAAGCTGCTGAAGAGGAAAGATGTGCTGCCGTTGAAGAGGGTAAAGTAAATGCAAAGGGAATACCGATAATTGATGTCATTGCTGACGGATGTTGGGGAAAAAGATCATACAAGAAAAACTACTCCTCACTGTCAGGAGCAGCAGCCATACTTGGTAAACGTAGCAATAAAATATTGTTCATGGCTGTCAAAAATAAGTTCTGCTACATTTGCGCTAGAGCAGAAAATAAAGGAATCTCGACAAACAAATCATATTTGTTTATACAGGTAAATATTTTATGTGTTTTACATAAAAATCCTAGTAATATTATAAGTGGAAACGTATTGCCGTTTGTTTGTTTTATAAATTAACTAAACGTAAATGGTTCGCCTTATTATTTTGAAATCAAACTAAATATCTATTATATAAAAATGGTAGAGGTAACCCATTAGAGAACTAAAGCCGTAATATAGGCTTTGTATACTGAAAGCTACATTATTATACTTTTTGTCTTTATTTACAGGACCATCTACCGGCATGGAGTCAACGATTATTGTCGAGGGATTTAAGAAAAGCATAGAAATGCACAATTTGATATATGGCAGAATTATATCAGATTGTGACGCCAACACATATTCAAAGCTTTTGCAAGAAAGGCCGTACGAAAATTTAACAATAGAAAAAATTGAATGCCGAAACCACTTGCTGAGGATTTTTTGCAACAAACTACAGAGTTTTACAACAGACACGAAATTTCTAATACGGTTCATAAAACTCCTAACAAAGAAAAGAATATTAACCATGCGAAAAGTAGTAGTAACTGCAATTGCAAAATACAAGCATACTGATAATGCAATGCAACTCCATGCTGATATAATGCTTGCTGCAGAACATGCTTTTAGCCAACATACCACGTGCAAATGATACTTTTGTGGCAAACTAGGCGAAATAGAAGATATTGACAAAGACTTTCATACAAACACTCTGTGCCAAAAAATAAAATTAATATTATCACAGCTAGCGGCACACTCACGCATTTTTTGCACGATGTCGACAGCAACTCTGTAGAGAGATATCATAGCGTTGTTGCTAAATTCATAGGTGGCAAAAGGATAAACTTTGCTCAAAAATATCAATATCAGATGAGATGTAATACTGCGGCTCTATCATTTAACACAAGAAAACCTTTGAGCATCTTGCATAAACGTATTGTAGGTAGAAGTCCAAAAGGACAAATACATAAATTTGAAATGAACAGAATAAAGCGACAGATAAGACCTAAAAAATATACAAAGAAGAACATTGGAAAATCAAAACGCCTCTTCCATCAATTATGGACAGGATTGCGCGAAACCCGATATGTCAAAGGAAATGCTAGAGGAATCGAAAATAGTATTTTTGAAAAATTTAGAGAAGAATGAAGATGAAGGAATAAGAATTGAAACAGGTACAATACTTCAAAGTGAGTCAAGTGAATGGCTTGAACTAAGAAGAAATTAACTGACGGCTTCAAATTTCGGTAACGTAATTAAAAAACGCAATGACATCAGTTGTGCTAATATGGTGAAGAATGTAATTTATAAAAACCTAATAGATCACGTCAAATCAGTCAAACATGGGCTAGAAAATGAAAGTATTGCTAAAACTCAATTAGAAAAAGAATGAATAATTGATTAGGCCTGCCACATACAGTCGTAATTCCGTTTCGAAATATCATTTCGGAATTTCGAAAGCAGCAAAGCCATACAAAATAAACGAAGAACTACTGTACGTGTGTGATACATCCTTGATTTTGTATGGATTTACTGCCTTCGAAAATTCCGAATCGATATTTCGGAACGGAATTCCGAAACGGAATTCAGTCTGTGTATGTGGCCGGCCTTATTGAACTAATAAGTTCCGGGCCCACGACCGCTTGTGACTTATAATAAATTGAACTGAGGTCACGGGTCGTATGGGGCCCACAAACCATATGGGACGCATTGTGGTTCATGGACCCCATGAACCTAATATGGCATTAGAGCTTCGTGCAAGCATATGGCCGGCAGATTTGTGTATTGCTCAGATTTTCCACTTGATTTATTTTGCGTTTTTTTTTATTTTATATTTGAAGTACTTAAAACAACTACTAGTAGTACTTTTAGGTACAAACTTATTCACTTTTGTTTATGAGCGAAGTCGCGGGGAAAGCTAATAATAATAACTGTCTATATTCTGCCGCCCATTTTCTGTTTTAGTAATATTACAATGAGTTCTTAGTCATTAAAAATATATATTTTCTAAAAATATAATAATTTACACAAGTGTTGTATTTGTTTTTCTACAACATACAAGTTTTTACCTAAAAATGTTCTGCACCACTGCTCTGAAATATGCAACAGGCTACCTATGCGTGCGTCGCGCGTCATGGCTCTGTGGCAGTCAGCGGTGCAAAATAGAATATTAGTGATCGCTTCGCGCGTAATTATAATGAGGGGGTGCGCGGGGCATTCTCGGCGTTAACGCCCATTTGAGCGAGGTCAACGGCGTAATGCCAAGCCTTAAGGCGGTACGCGCGAAAAAAATACCGCGAAATACGATTTTCAGACGAAAAATTATTTAATGTTGAGGAGAGTTTCAACAAACAAAATGATAAAGTGTATGCACACTCTAGTGAAGAAGCGAGCAGACACGTGCCACGTGTTCAGCGTGGTCATCACCCTTCGGCATTCATGGTTTGGCTTGGGGTGTCCTATTAGGGTCCAACGGTGATGTTTTTTTTTTTTTTTTGTGAAAAAGTAGTGAAAACCAGTGCCTTTGTATATCAAAACACAGTCCTAACAAACATTGTTGAACCTCTTTCACAAACAATGTTCGAAAACAAGCATTGGGTATTCCAGCAGGATTCTGCGCAAGTATCGAAGCAAGAGGAGGACATTTCGAATAATTTGAATGTGGTGTAAATCTGTATTTTAAACCCTTTCATTTGATGTATAAATGGTTGTAGAGTGTAACTCACTGTGTCAGTTATTTAACTTTTCATATGTGACAAAAGTTATGACCAGACTACGTAATAAACGATTGATATAATTTTAAAATAACGATTTTTTATAAGCCTATGATACATCTACTAATATTATAAGCTGAAAAGTTTGTTTGGTTGGTTGAATGCGCTAATCTTTGGACCTGCTGGTTCGAATTGAAAAATTCTTTTAGTGTTGGATAACCCATTTATCGAGGAAGACAATATGCTATATAACATCACGCTACGACCAATAGGAGCGGAGAGCTAAGGGAAGCTCTCAAAAGGAATAAATTTGGGCGCGTGGCCTGCATAAACGGTTTAAGTTATGCAACAATCATGTATGACGGAATTGTTACACTAATAAGTTTAAAAAAAAAGTCCGCGATAGCATTTATGTCTATCTTTTAAGGTTGGTACAATATAACTTATTAAATGGTAATCAAATTAGTTTGACGCGCTAATCTCTGGAACTACCAGTCCGATTTGAAAAATCTTTTTGCATTTGATAGCCCAATTCTTAAGGAAGGCTATAGGCATATTTAACATCACGCTAGGACCATTAGGTGCCAAGCAAACCGAAAAAAGTCAGAAAGAACGTTAAGCGGAAACTAGGGTTGATGAGGATTCCTCTTCCTCATCCTCATAATGCGGAAGTTCCTCAATTTTTAGCGATTCCTCATCCTCTTCCACATTCCCAAAATCAGGTATAAAATATTCCTCTTCCTCATTAATTAAGAGGAATTTATGAGAAAGTGTAGAAGTGTGACCTTTACGGAGCTGTGCGCCAGTATCTTTCAGCCCTCCATCAAGTGTCCCTAGTGAGCGCCTTTTCAGTGGCGCTGGATTAGTTTACCACGAATTACGAAACCAACTCGAATATGGAGAAACAGCTTCAAAGCTTCTTTTCATTAAATTCAACACTTTATTTATTGTGAATTTTGACTGTTAAATTGTTGTCTTTTTTTCTTCTAAATATTAAAGGGCCCATTCGCAATCTTTCTTTAAAAAATCTCTATCTATCTCATCTAGATCTTTCTTTCTTTTTTTTTTAACTTCAATTCGAAATCACAGGTTCTATCTTCCTCATTCACATCCTCTTCCTCTTCCTCCTCATCCACTTTCTCAAAACGTATTTCTAATAGTTCCTCATCAGCATCCTCTTCCTCATAACCACTTCCTCATCAACCCTAGTGGAAACGAAGTAATAGCGCGGGCAGGCAATGCAATGTGAAGGGGTGGGTCGTGGGAGCAAGAAATTTCACGCGGACGAAGTCGCGGACAGAAGCTAGTTGAATATAAAATCGTTTGATATACCACTCAAAAGACATAAAACCTATTATTTAGTCTATTTTTTTTTTTTGTAATTTCTATCATAGTAACCTGAGCAGATATACCTAGTAACAGATTAGGAACTGCCCATATAACTCGTGGTCATAAAAAAAATAACCACAATATTTTCTCCAAGCAACCAAGCAATAGAACTGACAGCAGGTCGACGATGCCCTTATTTCTGTCTGCAGGTTTTAAAGGAACCTAACCAAACCGAACCTCGCCCCTTTTTTTTTTTTTTTTTTTTTTTTTTTTTTGTGGATGGGAAATCATCAAATAACTTCTCCCGCTCTGGGTGGAGTGGAAGGGCGTGTCAGACTTTTACTGACTAAAACCCACCCGTGTTCCTTCAGTTGCCTATGCCAGGGCCACGGTATCTTTTTCAAACAACCCGCGACCCCAGCGGCATCGGCCCTATTGGACCCCATCTTTTGCCGACATCTCTTTGAGGCGCGCGTGGAACACAACGCGCCGTCGACCCGGGCCTGGTCCTCACCGGACGGCGAGCTACCCACTACTCACCGTCCGCAAGCCCGCGCCTACGGTGGCCGGGAATCGGCTATCGATTCCCGCCGCCCAGTGCGTCTCCTGCGGCGACTGAGGGCGTGAGGCTGCCTCTCCCTCACGCGTTCCGCCTCCTCCTTCGCGAGCATTACCGCTTCGCAGAAGAAGGTGACGGCCTCCCATGCACTCTCGCTCCGCACCATGGCCTGGACCAGGCTCGGACGCGAGAGATCGCCGCCGCCGATCGCCTCCGTGAGAACACGGCGGTGCTCTGCCCAAGCCGGGCAGACCTCCACTGTGGGCGATCCACACAATGGTGACACCCGGGGAACCTCGCCCCTGACGTCGACTATCTAGGGCATAGGTTCCCAAACTTTTATGGCCTACCACCCCCTTTACAAGAAAAAAAAAAATCCAGGTAGTCCAAAAAAAGGTTGGGAACCTATGGTCTAGTAGGGCCTTAGTTCCCAGTGGACCAGGTGGACACCCAGGGGTCCATGGGAGACTCGACGGGGGTCTACGTTCGACGGGGGTCTTCACATTTTTTGTCGAGTTTTGGGAATATGGTGGAAATGTAGCTGCAGGGGGTCCACCGGAATCAGCTAAATTTTGAAAGTGGTTTTGAAGTGGAATTGGTGGTGGTGGTGGTTTGAGACTTTTTTTTTCTCATAAGAAAAAAAGTCTAGGAACCTCTGGCTAGGGTTAGGATTTTCAGGTCAGGTTTGGAATAATCAGAAGTAAGGATTATTCCAAACCTAACATGAAAAAAAAACTAGTAACCACAAACCACCAAAAATTACCACAATAAAAACCTAACCTATCTGAGTTACATTGCTCTGAATCCGAGTGTTAACCATAATAATGGTATCAATTTATATTTTAAACAATAGACCAATTAAATAAACATTATATTATCCAATATCAAACCCAAAAACCAAACCAAAATAAAATATTTCGGAGTATTTGTGTGTGAATATTATACTAATTGAATCAGAATCCTAATTTTATTTGAAGTATTGAAAATCGGAATGTCGTTTTTCAGACCGAGAATCGAGCATTTGATTCTTCGAAGATATGAAAACCGGAAAACAAACAAATCGCATTTACGACTTTCGGTAAAATAAATTTCGGCATTTTTAACATTAGACATTCAGACTTTTGAAAATCGGAACATCAAAATTCGGAATGAAATATTTTGGAGTATTTGGGTGTGCCCTAATTATTGAGCTTGATTTCTGTTTACTTTATGTTCCAACAATTTGACCTAGTTATGCAAAAAGCAGCAATATGGCACTTTTTCCAAAAAAATTGTTATAAACACAGTCATACTAATTTCGACATACACAGGCCGAATACAGTGACTTTTAGGCAATAAGATCTTCCTTTGTAAAAATGTATTTCTTGCAAATAAACATTATTATTATTATTGAAAACAATAATAAACATGTCTACTGGTTTTGTGTCAATTTTGGAGAACAAAAACAGGAAACAAATTCAATTGTTTTCTGTATTAATAACATTAATATTATTAAATGTACTTTAGTGATGTTAAAAATGTTGGTGTAAGGAAGTCTCCACTATTTGTCTATGTCCTTTGAAGTTTAGGTAAATTAGCTCACCTTTTTCTGATCACTGGTGATAATAATGAATTGAATACCTGTGCAATATCATTTAACAATGAAGCTGGTGCGGTATATCCTGGTCGCTTTTGAGTGATTGGTACATTTTCCACATCATCATCTTCCACTTCATCATTAGCAGCAATTGATGTCACATAACCATCATAGCGTGACTTTCCTCCTTGACCCGCATTATCATAAATATCACTGTCATAGTATGTTTCACCTAGAGATACACCTTTATTGGAACCATTCTCTGGTAATTCATTTTTCTTTGCTTGGATTTCTCTTATCTGAGCTTCAATAGCTTAAAATATAAAAAATGGTGATGTTGTCAATTAAACTGTTCAAATATTAGGTAAAACACAAACAAACACAAGGTAGGTTATGAATGTTTAACATAATATAGATAAAACGATTGAATAAATAATAATTATAATATGTTGTGTCATTAATAAATACACTAAATAACTATCAACAAAATTTACAAATAAAACTTTGGAAATTGGTATTTAGAAGCTTTAGGCAATGTACCTGATATTGCCTAAAGCTTCTAAATACTAATTTACAGCCTACAAAATTGTGTGCAAGCGGAAGCATTTCATCTTATTTCTCGACTTTCCCAGTCCACTCTTCAGTCTTGCACAAGGCGTGGTAATCAATTGCATTGGTCAATCAACAGTTAAACATACATATAAATCCATAAAACAATTTATTTCTTTGAATTATAATATATTTAATCTCTAATACACTAATCAGCTAAAAAGGCGATCGAATCGGAAGACGTAAATTGCAAAATATGCTGTACCTACACAATACAACAAAATATGGCTACACAACAAAAATGATTGATTAATTACCTTCGTGTGTCCTAGGAATCTTATCCATTATTCAAATGACATGAGGAACAATCACACGAAAATAAATTTATGTGAAAAAGGACGCACAATCGCACATAAATTGCTAAAATTCAATACGAATTCTAAATAAAATTACCCATCCACACTCAAACTCTACCATCGAATAGGGTTACCATTTTACAAAACCATAGCCTCTTAGTTCATGGTCTCTGGTTATTGCACGGAATTAGTGATTACAACTTTCTCGTTGGCAATGATGCCAACTTAGCTATTTTATTCTTATTACTATTTTATTATTATTTTATATCTAGCTATTTTTGCACCCCTGTCACAGCCCCTGTCGGCTACAATTTCTAAAAAAATTAAGGAGGAAGCGGAAAGGTGCTTTTCGTTGGTAGTGGTGAAGGCTAAACACGTGCTTTTGTCCGTACTACGAATTTTTTCGATTTCTAGTGAATCTTTGTGTGAAACTTGATCGAGACTATTCTAGTGTTTGTGTGTATTCTTGGTGTAAGGTTAGTTTTATTTTTTATTTGTGATTGTCCCGTTTTTTAATCATTAGTCGTCAAAATGAACTCTAAAAAGCCTCCTGACCCTGACCCCCCTAATCCTGACCCCCCTAATGAGCATTTTAATCTTTCCCCTGTCATGACTGTCACTCTCCCCCATGACACCCAAATACTTACGCAAGACCCCATGGATACTGAGACCCCAAATCGAAAAAGAGTGGCTGTCTCGCCCCCTGCTACTACAAATATCCCACCTAAGATAGCCAAGAAAATAATCGGCAGACTTTCATATACGGCCAGGGATAATCCACCGTATATTGTTCACGTTTCCCTTAAGGATAATCAGACATCAGGCACTGTACTAAAACCGGTCAAGTTTGGTATGTTTTTGACGATTAATAATGTCAGTAACATACGCCTCGATGGGGTTAAACGAATTGGTAGAAACTGTTTCTGTTGAATTCAACTCACATCAGGATGCAAACAGTTTCCTAATTAATAATTTACTAACCCAACATAATTATACTGCCTCCATCCCACAATTTAATATAACACGAATGGGTATTGTTAGGGATATCCCTACTGAATGGTCGGAGGAAGAAATTATTGAAAATATTAAGGTCCCAGAAGGATGTGGTCCTGTTGTAAAGGCTAGGAGGATGAACCGTAAGGTGACCTCTTCCGGTGTAGCTGAGTGGAGGCCTACGCAAACAGTTGTAGTGACTTTTGACGGACAAGTTTTACCCAAGCGTGTGTATTGTTTCTACTCAGCTCTTCCGGTCGAAAGGTATACATACCCAACAATACAATGTTACCACTGCTGTCGGTTTGGCCATACCCGTACGCTCTGCAAGTCAAAACCACGTTGTTTTAAGTGTGGTGAAGATCATCCAGGTTATGGATGTGAAATCACCCCTGAGTTAGGTTTTTGTATTTCATGCTCTGGGAACCATTTCGCAAATGATAGTGCCTGTCCTGAATTGGGCCGACAGAAGAGCATCAAAGCTCTGATGGCGGAAAAATCGATCTCGTATGCGGAGGCAAGTCGGGTTTTTCCCCCTGTTTCCAGATCATATGCCGATGTCTCAAAACCTTCTGCACGTAACAAGGTTACAATAAATAAACCCCAATCCCTGTCCTCGAGCCCAATACCTACTACCCAAAGGTCATACCGTAAAACGGTCTTCCTTAACCCTAAACCCCGTACCCCACTTTCTCCTAGCTATAATAAGCAAGCTCATCAAGCGCTTACACAAAATTACTCTTTTTCCCCCTCCAAAAATGGCTGCGCCTTCCCAACAGAAGCCGCCGCCGAGCCAATGAACTACA
This sequence comes from Dicycla oo, assembly GCA_948252095.1. Taxonomy (NCBI): domain Eukaryota; kingdom Metazoa; phylum Arthropoda; class Insecta; order Lepidoptera; family Noctuidae; genus Dicycla; species Dicycla oo. The sequence continues at coordinate 16,651,149 of OX411718.1, forward strand.
GACAGGAGGACAACTCGAAGAATATTTTAGAATTAATTACAAACATGACTGTTCTCACAAATTCAACTCAATCGATACCTGACCACGTTGCTTTAAAATTGACCTCGATCTTGAACTTTATTCACAATGCTCCATCCTCTGACATTCCTTCAATGGAACGTGAGGAGTATTACTCCCAGGAAGCGTGATCTTTCCTTTTTAATTAATAAGTATAAACCATCAATCTGCGGCATTGCTGAGGCATGGCTTTTACCTGAAAGCAATTTCAGGATGCCGTGCTTGGCGACATGGAGAGTGCGACTGTCACAGCCCAGCGCTGGGCACGCCACAATTGCGGCGATAAGTCCCCTCTTTGAGGAGTGGTTAGAGAGGCACCACGGCGTCCTCACCTTCCGGCTGACGCAAGTCCTCACCGGACACGGTTGTTTCGGGAGGTTCCTGTTTCGCGGGAGGAAACGCCCGGGTGTCACCATTGTGTGGATCGCCCAGAGGACACGGTGGAGCATACAGTGGAGGTCTGCCCGGCTTGGGCAGAGCACCGCCGTGTTCTCACGGAGGCGATCGGCGGCGGCGATCTCTCGCGTCCGAGCCTGGTCCAGGCCATGGTGCGGAGCGAGAGTGCATGGGAGGCCGTCACCTCCTTCTGCGAAGCGGTAATGCTCGCGAAGGAGGAGGCGGAACGCGTGAGGGAGAGGCAGCCTCACGCCCTCAGTCGCCGCAGGAGACGCCCTGGGCGGCGGGAATCAATAGCCGATTCCCAGCCACCGTAGGCGCGGGCTTGCGGACGGTGAGTAGTGGGTAGCTCGCCGTCCGGTGAGGACCAGGCCCGGGTCGACGGCGCGTTGTGTTCCACACGCGCCTCAAAGAGATGTCAGCAAAAGATGGGGTCCAATAGGGCCGATGCCGCTGGGGTCGCGGGTTGTTTGAAAAAGATACCGTAGCCCTGGCATAGGCAACTGAAGGAACACGGGTGGGTTTTAGTCAGTAAAAGTCTGACACGCCCTTCCGCTCCACCCAGAGCGGGAGAAGTTATTTGATTATTTCCCATCCACAAAAAAAAAAAAAAGGATGCCGTGCTTTGGTAATGTACGTAGTGACAGACCTGATGGATATGGGGGGAGTGCTTTGCTCATCAATAGCAAAGTATCTTTTTCCCCAATTCCTCTACCCTCTATTGGCGATAACATAAATGTTGTTGCTGTTAAGGCTGAGGATATAAATATTTTTTCTTTTTATATTGCGCACCCACAACTCGAACATCTTTCGGTAATTAGTAATCTGTTAAGCAGTGTTAAAGGTCCAATACTCATTATGGGTGATTTTAATTGTCACCATTATCGTTGGGGATCAGATACTTGTGATAACTTTGGCATAGGCTTGCTGGATATATTGGATGATCTTGATCTTTGTGTCATCAACGATGGCAGTGCCACACGCCGATCTGCACCAGGGCAGAGTAATAGTTGTGTTGACTTGACGTTCTGCTCATCCAATATATCTAGCCTCCTCATCTGGCGTCGCTTGGACATGACTTATGGAAGTGATCACTACCCCATCATGATTGAATTCCCGTCTAAAAATATTCCCAATAAAGTCTGCCGTCCCCTCTTAAAATATAGGCTAAATTCAGTAGATTGGGATTTATATTCAAAGATTTTAGATCTAAGAGTAAATTCCCTTCCAAAAGTCAACGAGAATAATGCCCAGGAATGTTTTTTGTCCTTTTCCTCCGCCATCTCTTCTACAGCAGATGATTGCTTCCCTTCCCAAAAACCCCAATCTGGTAAAATTCCTTCTCCGCCATGGTGGGATAGGGAATGCACTGACATGGTCAGGGCCAGGAAGGAGGCTGAAGATACTGTTAACTGTGATATGAACCTGGATAACCTCATCGCTTTCGAGCAAATATTAGCTAAATCCAGGAAAGTACTTAAAAAGAAGAAACGAGAAGGTTGGTCAAAGTATTGCAGTTCTCTGAGTCCATCCACTCCGGTTTCGATAGTATGGCGGAAAATAAAACGTTTCAGGAGTAGTTTAGCAGCTGCCTCCTCGAACAACCTCTCAGAAGAACTGGGGTACCAGTTTTTCTCCAAAATTGCTCCAGCGTATGTTCCAGGTATAGAGGACAGTTGTGTTGGCAACAATGAGGTGGACAACACTAACGATCCAATGAACGGGCCATTCAGCTTGGAGGAATTAAAAACTGTGCTATCCCGTGTTAAGGACTCCGCACCAGGGGTGGATGGATTCCCTTACTCTTTTATTGCTAAAGCTGGCCCAAAAACCCACCAATACTACCTGGACTTGGCTAATTTTTGCTTCACTTCCGGATATATTCCCACAGAGTGGAAGGTTCAAGATGTCATTCCGATTTTAAAACCTGGCAAAGACCCTAATGATCATTGCTCATATAGACCTATCGCTTTATCGTCCATACTAATTAAACTATTAGAACATTTAGTAAAGAATCGTTTAGAGTGGTTGGTGGAGAACAGGAGGCTGCTTCCGACGACTCAGTTCGGTTTCAGGAAAGGTCTGGGCACTGCTGATAGTGTAGGTATCCTCACTTCAGCGGTCCGGCTGGCCCTCAGCAGGAATGAGTCTGTGGTGGCCGTCTTCCTGGACATATCAGCCGCTTATGATTCGGTCCTCCTCCCTGTTCTCAGGCAAAAGCTGCGTGAGCTGAGAATCCCGGCTAGGATCTGTCGAATCATTGGCAACATTTTTACCAATCGCGTCATACAACTAAGAATCCCTGAGGCAGACACTGAACAAAGAACAGTATGGAGAGGGTTACCTCAAGGATCGGTTCATAGTCCCCCATTATACAACATATATACAGCGAATTTGTCCTCATCTCTAAATTTTGACTGCAAAATCCTTCAGTATGCTGACGATATTGCGCTACTGGTCACTGGCAATTCCATTCAGGATGCCGCTCTATCGATGAATGTCTCTCTGTCTTCACTAAACCAATGGCTCCTTGACGGGTTATCTCTAAGTGCACCAAAGAGTACAGCTGTCATCTTTACCCGCAAGCGTTCTGTTCCCCAAGTAGATATAAACATTGATGGACAAATAATTCCAGTCAAGGATAAGGCTAGGTTTCTGGGAGTAACGCTGGACTCAAAATTGTCTGGAGTTCACCATATTAACAACACGGTCAAAAAATGCGAACGCTCTGTATCGGTCCTTAAGTCTTTGGTCGGGGTGTGGTGGGGAGCTCACCCCTACACCCTCAAACTGGTCTATAATGCGTTGACCAGGAGCGCATTAGACTACTGTTGCTTCCTTATAGAGCCTTGCAACAAAGAAGCGCTCAAGAAATTAGACGGCGTCCAGGCCAAGTGCCTGAGAATCGTTATTGGAGCCATGAAATCCTTTCCCATAAATGCGCTTCAAGTTGAATGTGCAGAACCACCCTTATATCTGAGAAGACAGTATTTGGCAGATCGCTTCCTGTCTAAAGTATTCTCCCTTTCATCCCATCCTTTAACACCAATTTTAGAGCAAATCGACCTTTCCTTCAATAATTCTTCTTATTGGAACAATAGATCAGTTTCCCTATTGATCAATAGGTACAGGAGCTTAAACACCTCTCTTCGCCTATTTATCAATCTCCAATTCTCCCAGTCTTTTCCGCCGCATATGAAACGATTTACTTCGAACCAAAAGCCGTTTTGGGATTAGGTATATCAAAGAATTCCCAAAACGCAAGACGCGACTTTGAGTTAGCCGTCAAACGTTACTGGGAAGGATGGAATTTTTTCTTTACTGATGCATCAAAATTATCACCAACAGATCGTACAGGAGTAGCAGTATATTTTCAAAATTCAAAAATTGCCTTACTTTTTCCACCGGAAGCATCAGTTTTTACAGGAGAGTGTATTGGTATTTTAGAAGCTATACACTATATCAAATCACATCAAATAACAAAAGCAGTAATTTTTTCAGATTCACGTAGTAGTATTCAGGCCTTAACACGTTCTGTGCGGCCGACACGTATGTGCGATTTTCGAACGTTCACCAAGTGCTACCGTCGCATATGCGTGTCCATACAATTTATGTACTTCCTTCGAATGCGGCGCGCCGCACCTGTGGGTTTTTTGTGCATCTCTATTGTTCTTGGCGTAATTCTTTTATGACTCATAAAAAATGGGAAAATTTTCAAACACACCTACGCGTCTGCCGCACTTGGGATAAGTTTGTTACGGCGCACATATGTGCCCAGCCGCACTGGGTAGAGTTTCTTCAATCGCGCCTGCGCGCTCATAGCACCACACGAAGTATTTTTTGGGCGCGTATGAGTGTTTGCCGCACAGGGTTTAGTGTATCATAAAGCAGCACTTGGAGCAAGTTCGCCAAATAATTCAGCAGTGAATGTGTTAAAACAAATTAACTCCATAGTAAAATCCATAGCCAAATCGTTGTAGAAATTAAGAGCTTGTTATTTGAATGTTCCCAAAACGGCTTGGACATCGAGATAGCCTGGATCCCCGGTCACTCGGGTATTGTCGGCAATGAGTGCGCTGATTCGTTAGCAAAGTATGCCACATCTAATCCGGCTGATCGAAAGCACTACGTAGCTCATAACTACGATTTGCGAAATGGTGCCAAGCCCAAATTGTTCGATTCGTGGACAAAAACGTGGAATAAGACCTCAAAAGCTAAGGGCGTCTACTACGCAGCTATACAGCAAGACATCCAGCGGAAACCTTGGTTTTTTAAATATCCAAAACTGTCCAAAAGAGCTGTTTCATCGCTTTGCAGATTAAGACTTGGACATTGTTGTAGCCCAGTGTTTTTGAATAAGATCCATATTAGAGACCCGTGCGAATGCGGTCTTGCGGAAGCGGAAGGTACTTTAGATCATATTTTTTTTTCCTGCTCCTTGAAAACCAAATCCTTCGACCTGTATCAAAAAATTTCCAAATGCAACATTCCTCTCCCAACTAACTTCCATTCCCTTTTATCACACTTCTCTCCCAAAATTATTAAAATTTTAACTACTTTTATAAACGACAACCATATTAAATTGTAGCTGGTGCGTAATAATTATATACTTAAATATGTATTGTATTTTTAGTACCTACTGTTTATTTTATATATAATTGTAATTTAGATTATTTATGTTGTACTAACCTGTGTCCTCGTTTTTAGCGACTAACATCTGTAGATCTACCACGAAGTGCAAAGCCGACGGACCGCCGACTAAACGTGACGCTGGCAGAATAGTCGACACCGGCTCAATTGCCAAAAGAAAAAAAAAAAAAAGGAGGAAGCGTCAGGTTAGCCCGCGAAATTCAAATTTTCTTAATTTTTTTGCAATTTTCACATCAGTATTAAGTTGTATGTTAAATAAAGTATGATTCGCGGTCGTAACAAATATGTATTTACATAATTATAATCATTAGAATCAGTAATACAACTCTTTAAGTTAATATAATCTTCAAATGTAAAGATATTACGCCCGCTCCGTGCAACCACCCGCGCCGCGTGCGAACGCTTAACGTAGCGAATAAGCGAACGCCCTAAAAGCGACGATAGATATTAAAAGCACAAAGGCTGCGCGATACCAAACACGCCCAAGGAAGGGAATTCCCCTGATAGTTTCGCTTGCTGAAACATTGTGATTGTGTGTTTATTCTCTCTCACTCTCTCTTATTAATAATTAGCTTTGTCTCTATTTCAAGCATTTGTTAGTTTTGTCTGTTGTCGCGTGTGGCTTACTCACATTTAAATTCCACGTAATTATTATTTTAGTCATTTGCGTTCGCAAAACATACAGTCATCAATTTGTGTTGTAATTATTGTAATGAAAAATGGATACCCAAGAAACCTAAGACTTATTCCCAAAAATACTGCAATGCTATTCTGTAACTATTTTACCTTGAAAAAGGCCTTCTTCACGATCGGAACCAACCACCAACAGAGGTCACCTTGGATGCATCAACCAGATTGGACTTCAGTCTACATGCTAGTGTGGTTGGATCAACTTGTCTGTGTATATGTGGAGTTATAACCTACGCTACGTTTCGAAATATGGATCATAATCTTTCAAAACGTCAAAAAATTGGCTAACTAACAGCTTTTCTTTGTGGACGGAACGTCTGCATCGGAGTCTATTTGTTTTAATTTTTGTGCCAGAAATTCCCAAGCTTGACTTTTTTGGTTTCGATATTTATATTGATCCGAGCTCAAGTCCCATAAGCAGGGAAAATCAGAATATAATTCTAGGAACTCTGTTAGAAATTAGATCTCGGCGCCCCACCATCTTGATCACAATGCAAGGCACCGTGGCGGTCGACGTTCAGGACGCAAATGGCGCAGCAGAACGGGCAAACAGGCGTCCACACGGTTGTAGCTCAACTCAATGACATTTATTTGCCCTTGGTAGAGAAGAATGCACCCACAACCAAGGTGGATGAAAGGTCGCTCAGTTGACAAACCAAATATTGACATCAACCTAGGTCTACACAGTTGATTTTAACATCAACTCAACCAAGGTGACCACTGTTGGTAGTTGGTAGATCATGGAGTGAGCGGTCAGTGTCGCCCAGGTAGTGCTTTGCAAAGAGTAGGTATAACTACATATAAATAGATGCTTTGTCAATACTTCACAAGGATACTGGAATAACTGATCTAGCTAAGCTAAACACGTTTTTGCGCTTTACGAATTGATATTTCTACATGTAGAGAATGCTATCGACACATAGTGAAAAGTAGCGGGTCGCAGTGTGACGTCATAGGCAAATTATATCCAGCCTTAAAATTGTTATAAATATGACCTATTTTATAAATGCTGCATTACTCTAGCATTTAAAGTCTCGTAGTTATTAGCGGTTGAATTCTTACATGTTTTCGTCAGGTCAGAAATATGTATTGAACTTACCACCAGTATAGTTCGCGTCAAAGGAACCACTGCAGTTGGTAAGACGTCGCTTTTTTATAGTAGCTACTTTTTTGGGTAGAATTACTGATGGGTAATGGAAAAAATTCGGAAGGAAAAGAAAAGAAAAAAATAAATATTTTTCCGATATTTTTCCAAATCAAACAGCTGACTGTGATTAGGAAAAAATATGACTATTGTTAGCCATTATTATTATTTTGTTTTTGTTATAATAAGCAATGCTCTAAATATTATTTTATTTTTACAAGTAGTTATTTGTAGTTTTAATACTTCATTTCGTAAAGTTGTAATCATGTGCCCAAGTAACTATTTCCGGTTGGCGCCCACTAGCTGTCAAACTAGCCGACGCCGACGTGGATAAACTCACTTGGGAACATGACAGTCGAGCTTGAACACTCGTAAAGTGTAGACGTATTTGGTGTATTTTAGAAAGTGTAATATTAGTATTAAACGAATTATAAAATTATTCAGACTTTGCTTTATTTGCAACATAGTGAATTACAGTTCAGAAGTGAGATAGCACTGAGAATACTTTGTTATCTCAGTGTTACCGAACGCCCAGAAAATTGCAATAATAAGGTACCTACTGGGGTTTATTTAATTTTATTTATTTGGCGTTTACATTAATATTAATAGTGAATTAAAAGAATTCCTTATTCCTAATTTTTTTTTTCCACTGTGCCTGTAATGTAATTGTGCAATTATGTTGACCGAAAGAAATTAATAATGACTAAAAAGTTACCAAGTTATTGTGATGATAGTAAATGGATTAATTGTAATTAATGCAGTAATAAACACATGAAAAAGATTTTTTTTTGCTAGTAATAATAAAATAACAATATTTTGAAGCAGACAAATTATAATTTTATGCCACAGTTGTTTAGATAACAGTTTACTCGTGTATCTTATTATAATTCCAGCTAAATAAATGGATGATCACATAATCCAATAAGGCAGGCGCTTGGAAACTCTGATTCCGAGTTGCCTTTCAGTACTGAATCCCGAGAGCCTAAACCAACAAAAAGACGCAGCCGCAGCATCATGCGGCATAATACTAGCAGTGTCCGAGGCAGCCACTGCAGCTCGTTTCAAAGCCGTGGTGGCGTCCGACGCAGCTACTGCAGCTCGACTCGCAGCCGTAGTGGTGTGAGGAGCAGCCGTAGCGGTGTGCGGCGCGACCGGAGCGGTGCGCGGCGCATCCGTAGCGGTGCGCGGTGCGACCGGAGCGGAGCGCAGCGCGACTGGAGCGATGAGCGGCGCGACCGGAGAGGTACGGGGCGCGACCGGAGCGGTACGCGGCGCGACCGGAGCGGTACGCGGCGCGACCGGAGCGGTACGCGGCGCGACCGGTGTGGTACGCGGCGCGACCGGAGTGGTACGCGGCGCTACCGGAGTGGTACGCGGCGCTACCGGAGCGGGGCGCAGCGTAGCCGGAGCCGTGCGCGCCGAGAACGGAGTGGTGCACGCCGCGACCGGAGCGGTGCGAAGCGCAACAGGAGCAATACGAGGCGCAGTCGCAGCGTAGCGAGACACACCTGTAGCAGTGCGAGGCGCGACCGCAGTAGTGCTGCGCGCAGTACCAGGCACAGCTGCGGAGCTGGGAGCGACCACAACAATACGTGGCTTTCCCAAGGTGACAGTAAAGTTGCCGAACAGGTCAGTGATAAATTATTATTGGCTCAAATGTTAAAAGTCGTCGTGCAAACCATGAAAAGTGATGGAAACAATGAACGTTTTCGCGTATTTAATGTTATTCCCGAATTCGATCCATCAAAACGAAATCAAACTATAGAAATGTGGATAACCAAAGTAAATGAATGTGCACAAATTTATAACTGGTCAGAAAGGCAAATAGTTCATTATGCACTGCCGAAACTTGTAGGTTTTGCTCAAAAATGGTACCAAGGGCTTTCCAGTGTCATGTTTTCTTGGTCTGAATGGCAAAAGAAGCTACGTTCAACTTTTCCAAGCGACGAGAATTACGCTCAGTTATTGTCAGATTTGCTTGCTTGTAGAGCGCGTTTTGGCGATTCACTAGAAGAATATTTTTACGACAAGACGGTGTTATTAAATAGATGCAATATTTTCGGAAAGAATGCCATTGATTGCATACTGTTTGGTATTGAAGATCGTTCTATAAGAACCAGTGCGGAAGCAGCACAGTACTCTGATCTTGATAAACTATTAGTGTTTTTAAAAGGAGTTAAAATAAATAAAAGAATTGACAAAACAGTGTCTCAGGCAGGCAATAACGATAATAAACGTAATAAAAGTAATAGGAGTAAAACGAACACAACCGAATCTACAGCTAAATGCTATAACTGTGGTGAAGAAGGTCACCCGTATTATAAGTGTAAGCAAACAATCAAACGGTGTACTAATTGTAACAAAGTAGGACATTTAGTTAACGACTGTCCCAATAAAAAGGATGCGGCCCCTAAAACGGTTTTACGTATTTCCACAAAATGTAATAATGATTTCAAATATTTTAAAGAAGCCATTGTTAATGGTGTGACACTTGATTGTTTTATTGATTTTGGAAGTCAATGCTCCCTGTTGAGAGAATGGGATGCGCGTAACTTAACTACTATGTGGTCAATGAGTGACTTGCCAGTTTTGAGAGGTTTTGGAGATTCAATTGTTAGTTGTTTGGGAAAATGCAATATAAACATTGAAATAGACTCCGTGAAGGCAATAGTACCAACACTTATAGTCTCTGATCACTTATTACAAGTCCCTTTATTATTGGGACAAACTTTTACTGAACAGGATAACATCATCGTCATTAAAACTAATGAAATGCTTCAAGTTAAAGATAAAAGTGAGTCAAAGGTTAAAAGAATTACATTACATGTTTTAGATGATATTAAAATACAAGGATATACCTGTGTCGATATTTACTCTGAAACTAAATATAATGGTGATGTGCTTATAGAACCCAGTTTAAGTCGCGAACGCAACAGGGAGTACGAAGTCATACAAAGTTTGATAAAACTGACGGATGGTCAAGGTCGAGTTGTAGTAGAAGGTTTGAACTCGCTAGGGTTTGCTCTAAAACGAGGTACACTATTAGTTCGTGCAGTTCCATTTACAGAAATGCAGTCATATCACGTTAATAGGATTGTAGGTAACCACGAAGATTTACCCAATCCTAACAATCACTTACGTTTATTAATGAAGTGTCTATAACACTTCATTAATAAACGTAAGTGATGAATTAGAAAAAAAAGATCGCGAGTCGTTATTTAATTTATTAAACGATTATAGGGATTGCTTCGCGTTTTCAACTAAAGAATTAGGATGTGTCAAAGGGATAGAGATGAATATTAATTTAAGTGACAATAGTCCTATTGTATACAGACCTTATAGATTGGCTCATTCGGAGCGACAAGTTGTTAGGGGAATGGTTAAAGAATTAGAGGATTCAGGAATTATACGACCATCCACGTCAGACTATGCATCCCCGATTTTATTAGTAAAAAATAAAACTGGGGATTATAGACTTTTTGTAGATTTTAGGTCCTTGAATAAGAAAACTATTAAAGAACATTATCCGTTGCCCAGAATCGACGATCAATTAGACCATTTATCAGGCTTTAAGTTTTATACGACTTTAGACCTCGCGTCCGGTTATTACCAAATATGTCAGAAACTTCCAAACATTTAACAGCTTTTGTTACACCTGATGGCCATTTTGAGTTCAACAGGATGCCTTTCGGCTTGGCTAATGCTCCATCAAATTTCCAACGAGCAATCAATAATATTCTTGGTAATGCGCGTTTCAAAGACGCATTTGCTTACCTGGATGATGTTATAATCCCGTCAAAAACTATTGAAGAGGGTTTTGAGAAATTAACGAATACACTTAACTTGTTCAGAGCTTCAGGAATAACCTTAAAACTAACAAAATGTAACTTCTTTATGCGATCAATTAATTACTTGGGGTTTGAAGTAAACGAAAAGGGAATAAGGCCTGGGCAACACAAAATTGAGGCTGTAGAAAATTTACCTCGCCCGACTGATCAACATGAAGTCAGTCAATTTATTGGCTTATCAAGTTTCTTTTGGCGCTTTGTAAGGGGGTTTTCCACAATCGCGAGGCCGTTAACTCAACTATTAAAGAAAAATGCCACTTGGCATCGGGGAAGCTCTCAGGATGAGGCTTTTCAAATGTTAAAAACAGAACTCACAAAACGCCCAGTTCTTGCCTTTTATAATCCAACTTATGAAACGCAAGTTCATACGGATGCCTCCAAGTTAGGAATCGCCGGGATATTAATGCAAAGGTCTAAAAAGGATTCCCCATTTAACGCTGTTGCTTATTACAGTAGACAGACTTCCCCCGAAGAGGCTCGCTTCACCTCTTATGATTTAGAGACTTTGGCTGTTGTAATGTCGGTTCAACAATTTCGGGTATATTTGTTTGGACTCTTTACGATAGTTACCGACTGCAACTCGGTTCGAGCTACATTTGAAAAAAAAGACATGTTGCCACGGGTTGCACGATGGTGGAATGCTTTACAAGAATTCGATTTTAATATTAGTTACAAACCAGGCTCAAATATGTGTCACGTCGACGCCCTTAGTCGTAATCCTGTTCAGCAGAACGAGTATACAGAAGTCAGAGTAATTGATACAAATTGGATAGCTACTGCCCAACAAAATGATTCTGAATTACAAAGAATAATAACTATACTTAACGATAAAGAAACTGATAATATAATTGAAGTTAAAAACAACTTTGTAGTTAAACGCGGGATGCTGTACAGGAAAACGCCTGAGGGTGACCGATGGGTTGTACCTAAAGGAATAAGGTGGCATATACTCAGAACTAATCACGATATGTTGGGACATTTTGGTTTTGAGAAAACTTATGATAAAATAAAAAGTCAATATTGGTTTGCCAAAATGAGAAGATTTATTCGAAAATATGTCGATTCTTGTCTTGAATGTGCTCATACGAAAATCCCCGCTGGCAAAAAGTTTGGGGAATTGCACCCAATACCAAAACTAGATCGCCCGTTCCACACACTTCACGTCGATCATTTGGGTCCATTTGTACGTAGTAAGAAAAAGAATTCTTATCTTTTGTTAATAATCGATGCCTTTACTAAATACATAATTCTCGATCCAGTTAAAAGCACAAAAAGTTTACATAGTATGAAATCATTACAAAATTACTGTCATACTTTTGGTGTGCCGCAAAGGATAGTATCGGACAGAGGAACCTCTTTTACTTCCAGAAAGTTCAAAGAATTTCTTAATTCATTAGGTGTTAAACATGTGTTAAACGCGGTAGCCTTTGGCCTAAAATTAATCGGGACGAATGATTCTTCTCTTGCCCTTAGCACTAATAATGAGGAAGATCATAATGAGAATATAATAGAAACCATTCGAAATCAAGTATCCGAACATATAAAAACCAGGAAAAACAGAAAGAATCTTTCGATAAACATAGAAAGAAAGTTGTATATGCCGTAGGTGATCTCGTCAGAGTAGAAAACTTCGTGGTCCATATCGCATAGTAACGATATTGGATAATGATAGATATGTTATTGAAGATACTCCGTTGTCTCGAAAAGGTAACCGACCTTTTACTGGCATTTTTTCCGTAGATAAGATTCATCCATGGCTGGTATTTAATAGAACTAATAATGATTCTAATAATGACCAAAAGACTAATAATTAAATGAAGATCTCTGCAGTTAATTATTATTACACTATTTGATTGTTGCAAATTAATTATTATGTGTATTTATGGATTAATTAGATGAAATAAACTAATTCATTTTTATGATGAAAAGCAGATTTCACTAAACCAATATTGCGTTGTTTGGGAAGTTGATTATAGCGAGATAATGCAATTCTGAATGATGTATTTCATGTAGTCGTCAAACCACTGAAAATATGTAGAGGTTTCAGTGGAATGACTTAACAATACTGAAGACATGAAGGGGCTTCAGTATTGATTGTACCTATTGTAGATCTAATTTAATGTTCAGAGGCGAAAACATGAAGGGGTTTCGTCCTCCGACCATTACTTACATAGGTGAGATATTTGTTGTACATATGTAGAGGCTACAACGAATATTATGTTCATTTAGAATCGGACATTGTACTAATTTAATTTGCTTATCAAGTTTAGTAAAGTGTCTTAATAAAGATCTTGATAATTCATTTAGTGTAATCGTCAAACCACTGAAAATATGTAGAGGTTTCAGTGGAATGACTTGACAATGCTGAAGACATGAAGGGGCTCCAGTGTGATGTAGTAGTTGTAAGGTATATAATAAGGTATCATTATTCCAATATAGTCAGTGTATTCTCGAAGCTCGTTCGTTTTATTTGTCTCCTAAACACCCGACCTTACATGGCGACCCTGCCTGTAACAGTAGTCGGCACGGACCCGCGCGCGTGTGTTCCATAAAAGGACAAAATATTATAAACAATCGGTGCAGTGTTAATGTGGACTTTAAAATGAAGCAAAAATACACTAGCATACCTGAGCACAGGGCGTGTTCTACTATTGCGTATTCGTGCATATTTTTTTGTGAAAAATGGGAACCACAAACAGCAAGGAAGAAGTTGTGATTGCGCAGACCGCCGGAGTCGGTAGTAATACGGCTCGTACGCAGCAGCTGCAGGAGACCTCGAACACTATTCTCGTGGTAATATGCACCATATTGGCGATTGGACTGATAATCATATTATATAAGCTGTATAAACGTTGTCACAAGAAACAAATACAGCGCAGCTTAAATGAAGTGACATTGAAGCGATACTCCAGTATTTTGCGCAGGCAGCAGGCATACATGGGTGCTGTACCACAGGCTAGCAAGACGGAAGTTCTCGACATATAGCTACGACGGTGAAATAACCCATGCCATCTTCAGGGCTCGTAATTCAACGTTGTGGGAGTGCTGGTGTAGTGTTGGTGTGAAAAAGTAGGCAGTGATGTGATCGTTCCTTATATCTATATCAGTGGCTAAAGTGCTAGTAAGTGAATCGAGGTAATAATGAGGTAAATTTTGCGACCTTCTTTGTGAATTTTAGGAACTACCTGTCTCTTGATGATGGTATTTAATTTATGTTTTTATGTTTACATTTATTGCTTATTTTAAGATTACCTATCTGCTAAGTATCTACTAATAGTATTTGTTAAATTATTATGTGCATTTCTTGAAATATCGATAACATGAAATATGTAGCTTAAAACAAGCGCCAGTGACTAATACAAATGCTAACGTGTTATGGCTGAGGATTTAGGTATAATATTAAACGAGTTAAAAGTTATAAGAAGCTACTTGATAAAAATTGGTCCTAGCCGCCGACAAGGACAGATTTTAGAGATAAAAAGAAAAGAGGCAAATACTGTTTTAGTCAAGTACAATAAGTTTTTAGAAATCTATAAAGAAAACTTAAAAAGTTATACGGGTTCAGAAATAACATTAATTAAAAAGATTTGCGAAGAGTTCGGTAGGTTATTTTTAGAAATAATTTCTTTGTGTAGTTTAACAGGAGAGACAGATATCTCATTACAAACCATGGCGACGGATTCGTTCGATTTAAAAACAGCGCTACATCTTATGCCTGTCATGGATGATAGCATTAATAACACTAAGCAACTGATCGAAAATATCGAATATTACGACACTATGTTAGACACACCGGCATGTAAAAACAAACTAATTCAGTTTATAATTAAAAGTAGGTTATCACAGCGTGCAAAGTTATTATTGTCACCAAAATATGATAAAGTCGATGAGCTTACAAAGGATATGCGTAAATTACTACTACCACAAAAGAGTTACATCGCTATTCAGACAAAATTACAGTTTTGTAAACAAGAGAATAAAACAATTATAGATTACGGCAAAGAGATGTCAGAACTCTTTGTAGATTTGACGATATCGCAAGCTGACAGCGATTCAGCCAAGTATGCTTTATTGAAACCCATGAATGAGAAGTTAGCAATCAAGCGATTTGCGGATGGTTTGCGGGATCGTCGATTAAGCACCATAATTGCGGCGCGTAATTTTACTTCTTTAACAGAAGCAATCCAGGCAGCGCAAGACGAGGAGAAACCCGGTCCCAGTGGCTCATCAGAACTAATAGGTACGTATAGACAATCGTATTACCAGGGTCGGAGAGCCCAACGAGGTTACCGACGCCAACGAAATTTCGGCGTAAGGGGTGGTGCACAAAATGCACACCAACATCGGGGTCATCGGTCACAGGTACCACACGGTTATAGTAACAACAATTATTATCGTGGTAATTATAACAATCGTTATCGCAAAACTTATAGACCACCGCGTGGTAACCGCGGCCGGGGTGTCGGGTTGAAAAAGGATATAAATGTCATAACAGAGAATAACCAGGCAGCAATAGGCACGTCAAATAATGAGTCATTAAACCATTTTTTTCGTGACTGATGTCATCTTCACGTGTAACATTTTAAATAAGGTGTTGTTTAAAATTGGTAACTGTAACCATAACATGCTAATTGACACGGGTGCTTCTATATCGGGAATAAAGTTGAAATGTTTAGAGCGTTTACAGATTCCTTACCATAAAGAGAGAGTCAGCGTAAAAGGTATTGGTGGATATTTGTTCTCTGAGGGTTATGTGTATTTAACTCTTAATTATAACGAGTATAGTTTTTCACATAAATTTACAGTATTTAAAGATTTACCGTGTATTACTGATGGCATTTTGGGTCAAGACTTTTTAACACGTTATAGAGCTATTTTAAATTTTGAAGTCAATACATTACAATTAATGACAAATGAGTCTAAGTTAGTAACATTATCGATCGAAAATAATCAGACAAAGCGTCACGGCTACTATCTGACCATACCAGCACGTAGCGAATCCACGCATTACATTAATACGACATTAAAAGAAGAGTGTGTGGTGTCAAATCAACAATTATGTGATGGTGTTTATTTAGCGAGTAGTATAAATAAACCCATTAACGGAAAAATACCTATTAGAATTTTAAATACTCGAGACACTGATGTAAATATAAATTATTTTCAAGTAAGCACTAGTAAGTTAAATGAATACTATATTTGTCAATTTAATAGGAGTACGGTAGATTCGGAAAGAGTGAAAACTTTACTTTCCTCATTAAACTTAAAGGGCTTGAATATAGAGGAACAGAAATCGATAGAATGTATTTGTGCAAAATTTCCAGATATTTTCCATCTCCCAGGGGATAAATTATCCACTACCCCAATTTATGAACAGACAATTGACATGAAACCACATACTGTTCCAATTTATACCAAACCATATCGAGTACCATATGCTCAAAAACCGGAAATAGAGAAACAAGTCAAAAATATGTTAAATGACGGCATAATTGAGCCATCCCGAAGTGCATGGTCTAGTCCATTATTGTTAGTCCCCAAAAAATGTGATGCGGCTGGTAATAAAAAGTGGCGTGTCGTAATTGACTACCGCAAGTTAAACGATAACATACAAGACGATAAATTTCCATTGCCCAACATCACCGAAATACTAGATTCTTTGGCAGGAGCAATGTACTTTACTCATTTAGATTTGGCTCAAGGATTTTTTCAAATTACATTAAAAGAAAGCTGCAGACCTTATACGGCATTTACTACAGGTAACAATCAGTATCAGATGACTCGCATGCCGATGGGACTCAAGTCTAGTCCCAGTAGTTTTAGTAGAATGATGACCATTGCAATGTCTGGACTCAATTATGATAAATGTCTTATCTACCAGGACGATTTGGTAGTAATGGGTCGAAATTTGAGTATTCATAATCAAAATCTAATGGATGTTTTTTCTAGATTACGAAAAGTAAATTTGAAATTGAATCCCACTAAATGTACATTTTTGCAAAAAGAGATTCTTTATTTAGGTCATACAGTCTCCGGAAAGGGTATTTTACCAGACCCAGAAAAAGTTAAAGTAGTAGAAAGTTATCCAAGGCCACAAAATGTTGATGAATTAAAGCGTTTTGTAGCATTTGCAAACTATTACAGAAAGTTTATTAGAAACTTCGCCGAGTTAGCATTTCCTTTAAACAAATTATGTTGCAAAAACATTAAGTATAATTGGACTAAAGAATGTGAGCACTCTTTTCAAATGCTAAAATCAGCTCTGATAAACCCACCGGTCCTCCAGTATCCAAATTTTTCAGAAAACAATGAGTTTGTGTTACAAACCGATGCATCAGGTATTGCAATCGGTTCGGTGTTATGTAACGGAGATGGACGGCCAGTGGCTTACGCAAGTCGAGGTTTAAATAAGGCCGAAATTAATTACCCTACTATTGAAAAAGAACTCTTAGCAATAGTATGGAGTGTTAAATATTTTCGACCTTATTTATACGGAAGACGGTTTAAGATACAGACCGACCATCGACCCCTAGTTTATTTATTTTCTATGAGAGATCCATCTAGTAGATTATTGAAATTTAGACTGCAGTTAGAAGAATTTAACTTTACAATTGAATACTTAAAAGGACAATCAAACTCAGTGGCAGACGCACTGTCGCGAATAATAATTACGTCGGAAGACTTAAAATCAATGAATGAACAGATAGTTAGTGTAATGACTAGAGCACAATTGCGTCAATTAAATATGAAAAATGATAAGAGCAATAATAACCAGTCGGTGGATAATATGGACACACACTCGAGGCCTGATCAACCAAGAGTGGTGGAAATAATTAAAAAACCGAAGGATATTGTTGAACTTTCCTTAATAAACTCTAGGCAATTAAATTATTTACAAAAAAAAGGAATAATAGTGGAGAGATACAAATATTTTATGTATGTGCCCAGTAAAGCTATAATTTATTTGCAAACAATATCTCGATCTCCAATTACGCGAGTCGAATTGGTGAGAGACTTGTTATGTTTATGTAAAAAGTTATCGATAAATGAAATATGCATAATAAGGAACGACAACAACAAAGATTTCATAAGTGGGCTTATAAATGAAATAAAAGGTTATGAAAAGTGGTCCGGACCACGAATTTGTGTAGTCAGTAATGTCCAGAGAATAAATAATTTAGATAACAGGCGTGTGATATTAAATGACTTCCACCTATTGCCCACAAGTGGCCACGCGGGCATTAGGCGGATGGTAAATAACATTAAAAAATACTACTTTTGGCCAAGTTTGGAAAAAGATGTCACTGATTATGTCTCTAAATGTGAGCAATGTAAGAAACATAAATATTCTAAGCATACCAAGCAACCAATGCAGGTCACAACGACTGCAAATTCAGCACTAGAAAAAGTCTTTTTAGACATAGTGGGGCCGCTGCCAACAGACATACATAACTACAAATACATTTTGACCCTACAGTGCGAGTTATCGAAATTTACGGAGGCGTACCCTCTATACAACAAAGATACGGTAAGTGTAGCTCGTGCGTTTGTTGATAATTTTATTTTAAGATATGGCATACCTAGAGAAATAGCGACCGATCGTGGGTCCGAGTTTATATCAAGTATTATGAGAGAGATATGTCAAATCTTAAAAATCAACCAAATTTCTTCTACAGCTTACCATCACGAAAGTATTGGGGCGCTGGAAAACAACCATAAGGCGATGGGTGCGTATCTTAGGATTAATTGTGAGAATCAAACAAGTGCGTGGAGTACTTGGTTGCCGTATTGGTGTTTTTCATACAATAATGCAGTACATACGGAGACCAAGTACACACCACATGAGTTAGTGTTTGGCAAACGCTGCATGTTACCGGCAAATTTACAAGGACATACGGTAGATCCATTGTATGCTCATGACAATTACGCACTTGAGCTAAAATATAGGCTACAAGTAGCGCAAAAAGATGCACATAGTAATTTAATCAAGAGTAAGGTTAAGAGAAAGCATAACTATGATACTAATATAAACCCAGTGTATTATAAAAAGGGTGATTTGTTATTATTAAAAAATATATCAGACAGTAAAATGGATCCTATATATTTGGGTCCTTATGTAGTTATTGATGACATGGATACTAATGTTAAAATTTTGAAAAATGGAAAAGAATATGTAGTTCATAAAAATAGAACTAAACTTTATAATAACGACTAAAGTAACTAATGTGTATTTACTAAATAGGCTTTTCCAGTGTCATGTTTATTAATTTAGGATATTTCATTCTTACTATGTAGTTTTAAGCCATAATTAGGTTAAATTAATATTATTATTAACAATATACCCTGCGCAGGTATACCACATTAAAACTTAAAAATAATAATTGTGTAATCTTATTATTTTTTTTAATAAAGGGGAAGGTGTGATGTAGTAGTTGTAAGGTATATAATAAGGTATCATTATTCCAATATAGTCAGTGTATTCTCGAAGCTCGTTCGTTTTATTTGTCTCCTAAACACCCGACCTTACACCAGTATTGATTGTATTAAAAACATGTAAAGGCTATAATCAAATTTAATATTTTGAGGCGAAAACATGAAGGGGTTTCGTCCTCGGTCCATTATGTACGAGTATGTGAAATATTTGTTGTAGATATGTAGAGGCTACACAACGAATATTAAGTTCATTTAAATTGTACTAATATATTATTTTTATTAAAAAAGTAGTATATGTAGTATATCAGTTATCTGGTTTCCATAGTACAAGCTCTGCTTAGTTTGGGATCAGATGGCCGTGTGTGAAATGTCCCAGGATATTATTATTATATTATTATTATTATTAGTATTCACGTGTTATTAATGTGTTCAGATTATTTATTGATTAAATATTTTATTAGGTGTAATCAATCTTATAATTATGTATAATTTAATTAGTTTCACGAGACGTGAATTTTTCAGGAAAGGCCGACTGTTAGCCATTATTATTATTTTGTTTTTGTAAAATAAGCAATAAATAATAGTAAGAGTGGGGGGCCGGTAGTCTCGATATGGTGGACAACGTCATGTCTTGGTGGTTGCTTCAGCGACATGGGACGTAGGACATGAGGATACTGCTTCAAAATGTCGTAGTATACTTGATTGCTGCTTATGATGTGAACTGATTCGGTGTTTGTTGAAGCTTCTAATGCGTCGACAGATAGTTCGGTAACCTTGTCCACTAACTTTCTCTTGTCCAGGTCTACCAGCAGTTTAAAGTGACGAAGAAAATCCGCTCCCAATATAGAGGTTTTGACGTCCGCAACCACGAATGACCAAACAAAGTCTCGTCGTAATCCTAAATTTAGCCTGACAGTTTTCTGTCCGTAAGTCTTGATCGGCGTATGGTTTGCCGCGTACAAATTGTAGGCACTTGCAACTTTCTTATTTTTGTGATTGGCGGTCAAAACGGAGATGTCTGCGCCTGTGTCCACGAGGAAACGTTCGTGAGTGTTGCGGTCGTGTACACAAAGGCGATTACTGATGCATGGGACACCGACGTCCGCCACGGTCGGTGTCGGCTCTAGTTTTCCGACGTCTTCTTCCTTCTACAACATGGCGATTCACAGCGCTTTGCCTTGTCTCGGAAACGGTAATGGTAGTGGCATTCCCAGTTGGCGTCTACAGGTTTTGGTCCAGCTCCATGTTGCGTTGACTGCGAGCGTGAACGGGATCGAAAACGAGGATTAAACGAGCGGCGACGGTGTCTATGTTGTGGCCGTCCTCGACGTAGCTCAGCGACCTCTAGCGTGAGCTTCTCCAACTGCTTTACCAGAGTTTCTAGTGGCGTCGTGGATGCAATAGACGACGAGGATGGTGCTGGTGCTGTGACTGCGGCGACGCTGGGACTCTCTGCATACTCCACCATTTTGTCTGCCATCGCAGCTAAGGTGTCTAACGATGATTCCTTGTTTACGGACAATACGACTCGAACTTGTGCGGGTAGGTGATTTAGCCATTCTATTCTGAGACCTTCTTCTGTAATCATGCCGCTTGCGAGTTCTCGCATCTTCCTTAACAGCTGGGTGGGCTTCTGATCTCCCAGCTCTAGTCCGCTGATAAGTTTTTGAAAATTCCTAACATCCGATTTGTCGTAAGCTTCGAGTAGGTGCTGTTTTACTTTTTCGTATTTCCCAGTTGCAGGTGGATTGTAAAGTATGTCGGTCAAATGCTGTAAGTCGACCGCTTGCAGCTGCTGCAGTAGATACCGGAACTTCTGGTCGTCTGTGGTCTTCAATGGGTCAATCACGGCTTCGAATTGGATGAACCAGGCACGGGGTATTTCTCTCCAAAAAGGTAAGAGGCGCGACTGCACGGATACTGCACTCACGTCGTAATTCATCTCGGTCTGGACCTTCGGTTGCTGCTCTTCAGACATGATATCTTGCTCGAAAGAAAAAAATCTTCTTAAATGTTCCGCTTAAAAACTCGGGGAATGTTCCGTTTAAAAACTCGGGAAATGCTCCGTTTAAAAACTCGGGGAATGTTCCGTTTAAAAACTCGGGGAATGTTCCGTTTAAAAACTCGGGGTCTCCAATTGTAGCATCTGTGTACGTTAGGTATTGCAGCTACACGGGCTACGAGGTACTTATAAATAAAAGACGTGTCCTACATAGTGAACGGCTTAAGATGAACTATCTTTTTATTGAGTACCATACATCTACTTATATATCGTTCTCCGCGCATGCGCGAGGGCGTGCGCGGCGCTTCGAGAAAACGCGGAGTAGCTGGTCTTCTATCTAGAACATTCAGCGGCGCGCGGCGTTCGCGCGGCGTCCTTCGAGAAGCTGTGGCGACACGGCGCGCTCGGTGGCGTCGTTCTAGAACATCCTCGCTGGCCGCTCCGAACAAGCTCCGCGGCGCGCGGCGCGCGCGCACTCAGCGTGCGGCGGTAGGTATTGTTGAATTGATATTTCTACATGTAGAGAATGCTATCGACACATAGTGAAAAGTAGCGGGTCGCAGTGTGACGTCATAGGCAAATTATATCCAGCCTTAAAATTGTTATAAATATGACCTATCTTATAAATGCTGCATTACTCTAGCATTTAAAGTCTCGTAGTTATTAGCGGTTGAATTCTTACATGTTTTCGTCAGGTCAGAAATATGTATTGAACTTACCACCAGTATAGTTCGCGTCAAAGGAACCACTGCAGTTGGTAAGACGTCGCTTTTTTATAGTAGCTACTTTTTTGGGTAGAATTACTGATGGGTAATGGAAAAAATTCGGAAGGAAAAGAAAAGAAAAAAATAAATATTTTTCCGATATTTTTCCAAATCAAACAGCTGACTGTGATTAGGAAAAAATATGACTATTGTTAGCCATTATTATTATTTTGTTTTTGTTATAATAAGCAATGCTCTAAATATTATTTTATTTTTACAAGTAGTTATTTGTAGTTTTAATACTTCATTTCGTAAAGTTGTAATCATGTGCCCAAGTGACTATTTCCGGTTGGCGCCCACTAGCTGTCAAACTAGCCGACGTGGATAAACACACTTGGGAACATGACAGTCGAGCTTGAACACTCGTAAAGTGTAGACGTATTTGGTGTATTTTAGAAAGAGTAATATTAGTATTAAACGAATTATAAAATTATTCAGACTGCTTTATTTGCAACATAGTGAATTAAGATAACACTGAAAAAAATATCAATATTTATTGTTTAACAATTTAAAATTCTAGCGTAAGCTTGCCATAATCAATATTGTCTTATTGGAAACTAGTGCTTTGCCCGAAATTAATGTTTACGATCTTTATCATTTATTTAGATAAGTATTCGGGTCAATTTTTAAGTTTATAAATAAAAAAAAAAGAATAAGGTTTTAAATTATTCTCTCAGATTGTAAAACAGAAGCAGCGGCCGAGGCTGGTCGCCGAAGGTGACCAGTAATATTATGTAATATTATCCAGCGGCTTCGCCCGCGTGGATGTCGGAAATTATCCTACGGGTACCGTACATTTTTTCGGGATAAAAAGTAGTCTATGTACTATTCCAGACTATCCAGATTCTATCTCTGTGCCAAATTTCATCTAGGTAGATCTGTTTAGCCTTCTGACAAAGTTTCGCATTTATAATATTAGTAAAATTTCACTTTTTGTAAGGAAAATAATAAAATTATTACCTACATGTAGAGTTTTAGTGGGTTGCGGATTTTTAAGGGGGCAAAATTTTCATTATTTTTGGGATAGGACACACCGTTTCCGAGATATTTAAGCTTTTGAAGAGAAAAGAAGATACTGTTTTTGCATCTCAAGTCAGGGTGTTGGTAGTGTCAAGGCACTCGAATTCCGGGGGACAGTCCCAAGGTAATTTGACCTTGACCTCAAGGTACCTTGTACAGAGGACATTGACCTTCACTTTGGGATCATTGACTTTGACCTCAAGGTCACCGACCCTAAGGAGTGTACCGTGGACATTGACTTGTTACTGATCCTGAGGTCAAGGTCGGTGACCTAAGGAGAGCACCGTATACATTGACCTTGACATCGTCACTAGACCTTAATCCTTGTGCCCCGTTTCGTATGCTCTAACCAAAACACGCGATAAATAAAACACTATCATCGAAATAAATATTTTTGTAAATTGATATTCTTAACGGGTCAAAGTTTCAATATAAACTAGAAACACCGAATGATTTTTGTCGAGGTTTATTATTTAATATCCAAATAAAAAATAATCTATGAAAAGATCTCATCTTCTTTCTTTTGTTTTTGGGAAAATGACTTTTGTCTGTCATCTTCGACCCACAGAGTACTTTTTATATATTAGACCTAGACTAGAGTCAAGAGCACACCCATCTAAAAAAAAGCATATTTTACAATGTTTAAGACGGCATTATTCTCCAAAATATTGAAATTATCTGTAAGAGCCAGTGACGTAGGTACTCAAGATTGTATTCGCTTTCGAATTTATATTTGCTTTGTTGGCCGTACTCTCGGTGTCCCGCGCAGTCTTCTGTTATTATACTGTTCTCCCTTTTCATAACGACAGAGCTTGTTTTTATTAAAAAAGCATTCGGTACCAATCTATTGTATAACTTAAACATTTTTTATACCCATTTTCGAGTTCATTGAGGCAAGCATGAACATCATCATCATCCACCCATTAAAATTTTTATTACCCTTTCCATTCCGTTAGGAGTTGATTTTTGAAGAACCCGGAAACCACCCTGATACCATCTACATCCTCTGAATAGGGTTGTTTAGAAAAACTAAAAGTCTTCTTTATTATTTACTGAGGCAAATATTGCCAAAATTTCAAGTTATTTAACCAAAGGAATAAGATTTTTCATATAAACTGTATCCCCGATTTTCACCCCCACAGAATGGAATTTTGAAATATCGTTCCGGATGTTTCCATAACTTGACTCAAAAATTATTTATACCATTTTACGAGTTTATCAAGCCACGCATTATAATCCTCCCCTTAAAAATATAATAACCCCTTTTCACCGCGTCAGGAGTAGATTTTCCAAAAACCCAAAACTTATTATTGTTTCTTTTCTGTCAAAAGTATTAATACTGAGTTTAAGAGTTAATCTGACTGCGCTTTAGAAAATTTTATTTTTTTATTGACACCGCTGAACTCCACTGTTTATTTTTTGTTGTGCATTTTTGAAAACGAATAATACGAAACTTTATTGCTTACTTAGGCAAATATTTGTGCTAAACAAGATTATTAACCAAATGAATAAGATTTTTCATATGAAATGTAA
Source organism: Dicycla oo (assembly GCA_948252095.1). Lineage (NCBI taxonomy): Eukaryota > Metazoa > Arthropoda > Insecta > Lepidoptera > Noctuidae > Dicycla > Dicycla oo. Next base: position 16,675,686 of record OX411718.1, read on the forward strand.
CCCCGCGTTTCACCCCATCAGGGGTGGAATTAATTTCAAGATTATATGAATAATATTTTTCATATAAAATGTATCCCCGCATTTGACCCCCTCAGGGGTGGAATTAATTTAAAGATTATTAACCAAATGAATAAGATTTATCACATAAAATGTATCCCCGCGTTTTACCCCTTCAGGGGTGGAATTTATTTCAATATTATTAACCAAATGAATAAGATTTTTTATATAAAATGTATTCCCGCGTTTCACCCCTGATGGGGTGAAACGCGAAAGTTAACTCAAATAATAATATTTTCGAGTTAATCAGGCCACGCAGTATTGCTCCCCTGCAAAATTGACTACCCCTTTTCACCCCGATAGCGGTAGATTTTCGAAAAACTCTGATACAAGTATTCTTTACTTTTGGTCTTACGTATAAATACTGAAATTCGAGTTAATCGGACGTTAAAATTCTTCAATACAAACTTTGACACCCCGCAATTCCCCTTTAGGGGGTAGTTTAGAAAAACAAAAAATGACAAAGTTCATAATTTACTTAGATATGTACTCGTATCAAGTTTCAAGTTTGTTAACTCAAAGAATTAGATTTTTCATACAAACAAAATCCCCCCTTTTCAACCCCATAAAGCACGAATTTCCAAAAACCCCTTCTTAGTGCTCCTCTACATTATAAAAAGAAGCCGTGTGAAAGTTTCACGTTCCTAGACCCAGTAGTTTCGGCTGTGCGTTGATATGTCAGTCATTCAGTCAGTCAGTAAATATGTTCAGTATAAATAAAACCCTTTAATTCATGTGTTATTTTACTTCCTGCAGTCAACTTAACTTTTTCAATTTTATAATTTGTTCACCTTAAATTGAAAGCCAGATAGTTTTAGACAAATATGTATGTAAACACATAAAAAAAAAACACAATGTATTACGTATTGCTGTTGTATGCTCACTTTTAAATTCCAATCTATTTCTATACGTGAAGACTTGTAATTGGCTTCCTGTTGACTATTGTTTCCTTTTTATTAAGTTTGTTTTAGCTGTAAGTTTTCCATGTTTAAATAAATAAATAAATAAAACATTTTACAGTAAACAATATTTTTCCATTATTTTTCCAATTTTTTATTTTTCTGAAAAATAAACGGAAAAATTTCGAAGCTTTGAAACATTTCCGAAAATTACCCATCACAAGGTAGAATAGACCCTTTTTAGTACACAACATTAGTTTTAGTACTTATAATGTGAAACCAGAAACACGTGTCTAGTATTTTTATGTAAAGAATCTATGTGCAACCTTTTAAAACTGTCTCAAGAAAAATGACAAACTTATTTATAAGCATGTTATGTTACCAGGTTGTCCGTCCAAAAACATGGTCAGCACGCGCCCCGAGCCGCCCGCGCGCGTCTGTACCTCCAGCGTCGCACTACGCTCGCTTACAATCGTATTGTAATTAACTGGTGATAACGTTTTCCACACTTGGAGGCTTTGGACTGTCGTAATGTTCAAGTGTAGATAGATATTATTATGTTCTTTATTCGTAAATGCAGCCGTAAGTGATAAAATGAAGTCAATGCGATTTGTTGCATCATAAGCCCCGTATTCATGGTAAACATTTGTTTAGGAACAGTTGATCAACATTGTTGGTGAGCGGCGAGAATGTTGCTAGCAACTATGTTTAAATCAATACAGGTCGTCCACACGCCAGTCTGCGTTAAAATGTTGCCCGAGGAGGTAGTGTTGTTGTGTTCTCTGTATCTGATGTATAGGATTTCTAATAAAAACTTTTTTTTCTCTCTAGTAAATTGAGTACGCAGTACATGTATTTTAGTTTCCACATCTTTTTTGGGTATATTTAGGGCTTGAGAAATTTCTTCGAATGCATCGTTCTTTTTGTTTCTATCTTTGTATTCTTTTATAGAAGAATCCCATAATAATGGTTTTGATTGAAATAATTCTATTAGTTGCATTATTTTATCATTACTCCACACTACTGCCATGTTTATAAACTGTTGCAAACACGTTCACACACGTCAACAATTTTCGCTAAACTGATGTTTACGCTTGTCGGGCGAGAGCTTGTCAACATGACGCTATCAACTCTGCAACACGCAGTGTTGCCAGCAACATCTTGACAGCAACTCCGCAACACGTTGATTCAACTTTATTGCTAAACAAATGTTTACCATGAATACGGGGCTTTATGCCAACCCCTTAAAGTTCAAAGTGGATGAAAAGTGTTAAACATCGCATTACTTAACCAAAGCAGGCTGTAGGTACAAATAATAACTGTCTACAATTAATCATCTTGGCGTGTTTAAAAATGTTAATAATCACTATTTACATCAAAATTTCTAGTATCAGTTTACCGGCTTTCATATCCTCGGTCCACGGCACTGAGAAATTAATCAGGAAAATCCTAGCCTCCACACTGGTTAATTTTGATGTGCCTTGTTTTACCGAGGCTATTGATGCCTGGAGACTCGCTTGCCCGAATTCTGACCAACCCGACAATCCATCTTCCCAGAGACGGTGGGATGAGCCGCTCGCTCTGCAGAGTAGTACAGAACAATTTACTTGACACGTCTGCTACTACTGCGGAGCGTGTGCGCCTACTGGTTGTGGGTAAGTGGGAATCGGGTTTGTGGGTCCATGCACTACCATCGTTGAACATAGGCACTTTGTTTGACGATACTACTTTCCGCCTCGCCGCTTCCCTGCGACTAGGAGCTCCCTGTTGTTCTCCTCATCGCTGTCACTGTGGTGAAGTTGTCAACAGCCTCGGACACCACGGCCTGTCTTGCAGCCGGAGTGCGGGTCGCTTAGCGCGGCACGCAAACATGAATGACATCATCCGACGTGCCCTTGTCACCGTCGACGTTCCAGCTGTATTAGAACCTAATGGCTTGGCACGCGACGATGGCAAGAGACCGGACGGCATGTCTTTATTTCCATGGAAGGTGGGTAGGCCTTTAGTGTGGGACGCAACGTGTGTCGATACTCTTGCGCCTTCCCATCTTCCTGGCACAGCATGCTGTGCTGGCGCTGCTGCTGCGGCTGCGGAAAACCTCAAGCGGCGGAAGTATAATAACCTTATCGGTAACTATATTTTCGAGCCGTTTGGGGTTGAAACCCTCGGGCCGTGGGGTCCGTGTGCTCATGCTTTGTTCAAGGAAATCTCCCAACGGCTGGTTGACACTTCCCGTGACCCACGGGCAGGCTTTTACCTTTGCCAGAGGCTAAGCTTTGCCATATAACGTGGCAATGCCGCCAGTCTCTTGGGTACATTACCAGATGACAGCGATGCGGATGAATTTTTCGACGCCATATTTTAGTTTTTTTTTAATAGTTTTAGTTGGTTAGGATATTATTTTTGTAACTTTATTTTAGTGTTAGATTGTTTATATTAGAATACAATTAAATAAATAAATAAAATGTCCTATCTTTACAATAATTGATTTAATCACTATTTACGATTGATTGGCGACTGAGTTATCACGACTAGCGGCTGTCGGAGGCCGAAAGGTACCGTAGTCCTTAGATCTTTGTGTGACGGAAAGCATTGTGTAATGTATTCCACAATACTCTGATGCCGAATTGCTCCTAGTAACACCACAAACTGCTAGTGAATGTACCATTTCTCTGTACTGGATGTTTGTGTATGAGAAAGACACGGTTACACGATACTTTTTACATACGATAAGTACATACACGATAAACCAAAACACAACTGTAGGCCCACGGTGGCCACGCACTTGCGGGGAGCGTGACACGTCAACACGTGCGCGTCAATCTGTAGCATCCGGGAAACCACAGAACAGAAAAAAAACAGTGGAAGTGCCCTTAAACGACCTTACTACGGGAACCAGTGTCGCCAAACTCACACATTTGCGCAATACACAGAAAACGATGATATAATTGGCTAAAACCTATAAATGCAACTTTGGCGAAAAGCTTATTTATTGTTGTTCAAAATTAAGTCTTATTACAACTGTCGAAGGTTGCTTTTATTTTACATGTTAAAAACCATAAAGACCATTTTTCCATCTAACAATCAATCAACGAGTGCAGCTACTCCACGCTAGAGGGCGCTGTAACCAAGTTACATTTTATTGAGCACGCTTTGAAATAGATGTCATATTCGCATGCACCTGTTGTCTATTTTTCTACTCAGTTAGTGATGAGGACAAGGTATGCCTAGGTAATTTAATGTCGATGTTTGTACAATGTAATCATTGAAATCTTCTAACGTAATGTACCAAATTCCGGTAAGTATAATAGGTAAAATGATAAGTTTCATCTAATATGTTTTCCATGTTCAGGTAGGCGTGGATTGTCGGGTAGGAAGGCAGTGTTTCTATAAAATAACACCTATCACAATCACTCCACTTCTAATTATCGATAATTCAATCAAACACTTCACAAAATAATTATAGATCGCTTAGATTAAGAGAGATGCGATTAAAGTATAACGTCCACCGACCACGAGGTTCACTGCTCGTTTTACAAGATGGCCGCCTCACCAGTGCTCGGTGTTCGTTTTTGACGTTGACATTTGTAGAACAAGTGAATTGACAGTCTAAAAAAGTGGAGGCGCCGACATATTCTTTACTCCATGTAAATAAAATAACAAACTTAAAATGATAACAACACCACGACAATTATGCTGTACCTACTATTTAGGAAAATAAACATAAAATGGCAATACTAAAGCAATTCAACCAACTAACCTTTCAGAACGAAGTAGTCAAAACTAGTCAAAAGGAGGAAGCGTCAGGGTAGCCCGCGAAATTCAAATTTTCTTACGTTTTTTGCAATTTGCAAGTCAGTATTAAGTTGTATGTTAAGTAAAGTATGATTTGCGGCCGTAACAAATATGTATTTACAGAATTATAATCATTAGAATCAGTAATACAACTGCTTAAGTTATTATAATCCTGAAATATCAAGATTTCATTAAATAGTCATTGATTAGGATTACCTGGTCTTAGAGAGTCGTATTGGTCACTTTAATGATTCTAATTATGTAAATAGATAATTGTTACGGCCGCAAATTATATTTTGATCAACGTACAATCTCATACCGACTTGTAAATTGCAAAAAAAAACTTAAGAAAATTTGAATTTCGCGGGCTACCTTGACGCTTTCGCCTTAACATAATTTTATATTTGACCATGATAGTTTAGAAAACATAGATAATTAATTGGATTTCTTTCGTATAAGTGTCACTTTTAGACGTTCAAAATTTCAAATAAGATTTCGCCATTGTTCTTTTAGTTCATGACTTACAACTAATTTAATTCCACACCTTTGTAATCGCGTTTAAAAATAATCTAATTTAGTTTGACAATCCAAAGTTTAAGTCCAATTCAGAATAGCAAAAGTGCCATTTTCACTAAAACAAATAGCTTAGTGCGATCTTAGTGCTGTCAAACTATAATATAGTTGTGTCACTTTAGTCAATTTCAGGATGAAAAATCGTCGTTTGACAGGAATAAACTAAGTTTTGATGATTTTTAGTCTAGGTTAGAGACATTTTTGACAAGAAAATCGGCACCATAAAATTTTTTTATTATTTTATCAATACAAACTTTTTACATGATGTGTCTCATCCCTAATCGAGTAGTGTCGAAACTTCTAGACAGCGAGCAAGTTGATTTTGACTTTTAGTAATGGACATAAGGTCGTTTTTAAATCAAATCAAATCAAATCAAATCAAATCACTTTTATTTGTTAACACAGGTAAAGAAATACAGATCTTGAGTTTGGTGAATAGAACGCTATGTTATGCCAGGAGGCGTACAAATATGGTGTGCATCTAGCTCAATATTACGAATTTAAATTTCACAGAAAAAAAAGATGTTTGAAAATCATGCATAGTTAAAATTTCAAAATAAATTGAACAATTATATAATATGTATTATTTTAGTTCACATCAAAGTAATAAATATGGTTTTTGCGAATAAAACCTTTTAAAATTATGATATATTGAAATATTATATCAAAGTTTTATACTTATGATACGATACACCGAGGTAAGATACATTTTTTAGCCCTTATAGAATCACTCATGTGTGCATGTATTTTTTTTTATTTTTATTTGAGATGGAGTTGCTCTTGACTCTAGTCTAGGTAAGAGGTGACAGAGACAATGTCGACGATGGAGTGAGCTTACCCAGAAGAAGCCTGTTCACTCTCACTTTGAAGAAATAATAGTGTTGTATGCGCTCGGAAACACAGACGCAGGTAGTGAGTTCCACTCTTTTGCTGTGCGCATTATAAAAGACATTTGGAAGCGCTTAGTGCCAATTGGTGGAATAGCAACTAGGTAGGGATGGAACTGGCAGTGCGTCTAGATTTCCGATGGTAGAAGGGGACCGGTGGAATCAGGTCGTGGAGTTCTTGGGCACACTCACCGAAATACAATCTGTAGAATACCGAAAAGCAGGCAACCTTGCGGCGGTGAGCCAAGCTGTGAAGCTTGGCGTCCACCAGTTCTACGTCGCCAATGAGCCTCTTAGCTCTGATTTCCACCGAGTCAAGCGCGGCTAGTTGGTACTTAGCTGATCCATCCCAAAGGTGGAAGCAATACTCCATGCAGGATCGGACTTGCGCTTTGTAAAGGGTTAAAATCTGTCGCGTAAGACATGATTTACTTCGACAATGAAATCAACTTTTGGGTGGATACGGCTGAAGAAAGAAATAAGATCAAAAAGGCTTCAAATGAGAACTACAAGAAACCAGAAACGGATAGTAGTGAGACCTCAGACGAAGAAATTGGAAACAGCAACGTGTAATACAGCATAGCAGTGACAAAAAAAGTCGAAAACGCAGTTTAACCTCCAAAAGATTCACCGTGGAAGTTGGACTAGAAGTAACCTGGCGGCGACGTCGTAAAAAGAGCCTATCCATAATTATATCACCCGTCGCTCCACTATTCCAATAATTGCTATAGGGTGCATAATCGGTAGGCTCTTTATCCCCTCCATATCCTAAGGGCACGTCCTCCCTACCATTATCGCGTACCTCGGTCTACTTCTTGATATGCAATGGTTTCTGTTGCACCATGTAACATGAGGCAACAGGGGCTAGTGTGAATCTTTGGGTTCATTCGATTAATCGAGTCTGGTCAAACCACGCTGGGGTCGGTGTATTTCATTCATTCATTTTTCTTTCTGCTGAGAATATTACAAACGTTTTACCTGAAGTAAAACGTAAATTAAATTACTTACCAAAATTTGAAGCCTAATAATACATGAGAGAGAGGCCATCGTTCTGTCCCTTTTTCGCAACCGTTTTCCCTCCTTGTCGCGTACTAGCGCCTTCTCTGTCTCTCCTCCCACCACCACTAGCAGTTGCAAACGTCGCACAGTGTGTTTTTCACCCTAAAAATCGGACATGCCCTTTTTATTCCAATAATAGATGCTCTAACATGTTTGGAATGCGAGAGTAGAACACCCAGAGTTCAATTATATTTAAAACCAAAGTTAAAGTCGTTTTTATTATTTTTCTATGGAAACCAGAAAAACCACAAAAATATTAATATAAAAAAAACTATTGAATAATTCTAATATATTTATGTACAGTATTATAAAACACCATTTCGTCTTTATTTTAAGATAATACTTGTAATTTTAACTGCATTCAAATGGGTGTTATGGATTTTTTAGCTTCATTTCGTAATTTATTTTTATTTTTTTTATCTTAGCGAATATGGATTTTATTTCCTAATGTTGTTATTAATTATATCTTTATCCATTTAAATTCAAAATATCTAATCCATATCTAGTAGGATCTCGAAGATATCGGATTTTGAAAATGACGACCTAGGGTTGACACAAATCCAAAATGACAAAATATTTTCTAAAAAAATACCTAATTGTGAAGAGATGATCGTCATACGTAATAATAACGTTTTGCGCTTTTAGTGTAAGTTAATTAAAATAGAAGTAATTTTTCAAAATATTGTTTTTTTTTTTGAGGTAGTAGTAACCAATACCAAATAACCTATTCTTGTAATAGGTAGGTACTACGTGCAATATGGGTGGGATTAACTTGAACTTTTTCTCTGCATCATCCAAAGTTTGACTAGTAGAAAATTACTTTTATGCCTATAAAATTAAGTCCACCTTAAGCAATTCATTTACATTAACCGCTCAGGTACCGCGCGCGTGTTAATCATTATGCGCGCGGGGCCTGACCGATTAAAGTTTTAAATAAATGAATAAGAAAGACTTAGAAATTCAACAATACCATGAACGTTCTTTTTATTTTGCAATAATTGTAAGTATTTAAGCATAGGTTCCTTCTTCTTAATATATCGGAATATAAATATTGACATTAAAAGTGATTTTAATCTGATGAAGGAGATTATTTGGTAAAGGGAAGGGGTCCGCCCTCGTTAGGTTTCAACTAAAACCCTTTACTGTTAAATAATCTCTGGAGGAACGGGGGTGAGGCACCATGGAGCCGTTAAAGACCCATGGTACCACTTCGCCTCAACAGGAGTTGACCCAACCTGTTGAGGGATGTCTGTCCGGGCTCCGACCGGCTGACTTAATGCAAGGAGAGCAAGAGGGCGCCAACCCTCTTGTTGGTCAGCGAGTGGCAAATGAAGCTGTGGATACCGCCACAGCCGGTGCTCTTCAGTCTCCGAGAGTATCCGCAAATGCGCAAGGAGAACCTTTAACAACTAATTTTACCAAATTAAAAGCGTACCAAATACTTGTCGGCGCTGCTAAAAAACTTGGAAAAAATGTCCGACCCACTGATTTAGATATAAGCGATCGCATTTCAATTATTTTAGAAGCTCTGTCATTACCCTTAACTTACCAAACCAATAAAGACTTGCATAATTTAATCATTAAATTTACATCTAAATGTGAAACATTATACAAAAAATGTAATTATAATTATAATATTTTTATAAGAAAACACAAAAAGTGGCTAAACGAAGATTTTTGTAAACAGTGGTCTTGTGTGATAGCCGAACCTCTTCTTAGTAATTCTATTCTTGAACCTAGTCCCAGTTCTGTCCCAGATTACATTCCAAGCTTTGATTTATGTCCTGATTCTGAACCTGGTCCCAGTCACGTCCTTGATTCATATCCTGTCTCCGCTTCCATCCCCTCTACTGATTCATCTTTGATTCCCGGTTCTGTACCGATGAGTAGATATGATGATCCTATTCTTGAACCTAGTCCCAGTTCTATCCCAGATTACATTTCAAGCATTGATTTATGTCCTGTTTCTGAACCTAGTCCCTTCCATGTCCTTGACTTAGACCTTCCATCTCAATCAATTCCCAATTCGAACTATCCTATCCCTGAACCTGGTCCCAGTCACGTCCTTGATTCATATCCTGTCTCCGTTTCCATCCCCTCTACTGATTCATCATTGATTCCTGGTTCTGTACCGATGAGTAGATATGATGATCTTTCCTTAAGACAGAAACACAGAGCTCGAAAACGCTTGCAGGATTATTTAGAAAATGAGTCCCCTAATAAAGTAATATCAGTCTTTGCGAGCACTGTTGAAGTAGGAGGTAGAAAATTAAAAAAGAGCGTTTCCAAAGACCTAGAATTTATTTTTGATTCATGTGTACAGACTCCAACAAGACCGACAAAAATTGCTTCAAAAATTAGAACGCAACCGACACCTTATTCAGCAGATGAAACACTAGCTATTTATATTGACAGACAGTTTTCAGTAGAGACATACAAATTTTTACAACAAGATTTAAAAGCTCGTGGATTTAACGCCTTCCCTCTATACAGCCAAGTGCTCCAAGCCAAAAAACAATGCTACCCGTTACATCCAGTCCATGTATCTGATACAGAAGCTATTATACCAGTTTCCAGCCTAGTTTCTCATTCTTTCGAAAGACTAGTTCAATCGTATGACGCAACTTTCACTGACTACTGTAATCGAAAAGATACCAATAAATTAAATTGTATTTTTGAAGCATCTTGGGGGTTTGACGGTAGTACAGGCCAATCACTATATAAACAGAACTTTTCCCAAAATGAACATGACGAAAGTTGCCTTTTTGCAACTACTTTTATACCGTTGCAGATCAAAACAACTTGTGGACAAGTTCTGTGGCGTAACCCTACTCCACAATCGTATAGATATTGTCGCCCAATTCACATTCAATATAAAAAAGAAACGACTGATTTAATAATGGCTGAAAAACTATTAATACAAAATCAAATTGACCAATTAGACAGATTTGATACTAAAACTTTAAGTGGTCAAACTATATCTACAGAGTTTAAACTATATTTGACAATAATAGATGGTAAAGTCTTAAATATTATTACTAATACAATGTCTCAACTTCGGTGCCCTTTTTGTAAAGCGACTTCTAAAGAATTTAATAATTTAGAGTCTGTGTATTTAAAACCTGTCGATCAAAACCTTTTAAGATATGGCATAAGTCCGTTGCACGCCTGGATTCGTGTTTTGGAATTTTTATTACATTTAGGTTATAAAATTATTGTAAAGAAATGGAGAGTACCTAAAAGTTCCCCGGAAGGTGTTCTTGTCAATGAGAATAAAAAAAAAATTCAGGACGAAATCCGCAGTAAATTAGGGCTGCTCGTAGATGTGGTTAAGCCTAATACGGGTACGACTAATGACGGAAATACTGCAAGGATGGCCCTGTCTAATAAGTGTCGTACAGTATTTGCTGAAATTTTAGGACTACAACAATGGCTTTTGGATGACTTACATGTCATACTAGTAGTTTTATCAAGTGGATTACCTGTTAATGCAGATAAATTTGATGAATTTTGTAAATTATTGGCCAAAAAATACGTAGAAGAGTATTCGTGGTATCCAATGACCGTAACTCTACATAAAATACTTGTGCACGGCAAAGCTATCATAAAAAACTCTGCACTACCCATAGGATTGTTATCTGAGCAAGCTGGGGAAGCACGTAATAAATTTTGGAGGCACGACCGCGAGCACCACACAAGAAAATCAGATAGAGAAAAAACAATTTTAGACCTTTTCCATCGAGCACTTGAATCCTCTGACCCCTTTATATCGAATATAAGGCTTAATAAAAGATTAAATAAGCTTAAGCGTCAACCTCTTCCACCCCAAGCCCTCATATTGTTAGAGCCTTTTGAAGTTCCAACGGACGAAGAAGAAGCTGATCCTGAGGAAAATACAACCACTATGGAGAATGACCTCCCAGATAATTTTGAAATGTTATCTGAAGATGTGGATTTTGATGATTCGTAGTCTTCTGGGTTGTCCGATACTGTACAAGAATCAGATATTTGCACTTATTTTTTTACACCTTTCTGTATCTCAGACAATATCTATTGCATTGATCTAGAAATATAATTCTTAAAATACAAATAATAATTATTTACTTTTAACAAAAAGTAAAACCGCCTTCAAAACCCATAAAATAAACTTATAATAGATACGGTTTAGGAAGTCGGTGGCAGTTTTTCCTCAATTAAACTATAATAGTTTATTTTATGGGTTTTTGAAGACGGTTTTACTTGTTTGATAAAAGTTTTATTATTTCTTAATTTTTAGTACCGAAAAAAAAGTAATCTTCGATTTACAACAATCATAATAATTGATTTACACTCACAACTAAAATTAAATAAAATGCAGATGTAACAATAATACAGCACCTACACCCTTTACTGTATTATTGTTACATCTGCTTAAACATTTACAGTGTACAGGCGTTATGTTATTTTATGGAAGGGTGTAAACAAGGCATAGTCGTACGATTAAAGGAATCGCGGGCAATTTGCTGTAAGTTATTGAAGAGTTCCGTTGTCTGTCTCCGAAACTCTTCATCAGATCTTTACTAAATTTGTGTGGTACCATTTCAAAGTGAACTTCTTTCAAACAAAAAAAGAATTTTGCAAATCCGTTTACAAATGACGGAGTTATGCCCGAACATAAAAACATAATGTAAACATCCGAATTCAAAACCTCCTCCTTTTTTGAAGTCGGTAAATAATAAATAGGTAGCATAGCAAAAAGCGTAACAATCAATAAATTAGGGTAATCGCTACCTATGCAATCCGAATTTCTCAAAATATTTCTACAAAGTTTATTTTCCAAGAGAGGCAACCCTAAAATCATAGAAATTCTATGAGAACTTTAGAAGCATGTTTCTCCGAGATCCTACTGGATATGGACACGATTATTTTTTTGGGGTTTAATTGTATCTTAGTCAATGTAATGAGTTTAAAATAAAATCCATATTCGTTTGGATTTATCATAAAAAAAATAAAATCTTAAATTAAAAAAAAAGCTGATACTGGGTTTCCTTGCGGAGTTAAAGTCTTGTAAGTATAGTCAAAAAATGCCTAAAATATACCGTTAGTTGTGTATTGTAACAGAAATAAGAGAAACTTTTCCTGAGACGAGATATTTTCAGATTTATCAAAATACCTAAAAATATCAAAATGGCTCTAACTTTGGTTCTAAGTATATTTGACCTCCGGGTGTTCTACTCTCGCATTTCAAACAGTTTTCAGCATCTATTAATGAAATAAAAAGGGCATGTCCGATTTTTAGGGCAAAAAACACACTGTGCGTCGGTTTGCTTTTGGATTTGCCTCATTGAAGTCGTTGTAGAACCAGGCAGAATTTAAGTTATTAGGCTTCTTTAGGTAATTAAATTACGTTTTATTTCAGGTAAAACGTTTGTATCGCCTGGTGGTGAGGTCAATGTGACTATTAGGTTGAAGATTTAGTTCACACAACAATGAAAAGGAATGATCCCTTATCCAACATAATGGCACTATGCTACAGGTGAAAGAAATATACACAGCATAGCATACTTGTAACTACCTAATGGTATGTTTTTTGTTAGAGAGGTAGGTAAGTACTAAAAATAAAAATGAGGCTTACAAAATGTACTTAGTTTTATTTTCAGAATAGAAAACAAAGTATCCTTTTTACCATACGTAAGTAACAAAAGGCCGGAAACCAAGCCAACTCGCTTAATTAATTTAATAATAGGTTGGGGAAAAAGTTTCTTCGCATTTTTTAAGAAAATTCAAAACATTTTTTAATATATAGTTTATTTACATTTAACTAAAGTATGTAGGTACCATTTTGTTCGATAACTTTTTGCCATCTTGTAGGTAGGGACATGATCCCATTGCTATAGAAATTTTGGGACTTCTGGTCAAAATACCGCGACAAGTGGTTTTGGCAGTCCGAACCGGTTGGCTCGCTTACAGAAACATGATTAAGCTTAGCCCAATTTATCCAACGAGCCCAGGCTGGATTATATGTTCTTATAGTAGATAATCGCCAACTTTTCATGAGAAGATGCTTTTGTTGGGTTGTCCAGTAACTCAGTGTTTCGTTCCACCCCCACATATCCAAACCTCCAACGTCATTTATATGGCCTTGTGAGGGGGTTTGCTGGTTGAGGTGTCTACTAGCATTTTGCACAGGTTCCTGATCGTCCAAGGGCGGTCTATTGCCCGATTCTTCAGGTCCGATCTCCAAAAAACTTGGTCCGATTTCGGGGCCACTATCAGAAATATGCCTCGACATTTGTTCAGATGGATCAGCACTTTGGGTATCAAGAATGGTGGCGGAAAAATCTATGCCAATGGGTAGTCCCAGATCTGGCTGAAAGCATCTTGAAATTCGGCTTGCTGATCCCGATGATCCAGAGTGCAGTACCTGGGAACTACATAAGCTCGCCGAGACGCGAATAAGTCTATCACCGGGGTTCCCCATTGGGTAAATATTAGGCGAGTTACTTAATACACTATCGGACATAATTAGTTGGCTTAATAAAAATAATTTAGTTATAAACTTAAAGAAAACCAAAATAATGCACTTTCACCAAAGAATTGAAGTACCAAAAAACTTTTTAGCAAAAAATAAAACCGACTTCTAAAACAAAACACTACAAAGTGAAAAATAACTTTAATTTCGGAAGTCGGTGTCTTTGGTTTTGTATTTTCGTTTTTTGCCACCGACTTCCGAAATTAAAGTTATTTTTCACTTTGTAGTGTTTTGTTTTAGAAGTCGGTTTTATTTTTTGCTAAAAAGTTTTTATTTTTCACTTTTTAGTTGTGGAACCTACCCCACACAAATTCGAGTACATAATTGAGCACAATAATTGTAGATGTAGCCATGTAAATAACAGTGATAGGAAGTTATTAAAACACCATCACAACATCCATATAAAATAAGTGGGAAATATACGCATTATTGAAGCTAACTCAAAAACTCCTCGAGCAAAGTTAATAAAATTTATATGGGACCACCTCGGAAGTATACCCTTTCAAACAAAAAAAGAATTTTCCAAATCGGTCCATCCGTCTTTGAGTAATCGCGTAACAAACATACAAAAAAAAAAAAAAACATACAGACGAATTGATAACCTCCTCCTTTTGGAAGTCGGTTAAAAAGTAAATATCCGACATAGTAACTGTGACATTGAAGAAGTTAAAGTAGCAAAATTCTTAGGTTTATTCCTTGATAACCAACTTAACTGGAAGGCCCACATAGATGACCTAAGTAAGAAGATAAATAAATCAGCATACGCACTTTTCCAAATTGCTAGAAAAATAAATATGGATGCGCTACTAGTTGCATATCATGGCTTAGTAGCCTCAATTTTGCGATATGGTATAATTTTTTGGGGCAATTCTACTGATAAAGATATCGTTTTTAAGGCACAAAAAAGATGCATAAGATCAATGTGTGGTCTGAAAATTGATGATAGCTGTGTACCATTCTTTAAATCGCTGCAAATACTTACCTTACCCTCATTATATATTTTTGAAATTTGTGTTTTCGTCAAAACAAACATGAGGTTATTTGAAAAAGTGTCAACGTTACGAGATGTTGCGATTCGTAGCCAATACGCAAACTCTTTAAGCAATCAGCGTTGTAAGACTGCCTTAGTGAGAAAGAGCGTTTTGGGTATGGCACCGCGCATTTACAATAAATTACCAGATACCATAAAAAGTTTGAATGTTGTACAATTCAAAAAAAAATTAAAACTCTTACTAGTTGACAAATGTTATTATACGACTGATGAATTTTTAAATGATATATTAATCTAGACTTATTTACTTATTTCACTGGAGAAACAATTTTTAATTGAATATTGTGACTAATTGTAATTTATGATTATTTATTTATGCATTGACTGTAGAAACTATTCCATTTTGTGACATCTATATTTTTTGTTTTTATTATTATTTTTATTATCATCATTATCTTAATTTTGACATACCTACCAAATAATTTACCTCCCGCATGACCAAATTTTATTTCGCATGCAACCATATTTGTACGCCTCTTGGTATAACATAGCGACCTATGAACTCTGTTATAAGAACTGTATTTACTACCTATGCTATACAAATAATAAATGATTATTGATTATTGATTATTGATTACTTGAGGGAGTAAGTGCCACTCTGGTAGTCTCTGCAGTCGAGATAGTCTGACCGCTTCTACGTTGTATACGCCCGGAATGTGGAAAAAGGTTAAGTGATTCTGGTAAGAATCTACGAGCTGCAAAATCTGGTAAGTCAGCTCTATAAGCGCTAGAGATTTTGTACCGCCTTCGTTCCTCAGATACGATACTGCGGTCCTGTTGTAGCACTGAACGTGTAGACTGGCTTTGTACAGGCTCTGACCACAATGTTGAATCGTTTTTAGCACCGCTAGCGTCTCCTTTTGATTGCAGTGAAGAAGTTTTTCATCTGCTTTCCAAGTATCCTTCCCCGAGGTACAACAAAGCTTGAAAAGTTCATCATTCCTATGATGCTTTTTAATTCCTTTAAGCATTCTTTTTGCTTGCTGATCAATTGAATGATCGTGGTTTTCATTTTCAGGCACGTTTTGTTGGAAGTGGTTTTATGTTCTTCCACGGATCCCATAATATGCCCAGATACTCGATTGCTTGCCTTGGTTGTAGGATAGACTTTTCGTAATTTATCATCCATCCTAAATATTTTAGGATGTCCACTGCGGTTTTGACGTGATTCACCAGTGAATCGTAATTTTGATTGACTAACAGGTAGTCGTCTAAATAAATTACGACACGTGTACCGCGGTCTCGAAGAGTCTGGGCAATCCAATTGCTCAAGGAGGCAAATGTTTTCGGTGCTGAACTGAGCCCGAAGGGAAGGCAGTTCATTTGAAGCAATTGGCCTTGATAAACTAGCCGTAAGAATCTCCTGTGAGCCTCTGTAACTGTAATAAGTCTATTTTCACCATCCAATCGTTTGGTTGAAGGAAGTTAGGAATTCTGAAAATATTGATCAGCCGGAACGTGGAGGAACCGACGTATCGGTTCAAGGCTTTGAGATTGAAAATCGGTCGGAAATTCCCGTCTCCTTTGGGAACTAGAAACATTGGCGAAACGAAACTGAGTCAGTGGTACGACTGTAAGCACCTCTTCTGATATCATTTCGGTGGTGAAAAAGCCTTAGCTGTCCGGCGCGAAACGAACTCGTTGAGTCAGAATCTACGTGAATTTCCTCTCCTATCCCGGTGGGATGAGGGAGAGGCTTTGCGTCTGGAATTTGAATCATCATCGGATCTGCGGTAATTTGATTGCTTACCGCCCCGGCCCCGAAAGGGCTTGCCGCTGTTATAGAAAGGTGTCTAATTTGCTTTTGAAGAGGTATGCCCCATATATTTATATGTGACCTTTGTCTGACTCGGAAGTGACAACTTTCGATGAGTCTTGGATGTGCTTGGATCGGTCTGCGGTGCAGAAGCGCGATCCTTGTCACGAGACCAAAGTACTTTATTCACGCCTCCCGCTTTTTGTAACGTAGAAGTAAGTTGCTCAGCTCCAGGCCCGCCGGGTGCGGGCGTGCAAGGCGTGCACCGCACGCGGGCGCCATTTACAAGGGGGCGGCAAAAACAGTTCCCGTAATTTACAGGTTTATGATTGAACAAAATCAAAAGTCATTTATTCAAACTGGGCTGAGTATCAGCACTTTTCAAACGTCAAAATTACATAAGACAGTTCCCCAAAACGCCCGCCGTTCACCACTTCCTAGTGCTTTAGCTGGGAAGAAGAAGTGGCGCAACAAACTCCCCAGCAGCACAGCTCTCTGTTCAGTTAAAAAAATTGATTCTATACAACAGTGTGCAAAATAATTTAGGTACAGACGCCAGCAGGTCAACCTACCCGAAACTGTCAGATTTTCCCAATCAACCTTGAACCTAATGTTTTAGGATTAAAGTCGAAAATCTATTAAAGAAATCTGACAGATTGTAGTAGCTTGATGTGCTAGCGTCACATGCAACACAAAACATAAAATTAAATTATTTGCCATAAGTCAGATAGCACACGCCAATATAACAAAAAAAAATTAAAAAAATGGAAAACTATACTCAAGCAGAAATAAAACTATAAACGTAAACAGAACTTTATACCAAAATAAAAGCCTGCAGGCATATAGGGCGTGTTCACTTATACATATAGCCGTATATGTACCCGTAACTCGAAGTCACAAATAATAAACTAGGACCATCGAAGTAAAATAAATAAAGAGTTAACTACTAATAACAATAACAAAACCAAGGTCAGAAAGATCACCAGTCACCACTAGTAGCACCCATTGACGAGCATGAGCATAACGCAAAGATTAGCCATTACCCCCCTCGCCATATTTGAGGGAAGGAGACAACCTGACCCCCGACGCTACCGCAAGTAGTGACATCTAAGGGAGCATGATGAACTTGCTGCCGGTTGCGCAGGCGATCAAGTTCACTAACACGATACACAAAATTTTTCTTAAGATCGGTTACCTCTTCTATTAACTTTTCTAATTTACGGTCTCATTGACTACGTTTGTTTCTTTACGCGAACGACGAGAACGCTTATGGTTTGGAGAACTATCAGAGCTACTAGAACTTGATGATGTAGTTGAGCTATTTAATTCACGAACACTGTTTTCTTTTCCGAGATTGCACTTTACTATTTTTACTTATATCTTGAGTGCTCATATTATATTGGTTCGGTAAGATATTTTGATCACTCATTATTAATTCGTACGCTGAAATACAATTATAACTTTATGCACAAAAAAGTAATAAAAACGAACGGTAACAGTACGAATGTTCAAAGTATTCGGTTTTAAAATGATCTTGAAGATTACAAAGATTCAAAAATTATAGTTAACATTTGTTTTTTACCTTAGGTTTGAAAATGTGAACTGTACAGTGTTATTAACTCTTGCAAACACCTTAGCACTATAAAGGCCTATTCAAACCTAAGCGGTATTCGCTGCCGCTATGGGTAGAGGTAATACCGCTTAGGTTTGAATAGGCCTTTAAGGCCTATTCAAACCTAAGCGGTAATCGCTACCGTCTGCGGTAGAGAAAACCGAGTGGGTATGCGGTAATATTACTGTTCATTCATCTGTACCGCTCTTGCCGCGAAACATAATACTAAATACCTAAGCGAAACCCGCGCGGTATGTACCTCTACCCATAGCGGCAGCGAATACCGCTTAGGTTTGAATAGGCCTTTAGATAGGTAAAAGTTTTTACCTTGCTTTATCCGGTGTTGTCAGGACAGGAACAACGACGTCAACCTGTATGTAAAAAGTACTCTGTGGACGTCAATGAGGCAAATCCAAAAGCAAACCGACGTTTGCAACTGCTAGTGGTGGTGGGAGGAGAGACAGAGAAGGCGCTAGTACGCGACAAGGAGGGAAAACGGTTGCGAAAAAGGGACAGAACGATGGCCTCTCTCTGATGTATTGATAGGCTTCTTTACGGTCAAGTTATTTAATTTCTTGTTGCATTCTTTTTAGAGCGTGATTTTTCAGTTGTTTGGTTTTAACTACTTTTTTATCAAAAATGTTACTAGTGTTACTACATTGTAAAAATAATTGACAACGACATTTTCATTTCTCTTTATAATCTATGGGTATTTCTCTCGCTACTGCAGCTGGGTACGTGTGTGTCCGTCTACAGAAATTTAATTTTAATGCTTTTATTATTAGTTCTGTATTAATTATGTTAATTTCTGCACAGGAGAAAACAAAATCGATCCTGGCGACTAAAGAGTGATCTTCCAGATTGATTTGCTACAGTACTTTCGGTGAGTGTTATTGTATTTTGTTAAGACGAGTTCCACGTCAAATGTGCTGGAAGGTGACACGTATTATCAAAATCGGGATGCCAATTTTTTTTACTCATGATTATTTTTTTTTACTTAGTTTTTTAAGTAATTTTGAAACTAATACCACATAAATAATGAATGTATTCATGTTAGGTATGTATTCGTGTCGGTTCATTGTAAGAATTATTGATAATAGCTTGTAATGCGGAGTGCATTACAAGCTATTATCGTA
This sequence comes from Dicycla oo, assembly GCA_948252095.1. Taxonomy (NCBI): domain Eukaryota; kingdom Metazoa; phylum Arthropoda; class Insecta; order Lepidoptera; family Noctuidae; genus Dicycla; species Dicycla oo. The sequence goes on from OX411718.1 coordinate 16,695,022, forward strand.
CATGTGTTGAAGAGTAAATAATATCACAGACAGAGGATCATACAGGCTCCTTCAGATTCAGATTCAGATTCTCTAAATTATATTCCTTACTATCCTTTTCATAATTGCAAACATTTATGCTTTGTATTGAAAGAAACTGTATCATGAATAATAATATATTTTTAATTTCATTATATTTAATTTCATAACAGTTAAAATGAGGGGCAGGGTCCTAAAGAGAAGTCTGCCCCTAAGACGACCCACTGACCGATAATTTTTCTGGTTTGACCTTTTTGGTAGGAAATTAATATAAAATATAGGTACTTTTTATAATATGGTACCATTGTCTGTTTAGCCTATAATGTCCCACTGTTGGGCAAGCCTCCCTTTTCCATACATGTATGTCCTTTGCCATTGCAGGCCTTAAATAATATTTAGGGAATTTATAATAGGACCTACTTACAAAAACTGGACTACCTATCCATATATAATATTGTACTCAGAGATACCTTTCTAGCTAAGTTACAGAAAAACTTGGCATTTTTTAATATTAAAATTCTTTTATCTAATGTTGTGGCTGTGTGTTGGTTTCAAATTAGAATAAAACATGTTTTATTCTAATTTGAAATCAACACAGCCATATACGTCCCCATACAGCGAAAAGTCACTAAGTAACTGAATCACTAAGACTTAGTGACTTTTTGCTCTATGGGGATGAATTATTTACTAAACAAAAATTATATGGCTAATAATTGTCCATAGTTAAACAAAAAGGATTGAACGCATATTACACCTAATATGGGTTGGATCCTTTTCGTTTAACTATGGACAATTATTGGTTAATAAATATACAACAATAGCGAAGAATTAACTTTTATGGTACTTAGTAAATTAAAACAGTTTGACTGAATTCAACATAATCATCATATTAATTTATTTCAAACATTTAAACCCAAAAATATGTACAAAAATGTTTCCTGTTCACAACAAGGTGCCTAACTTATCAAAAATATTGTTATAACTTTTTCTATTTAGTGTTCGGATTTATAATAGCAATCTTTTCTATTGTCAAATATGATCAATGGTCTCGAACCTACCGATTTTTCGGTAGGTTCGAGACTAAAAAAATATCCCTAAAAATATCCCATATTGGTAGAACGATATGGGATATTTTTTTACCTACCTACCTGTTTTGGGTGCAAATCTACCGATATTTTTGGGCAACTCTACCGATTTGGCCTTGTGAGGTTCGAGACCACTGAATATGATAATTACAATAAACAATATTTCTTTGATGTAACTATGACAACTTGTACATAGTAAACAAAACGTGGAAAGAATATTAAGAATACCTTTAGATAGGAGTATAATTTTTTATTTTTTTATTTTAGCAATTACTGGAGAGTAATTGCTAAAATAAAATAAAAACTTGAAAAGCTTTTGTAGATAGGGTTGAAACTGTCATTGGATGTTATGCACAATGGGTGTAATAATTTGGAAACCGAAGGTTTATAGAATTATAAATTTTAGTTTTAAAAGTTCACATATTTTTGGTTTTTGATATATAATTATTGTTTAAATAAATAATTTTTTATACTATCAATTCAATTTAAAAACAATTTGAGTTTTATTCTTTACATTTTAATGATTTCATTTTCATAGCTACTTAGTATGCAATCAAAACATAGTATCCTTCATTATACCTACCTTAACAGTTATACAATCCAAGTAATTTTGTATTCAATGATGGAAATAATGAACACAAGTTTAGAATGAATGGGTTTTGAAACAATTGTTCAAATAAATGATAATGCAAATAAAATTAAACGGCTCGTAGGCATTGTGTGAACTGACTTCATTATCAGTAAAAATATGCTCTATTTTAATTGTTCAGTACTGTAACGACTTGGCGCGAACAAGGACTGCTGGAGGAGACGAAAATGATGCATCAGCAATCCATGATGGTTGGAGACATGATTCCTGTACACTCTGAGATACCCGTGCATGTTGAGGAGATGAATAATGTGAATGTGAACTATGAGAATAATGCTTCCTACGCGTATGACGATCTGTTTCCGGCGCTGCCGCACTCGCAACCGCCGGTACAACGCAGCATTCAGCAAGCTACCAATAAGCTTCGCGTGGGATCGTCACTGCATACCCAGGTAGGCATAACACTAAACTGTCAGCAGTTTGCACTGCTTAACTACTGCAGTTGTAATATGAAAAAATATTGAGAGCTTTATTCATGAAATTTTCTGCTTTACCATATAAGATCAGTATGTTAATAAGCTCTTAAACATATTGCTAGGTATATACACGTGGACGCCACATGCGTGTTTAAATCTTACGTAATCAGTAATGGCTAGTGATAAGTATAATAATTATATTGTGTAATAATATTTCAGTTCTTTCAGATAATAAAAAGTAAATGAGTTGATAACTTACATTAGTATCCCTAAACAGTTGTGCTTCACTATCATTTGTTAAATAACCATTTTGTTTTATGTTCTAGTAAATCTTATATAATTTCCAACATTTCAAATTAACCAAGATTATCTTAATCTGATTGTTAAATGTTAACCTACTGATAATTTGAACTGGATAACAACTTTATGTAGGTAAACAAATTATCTTCATCAAAATAAACAAAGATGGTTGATGTTATTTTTTGACAGTTTAATAACTAACGGCTAATTTTTCAATCATCAGATAACTTTTATTTATGGAATAATATGGCGGTTTGACAGGTTTTGTATGTTTATATGTCACACTATCATATTTATTCATCAGATAAAAGTTATCTGACTATTGAAAAATCAACCCTTAGTAAAATTATTTTTTAGACATCAGATTTCATAACATTCATATTAAATTAAAAGACTATCAAAATCGTTGAATAAGCTTTTAATTTCTTTGGACACATGGAATCATCATAATTTATTATAAGTATATACACATCCCTAATTTTATTGTTATGACATCAAACTACAAATTAAAAATTATTTCTCTCTCTCTCTCTCTCTCTGTAATCGTGCCGCAGGAAAAGCTCCAGCGCCCACTAAGAGGGCGGTACCGCCCCCTTTGGGAACCTATGCCTTACACATACACACAATACTTGCACATGACATGACTCCACACACAAACACACTTCACACATACACTCATTCCAAACATTATTACACCAATTAAATTAAATATATATTTCCTACTTTTTAGTCTATATTACGTATGTGACTATTGGAGTCTGCTAGTACGCTCATAATTTGCTTGTCCGCTATTTAAGATACAGGAGATATCTTCCTAGTTTAGGAGTCAGGGCTCTATTGATTGTACCTACTATACCCATCTCTTGTACACTATTACTGGTTATCAATTTCTGTCTCCTAGTTGACTACTATGTATAGTCTAATTGTGTCAAACATGTTTTTTGCTAATAAAACTATTATTATTAAACTCTCCATCCTATAAGGTATTCCATGTGCCATATGAAGAGAGGAAATTGGACAATGCTAACACCTTCGGCGAGGGTGAGTCTTTGAGAACCTGTCAATCCATCACTAAGGATACTGGAGCTCACATTGAAATATCTACTAGCAAAGATGGCAGCTTGACTTTCTTGATAACTGGCAAACATAGCGCAGTGCTTGATGCAAGGCGCCTAATCTTGACCCATTTCCAACAACAGGTAAATATAAGAATAATATTAAAACATTTTTTATCAGTATAAGCGTGATTCAAACCAACTTTATCTTTAATTAACAGGCCAGCAAGCAAATTAATATCCCGAAGGAACACCACCGTTGGATATTAGGAAAACAAGGCCAGAAGTTGAAAGAGTTAGAAAAAGTGACAGCTACCAAAATCAGTGTACCTGGTATTGCCGATACTAGTGAAACCCTCACTATTACAGGTACTAAAGAGGGCATTGAGAAAGCTGAACATGAGATCCGAGTGTGCTCTGAAGAGCAGGTACTGTACTTGTTACTACTATCGAATTATTAGTTGCGAAAGAATATGCGATTAATATTGATTTAGCGTTATAATATTAGTCTAGCGCTAACCATAACTGATTTATTATTTTCCAGTCGCGTAAGGCTATGGAGCGCGTCAAGATCCCGAAGATTTACCACCCGTTCATCCAGGGTCCGTACGGCGAGCGTGCGGCTGCGCTCACCGCAGAGACGGGCGCGCGCATCCACATCCCACCCGCGTCCACTCAAAGCGATGAAATCGTCATTGCTGGTGAGAAAAATGGTGTACTTGCTGCCAAAGCGCAAATTGAGCAAATCTATGAAGACATGGTAAATATTAATATGAATCAATCAAATCAAGCCAAAAATTTGTCTAGTTTCTCTCACACATTTATTAACTTGGTTTTTTTACAGGTAAAGAAATGTTCAACTGTTCGTGTTGAGGTACCTAAATCTCAGCACAAATACGTGATTGGAGCTCGTGGAACGACTATACAGGAGATTCTGAAGGAAACTGAAGTCTCTGTGGAGATGCCTCCTCCAGACTCTCCCACTGGGACCATCACTCTCCATGGACCACACAATAAAATTGGCCTGGGTTAGTAAAATAGATATAATAATAGAGTGAGGGCTCACAGGGGAGAATGGAAAACAAAAACGTGTCGCGCCGCCGGCCTCAAGTAATTGAGACAAGGGCGGAAGAAGATAATGAAACTTAATGTTTGAAGTATTTACTCAATATTTTGCTTCCATTATTAAACACAATTTTTAACCCAACAGCTCTCTCAAAGGTATGCGAAAAAGCGAACTCTGTGAAAACTGCAACTGTGGATGCGCCTACTTGGATCCATAAATACATAATCGGAAAGAACGGCTCTAATATTAAAAAGATAACTCAAGACTTCTCTAAGGTATGATTTATCTTATTACCTTTATTATAACGAATTTTACGATTTCGATTATTTTGCAATATCACAAAATTATTGTTTTAAATGGCTGATCATGATTTTAAATGCTTTTTTGAAACTACATTTCGGCACACAGGTACACGTTGACATAACCCATTCTGAAGATAAGGTGAAGATTGATGGTCCCCCTGAGGAAGTGGAGCGCGCTCAAGTTGAGCTGGATGACTTTGTGAAGAACTTGCTAGCTACTCTTACCTATGTTGAACTATCGGTTGATCCTAAATTTTTCAAACACATTATTGGAAAGAATGGAACTAACAGTAAGTTGGACTTTTCATGTGAAAATACTTCGATTTATGTTGCAGATTTATACTCTAATAATTTTTTTTTTTTTAGTTAATAGACTGAAGGATGAGACTGGGGTAGTTATTAACATTATTGAAAACGAAGGCAACAATATTATTCGCATTGAAGGTAGCCATCAAGGTGTAGCTGACGCTGAAAGAGAATTAAGAGAAATGGTAATGAAATTAGAGAACGAAAGGACAAAGGAAGTCTATGTTGACCATAGATATATTAAATCTCTTATTGGAGTTAGAGGAGAAAAAATAAAGGAATTTCGCGAAAAGTTCGAACGTGTGCTTATTTCTCTACCCGATCAGGGGCAAAAGAGGAGCCCCATTAAGCTAAGAGGTCCCCAGGAAGATATTGAAAAATGCGAAAAGTATCTTCACAAGGTTATAAAAGAAATAGCCGAATCATCTTTCGTCCAGGAAGTGCCGATTTTCAAACAATTCCACAAGTTTATTATTGGCAAAGGTGGCGCGAATTTGAGGAAAATTCGGGACGAAACTCAAACTGTGATCGATCTTCCAGCAGAAGGCGATGATAGCGATGTTATAACCGTACGAGGTAAACGGGAGAATGTTGAAGAAGCAGTTAAAAGAATTCAGCAAATTCACAATGAAAAAGCTAATGTTGTAACAGAGGAGGTCACTATTGCTCCGAAATACTATAATTCTTTGATTGGAGCTGGTGGAAAACTTATTCATTCCATTATGGAGGAGTGTGGCGGAGTACTGATAAAGTTCCCGCCTGCGGAAAGTGACAGCGACAAGGTGGTTATTAAGGGGCCCATCGAAGATGTTGAGAAGGCTAAGCAACAACTACTTGCACACGCTTCGGAACGTGAACTGACCTCCCACACCGCTCACGTGCGTGCCAAGCCGGAACACCACAAATTCCTGATAGGCAAAAATGGTACTAACATTAAGAAAATTCGCGAGCAAACTGGCGCTCGCATTATCTTCCCGACTGAGAAAGACGAAGACAAGGAAGCTATATTTATCATAGGTAAGTTTGGGTGCTGCTATTTTAATCCATATCTATACTTATTATAAACGGAGCTTCTGCACGCGACTTCGTCCTCGTGAAATTTCTTGCTGCCCCGACCCACCCCGTCGCATCGCATCGCCTGCCCGCGCTATTATTTCGCTTAGCTTTATTTCTGACTTTTTTCTTTTTGCTTGGCTCCTAATGGTCCTAGCGTGATGTTAAATAGCCTATAGCCTCCCTCAAGAACTGGGCAAAGAGATTTCTTCAAATCCGACCGGTATTTCCAGGGATTAGCGCGTTCAAACATACAAACTCTTTTGCTTTATTATTAGTATAGATAAAAATAAAAAAAATAATAAAAAAAAGTTTTTATTGTTTCTCAAACAATTGTTCTACAGCACAAAATTGAGGCAGTCCCGGTAAGCTATAAGGATACTTGTGATGGGGTTACTTCGCAACTTCCCATGGGTTATTATCTACAGTGTTGAGTCATAATTAAAAAAGAAAAAGTTTAAGTTCTATGATGTTACAAAAATTATTGTAGCATGTTCAGGTATGTGTAGGGTTTGTGTGTGTGTGTGTGTGTGTAAGTGTATGTGGTGGGGTGGATGTGCAGGATGTACGGGTGTGAGTAAGTGTGTGTGGGTGTTAATGATTGATTAACTGATGTATGCTATGATTGGGTATACATTCTTTATTAGCATATTCTGGTTAATATAAGTTCCATTTCATCGTACCTTTGTGATTTTAACCATTCCGTTAGTCTTTTTATATTTGTACTGCAACTTGGGGTATATATTCAATGTAAGGTTCAAAATATTATAAATATAAGTTGATTGAGTATTATATTGATGCCTGGCGAAAACTGTACGGACCCGGTCTTTTATATCAAGACTTGATGGGTCAATTGAGAAACTCTTGTGCGTATGGTTATGTTCAATATGTATAATTTCCTAACAGTGAGTAGATAACTAATCTTGTAGAGGTTGTCTGTAGAATATTGAAAGGGTTTAAAATACATAGTTTGATGAGACATTTGAGCCCTTTCTAGGTCTAGAAAATTGGTTGTGGTGGCCCCTCCCCAGATCGGTATAAAGTATGTGATGACCGATTGTGCCAGAGCAGTATAGATTTTATTAAGTAGCAACGGTGGCATTACATGTCGCAACGTTTTAAAAATCCATATAAGTTTTCTGATCCTTTTTTTTTTTTTTGGGTGGGAAATTATCAAATAACTTATCCCGCTCTGGGCGGAGCGAGAGGGCGTGTCAGACTTCTACTGACTAAAACCTGTCTGTGCCAGGGCCACGGTAATTCTGGCAGGGATCGGTCCTAGCGGACCCCATCAGTTAGTGCTGACATCTCTTTGAGGCGCGCGTGGAACATAACGCGTCGTCGCACAGTGGTCTGGAAATCGTGCTCCATACGCATAAAAACTTAAACTTAAATAATTTAAAAAAAAATGTAATGGCTCTGGTATACCTCCCTTTACATATTATTAACATATGGATGGTACAGGTCACAATACGCGTGAGAAAAAAGCATTTGTGTTTTTTTTTTGTTCTATGGGAGAAAACACTAAAAGTACGTTTTTTCGAAACTTAATGGAACTGTTAGGCTGGTGCTCACACGAGCTATAGTCCCATACACGGCGATCAAGATTACATACAATTCATGTACCTTTAGCAAATATTTCAAATTTTGAATTTTCGAAATGTGATTTTTCAAATCTTTGCCGTGGTTAAATGACGTTGCCGATCGATTTACTTATATTATAGTTAGATTTAGCCTGCTAATGACCTTTATGATGACTATATATATATATATATATATTTTTTTTTTATGATGCAATCTGTCCATTTACTGACATCATTCCAGCATCTTTTGTAGAGACAAGAGCATTAATGTAATGCAACTTTGGGTATCGCTTTACACGTAGCAATTTTTGAGGTTATGAATTTTAAGTATGTAGTTTTTCCGACCGCTTTATAATCATTCATTTTAAAAGAAACAAAATCGTAGTAAACTGATTTTCATTTTTTTAAAGAATATAAGTAAAGTTAAAAATCTCGAAAAACGATTTTGTAGAAATAAATAAATATTTTATATTATAAAATTATACTTACATCAAGACATTATGAATATTTTGATCCACTACAAATATCTACAGCAAGGACAACAAAAATAAATAACAAAGCCAGTATTAAAATTATAAAAATAGGTAAATAGCTCAAATAGTAGTAAAATAGGCGTTAGTTCGTTCATTACTATTTCAGCGGTCTTTTACCACTATTACAACTCTTTACCACTATTATAACTATTTACATATTTTTGACTAAACATAAAAACTACTGCTAACAGACAGTATCTTCGCCCTCATCAGAGTCCTCTAAATCGTAGTCCATAATTAACGCACTAACATTAACATCGACAAATTCACTGTTCTCTTTGTCTACATCTGAATCGTCACTAATGAGAAGAGGTCTCATATCATCAGTGACAGCTCTTTTTGTGGACTTTCGTAGCACAGGTCTTATGCTGGACAAGTAGGGATCTGATGATAAAAGGAGAACATTGTAAAATGTCTTCGTTTGTCGCTTTACGGCAAAATTTGCGTGAATGGTGTTCTCGGATTTTTTTGAAATCTTTGTTTCTGGCTTCCGTTGACTCTTCAGGTAATTTGCCAATAGGCATAATATTGAAGTGTTTGATAACTTCAGCACCTTGCATGCAAAAGTTTGTGGACACTCGAAGGCATGTAATACCAGCCATAGAGCTCCACGTACATTTCTGCAGTAACGTGTGCAAAGTTTGCAAACGCGTCAATATTTATAGGCTACTACACGCAAAAGTGTTGAAAATCTTTGGATCAAACAGGAATCTAATCCTGTCATAGCTGCGGTTTTTGCAGGATCACTAAAAAATATCCTAGCTGTGTTCATTTCGCCCATTTGCGACGAAAGTGTGACATCTCGAATTTCGATTTTTCGTTTTACTGATTCGTTTTTGTATTTGATTATTTCATTTAATTATTAGTTATACTCTAATCACTTCATACATAATAAAGTTATCTTGACAATAATTTAAGAGCTTAGAGAGAGAGCATCTAAAAGTTCAAAAGTCGTTTTCTGTACAATTACGGTTTTTGAGATGTCACACTGTCGTCGCAAATGGACGATTTGTAGTTCCCGAACCTGAAACAAAACAAGTATTCCTGACTCTGTGCAGAAAAAAGATGTAAATGAATAATGTTACTTGAAAAATGTAGATTTAAAAGCTATTTTATCTCACCTTGTTTGACGATGTCTACCAGGAGGCCCATTTAATCACGGAACTTCTGCTGTATGATTTGTTTTCTAATCTTCAATGACTCTTTACTGCTTGCATCTCTGGCTTGCCATGTTTTAAAGTCTAGTCTATATGAAATATGGAGAAAGCACTCCATACACCTGATCCAAGCATGAAGAGTAGACCCGTACTTGAACATTTCTGTTGAAACCGGTTTTCTGAAAATAAAATAGTTAAATTAATAAAAAGAATATAAATATTGAAGTACTGCAGTGACATTCTCTGCCTAGCCTTTTCCCAACTATGTTGGGGTAAGCTTCCAGTCTAACCGGATGCAGCTGAATACCAGTATTTGACATAGAGCGACTGCAGTGGCATTAATTTATTAAATTATTGAAAACTCACTTTGAGAACTTCTCCAACTTATTCATTTCCGAAAAAATAGCTTTACATACAGTATGTTAACCAACAGAGGGCGTTCCCGTTAACGCGCAATAGTATAGCATCCATACATGCTAAAAAAAATATTACCATTCGAAAACAAAATGGTTTTTTTTTTTTTCACTAAAAATGTTAAATTGATACGTAAAAGAAACACTCTGTACACGCGTACTTGAAGGACGGAAACATCGCAATTTAGTTTTTATTTTTAGTGAATATTTTTATATTTTTTTTGAATATTTTAGTGAATATTTTAATATTAAAAAAAAATAAAAACCATTTTGTTTTCGAATGGTAATATTTTTTTTAGCATGTATGGATGCTATACTATTGCGGGTTAACGGGAACGCCCTCTGTTGGTTAACATACTGTATATCACATCTGCGATGAGGTATTTGATAGCTGTGAAATGATTTTGCCATCTATCATGGTCATAGGCATTGAGTGCTTTACAACATGACTTCCTATAATAGAAGGCTACAGTGCTTTAATCTCAGCCTCAATCAAAGCCTGTTCTTCCACGATGTTTAACTTGTTTTCGTTTGAAAATTTAAAATAAATAGGTCTGCAAAACATGGTGGAAGATGGCTTTGGATTCTCCCATACCTTTTCATCGCCACAAACTAAGCGCAGAGGCACACAAGAACACATAAAAACACTGGAATCGTCTTCGTCTGCCATAGTTTGCTTATACAAACTTTGCCCTGAAGCACCATCAAAGCCCCACTTGCATATAAGTGTCAAGTCTTTGCCATCCAGCGAAGATTCCACACGTAAGAATTTTCCAAGCCTAGCCACAGTCCAAAATTACTTGGAGCTTTACTTTTACCTCTCTTTCCGTGATGTCTATGGTATCTTTTGGGAGGTAGCAGTCCTTCTTCGCCTCAAGGATGGCAGTATAAGAAGGATACAGTGGTATTCCTTCTTCTTTTGCACAAGACCTTAATGTTATATACTGCCACTTCGAAAACTTCAATGAGGTCAAAATACCTAAAGCTTTGTCAGCGGAATATATAGGCACAGTTTTCTTTGTATTTAACATTTTTTTTATCTTTGTAGCCTCTTCGGGATGCTCCGATACCAGTTTAATGATATCTGCTACATTCTTGTTTTGTGCTTTCAAACTAGTTGCATGAGCAAGGCTTTCAGTGCTATGCGTTAGGAGCTCTTCCACTCTCCTTCTCTTCTGTAGCGGGCTTAACTCCACGAATGGTTTTCTCGGCGTCACAACTGATGTTCCAACACTGCACGTCTCCGGTGTGTAGGATGTTGATGCACCCTCATTTACACCAAAGTCAGAACTGGAACATGGTTGCTGCTCTAGCGACACTACAGAAGTAGTCATTTTTTCCCTCACGACCTCAGGCCATTTGATGTTCTCATATTTTTTTTATATATGTATGTCTCGTGCGATTACACGAGATCCATTTCTTCCTCAAGTTACTCACATAACTCTGACAGAATTATTGTTTCAATTCCTTCTTTTCATTTTCCGACAATTCAACAGTATTCTCAAAAGCTTCAAATAAAACATTGGGCTGTGAAAAACTACTTTTGTTTGCCACAAACATGAAAATGTCCAAATTGGTACCAAACCCTTCCATCACAACACAATAACAAATATAAGGTAATAAGTAAGCGCGCACAAGTACTGAGAGCTACTGATAAAATTAGACTCAAATGTCCTGTTTTTATACAACTACCCTCATTATCGTTCGCTATTCTCTAATTAGTTACCTATATTACAGACAATAGAATTGTATTGTGACTAGGGCGCATTTGGCCCTGCTAGAGCTAGTTAATGCTCATGTCATTAGTATCTAATAATATATTAACCTTAATCACGGTGATTAACAAATGAGTTAGTTCTTGGAATGAAATTTAAAAAAAACCCATACAATCAATATCTTTTTTAATGTTTGTCATCATAAAGGTCATTAGCAGGCTAAATCTAACTATAATATAAGTAAATCGATCGGCAACGTCATTTAACCACGGCAAAGATTTGAAATCTCACATTTGGAGTCTCACTTGTGCCGCGTTCTAATGCGCACGCGTTTGCATATTCGATATATCGAGTAGCGCGGCGCAAGCTGTCGCTCGTAATTTACTCGCCATGAGTAGTGAACTTGTGGTGAATGAGCTGCTGGCGTTCCTGCAGCAGAAGCTGGATGTGATGGATGAGGTGTCCGCTGTCCAGATCTGCGCAATGAACTTCAGCGAGGATGACATAGCTGCTGCCAAGCTGTTGTTGTTTAGTGTGCTGAACAAGCGCGATCAGATGGTGTCCCGCCGACGTGACGGGACTAAGAAGAGCCTGCAGGATATCATCACGCTGTTCAAGGAGACCGACCCTGACGACGTGCCGACGTTTGTGGTGAGGGAGCTACACAAGCTTCCTCCCGTAACCTTCGACCACGTCGATGTAACGAGCCTGCTGAAGGACATTGTTTTTCTGAAGGCCCGCCTCGAGGATGTGCTAACGAAATTAGATGCATCCCAGAACACCGTCACTGGTTTGCGCAAAGAAGTTAGCGAGTTGCGCAACAGTGTGGCGGTAATTAGGTCACCTGTCGATGCGTCAAACGTAAACACATGTCGCGGAGCCGGCCTCGATATATCGTCGTCGAATTCCGCGTCAGCAGTTTCGTCGCCAGCGCATCCGTCGTTTGCTGAGCTTGCAGAGCGCCCCGCACGCGCGCCCCGCAGCCCCGCGCTCGTCACCGCGGCTCCTTCACGCAGCGCCGCCCGAGCCCCTCACCCCATGCCGCAGCCAGTACTTGAAGCCCTGCCGAAACCTCTGCAAAGGGATTTCGCTAGCGTCACTGCGAGTGCTCCTGGCGCTCCTAGTATCAAGCCCATGCCAGAAAAGGCGCTGAATAGGGATGATAAAGATGATGGTTTTGTGACGGTGCAAAGGAGGAAGCGCCGATCGCGACCAAACAAGAACCGCTGCGGCAAAGCTCCTACAGTGCCTGAAATAAGCCTGCGTGCCGCAAAGCCGAATACACCGGTGTACATCTCCCGCCTGCACTACACCACTAAGGCGGAGGACATCGTAGAGTACGTGCGACAAAAGACGAGGTACACGCCGAGGGTGCAGTTACTGGAATCACGCCGGAACGTCAACTTCAAGGCGTTCGTCGTGCGTGTACCGAACTGTTATCTGCCCCTCGTCATGGAAGAAGACTTTTGGCCCCAGGACGTGGTGTTCCGTCGCTTCCGCGGACAAGTTCCACAGGACAGCACAAAGTCAAGCTAGTGCAAAGTGAAGTGCTACTAACATAGTCTTAAGCCTTATTTATTAACACAAGATTTTGTTTATAAAAATATGTATGTTTAGGTTAAGGTATTTTTCTATGGGCCTATGTCGCCTGAAATAAATGGTATTATTATTATTATTATTATTATTTCGAAAATTCATAATTTCAAAAATTTGCAACGTGCGAAGTAGTACCTAAAGGTACATGAATTGTATGTCATCTTGATCGCCGTGTATGGGACTATAGCTCGTGTGAGCACCAGCCTAACAGTCCCATTAAATTTCGAAAAAACATACTGTTAGTGTCCCATACAAAAAAAAAAAAAAATACGAATCTGTTTTTACTCACGCGTATTGTGGCTTGTACCATCCAAACGTTAATAATATCGAAAGGGAGGTATACCAGAGCCATTACATTTTTTTATTTTTTATTCTTTAAGTTTAAGTTTCCAGACCACTGTGACCGGACGGCGAGCTACCCATTGCTCGCCGTCCGCAAGTCCGCGCCTACGGTGGCCGGGAATCGCCTCTCGATTCCCGACGCCCAGGGGCGTGAGGGCGCAAAGACTCTCTCCCTCATGCGTTCCGCCTCCTCCTTCGCGAGCATTATTGCTTCGGAGAAGTAGGTGACGGTTTCCCACGCACTCTCGCTCCGTACCATGACCTAGACCAGGGCCGAACGCGAGAGAACGCCTACGCAAGGACGCGGCTGTGATCTGCCCAAGCCGGGCAGACCTCCACCGTATGCTCCACCGTGTCCTCCGGGCGATCCACACAATGGTAACACCCGGGCGTTTCCTCCCGCCTTATCCGGAACAGGAACTTCCCGAAGCAACCGTGTCCGGTGAGGACCTGCGTCAAGCGGAAAGTGAGGACGCCGTGGCGCCTCTCCAACCACTCCTTATTGCCGCAATTGTGGCGTGCCCAAGTTTTCTGACTCTGGCCCCTGATTTTCGATATGGGTGTGCCAAGACAATCTTTGGTCAAGTGTTTGCCCTAGATATTTGGTGAATCTAACTTGCTGTATGCTCTGACAATTGCAAGGATAATAGGAGTATGCACACTCGTGGATCACGATCTCAAAATCAGCACCTGGCTGTGTCCTTTGGTTTGGAGTAAAGCTCATCAGACTCAGAAAAGTTCGTTTTAGATACGTTAAGGGTTAAAACATTAGCATTTAACCAACTTGCTATTACCGCTAATCCTCGTTGGGCCGCAGCACGCACGGTAGCCCAGGTGTCACCTGCGAAAACTACTGCTGTGTCAACTGCATATGACACGTCCGCCACTGATCCCGATATTACACCTCATTTATATTGTATAAATCAGGAACAGCGTCGGGGCGAGCACACTTCCCTGAGGCACTCCAAAACATAGTTTTTTCGTCACTAGTTAAGTTTCCAATCCTAACCTGCGATTTTCGGTTAGATAGGTTATAACTACCAAAAAAGCGAGATAGCCATACCTTTTATGCCGATTGTTTTAAGTGTAGTGTGCAGAAGGATGGGGATAGAAACGGTGCCAAATTCATTTTTTAGGTCTAAAAATACTGTAGATATAGATAGTAATTTTTCGTGTGTGAGCGCATTGTTCTTCGATAAACTGCGCAACGGTTGCTACGATGCGATTTTCACCATTATTAAGAGAAATTATTCCAGGTTTATGTGGATAACACACATTAATATTAGACTTACATATTATAATAAAGAAATCTCGATGTTTTGTCAAAAAACCTTGCAAATCAGGGGTGAGTCGCTAGTAGTTTAATACAAAGATCTCGATAGCAAAACATTACAATAATTATATTCTTAATTCAGGTCGCGAGGAGCAGGTAGAGGCAGCTCGCAAGCAGCTAGAAGCAGCAGTAGCAGAGATCAGTAACGTGTCTGAAGGCGAAATGGCGGTGGCGCCCCGTCACCACCGACACTTCGTGGCACGGCGCGGCGAGGTGCTGCGCCGCATCGCCGATGACTGCGGCGGCGTGCAAATCTCCTTCCCGAGGCAGGGAGTCAACAGCGACCGCGTTGTCCTCAAAGGCCCCAAGGATTGCATAGAAGCTGCTAAAATCCGCATCAACGAAATCATTGAAGATTTGGAAGCAAAGGTTTTTATTGCTAAATGTACTTTTTGTTTACTCATCACATTATATTTTGCAAAACATTGACTTAAACAACTAAGGAACACATCAAAATAAAGTTCGCTGGTCACATACATACATATAAAAACGAATATAGTAGAGATAATTATGATGTCCTGACTTCCAATGCTGTAATTACACAGGTAACAATAGAATGCGTGATATCTCAAAGGCACCATCGTACAGTGATGGGTGCCCGTGGTGCTAAGGTAAAGGATATCACAGCTGAATACGACGTGCAAATCAAATTCCCTGAGCGAGACACGACTGAGGGAGCGGATGTTCCCTTAAAGGAAAACAATGAGGATGCTGAGCCCGGCCCGAACGACATCATCAGGATCACTGGTCGCCCAGAGAATTGCGAGGCAGCCAAGAAAGCTTTACTTGAGCAGGTAACGAGTTTACTTATTCAATAATAAAGTATGGTTCGTATAGCAGGTTTCGATTAATCTACAACAGACTATTAAATTGAATAATTCTTTATTAGGTGCCAATCACGATCGACGTAGAAGTTCCAAATGAATTGCACCGTTTGCTTTCTGGTCAGAAGAGGCGAGAACTGATGCAAACATACGATGTGCACATTCTACTTCCGCTCAGTGATGACCCTAGCGACTTTGTTAAGGTAAGAACAATCCTCAAATGGAGTTTTTTATTTAATTATAATTTTGTTTGTACTAAATATCATTATTTTCTAAAGTAATTAACAATATTTATTTTTAATTAGGTGACAGGCACCCCTACAAATGTTGAAAAGGCCAAACTTGCTCTTACTGAGAGAATTGTTGACATGGAAAAAGAGAAAGAAGACAGACTTCTCAGGTGAGTCTGCATTTCCATCAAATCAGAATTTCCAATTTTTTTAAATTTTTATAGTGCGTTTGTATGTGTCCATCCATACCTATACATGGATATTAATAATAAATATACAATAATAACTAATTACAGGTCATTTGAACTGAAATTCAAAGTAGATCCCGAATATCATCCTCTAGTTATTGGTAAGGGCGGTTCTGTCATCACAAAGATTCGCACTGATTATGGAGTACAAATAAACTTGCCTAAACGTGGCGAGGCTGATGATGACATCATTACAATCCAAGGCTATGAAGACAAGGCATTACAAGCCAAGGAAGCTATTATGGCTATTGTACATCAACTGGTGAGTCTCTATTTTACATGTTAAGACACCTGCATTATTTGAGCCCCCTAACACAATAAATACCTAAAGTTCTCCATTCACAATAATTTGGAAGGATTAGTCTTCGTGACGATTGGCGTTACGAAGCTGCTGAAATCAAAGGCGCGACGCATAAAATGTAGGCTACTCACGACTTCATTCTAAATCCTCTCATCCATCCCGATAAGACTGTCGCTTTTGACCGACTCGATAAGGCTGCATTTCTAGCCGACAGCCTAGAGTTTAATGAGCCAATGTTCTCTCAGCTCCCAACCAGCCGACCAAGCGCACCTTGCCAAGGTTGATGCTGAAATCTAACGTAGAGCTTCCCTCCCACCCGTTGAAGACCTTGATGATCCTCTACCTCCCGTCACCCCAGACGAAGTGCACGAAATCATTAAAAGGCTTCATACTTTTAAAGCCCCCTGGTTCAGAGGGTATCACCAATAAGGTGTCCAAACTCCACTCCGCTCCTCGCATAATGCTAATGACCGCAATCTTCAAAGGCGCTCTGAGCAACAATATCATTCCGCGAGTGTGGAAAGAGGCCACGGTTATTGGTATCCTCAAGCCAGGCAAGCCCAAATCTGAGCCCACCACCACCCATCAATGTTCTCACAAAATCTACGAGAAGCTTATTTATTCTCGTCTGAGACTATGCCGAAAGCAAAGAGCCTAATCCCCAATGAGCAGTTTGTGCGGATCCAACAGGTCCACCGCATCGTTGTTGCTTTGCGCTGAAAAGCGCTGCTATTCAGCGCAAACTAACAGCGAGCATTTGGTTCTTTGACATAGCGAAAGCGTTTGACAATTTTTGGCACAATGACTTAATATTTAAGCAATACCAACTTGGATAGCCTGACCGTCTCGTGCTCATCTTACGAGACTTTTTGTCTAATCGCACTTACCGCTTTCGCATGGAGGGTTAACTCTCTTCCCCTCACGCTGTACGCGCAGGTGTCCCTCAGGGCTCCGTAATATCTCCTAATATTCACGCCATTCACAAGCGACATTTTCAAAAGTAAACAGGCTCAGTTGGCTCTTTTCGCCGACGACACAGCCATTTTTACACACCTACGCAAACGTCGTACATGTTTGCGGTGTAGCATGGTGCGGGTGACATTAGACGAACCGTTCCTTTTCACTCTTGAATGTTACCGCGATTTACAATCATGATTTAATATTTTAGCTGCACCCTAAATATCATAGTCGTAAAATATAGAATCAGTGATAACTGTAGTAAATTAAGGAAATTTACCCTGCCAAAATATTATTTGTCAACAAATAAAATCAAATTGAAAGAAAAACGAAGCAAAATGTTATGCGTGTAACGTAACGCCATAGATATGTTTAGCGATTGATTGTATTAGCTATTACAAACAAGATACACTTTTCGGCAGAACAAAAACAAAATAAACATACCTCAATCCTGACTGAAAATGCACTCAACCAGCCCTTTAGTTATGTCCATAAACAAATATAATAAATTGCCACATGACATTAGAGAAGTAAACAAATATATACATTAATAAATTGAAACAATTTCTGGAATCCAAGTCATATTACTCAGTAAAGGAGTTTTTTGATGACAAATTGATTGCAAAATAAAATTATCCTCTCTCCTATACACATAATATAATACGGAAAATGTAAAATCAAATATAAATACGAATATATAAATAATAACATAATTTAATAATAATAAATATACTTCTAATAACTTCATTAAAATTACCTACACTATTCATAAACAATGCATAAAATAAAAATAACTAATATACTATACCTATATACACAAACCAATATATATAAGTAAATATATATGTATATATACCAATATATATACAGAATTATACACACAAAATAAACAAATCTAATAATTTATAATAATATTAAGTTTCTTGAATTGCTACTTAACCCTCTTCCTCTCTCCTAATTTTTGCTGTGCCCGACAGGGTCCATATTGATCTTTAACTTTGATACCATCTATGTAATACATATGGAATGCAATAAAGAATTGAGAATTGAGAATGGGTAGTCGATATCTTTTATAGAAAAAGAAGTTTACTGTATGTATTAAATTTTTGTTATTAAACATAGCACTCGTACTGACACAAAATGGCCGCCGACAAATTTTAATGTTTAAAATTATATTAAAGAGAACGAGATTTTCGCTGTGATAACGAGACTTTTGGGATGGTTTGGGATGTAGCTCGTTACCTCGTCTAGTTACGGCTGAACGATCCCACTAAGCGATGGTAGGCTCCGCAAGGAGCCGCGACCACCATCCCACCGGAGTTCGTCGCCAAGCAGCTTGCTGTGTTCCGTCGGTGTGTGGGAATGCCAGTGCCTTTGGGGGAGAAGGAGATTGTCAGTTGCGCTGTTCAGAACCGGTCTTGGTCTCTGAGTCAGCTAGCCGGGTAACTCATTTTGGAGGCTAGCGGGAACCGAAGCACGATGCCAGTCGTTGGCTGACCGCAGTCAGGAGGGGCCGAAGTAGCACACCAGCCATGTACCAAAGGCTGCCCCGCCAACTCGCGAAAAATTCCGGTATGCTCCACCGTGCCAGCCGGTGACTGGATGGGAGGACCCGGTGGCCAAATCCGGGGGGTTCGGGCGTCGCCGCAGTCTCCAAATGAGTTCCACATAGGTAGGTTGGCTCTAAAGTTCCACTTGGACACTGAGCGGCGCCTAGACAAGTCGACTTTATCCCCAACAACTCCACTCAAATATGACCAAAGCAAAAAAAAAATAAGTTTCCTTCCTCCCACTAAAAATGCACCTCACTAACTTCAGGGGGTTGCACTCCAATCTCGATCCGGTCCACCACCACTTTGAAACCTAGAAGCCGCACCTGTTTTTTCTAACGAAGATGAAGATAACAACCCCATCGGACGTGGCGTACCTCAACTACCCGGGTTACTCTCTTGAACACAAGGTTCAAGAAGCAAGCTGGGGTCTGTGTGTACGTTCGCGATGACATTTATTGTCGTCGTCTTCGTAGCTTTGAGAAATCGGGTTTTCCGCCATATGACTACTTGTGGATACTGGCGTGGAGAAATTTCTCTACATTGGCGTCCACCAATCGCACAGCGGTGACTAGGAGACAACAGCGCTCTTTAATTCGAGTCTACTGACGTAGCCCAGCAACGGTACCCAACAGCGAAGCTCATTTTTCTGGGGGACTTAACGCCCATCATAAAGAGTGGTTGATCCCGTACCAGAGAACTCATGACGGGTTGGAGGCGCGCAAGTTTGCTATAACGCTAGATCTAACCCAGATAGTGAATACGGCAGCGCGGGTACCGGATCACAGTGTTTTTATTGCCCCAAAAAAGTGACATCAGCTTTTTATTGAATATTTCTACTCAATAGTTCACTAAAAATGTACGAGTAGAACTCCCATGTGCCAATTTTTAACCGACTTCCAAAAGGAGGAGGTTCTCAATTCGTCTGTATTTTTTTTTTTTGTATGTTTGTTGTATACTCTTGTTTTTAAAAAAATCTTGAAAGTTTTCGTTACTTTGAAGGTCAAAATACTGAAAATAATTCGTACAAAAAAAACTGTATATGATTGAGTTTTATTTGAATTACATATTTATGAAGCAATTCTAGGCGCATATTTTTGCGTTTTTAGTTAATCAGAAATCATAATAGAACCCACAAAAAAAAATGTTTTTTCGAAATCAGTTTTTATTGTTTTTCTAGGTCGAAGTAGAACCTCTGTCTGGTACAATTATGTTGCTTATACAATGTTTATCACCTAAAAAAATATTACTTTCAACTTGAACCTAGGTTTCGAGAAAATGATTTTTATGTCCTAAGGTAAAAAGTCCAAATTTAGGGTTATCACAATAAGGTCAATTGGCTGTTTTATGATTAACTAAAATTAATTATGGTGATTTATGCCCAACATTTGAAATCGCTTCCCTCGTTGCCATTGTGTTTGGCTATTAATCAAATAAATTTGCTTCGTTGCTTAAAACTATTGAATCAACATTTAAATCCCCTTGACTGTCGTCCCGCGAGCACTCTTCCGCTTGCACATTTTCTGCTTGTACATTTTCATCTGCATGCCAGATACTTTCTTTCATCAACGGCTTTCAGTAAATCTCGCACAGCAGCTGGCAGAGGAAGACTTTTCGAGAACTTTTGACGACGATGGAGGCGAAGCTGTGAAATTGCCGGATCTGATGATTCTAGTGCGCGATGGAAAAGATCAATCATGGTTTTTTTCCTGTCCATTTTCCGGCAGTGTAGCTCTCTGTCTCTACGCCAGAATTTATTTCTGGATTCGGCTGCTTGTTCGGAGAGCATACCTAACGGATGGGGATTGGAATCGATGATCTCTTGACCGTGCACTAGAATTTTATGTACAGTCACCGTCATAGGACACTGTGACATATTTTTCTGCAATTGCCCTGCAGTAGATGCCAAACTGGTGGAGTCTATTGGCAACTCACAACACACACACACAGGTCATCTAATAGCCATGAATGGAGTCCTAAAATATCTTTATCTGACAGCACCGTTCGGGCAGTATTACCGTCGTTGGTGGTGCCTGCATTTGGCCTTACTACGTCGACTTACAACCCCATCTTGCTCCTAATTTCTGCCTGGATACGCTCTTTTCGTTGTTGTACTATGCGGCTCTTATCTGTGTTTTGATTGATTCGCCATTTCTGCACAGCTGTATCATTCTTATATCCGAGATGTAATAAAAACTCAAAAATACGTATCCACGCATGGAGTGGATTTATGCCATATTTCAAATTTTCTTTTATAGCGTGTTTTGAATAACACAACTCCAAATTGTTGAAATTGCTCGCTGTCAACCTACAAAAAAGGGCATCGCAATTGTAACGAGGTTCCGGTGATTGTATTTAAAACTTTTCCATCAATAACACTCAAAGTTAACTCACAAGTAAATGTTATAGTGTGTCCTCAAGTTGTCTGTATAGTTATAGGTAATAAATCTTTAATCTGATTATCTACCAAAGTCTTCCGTGAGAATAAGGTCATTTGTTTCCTTTTTCTACTGGATGTGTATGGGGCGGCAAAAGCGGTATGATTGGGGTGTCGGATTGAGCCAGATAACGTAACTATTATCAGCTTGGATACGCAAAGGTACAAATGTGGTAGCGAACAGGCTATTTTCATTGATCAAAGGATTCTGAGCTGACTGATCAAAGCTCTGTTTATAAAATGACTGGCCAGTGCTACCGTCAAATCCCCAGGATCCTTCGAACACACAAGTCAATTCTGTTGTTCCTTTGCGATTGCAAAATTCGATAAAGCTCTCTTCGCTACTTTGCATTATCCTTTTTAAAGTATGTGTCAACAACCCTTTTAAAGAAACTGATGCTTCAACATCCGACACTCGTTATCTCTTCTGCAGGATAGCATGCTTTTCTTGCAAGAATCACTTGGGCATATGGTGGATAAACAGAATATCCTCGACTGTTAAGGTCTTGCTGTCTGTCTTTATAGGTCTCGACACTAAATTTCCTATCAATTATGACCCCCAAAGCCTCTTCGGCAGTATAGGGCTGTGGCTCTATAGTTAATATTTCTTAACTTTGGAAGCCCGAGTAGGAGAAACAAGACATGATTGAA
The DNA here is from genome assembly GCA_948252095.1 of Dicycla oo. Taxonomy (NCBI): domain Eukaryota; kingdom Metazoa; phylum Arthropoda; class Insecta; order Lepidoptera; family Noctuidae; genus Dicycla; species Dicycla oo. Next base: position 16,717,142 of record OX411718.1, read on the forward strand.
TTACTGCTTCTAAATCTTTCGTAGTTCTAGGAGTCAATTTATTTTCAGCAGATGATGTTGAAACTAAACCTTTTATAATTTTTGCTGGTGGTTCATTCTGAAAAGATTCCTGTAGGCATTTTCTAATTCTCAGTTGCTGTCTGTAACCCAAACATTTACTTTGACTGTCTGAAGTTTCGGGCTCTGAAGAAAGAGTAGACAGTTCTATACTAGTACTGGCACCTTTTGATTCATCAATGTTGCCTATATCAGGCTCGTCAGAAATCAATGTGTTCGTCGGGCGATCATCATGGACATTGATTTTTAAGTCGTCGGGTAGATCGTCGAGAAAAGACTTTTCTAAATATCTTTTATGTCTTCTCTTAAAAAGACCTTTGTTGCTTTTGCAACCCCTGAACATTTTCATTGTGTTTGTGAGGAAGAAACTGATTTTATCAATAAGTCGATTCTTGTCCAGACGACAGTTGTTTTAAATTATGCCCAATTTCCTTCAAAACTATATTAAGTAAGTCCGAGTAAGGTAGATCTTCAGGCGATCCATTTTTTTATGTTTCTCACTTTCTTCGGAAAAGCATTCATTGATATGTAGTCGACTTTGCCCTTCTTGCCTACTTGCGGATAACCCCGGAGGTCGTAAGGTACCGGCTGAGGCGCATTCCACAGCTTCGCTTGCCACTCGCCTACCAACATGAGGGTTGGCGCCCTCATGCCGCCCCCCTTGCAATAAGTCCTCCGGTCGGGGCCCGGATGGACATCCCCCAGCAGGTTGGGTAAGCCCTTGCTGAGGCAAAGTGGCGCCATGGGTCTGTAACGGCTGGGTGGTCTAGGGCGAGGCACCACATGGGGTTCCTCGCCCCCGCCCCTCCAGATCACGTATATTAGCGCGGGGTTTTAGCAACAGCTTATCGAGGGTGGACCGCCTCCCGCGCCACACGTAACCCTTCATCGGAAATAATAAAATGTTAGTTAATAATATAGCATGTGCATGTACTTGGCATTGTTTTACAGGCACGGGTTTATTCGATTATTATTTATTTTATCCCAGTAGTCAACCTGTTTTTCAATTTCACGTAAAAAGTGTTTTAATATTAATTGTTACTATTCTATCGTATATTTAAGATAAAAAAAGCTGCTGATTTATGTAATAAAAACTATGTATCAAAAGGTCAAAATAGTGTCAACCCTAACACATATTTTTGAAAATCATTTACTCGAAACCTAGGCCCAAATTGAAAGTAATATTTTTCTGGGTGATAAACTTTAGTATAAGGAATCTATGTTGTAGCATATCTAAATGCAATGCAAAGTAGTGAATAACTACATTATTTAATAATATACATATCCCTCTTAATTGTTCTTGCCCGTAAAAAAAATATGTTATTACTTACCATGCAGAATTGCTTCCGAAAAGTCGCTAAAATTCAAGTACGAAAATAATACACACGCGAGTACTGCTTTTTCCATAAAAAGCCAAGATGTCTAGCAGGACGCTGATATTTCATATTGAAAGTAGTACTTTGCCTTCATAAAAAAAAAAAAAAACATCACAAGCGTCTACTACCTATTACAAAAAACTATTACGTAACAAATTGCTTGTAACAGACGTGAAATATTATAGGCACATTTGTTTTTGAAGTCATATTTTTACAATTTTTTGCATAATCTATTATATCTACTATTGGGATAGTAATTTTATTTATTTTATTTTTTATTTTTATTTTCTTTATTTTCGAAAGGCTTACAGACTAATGGGTGAATATTCGAGCGTTTTAACCGCCGTCATTACCTTCCGCCAAAAGTTGATGAAAGAGAATATATTTAATGAAATATTTCAGCAATTCCTGATTCTGGTCCTTAAGCAGATTCTGGGAATTGATGAAATATTTCATTAACGATATTCTCCTTCATCAACTTTTGGCGGAAGGTAATGACGGCGGTTAAAAGCTCGAATATTCACCCTAATAACATTAATATATAACTAAATTGCTAATTACAAGCCTCCACAGTTTATTCCCATATATTTTATATATCGTATTACTAAGATGTCACGATAAACAGTAAATACACGATGAAATAAAAAAAAATGTATTCTACTATTAGGGGTAGCACGATTTATTGTTCTATGAAACAAGACGTAATTAGTTAGTTCCACCGGTTTATTTTTGGTTAAATTCAAATAAATTAAAAATTTAAATAACCTAATAATATCAAGTGAATAATATCCAACACAGGAAACAAATAGTTTTATTTATTCAGAACTTCTGAAATATTTTATGGTTACTCAAAATTCGGCTCACGAAAAATATGGATAAAGTACATTTTTTGTGAGCCTCACCCAATTATCGACATTATGTAGAAATAGTATTTAATCACGTTTATTGAAAAAATAATCATGTAGTAGATGTATACCGAAAAACTGTCTTTTAGCGTCTGAAAAAAGATAGGATAGAGGTAACCACTGGCGTGGAAATTTTGCAATTTTATTTTTCCATATAATACCTTTTAGGGTTCCGTACCCGAAGGGTGCCAAACGCGAAGCGTTTGAGGTAGTGCTCTACTCTTAACACGTCAAGGCCAAGCAATTTCCTGGCCTTCGTTTTATAGCACTTTCTGTTCACTTTATGAATGTTTTCTCTACACTTGTTTTTACATAAAAGTGGCAAATAATAATACTATCTCATAAATATACATCGTTGCCGCAGGACAATCAATGTCGAGAGGAGGTCGATATTGATCCACGAGTTCACAGGAGGTTGATCGGCCTCCGAGGCAAAAACATCAGACGCATTATGGACGATTACAAGGTTGACATTCGTTTCCCGAAACAAGGTGATGACAGCATCGTTGTCATTACCGGAGATGAAGATAACGTACTTGATGCGAAGGACCATCTCCTCAACCTAGCCGAAGAATACGTAAGTATTCTAATATAACATAAACATGTGCTGAGTAGTGTGTTGTTTATGTTCTATTCCTAATTTTAAATTAATCTCCAGATTCAAGACGTCGCCGACCGCTACACGCGACCTGCGGCGCCTTCATTGGGTGACTTCGGCGATGTGCTCGGCGAACGAGAGCAAGCAAACAACAGCGCAGGGTCCGCTGGCGCTGCCGCCGCCGCCACTGGTGGCCCCGGACCTGCAGGCTTCGTGGTGAAGGGGGGACCGTGGGAGCAGCGTGCGCCGGACACGGCGTCCACGCAGGAGTTCCCCACCATGCCGGGGGGCCCGCGCGCTGTGCAGCCTGCCGCACCCACGCCCTCAGCCGCATGGGGCCCGCGTCGCTAGTAGCACCCGATGACTCGTCCTATGTACTCCCATGCGTGCATACTTTTAAGCCTATAGTGTATAGTGGAGTGCACCGCGTTTGATTTCGGCTGTTTCGTCGCGACGACGAGTGCGTCCACTTAGATCGTATTGTCGTCGCTTTGCGGCACCCGCTAATAATCCATATAATCTTAAAACTGCAGATATCTCATACTCGCTCATATTATTGCGAAAATGGGTAGCAAGCTGTATTTTACTGGTGATTTATCAGAGGAGGTCGCCGCTGTTTTTGGCGATCTCTCTGAATTATCAATAAAGCGAGGTCGAGCCGAACTATTATCATATAAGTATTCGGTTACGCGATTTCGTTATTTTTTATGTATTATTAATATGTATCTATGAGTATAAATGCCATTCTACTAAGTTGTTATTTACTTTGATATTTATTATGAAATACATGCCGATGTATTTTTAATTTATGCATCTATATAGTATGCTAAACTGATTCCGTGTACTTATTTAAAATTATAATGAAATTTCTATTTTTCATACATAATAGTTTTCACTTTTTTTTTTATCATGTTTATAATGTTGCCTATAAAATAATGAATCAATAAATGATAAGACAAGAATGAATATTTTTACAAAGTAATGTGTACATAGTAAATAAATTTTGTTTGAAAATATTAATAAAATCTTTTACATGAAGACATTTTTTTTTCTATTCCATATAAAAATACTATTCATGTTTAGATAGGTATCGATATCCATCGCGTCTGCAGGGTCGGTCATGGGCCGTTGAAGTTCGCGGACGTCTCGAGAGCGCTCTCCGTCCGTCATAGTATTTCTGTGCGTTTGGTGCAGCGTGTGCGGCACATGTTGCAAGTTTGCAATCGATAGTGTTTCTTTTGTCTTGGTGTGGTGGTGACTCTGACGCCAAATAAATAACATTGAAGCGATGCAGAGGTATACACCCCGTATTGGGCCTACGTGCGTTCCTGATTTCGAGCAAGCGAGCTGGTGCCCCGAGCGGCATGGCTTGGCGCCCGTGCAGACTAATCTGGTGATATATTCCCTTTTCTTTCAAAGATTTGGTTCTCTCTGCAAGGCACACGCCTTGTCAACGTGTTCTAGGTGGAACTGTGCCGACAGGCACGCAGAACTCACTATCATATAACTATCTACTAGTCGCTCAATCACTAAATCTACTTCCCATATTTTAAGCTTACAGTTGTTGCATGGTCATGAAAATAATTATGGTATTAAGCTGGATTCCCAGTAACTAAACAAATTGTTTACTTGTTAAATGTTGCAAACTAGTCATTAGTTCAACATAGCAGAGCCCATAACTGTAACCTTTTTTTGTGTCAATTCACGGCAAATCACAAAAAATTACCCCGTAAAGATTTCTACAGAAAACTAGAGGCAACTTGTTAAACACGTGTCGGTCGTTCTAACCAATTTTGCTACCATTCAAACAAAACGTAATAAGATTATGCAATGACTTCGATAATAGTACCAATACCGGGTTCCGTCCCTTGCTAATCGTGATGACAACAGAATTTGCTTGGCACTTCTAAATAATATTGAGGACTTTCCTTCTAGCAGCTAATATATCGCACCTTTGTTTGGAAACCATTACTGAACAAAAAATTAAATTTTACAGGAGAATTAATTTAAGATTTTCGCATTATTATTTACCTTGTCGACAAGTGCCAATTCGGGGCGAGCGGCCCACACAGGAAATCTACCCCGTAAGGAAATCTACAGAGAGTTGCAGATAACGGCCCATAAATCCCGCTCTAGTCTGTCTTCAAGACGACACGTGTGTGGGGTGTGTTCGTCATTCTAAACAATTTTGCAACCATTTGGGCAGAAACATAATTTTACAATGACTGATTTGTGTACCGATAAAAAGGGACGGAAACTGTTTATTTGGGTCTATGGCACACCAAATAGATAAATTTAATATGAGAGTCAAAATGAGTCAAAAAGATGTGTTACGTTCATAGTAGCTAGCGTTTGAAATCTGTTCGTCCTAAATATCCCAAAAAAGAGGGTCGTGTTTTTTATTGTTGCGCCTTGACGGACTAAAGACAATACCTACCCCAATGTGCCCCATTGGGACGCTTCCGAGTCTTCACAAAACACGCGGTGGTAATATATCTGCCTCATTTTAATATAATATCATTGACTAATATTTAAAGAGTATGCCAAAGCTGGAGAAAAATCTTAAGTTTGGCGATCCTTTCTCCGAACCGAAAGTGGTACCCACGCACAATGTAAAAAGTGTAAAAATAATGAGTGTCAAAACTCAACAACGTGTCTCCACAACCATTTATAACTACACCTGAAAGAAACTGATACACATTTCACAATATTTCGAGTATCCGAATATGACCGGCAAAAATATTCGAATGTTCGAATACCTAAATTTGTCGAATATTTGCAAGCCCTAGCACCAATGCCGTACAAGGCCAAATCCAAAAAAGTCGGCCATTCTATTTACACATGAAACAACAACCTAAAGCAAGACATGATTTACCTACTTCGACAATGAAATCAACTTTTGGGTGGATACGGCTGAAGAAATAAGATCAAGACGGCCGCTAACGAGATTTACAAGAAATCTGAAGCGGATAGCATGATACCTTAAACGAACATTTTGAAAACAGCAACGTGTAATAATACAGCTTAGCAGGGACATAAATAGAGTAACGACTTAGATCGAGAATACCTATCTCATGTAATGTCGACATTTGTTTTTAAGAAACGAACAATGTTTTAATTATGAATTCGTGAGTATTGTGCGTGTAAAGAGGTTAAAGACGGGGTGGACTAATTTATTTATTTATTTATAATTAATTAATTACAACGGCTTGCGCCAATGACAGTAATTAATAAATAAAACTAAACAGACAAAACTAACATATTACATAAACAAAAACAAATAACAAGTCAGAGATCAAACATACTTAACAATAACTTTAAAAAGAGAAAATAAAATAAAATCGAATAAAATGATAACGACATACAATTTATTTCCCTAACAAACATAGCTTTCACAGAACGAGACAATTTGACATGATCACCCTGAGTGTCATTAAAGATGTCACATTCCGGGACTGTCTCCATTAAGGAGTTTATAGCACCATTCATGCGACACAACGGGGATGCGCGCGCGACACAGTGCGACAATGGGATGTGGCGAACAGTCGGTGTCGTCGAGTAGGCCTATGACGCAGGTAGTTGTCAGGCACATAAAGTGTATACAAAGTATTGTGTAGCTCTGGAGTATCTACCATGCTCCTTAAATTTTTTTTGGCTATTAGAATCTGATCTTTGACTTTACGCACTGCCAGGGAATTATATCCTAACATTCCCAGCAGGAAATGAGTAGGTTACATAAATGGATAATATCCGTAAATCTTTTTATGGGTGGGTGGGTTTCAGAATGCTTTCTGAACCTTTTCAATACATAATACATAGTTGGATTCGTGGGGATTCCAGACGGCTGCAGCAAATTCTAACTTACTTCTAACTAGACAGTTAAATAATAATTTGATGCCAATAGGATTATTGAAATCACGGGCATTGCGTAGGAGAAAACCTAGGCGCCTATAAGATTCTGAAGCTAGGGCAGACATGTGTGCATGGAATGTCAATCCGCAGTCAAATGTCACGCCAAGATCTCTAATGGTTGACACGCGCTTTATTTCAACACCTGCTAAGGTGTAACATGTGTGTAGGTTGTAACTTGCGGCTAAAGGTCATGACGTAACATTTACAGGCATTAAACATCATCCTAATAAGCCTCTCAAGTGTACGGTGATCTCAGGCGAGCAAACCAGTGCCTACGAGGGTCATACTGTGTTCCAAAATCGGAGATCAAGGGTGTTGTGTTGTTTCTTGTTTTTGGCGGATTTTAGTCGGGGTCTAAGTAGTTTTATTAATTATTTGTGCTGAATAGTGTGCATAACTTTTAACTGTAGAACTATAACATCTGCAATCGCGTCAACCTTAGGTGAAAAGGTCGAACTTTGAATAAAATCAAAAATTACATTATTGGAAGTCGGAGCTGAACAGAAACAACGAGGAGCGGGCCGGCCGCCTCCTGGACATTATGCTGTTGTCAACTCATCATAACGAAAAAGAAACGAGTCGAGAAAGCAGTTTAACACCTTTTCGAGTGTTTTCTGAAACATTTCCGGCGCACAGGTGATTCCAAACATTAACCTCTTAAAACGATATAATCCTTTACCAGATATGAATGTTGTAATATGTCTTGAGTCGGGTACAAACTCCAATTGATGGAACGCGTCTTTTATATCTAATTTACTAAACATTTTAGCATTTTGCATCTTTGATAGTAGCTGCTCCATCGTTGGCAGCGGGTGATTTTCTCGCCTGATGGCCCTGATGGATTTGCACGTCTCATATCAATACAGAGACGAACAGCCCCATCCGCTTTCAAAATCGATACTACCTGCGATATCCATCAGACGGTCCTTCTACTTTTTCTATTATATCTTTTTGCAGTAGTTCGTCTATTTTCGAATTGATTTTTTCTTCCAGTGGAATCGGTATTCGTCTGTAAGGTTGTGCGACCGGCTTTACCCCAGTATTAATTGGTATTTGTATTTGGATGTTTCTGAATTTAGGGAAAGGTGTCGTCTCAACTTGATTTATGTTTAATCCAAGTTTTAGTACGCCTAATGCTATTACCGTTGTTCTGCCTAATAAATTACGGGTCCCTTTGTCTATTACGTAAAAGGTGGCGTTTTGCGTTTTTGATCTCACATGGATATCTGCATTAAAAGACGTTAATAACTTGAGACGGATTTCACTTCCATAGGCAACAAATGTTTTTCCTGGATTTTTTACTTCTTTTCCTGTCTTCAAAATTTTTTCTTTAATTTCTAACCATGTCTTATCTGTTATTAAGTTGTGCTGACATCCTGAATCAATCAGCATCTCTACTTGAGTTCCACCTACTAAACAAGCGAGTGTGTCATTATGGAGAACATTAAAAACATAATCAATTTTATCTTCTATCGCGTTCGCCTGCTTTATATTTTCAACTCTTTGGCTCGACTTTTTAGATCTTTTCGCGTCTCCACCCCTTTCCGCTTTGTTATCTTCATTGCTTCGTTTTAGGCTTGTTACTCTGCACTAAGCTTGAAAATGCCCCACCCTCTTGCATTTGTTACATATTTTTCCTTTAACTAGGCACTTCTCATCATAAGCTAGATGATTCCAGCTACCACATCCGAAACACGCCTTTTTGCTATTATTAATGAATGTCTTTTCCTTCACCTGTGTACTGATTTTATTAACAGTTTGATCTTTTCCTTTCTGACTGAAATCACCTAATTGACGTTCCACCACCTCTAAAGTATTTGCTTCGGTTATTACCTCAGTTAAGGTAATTTTTTCACCTGCGCGAAGCAATTTCTTCCTGAATTCTTCCGACGAACACTTTTCAATTATTTGATCAATCAAACTGTCATCGACATCCGTAAATTGGCATTTCAAAGCTTGTTGTCTTAGTCGAACTAAATATTTTTCAAACTTCTCGTTTTCTTCTTGTTTCAATTGTCTAAATAGGTGTCTCTCATACCGTTTATTTTGCTTAGGTGCAAAATATTCATCTAACTTTTTTATTGCTACCTCAAATACGTCTATGTCACGATCATCTCCTTCACTCGCCTTAACATAGCCACCCGGTATATTAAACAGTATTTCAAGTTCTTGTCCTCCCCAATGTAACAAACTTGCGCGTTTTTTTGAACTATTATTGACATCGGCAGCTTCCAGGTAATTATATAAACTCCTTTTCCCATCGTTTCCCAAACGTTCCCATCTAGCTCCAACAGATCCTGCTTCACCATCGCACTCAAATTTTTCTAAGGTAAGACTTGACATCATATTTTAATCTGTGGACAATGAAACAAATAAAGAATGTCTAATTTAGGTCACCAAAAGAGCATCATCCTTTTAACAACCTGACACATTCATTATTTATTTCATACCGCATTCATTCAACACCATAGTCCAAATTAAACTAACAATGTTGTATGAATTATCTTCAAACTTCAGTAAACGGGCGTTATCCGTATACAAAACTTCATATTACGGGCCTCACCCGTATAAAATTTCCATGTATCACATGACACTCTGATATACCTACGTCGCGTCGCATCATGTACTTACAGGCATCACCTGTACTAAATAACATTACGAAGTCCTTACAGGCGTCACCTGTTCCCGGACTACCAGGCATCGTCTGGTAACATCACAGCGTCCAACTCATCACGCTAATAATGTACATCATTATGTTAGAACTTATGTAACAGGCATCACCTGTGATTTAGTCCATACAGGAGGAGACTCATGTTCTCTTTTGTACGAGCATCATTACTTGATACAATAATAAACAATCTAATATTAGTCCTAGTCTAGTAACATAACTCGACAGTATGTATGCATTTAGTATATATTTGTAATCTGAAAAATATATTCAATTCTGTGCCGACCGGGAATCGAACCCGGCCCCCGTAGTCCAGAGGCAGCCATTTTAAACATGACTTTTAAATGTATTCATTAATCGTATGACCTTTCCCTTCTATAAATAAATCAAGCATAAGCGACCCCATAAGTGGGTACTTATTTTTACTTTAGTTGGTTATGAGAAATGTAAACAACCGTCCCGTTTGATAATAACCTACAGCGCCAGCAAAACAACGACGTGGTCGTCTCGCATCGCATCATAGGTAACTAGATAAATAATAATATCATAACTACACGAATATAATGTTTACTTTACGGGGCCTCATCGAAAGTACTGAGAGTTTAATTAGTTTGACCATTTTTAGTCTCAAAACCCCGTTCTTTTTTTTTTGGGTAATTGAATAATAATAACAATAATAACTCACAGTAGTTCTGTTAATCCTCGTCGCCAAAATGTAGTATTTCCCTTCTATATTATCGGCTCTTAGACACACGTGCCCTCTCACTCTCACCGCTCCCAGCTGACTGCTGCTTTACGACCGCACGTGCGCTAGAGACGACATAGGTAATGCTTCCTTCTCTTTTACTCACAGATACTACAACTTCGACAATAATAATAATAATATCCTGGGACATTTTCACACACGATCATCTGATCCCAAACTAAGCAGAGCTTGTATTATGGAAACCAGATAAATGATATACTACATACACTACTTTTTGTTTGTAAATACATACTTATATAGATAATTACACCCAGACTCAGGACAAACCGACATGTTCAATGAAATCAACTTTTGGGTGGATACAGCTATAGAAAGAAATAAGATCAAAAAGGCTTCAAATGAGAACTACAAGAAACCAGAAACGGATAGCAGTGAGACTTCAGACGAAGAAATTGGAAACAGCAACGTGTAATACAGCATAGCAGTGACATAAATAAAGTCAAAAACGCAGTTTAACCGCCAAAAGATTCACCGGGGAAGCTGGACTAGAAGCAACCTGGCGGCGACGTCGTAAAAAGAGCCCATCCATAATTATATCACCCGTCTCTTCACTATTCCAATGCTTGCTCTAGGGTGCATACTCGGTACTTAGGCTCTTTATCCCCTCCATATCTTAAGGGCACGTCCTCGCTACCATTGTCGCGCCCCCCGGTCTACTCCTTGATATGCAATGGTTTCTGTTGCACCATGTAACATGAGGCAAAAGGGGCTAGTGTGAATCTTTGGGTTCATTCGATTAATCGAGTCTGGTCAAACCACGCTGAGGTCGGTGCATTTCATTCATTCATATTCATGTTTCGATATCGATCGCATCTGCGGAGTTTAGCTAGTCAGGTAGGGTTTCATGGAACACCTAAGGTGAATATTGATAGTTTGGTACAGTATAAGGTGCTAATGAGAAACGTAATTGAACACACATTATATTGTTATTTAATATAATTATTAGTTAATAGATGTTACACAATACAATCGATGCAAGAATGACAAGTTAGAAAAAACTCCATAGCAACCAATTTACATCTTTCCTATAAATAGTTATTCTACTCTTTGATAGCAACTAATGATGTTACCCGCGTTCAATATTGGCAAAGTAAAAAGGAGGTAATTGCCACGGGTACAAATAGTCTAGTTATCTGTGTCACGCACCGTCCATTGTCGCTGCTATACGTCATTGTCACTCGCAATTTTCAGCAATTATTTGTGAAGAAAATGCCTTTTTGTGTTTAAAGACGATGTATTACTGTGAAAGAAACGAAAAACGTCTAATTTCATGCGTAAGTACTGTATTTTTTTTTATGTTTTTTGTTTTGTACTTGTACCGCCATTTTCCGCCAGCGGCCACGTGACTAGGGGAGGTTGGGGCATTTATGGCAGCGGTACTTTAATACAGACTTTTTAATTACACATGTTATGAATATTACTTATCGTTTTTTTTTTTGTTATTCTAGATTGCCTAAAGACGGACTGATGAGGGAACATTGGCTAAGGATACTTATTAGGACTCAAAGGAGTGAATATGACAACTTATGTTTTCTATTTTAATAAAAAGGGAAAACTAATTAAACTTTTACTGATATTTTATTCCCCTCATGAAATATACGACTTTTACGGCGATTACGTCATTATGGTGTCCAAAACGAACGTCTAAACGTAACTTACGAAGGAAATAAAATAAAAAATAACAATATTTTGTTTCGATTGTGATTTTGAAAGCGTAAATGAGTAAACATCAACAGAAAGGGCTCGTGGCTAAGCAATAACAGCCGCACGGGTCGATCCATCAGGTTAAGCTACGCTTACCAGGGTTGGTCTGTGGATGGGTGACCATCTTTTCATACCGAGAAGCCTCCGTGCCTCGGAAAACACGTTAAGCCGTTGGTCCCGGCTGTCATCCGAGGATCTTTGACAGTCTTACGAAGGGGTATCGTATTACCCAGTAACTGGGTTGTGGAGGTCAGATAGGCAGTCGCGAAATACTGGTATTCAGCTGCATCCGGTTAGACTGGAAGCCGACCCCAACGTAGTTGGGAAAAGGCTAGGCAGATTGATTAATTTAAGTAAACATCCAAATATACATACCTACTGTCACACATATTATGTACTAACAAATTCGCCCCGGCTTCGCGCGGGTCCAGTAATTTATAGTTTATGGTCTCGCCTATTTCATTATATTTACTTACTTATACTACTTATACTACATTATATTTACTTACTTATTTGATTATATTTACTTTATGGTTGCCTCTTCACGACCGTTAATTGTGGAGTTTTCTTCTGTACTGAAAAAGCAGACACTGATGTCTGCCGTCTGTTTGTACAACAAAGACAAAGGAAAAGCAGACAAAATGAATACTGCACTCATCGGTATCCCAGGAACGTCTCAACCAGTCTACGTGGCGGAACAGCTGCCTGCTAATTCCAAGAAACTTTTTTTCATGTCGCGTGATTTTGCTAAAAATAACCATTATAAATTTTGCTGGATTTCCAACGGCAATATTTTCGTACGGAAAAAAGAGGGCGATAAGCAAATACTAATACACTCGGAGAAATCTCTCCAGGATATAAATACTAGCATGTGACTAGTAGATTTTTTAAGGAACTATGTTTGGGTTTATGCCAGGTCGAGGAACAATGGACGCCACTTTTGCACTCCGCCAATTGTGCGAGAAGTACAGACGAGCACACAATAACTTGAACATGGTGTTCATTGATCTGGAAAAAGCGTATGATAGGGTACCTCGGGATGTCTTGTGGTGGGCCTTGAAAGAGAAAGGTTTGCCCGGGAAGTATGTAGAGTTAATTCGTGCTATGTACAGTCAGTCTTGTACCTACGTCCGGTCGGCTGCTGGCAACACCGACGAGTTCAGTGTGGCGGTAGGCTTGCACCAGGGGTCGGCTTTAAGTCCTTACATCTTCCTGTTGATTATGGACGCTCTGACAGCGGACATAAAGGAAGAGGCACCCTGGTGCATGCTATTTGCCGACGACATCGTTCTTGTCGGTGAAGATGGACCTGAGATCCAGAGCAGATTGGAGAAATGGCAACGGAAACTGGAGAATGTCGGCTTGAAAATCAGCAGAACCAAGACCGAGTATATGTTCTGCGATTTCGGCGGTCTCTCCAGCGCTGGAGCCATAGCGCTTGATGGCGCGCTTCTCCCGGTCTGCTCCGACTTCCGGTATCTTGGTTCACTTGTGCAAAGCGATGGCGAAGTAGACCGGACTGTTAAGCACAGAATTAAAACTGGATGGATGAAATGGCGGCAGGTCACGGGAACAATCTGCGACTCCCGCATTCCCCTTAAACTCAAGGGGAAGATTTATAAAACAATGGTTAGACCTGCTGTCTTGTATGGATCAGATTGTTGGGCCATAAAAAGAATGAATGAAAGGCAATTGCGTGCAGCCGAGATGAGAATGCTAAGAGGGATGTGTGGTATTACGCGAATGGATAGAATAAGAAATGAGTATGTAAGAGGAAGTCTGAAAGTGACACCGGTGACTGAAAAGTTTTGACAGCACAACGTTTGGAAAGCGACAACATTATGTCTTAAGTTCTATATTGTATAACAGACTAAATGAAAAAAAATAATTTAATAAAACTTTGCAGTTATGAAGTTAAAACTAAGGTAAAAATGTACTTACTGCAATTGGATTATGAAGACACTGAAAACCTAATGACCCTTCAGGTATAATCATATTTACCACACAAACACATACACGTTCCTCACTTACTTCACCACTACATTATTCACACACATTCCTCTATTTCTCCACTCATATTAACACTTACCCATCCACACCTCGTACTTCAAGCTCACCAACAAACCCTCGCACTATCTTATGGTACTAAGACGTAATATTTTATGTAGTAGTGACACACAAATGTCCTAAGATAATAATATTAGAATGTATATGAATGTAATAGCTGAACACTATCCCCTGAGATACAGGTTCCCGCCTAGTTCAGGGGCTAGGGTCAATACTCTGTGCACCTTTTAATTACCACCACAACTAACATTAATACTTTTCATGTACCTTTCGTAATTTTTAATGGTGAGAATAAACAATTTTTTTTTATTTATTATGGTCACATTATGTCTTGTTTTATTATTTTAATTAGGTAAGTTGAAGTGTGTGGGGGAGCTTTGGTAACAAATGATACACGTGTGGTTTATTCAACGTCCCGTTTATTACTACTAATACTTACTTACTACTACATAATCGTTACCACACCACATATTGGGGGTTCTAAAGAAAAAAAAAAATTGTTTACTTTTTTTTTTTTCTATATTAACTTATATCTAGTTAATTGGTAATGTTTTTTAAACGTACACATCTGTAATGAAATCAAACATTTTTATGAATATAATTTCGTTCTATTTTTATGTACTACATCGATTTTTCCATTTTTATCTATCTTAACATTTGGTTCTAAATCTTCTATTACAGTATAAGGTCCTTCAAACAATTGATTTAATTTACTTACATTTTCTTTTCTAATTAACAATTTATCACCATTTTTATACGTAACTGGATACATTTTTTTGTCAAAAACACATTTTTTAAGTTCTTTGGACTTAATTACATTTTCTCTTGCATCCTTACATGCTAACTGTAACCTATACTTAAGTTCTAAACAATAATCATTTGGGTTGTACAGTGGTTCTACTGTAGTGCTGACTCTACATGGTATTTTACTAGGTTTTCCAAATACTAATTCGTAAGGTGTATACTTAGTGACACTGTGTACTGTATTGTTATAAGTAAAAGACCAATATGGTAACCAGTGACTCCATGCTTCTGGATAGTTGTCACATTGGGTGCGTAAATAGGCTCCTAGGTGTTTATGCGAATTTTCGAGCGATCCTATTGTTTGATGATGATAAGATGTAGAATTGAGTTTTTCTATTTCTAGTAATTTGCATACTTCTGTCATTGTACAAGACATAAATTCGGTGCCTCTATCTGTCAATATTGTATTCGGAATACCGAATCTTAAAATAAAGTTACTTACTAATGCTTTAGCTACTGTTTTACTTTCCTTATTTGATAACGGATAAACCTCTATAAATTTACTTAAATCACACTGAATACTTAAAATATATAAATTACCTTCTAGATCCTTATCTAATGGGCCCACTATATCTAAGAATATTTTTTGGAAAGCCGAGGTCGCCGTTGTTGTGACAACCATAGGCTGAATTGTGTTTCGACATTGTTTCATTTTTTGACATTTATCGCACTTTTTAATAAATTGTCTTACATCTCGTTCTAATTCTGGCCAGTAAAATGTTCGTTTGATATTATTTATCATCCTACGTACTCCTGCATGACCTGCGGTAGGTAATAGGTGATAGTCATTTAAAATAAATTCCTTTTCATCTTGCTTCTCTACTCTTTTAATACCGCGTAAAACGTGTATTTTTGGGCCTTCATATTCACTCGAGTTATTTATTTCATTTAGTAATTGTTTTATGAATAACGCGTTATTATCTCTTTTTATTAAGCAAATTTCGTTTGCTTTAATTGTTTTACAAAAATCACATAGTTTTTTCACAAATTCGACTCGCGTAAATTGTGAATGAAAATCATGGTTAATGTATATAATATTTTTACTTGGTACGTATATGAAGCATTCATGTTCAATTATCTCTTTGTTTTTCTTTATTTGTTGTAATTCATTTCCCTTAACAAAAACCATTTCCACTGAACCATTTGGTATCCTTAATATTTCCACGACTCTTGGCTGATCACACCTTTTATCTGTGGCTTTACTAGGGATAACCCGTTCCTTATTCTTCTCTCTTTCAATCGCCTCTTGTTCTTTTAATTTTTGTCCTCTCGTCATTACATTCATACTCTTTTCATTCATCTCTTTTAATTCCTCTGAAGTGATTATTATACGTGAGAGTGCATCCGCAACAACGTTATTTTTTCCTTTTATATAAGAAATACTAAAATCATATTCTTCTAAGGCTAATCTGAATTTCAAAAGTCTACTTGAAGGATCTTTCATCCCGAATAGATATAATAGAGGGTAATAATAACTAATAATAACTAATAATAATAGGTAATTATTATAACCTCTCTAAAAGTTGACAACACTAACCTGTCGCTGCCGAAATTCGTTTGTATATTTGATTAAATAGAATAATCTGAGACCCCGCCCGAGCTTCTTCTTCAAAAAAGGTTTTAACCTTTAGAATAATGTTTCGAGCATCACTTTTAATAGCTTTCGGCATATTTAACTTTATAAATTCAGCAATATCACGCCAAAACAACCAAAGAACCCGAATGTGGTAGACACTGACGGCCGTAGTTCCAATTTTCGCCATTTCACAGATAAGTTAGTAAGAGTGTACCTGAGATCTCAGCGGAATCAAAAACCAGAGACACTAACATTTAGTATGCTAAATAATAATGTATGTTGTACAGACGCCAGCAAATCAAGCTACTACAATCTGTCAGATTTCTTTAATAGAATTTCGACTTTATTGCTAAAGCATTAGGTTCAAGGTTGATTGGGAAAATCTGACAGTTTTGGGTAGGTTGACCTGCTGGCGTCTGTACATATCAACATTGTACAGGGTGTTTGGCAGAACGTTGAACATACGAAAATGGTGGATAGGTGGGGTCATCTGCTACTTACTCAGCCCTAATTTATTTGGCCCTGGCCCACTGGGTATTTTTAAATTTTTTTTTTCTTTTTTCTTGTTTCACCACTTTCTTAACTTTAAAGTGTAATTTTTATTAAAAATGGGTAAAACAGGCAATATTTTGTTTTTTATTTTAATCTTTGATGTTGGCAGATTCTTATAAAATTATTGCTTTGTTCAGATGTTAGCTAGAAAAAAAGTTATGAGTCCTCAAACTTACAGAAAGATGTAAAAAATACTTAAATGTTAATTTCAACTTGCATTAAAAAAAAAAAAAAAAAATTATTGAGGAGTTCTAATTCTAGCAAAACATCCCTAGTGTGTGAGCTTTCTAATGGTATGTAATTTGCTTTTATAAAAAAATACTTTAAGAGTTATTTCATAATTTTATCAAGTAGGAAATATTTGACGAAACTCTACCTTTACGGAAAGTTAAATGTTTTGCGAAATTTAATACTGCAAAGTTGGTAAAAATTAAATGATCGACGGCTTGCCAGTAGCAGTGGTGCAAATTGACATTCACTATTCCCTTGAGATGGTTACACAAAGCAGGTAGAAATTTTGTTTCACTCTTGCGCAGTCATAGCGTATTTTTACTCTCTTTCGCTCTCGTGGCACCGTGACGCCTCAGAATGAATTCTTTTCTTTTATTCAGTCGAGACTTAACTGCCTCTGCGATCTCACGTGCCCGTTACGCTTACGTTTGTTTTTGTTCACTTCGTTTTCTTTTATTGTTATCACTAGTTTTATAACCTGTTAGTTAAGTTTTTTGTTATTACTGTTACCTGTTGTTATTGGTAAAGAAATGGCTGCTTTTACCAGTGAGGAATACGCGGACATGTTGTTAGCGTATGGAAGCGCTAATACTAATTCGCGTGAAGCGCGAAGAATTTATCAAGAGCGTTATCCCAACCGCCGAGTACCCAGTCATCAGACGTTTGCGAGTACTTACCGACGTTTACGACAAACCGGTAACCTGAACTTACAAGACCCACGAGTGAACGCACCACGACCCGATACTACCATTGACGAACAAGTTCTTGCCGAGTTTGATGCGGACCCTACCAAAAGCATTAGACAGATAGCTTCAATACTTGGCTTAAGCATATGGAAAGTGTGGTCTGTTCTCCGGCAAGATGGTAGGCATGCTTTTCACTACACTCCAGTGCAAGGTAAGATTAAGCCGTTTATGCACTGCATCTGATACGATTTTGTGGAATGTAGTAAATTATGAGACAGTTCAATTGATCGTTCCATTTAACCTTGATTTCGTCACTTTCTTTATTAGTTGTTTTGCCTCATGTTGTTTTTAGCGCATTCAATTCTAATTTCAAATTAAATTCTAATAAACTATTCCTATTCGGCCGCATTCACGTAACAATCAGGCGGCCAGCGCTTACAGGATTCGGATTTCGGATTCGGTTTGCGCAGGTGGTCAGCGTAGGTAAACTTGCCAGCACTTATGGCTCCTTTTTAGAACAAAATTGAAAAGTCGCACGCCCTTTTGTGATTGTGGTCTTACGTCTTTATGGCTAAGCCATAAAGCCAATTAGTGTACTTAAAAATTGAAGATAATTTAATTTAGATAATTGTAGAGTTTGAACTCGGAGGAAGAAAAGATTCAGTATTGAAATCGATTCTTAGACGTGTTTTGTTTGTTCTAGGTCTCGATGACAGTGATTTTGGGAGACGTGTGCAATTTTGTCACCATTTGCTGCATACCGATGTGGACGACGTAAACTTTTTAAAAAGTATTCTGTGGACGGACGAGTCCAAATTTGACAAAGAAGGGATTGTCAATTATCACAATCTTCACCATTGGGCACTTAAAAATCAAAACCCACACGTGAAGAGACATAGGGGCTTCCAGAGGAGATTCAGTGTGAATGTCTGGGCAGGAGTGATTGGCGATAAGCTAATAGGGCCTCATTATTTGCCCGACAACATCAATGCGAACAACTACTTGGATTTTTTGATAAATGATTTACCACCATTAGTGGAAGAAGTGTTCCAAGTAGACATAAACAGGCCTATTGTCTTTCAACACGATGGTTGCCCAGCTCACTTTAGTCTAATTGCACGTGAGCATTTGGATAATTGTTTCCCAAATTCGTGGATTGGCAGGGGAGGACCAATTCCCTGGCCTCCACGATCGCCCGACCTCACTCCGCTCGATTTTCACGTGTGGGGAAGGGCAAAGGAACTAGTTTATACTACAGAAGTAGAAAGTCGAGAAGATTTGTTAAATCGAATTAATGCTGCTTTCGAAGTTATGCAACAGGAGATGCTGCTGCGCACAACAACTGTAGAAATCAGACGTAGATGCCGCACCTGTATTGCAAATGAAGGGCGTCAATTTGAACATCTGTGATTTTATTTAAATAAATTATTTAAATTTATTTAATTGTTTTATTAACGCACCTAACTGGTACAGCATAATTTCAATCGATCATTTAATTTTTACCAACTTTGCAGTATTAAATTTCGCAAAACATTTAACTTTCCGTAAAGGTAGAGTTTCGTCAAAAATTTCCTACTTGATAAAATTATGAAATAACTCTTAAAGTTTTTTTTTTTTATAAAAGCAAATTACATACCATTAGAAAGCTCACACACTAGGGATGTTTTGCTACAATTGGAACTCCTCAATCATTTTTTGTTTTTTTTTTTAATGCAAGTTGAAATTAACATTTAAGTATTTTTTACATCTTTCTGTAAGTTTGAGGACTCATAACTTTTTTCTAGCTAACATCTGAACAAAGCAATAATTTTATAAGAATCTGCCAACATCAAAGATTAAAATAAAAAACAAAATATTGCCTGTTTTACCCATTTTTAATAAAAATTACACTTTAAAGTTAAGAAAGTGGTGAAACAAGAAAAAATAAAAAAAAAATTAAAAATACCCAGTGGGCCAGGGCCAAATAAATTAGGGCTGAGGAAGTAGCAGATGACCCCACCTATCCACCATTTTCGTATGTTCAACGTTCTGCCAAACACCCTGTATATATTCGGTATCTGAAAAACAAATTACATTTCGATATTTCTTAAGAATTCGCTATTTTAAGGGTGGCCATGTTATATAACATGGTATACAAACTAGTCATCCTGGTTTCATTCATATGAATGAAACCAGGATGACTAGTTTTTCAAATTTAATTTATAAACAGATCGACAATATCGAAATATGGGTGTGTACAGAGATTCCTTTTATGTTTTATGATATTATAGTTACCCCTGAGAATGTTATTAGGTAAGTACCCAGAATGAGATGTGTACAATTTGCCCAAGTGATATGAAACTTTCTGCTGATCGTTCTTATACTTTTTATGTTATTGTGAGTCATACTTTTTTTATTATCACAGTTTTGAAGGATCAGCAAGGGAATCATGTGAGGTGTTAAGAAATATTATTGATCAAGAATCAAAAGAGTTCCCTTGGGTCGTATCAACTTGCGGGGGAGCGTATCACAACCAAATTCAGTTCACATATTTGTGTTTTTGTTATGAAGTAGATTCCCGGATTTCGGACATCAAAAATAAAAGTAAGTATTTGTTTTACTTTTGTACGTATTTTCCACGTATTTGTCATTGCCATTGCACTTCATTTCCGAATGTTGCTATTGTTTAGTGTTGTTGTTATATGTTGTTGTTTTATTTTTGATGTCCGAAATCGGGGAATCTTTTTCATAACAAAAACACAAATGTGATTAAAAAAAACTTTTTAGCAAAAAATAAAACCGACTTCTAAAACAAAACACTACAAAGTGAAAAATAACTTTAATTTCGGAAGTCGGTGTCTTTCGTTGTATATTTTCGTTTTTTGCCACCGACTTCCGAAATTAAAGTTATTTTTCACTTTGTAGTGTTTTGTTTTAGAAGTCGGTTTTATTTTTTGCTAAAAAGTTTTTATTTTTCACTTTTTAGTTGTGGAACCTACCCCACACAAATTCGAATACATAATTGAGCACAATAATTGTAGATATAGCCATGTAAATAACAGTGATAGGAAGTTATTAAAACATCATCACATCATCCATATAAAATAAGTGGGAAATATACGTATTATTGAAGCTAACTCAAAAACTCCCCAAGCAAAGTTAATAAAATTTATATGGGACCACCTCGGAGGTATAACCTTTCAAACAAAAAAAGAATTTTCCAAATCGGTCCATCCGTCTTTGAGTAATCGCGTAACAAACATACAAAAAAAAAAACAAAAAAAAAATACAGACGAATTGAGAACCTCCTCCTTTTGGAAGTCGGTTAAAAATAGGAGTCATTTTATGAACTGAATTTGGTTGTGACACGCTCCCCCGCAGGTTGGTACGACCCAAGGGAACTCTTTTGATTCTTGATCAATACTTGCTGATTCTTCAAACCTATGATCAAAAAAAAAAAATATGGGTCACAATAATATAAAAAGTATAAGAACGATCAGCAGAAAGTTTCATATCACTTGGGCAAATTGTACACATCTCATTCTGGGTACTACCAAATAACATTTTCAGGGGTAACTATAATATCACTTTCTGATGTAAATGCAACTAGCAGACTTTTTAATCCGCAAAAAAAAATAAAACATTTAAACTTGCAAGAACTTTCTTCAGCACGAAACTTACATATTATGTCTTATAAAAAATACCAAATCTCACACGATTGATGATTTATATAGAGGGCAAGAAACAATGGACAAAGCTACGAGTATTTTCCTATAAGTCCTGCAGTGCTATTCTGTACAAATCTCACCGTGAAAACTTAGGTGAGGTGAGCGTGGAGTGAGCTATCAATAGTGTCAATCCTATCCTATCCAATCCTAGCATCAGGTGGAATGACAGATCTCTTCAAGCTCACTTCACCCAAGTTTCCACGGTGAGATTTTTACAGAATAGACCGGCAGTTGTAAGATAGTCATAGATCTATGTAAATTCGATAGTCACCTGCTTCTGAAATGTTTGCCAAACGTATATTTTTACTGTAAAGAAAATTAATAATTATACTTAAAATATACAAAATATTTCTTTTTTAAATAATGAAATTTCCTAAAATTAAAAATAAATAATAAAAAAAGAAACCAATTTATATTTCCTTATAAGAATCAATTTGGTTTCGAACTCGAAACTCGCTATTCAGAATCTATCTGCTTCTGAACTGTTCGTCAAACGTCTCTTTTTTTTTTGTAAAGATAATAAATAATTATTTTTAAAAATATACAAAATAAATTAATAAAAAAACAATGAAAATATCCTAAAACTGATAATAAATAAAAAAGATACCAATAAAAATTCCCATAATAAGAATTAGTTTAATCTATGCAAATTCCACTACAACCAACCGAGCGCTAATGTTACAGCTGAATTTACGCTATGCGTTGTACAGAACGTCTTTAAGTGCCGACATTTTTACAACTTATTGTAGTTTTAGAAATAAAATAAAATATGTACAGTCAACGTCTAGAAGTCCACTTACACCGCAATGACCAAATCGCCTGCGCTATACGGGCTGCCAAAGTTGCCAATGTGTAGTATTGTCAAACGTTCTTATAGAAGAAGGTCTTAAGTACAAATAATATTGCTATGCCATAGTTTTGTGAGATTGCTAGTCGACTTCTGACTGTTATAGTACCATATATGTTTGACGTTGTCAAACAACAAAATATTAAATGAACGGATAGCGCGAGCGGCGCAAAGCGACATACGTCCATCTAGCAGCGCGTCTAAGCGATCACTGCAAAGAGTAAAGTAATCATAATATGATCACTGTTGGATAGTGTTGGGTAACTCAGCACATGATTGTGCTACCACAGTTGTGACTACTCACTTGGATAAAAAGAGTTACTCACTCTTTTTATTTTCATGTGCTAGCAGCACACACCACAGATTAGCTACACAGAACATTTTGTTCGATTGTACGTATTATACATACAATTGTACAGACGCCAGCAGGTCAACCTACCCGAAACTGTCAGATTTTCCCAATCAACATTGAACCTAATGCTTTAGCAATAAAGTCGAAAATCTATTAAATAAATCTGACAGATTGTAGTAGCTTGATGTGCTGGCGTCTGTACATAGAATATCTACTATTCTAAGCAACAGGGCTAACATGAGCTTTTGCTTTCGTTCGTTTGACGACGTCACGTAAACATTCTCAATTCTCTTCCCTCGTACATGTGCGAGCTGTGTTAGTCAGCGCGTGTGCCTACTCTCCCGCGTATGTGTGCTGTGTCGCGTTGTCGTCACTACACTCCACACTCGCCGACTCGCTGATCGCGCGGCGAGACACGCGACTCACTTACACACTCGCAGAACATAACTCGCGGCCTCGCCTCATTCGTGGTAACACCAAGTTTTGTATTTAATTATGATACGTTATTGTTATAAATTTTACCAACGTACGTCGATAAGTAATACAGATATTTTTGTTGGAAGATCATTTTAAGAGGTTAGTTTACCATTTTTTTGTAAGATCGAGAAAACTTTTCAAAAACGTGTTTGAATACAACAGGGTTCTCAGAAATATGTTCAAGATTAATATCACAATTAATATATTTTTTTTCTGCTGTCACAAACTGTATAATAATAATAATAATAACCCCACCGCTGTATCTCTACGTTGACATCGTGGTGGGGCTTGCGCGCTCCAAACTTTAGTCTGTGCCGGTAGAGTTTACTTTGCCGAAACGGGTCTAGGATGAGGAGCCAGACCAAGAGAGATACAGAAACCCGCAGGGCAGCATGTGGCGAGTTGTTGGGCAGTAGCGACCCCACGGACCCTACCTCCCAGGAGAAATCTTGTCCTCATCTCCTTGGCTTGCCTTTATTGGCCGGCTGGAGGGAACACTGACGAGGAACAGAGCTCCCACCTCTTTCTTGCCTTTATTGGCCGGCTTGAGTGGAGATTCGCAAGAGCAAACGTGCTCGGAGGAAGGAAGTATTCCAGTAAGGTGCTGGTTGGGATCTTGACCGTACTTCCGGGATTGTCCTGATAGCCGTGGAATACCTCTCCACTCCTCAAGCATCTCAGGAAGTGTTGCCCCCTTGTCGCTACATCACTATGTGCTAGCGGCCGTTTCCGGGGGCCCATTATTGAGTGCGCAAGTCACCCCCTGCCATTTTATCCGTGTATAATATAACATTGGTCAGGCAGGGGACATAGTTCCTCCATAGTTCAAGTAACCCAATCCACATTAGCCACCCAGACCCATAGCCCAATATGTTTCGTTTCCACGCACAACAATAGTCCTGCACCAACCGGGGGTTGTCCTTGGGTGCACTTGCATAGTGCATACAGGGATGATCGTCGGTTGGTACCTCCTTATCATTTAAAATTATTTAAGGGGCCTCTGTGAGTTGGCTTCGGCTCCTCGTACGCTTTCCAAAGGTCCGGGACCCCAGGGTCCCGAGAAATGTAAAAAAAATAATAATAATAAAAGCAATAAGATTCTGGACTTGGTATTTTCCAGTAATGAAGTTTCTGTCTCCTGCAGCATTGATCCCCTAGTTCCTGAAGATCCGCACCACAATGCACTATGTATTACGGCGGACTTTGTTCAGCTGCATGGTCTGCCAGCTCGTCCCTATGTTAAATACTTGTACCGGTCTGCTGACTACACAGCAATAAAAGATGAACTTAACGTCGTTGACTGGCAGTATGAGTAGTCATAGGTCACTAGACGATGCCGTAGCATTCTTTTATGATGTTTTATATTCATTACACAAAACTTATATCCCATCGAAAACAGTTGTCTCCCAGTCTAAATACCCCCTCTGATATAAAAGTCCGTTAATAAACATTATTAAAGAAAAATCCAAATACCACGCTAAATTTAAAAAGTATGGGAACGATTCGGACTACCAATCTTTTGTAATATTACGGCAACGTGCAAAGGTATTAGAGAAGTGCATGTTCGATGATTACATGGCAAAGGTAGAATCTGCTATACCCAACAACCCTCGAGCCTTCTGGAGCTATATAAAATCAAAAAATGAAAACAACTCCTATCCTTCCGTGCTGCGGTTTGGAGACCTGTCCTCTAGCAATGGTGAAGAAATTTGCAATTTCTTTGGCGAGTATTTTCTGTCAAACTTTCTTGAATCCACCAGCTCTGGGAATAATGCACAATACCATTGTACCAATGAGCGGACTGATTACAGTGCATACGATATTGCTGCTATAGAGGTTTCTGAAGACGAGGTTATGAAGCTGCTACAGCATTTGGATTTAAATAAGTCTGCTGGTCCAGATAAGCTCCCACCGGTTTTCATAGTAAACTGTGCTACAAGCCTCTCGGTTCCTCTTACAATCCTATTCAGACGGTCTCTTAATACCGGGGTTATGCCTGCTATATGGAAGTCGGCTTATATAACTTCTATTCACAAAAAGGGACCGAGAAACTGCGTTGAAAACTACAGACCGATATCCAAATTATGCGTGTTTGCTAAAATATTAGAAAAAATTGTATACAGGCAAGTTTACTCTGCTCTCAGACTCAGTTTCAGCGAAAACCAGCATGGTTTCTTGGGTGGTTGTTCAACAACTACAAACCTCGTCCTCTGTAGTGACTTCTTGTCTGAAGCTATGTCAAATCGGTCCCAAATCGACGTCATTTATACAGACTATGCCAAATGTTTCGATAGAATTGATCACGTCGTTCTCATGCGGAAACTTCTATCGATGGGTATTAGGGGTAATCTCTTCCGTTGGTTTAAGTCGTATGTAGAGGACAGGTGTCAGACTGTTGTGCTGAATGGGTATTCATCAAGATCAATGCGTATCCCATCAGGAATTCCTCAAGGATCTTTATTAGGGCCGCTCTTATTCAATTTATTCATCAACGATATTGATTCCTGCTTCCTTCACTCTAAAATACTTCTATATGCGAATGACATGAAAATTATGTCAAAGATATCCTCCTTATCAGATGCTATATCACTGCAGGAGGATTTAGACAGGTTCCAGTACTACTGCAGCACTAATAAGCTCCATTTAAACGTCTCCAAGTGTTACGTGTGCTCCTTCACTCGGAAGCCCGTACCTATTACATTTGACTATAAACTTTTGGACAGATCCCTAGCTAGGGTTAACACAGTAAAAGACTTGGGAGTTGTATTAAGTTGGGGAAAAAGTCTTTTCGCATTATAGTATGTATGAACTTGTAATAAAATCTCTTTGGCTATACTATTTGTATCTGGCTGGTTTTGGTATCATTGAAAGTTTAAATTTTGAAGAAAATAATTCCAAATTCAAATTAGGAAAATGTGTGATTTTCATTTGTTTTTCGTACCGTCAAGATGAGTGAATCTAATGAAGAAATTCGATACATTTTAAAATTTTACTACAAAAAAGGTAAAAATGCAACGCAAGCCGCGAAAAAAATTTTAGATGTTTATGGACCTAGTGTAGTGTCTGTGAGAGTAGCACAAATTTGGTTTAAGCGTTTTCAATCCGGAAATTTTGATGTCAAAGATGCACGTCGCTCTGGTCGCCCTATTACGGATAAAATGGATGCCATTTTTTTAAAAGTGGAGCAAGACAAGACATCAGTAGTTACGACGTAGCTAAAGAACTGGAAATTGACCACAAAACAGTTTTGGCGCATTTGAAAAAAACTGGGTACACAAAAATGCTCGACATTTGGGTACCTCACGAGCTCACTGAGAGAAACCTAATGAACCGTGTACTCATTTGTGATTCTTTATTACGACGTATTGAAACCGAACCATTTTTGAAGAAGTGGCGAAACCCGGGTTAACTCGCAACAAGGTGATGCTGTGTGTGTGGTGGGATTGGAAGGGCATTATTCATTATGAGCTGTTACCACCAGGCAGGACCATCGATTCTGAACTCTACTGCGAACAACTGATGAGATTAAAGCAAGAAGTTGAGAGAAAGTGGCCTTGCTCTCGCGTGAAGGTCTATCCAGTGCGCCATCAGTGCCGAATCCCACCGGCCGGCGCACAGGATGGCGCTGAGGCCGTCACGCCCCCGCGCAAGCTTGCGCGCACAGCGCTTGCGTATGATCGCGTGGAAGCCGTCCACGTGTGCCTCTGCGAACATGCCACTCGCGCTTCACCCTGAACGCGTTATTATATTGTACACGCAGGGCGTCGTATGTTCTCTGCGTGTATCTCGCCCACAAACTGCACGTGTAGAAGGTCTGGCAGAATGACCTGAATAGGTACCTATTATAAAAGAAACAAATTACGACGTACGTAATTTGTAGTATGTATATAAAATTTGTTTATAGTCTTATCTTTCGGAGTTTCCAGGTAATATAAAAAAATGTTTATCTCTGGGTGCGTTTTTAACGACTTCAAGCAACCAAAAACAGCATATTATCGCTCTTTGTCATATTAAAGTAAGTACTTGTACTTATTTCAATGAATATTTGTTACACATCGCACGCTTACTGCTTACAAAACCATCACACCGTCCGGCGTCCGTTCGTCACTGCGGCGCATTCGCGAATGTTTGCCGACTTAGTGCAGACTAAACTCGAGGCGCGTAGGTATGACTCGCGTTCCGACCGTTTCTATGAAGATAAATTACTGTACATATTTGTACCGTGTCTGTGAGTTCTGTTGAAGAGGTGTGCCATACTAAGTGATTTTCATACTACGTCCACCTAGTACGCGTATTGAAAAATATTTAGACCAAATACCTGTTCCGAGTACGTATGAAGATTTACTCAAATATAGACAGACTCGCGATCGCGTACCGCGTACGGTGGGACGTATCGTATCAGTCCTTTCTTCCGTACCTATATCGTATGGTCATTCCCACCGCGGGCCCATTGCGAGGCATAGTCTCTATCATGCATGTGATGGGTAGGAATGGGAAAATGTCGTCAGAAAAGTGTTGAGTATGAACGTGGAGGGCTATACGAGTAAGGGAAGACCAAAGAAACGATGGATGGACTGTGTGAAAGATGATATGGCCAGAAAGAGAGTGACTACCGAGATGACGACTAATAGAGAAGTATGGAAGAAAAAGACATGTTGCGCCGACCCCAAATAAACTGAGACAAGGGCAGGAGAATGATGAGTCTCTATCATGCACGAAATTATTTTCGTTAAATTATAGTACAGGTACTTTTTGATGAATACATTTTCAAATTTTTGTACTACACACAACTAAGATTTTACGACCTAAATAGGCAAGTCCAAGATCGACCGTCATAATTTGGTTTATGTTTGCATAATATGAATAGGTGGTTACTCGTAGCCGTACGCTATGAGCGTACTTTACCAAATGCATACCTACTTTGGTCACAGATATTATAATACTATACGTACAGATACCGAATCCCATACAAAGAAATGAGGTGTCATTTCTTTGTATGGGATTCGGTATCTGTACGTATAGTATTATAATATCTGTCCCTAAGTCTGGCTATTGAGCGGGCTATTTTTTATTTTTCATTAATTTTTTAACAGGTGGCAGCATCAGCGAATTACCAGAGACTGTAGTTTTACAACGCCATCTAGGAGTCGGCCTAGATACTAGGTCTCATGGATCCTAGGTGGCATCGATACTACGTACTTAGATAGCT
This sequence comes from Dicycla oo, assembly GCA_948252095.1. Taxonomy (NCBI): domain Eukaryota; kingdom Metazoa; phylum Arthropoda; class Insecta; order Lepidoptera; family Noctuidae; genus Dicycla; species Dicycla oo. Next base: position 16,745,636 of record OX411718.1, read on the forward strand.
ATGCTATATCGAGATACCTATAGATTCTCCATCTCACATCGAGTATGACGTCGTAATCGTACCGTGCGCTCAAGGACAAGTACATACAACAATACAACAAAAATTATCTGGAGTTGGCGTAATTGTTCCATTTGTGTGATTGAGCTAGCAATTTTTAGGTTTATTACGAGACGACGTGTTTGCAAAGCTAAATAATTATGTTTTAATTTTATGTCATGCGTGTAGGTACATAATAATTCGTGCAGCTGTTGGTTTGGATTTTTCCTAAACGCGCTTAATTTTATTATCTGCCTTTGTCCGCGGTAACTAAAATCCAAGTGGTCGCTATGCGAATGTTACGATAAGTAAGTATTCATGTATTTAAATTTTATTATCTACTCAAATCAATAAAAAATATAAAATTGCTTGTAATTTAACCGGTAATAATGTTACTGCAGCAAGGAAATGAAATTAAATAAGTAAATATGTACTATGAGTAGGAAGAAACAATACAAGTAGGTACAAGCTGTGGTATGAAGTACCTACCTACATAAATAAAATAAAAACGAACGGAATATTTTTATAAAATATTTTAATACTTCAATCAAGTACATAACAATACTGATAGAATGTTACAAAGTGATCAGTAGATAGGTATATACTTACTTATGCCACATTTTTTTATTATCTACCAGCAAAAAACATGACAAAAAATGTAAGAAAGTATTACGTTGGGGAATCCCTTTTAGCACTCCAATCGAGCACGAGCGGGATTGTTTCGTCAAAGTTGAATTTGTTGTTCATACAAAATTAAGACTTATTACAAGTAACGAAGAGATGTTATTATTGTACATTGTTTCCGCACAATTGTGAGACACAACGGCAACGACGGATGACTGCGTGGGCACATTTACTTGTGTTTAGGATTCCGTACCTAAAAGGGAAAAAACAGAACCCTTATACGCTCACTCGTGTGTCTATCACAGCCGATTTGCTCCGAATTCAATGGAATGATACATGAACAGCTTTAATTAAACCCATCCCTAAAAAGAACCAAAGAACAGACCCCAACAATTATCGCCCTATTGCCCTACTCCCCACAGCATCTAAAATATTTGAAAAGGCAATGTGTAAACGAGTATACTCATACTGCGAAACATATAAAATATTAGACGACTGTCAAAATGGTTTTCGTAAAAACAGATCCACAACTTTGGCAGTCTACAAACTTATACAAGAAGCCTTAAATATAATAAATAATAAAAAGTACGCTATAGGTCTACTATTAGATATGACCAAGGCATATGATAAGGTGCAATTCGGAATACTCCTAAATAAGTTACATGGAATCGGAATCCGTGGAAATGCCTATAAATGGTTTGAATCTTATCTGAAAGATAGAGAGCAAGTTGTCGAGATAGAATATTTCAACAATAAAACCAAAGAAATATTACAAATAAAATCCAATGTAAAAGCCATAAATGCATCAATCCCTCAAGGGAGTCTCATAGGGTGTCTCTTATTCCTCATCTACATAAACGATCTTCCTAAAACAATAAATGGTCCGTGCGTATTGTTTGCAGATGACGTATCTATAGTCACCTCTTATCAAATAAACGAAAATTTAAACTACAAACTAAGTACCCTCCTTTCAACAGCTATAAATTGGATGAATAACCACAACCTAGAAATAAATTTCACCAAAACCAAACTAATTACCTTCCACCCACATCAAAGAGACCCTATAAAAATTGACTACACTTATAATAATACCAAACTAGAACAGGTTAAAAATTTCACTCTCCTAGGATTGTCAATAGATGAACACATAAACTGGAAATCCCACATTCAAAATATTAGAGCAAAACTTTCTAAATTTACCTACGCCTTACGCGAAATAAAGAAAACCACCAACTTCCAAACGGCACTCGCCACCTATTATGCATACGCCCAAGCGTGGCTCAGTTATGGGATCATACTTTGGGGGAACAGTACTGATTCACATACCATATTAACCCTACAAAAGAAACTAATCAGAATACTTACAAATATAGATCAATTAGACAGCTGCAAACCACAATTCCAAAAGCACAAAATACTAACACCTTCCTTGTTTATGTATTCTAGAAATTTGTAAATTTGTCCGAAAATACCCAGATTTTTATAACACCCGCGAAGAAATTCAAAATAAATATAACTTAAGACATAAAAATAGATTAAATTTACCAACATCAACACTTAAATTACATTCTTCCGGTCCTTTAGTAAGCTCCATCAAAGTTTATAACAATCTTCCAAAGAACATAAAAGATGAACCTAAAACTACAATATTTATTAAAAAATTAAAACAATTCCTCTATACTAAATGTTATTACACAGTAAGAGAATACATGGAAGACAAATCGTTTAAGAAATAAAACAAAATATACAAATATAGCTAAGGAAATAAAAATTGCATGACAAGCACACACATACAACACATACATACACGCACACACATACACTCATAAAAACACACACACACACCCAAACGCGCGCACTGACCCACACACACACTGAGACGTACACACACGCACACAAAAATGTTGCCAAATGTTAAATATAATTATTAAAATTACATAGTTCTTAAGTTTCTCTCCGAACCTCTTTAAGCTGTGCCCTTCGGGTCCATATTGTGTCTATACTTTATGTAATTTGTACCACCTGTTATGTAACATATGGAATGCTAATAAAGATTTGAGTATTGAGTATTGAGTATTGATTAAGTTGTATACACGAATGAATTTCTGTGATTCAAACACGGACGTGTAACATAAATAAATGAATTTTGAATAAGGATAAAGTTTTGCAAACTATACCGTGTTACATATCAAATTAAAGGGCTTACTGTGAGGGTCTCAAATATATTTTTTTATAATTTTAAAATAAATTGTTTTAAAGTTATTTAAGGAAATCGACGAAAATTGATCATCTCCGATACAACAGAGCATATTTTGAAATAAAAAAAACTGGCCAGGTGCGTGTCGGACGACGCACAATGAAGGGTTCCGTAGTTGGGATGAATCCTAAGAACAAACTTAACATTGTAGTTGAAAAATATGTTCTCCCATATATTCCAACTGCATATGTAAGTTTATACGCACAATATTGAGAGATTTACCATGTTGTTTTAAGACCATAGAGTTTTTGGTTTTCGTGTAATCTGTAGGTATTTTAACTATTTTCTGTTTTTCAAAATTTTAGGATCAGTACATTTGGAGATAAGGGGGGGGGACGGTCAATTTTCGACTATTTTTTTTAATAACTTTAAAATGACTTATTTTAAAATTATAAAAAGATATATATATATATATATATATCTAATATAATATTTATAATTATAATTATTAATATATCGTCCCTTTATTGGTAAAACCGATTATCTGCACTTTTTTTCAAAAATGAGTTATTTACACCAAGCTACTCAACTTTTTGAGCTCTATCTACAGGTAAAACCGATCTTTCGATACGATGCATAGTTTCCGAGATAGATACGCAAAAAAACAATTATATTATAAGTTTTTAAGTAACATCTGCATTCAATAACAGCTAAAGTCTTATACCTGTATGATTTTTTGTAAGCCTTGCAATCAAAAACAACTTCCGTTTCATATCTTATTTTAGTTGCAATTTACTTACACTCTGAACATACTGCAGCATTGTACTAATACAAATTAAAATACTTTAAATGGTTCTGGTATGCTGAATTATTGGAAAGTACTTAGAATATTACACATTAAAAAGAAAGTAAGTAGTTCTACTTGCTTTTAACAGAACATAATCCTTCGCACTTGCAGATTTTAATTCAATTAAAAGAGTTTATGCAGCTTTATTTGTTTTTCCACAACATCAGAGATCGTATCGTTAAGATTTAAATACAAGTAAAAGCAACTATGCTTAAATAGTTTTTTTTTTTCACCGAAGCGTATGGTTTCCTACTACTCCTACTATGGAAAGCCATTACATACGGAAGTAATCAAAACGCAAGTATTTAGACAGAAACCTTACATTATGCAAATTGTATTCTTTGTACGTCAAAAAATGCGCAGACGAAATTTATCGAACCTGTGTTGGAGATGACATATCGTAGAATTTATTCTACAGAATATAATTTGGGATTTTTCATGCCGAAAAAAGACCAATGTCTTTTGTGCACTAGGTATAATCGCGCTAATCCAGAAGAACAAAATAAAATACAAGGAGAATATCAGAAACACATTGATAGGAAGCAAATTTGTAATCAGGAAAAAGATAAAGATATAAAGAGAGCTGAAGAAGAAACAAATTTTCTGTCTGCTACTTTCGATTTGCAGGCAATTTTACAATTGCCATGCACTGATGTTGGTCTCCTTTACTATACAAGAAAATTAGGTTTATACAATTTAACGCTGTACGAAAGTGCGCCTCCTAACGAAGCTTATTGTTTTGTATCTCTCTGCAGTCGGTCCCTCATATCTGAGGATCGTGGTCAGCTTCGGAGTTGCATCTGGAGCGGATGATCCGCCTCCACCGGTTTCTGTCAAGCGCATCCCTTACCACCGTGTAGAATTTTGAGGACGATGATTCCTTCACCTGATCGCTCCATCGTGTTGGTGAACGACCGCGCGATCTTTTGCCTTCGGTGTTCCCAACCACAATCAGTTTTTCCAAACTTTCATCGCCTCTGCGTACTATGTGGCCGAAATAGGAGAGAATGCGTTGTTGGCATAGAGTCGACAAGCGGGCTTTTGTTCGAAGCTGAGTTAAGATCGATGCATTGGTGCGTTTGGCAGTCCACGGTATTCTCAACATTCGTCTCCAGCACCACATCTCGAATGCATCAATCTTTTGCCTTTCTCGGGCTAAAATGGTCCACGTTTCCACTCCATATAAGAAGATCGGGAATACTAGGGCTCGTATCAACCTCATCTTGGTGTTGATACCAATTCCTCTCTTCTTCCAAATGCTATCTAAGCGGGTCATAGCATCCTTGGCCATCCCAATGCGCCTTTTGATTTCGGGGACACAGCTACCATCATTGCAGATTTGCGAGCCAAGGTAGGTGTAGTAGTTGACGATGTTGATGCCAGGAATGTTGCAGGTGACATTTGATAGCTTCCTGGCTCGATCCACAATCATTACCTTGGTTTTCGCTCTATTTACTGCAAGACCAATGTTGCCACTTTCAGTCTCGAGTCTTTGGAACAACTCCCTCAAATCTTCCATGGATGTTGCAAGGAGAACGGTGTCGTCGGCATATCGGAGATTTGATACTCTTTTTCCACCTATAGGGAAACCCTTCTCCCAGCATTCGGTGGTCTTCCGAATTATGTACTCTCCATATGGTTGGTTAAGATACCACCTATCATGCCACAGGTCGTGGGTTCGATTCCCATCCAGGACAAACATTTTGTGTGCATGAACATGTCTGTTTGTTCTGAGTCTGGGTGTAATTATCTATATAAGTATGTAGGTATTTACAAATAAAAAGTAGTATATGTAGTATATCAGTTATCTGGTTTCCATAGTACAAGCTCTGCTTAGTTTGGGATCAGATGACCGTGTGTGAATAATGTCCCGGGTTATTATTATTATTATTATATATGTTGAAAAGGGCAGGGGATAATATGCAACCCTGTCTCACACCTTTTTTAGTTTGGAACACATAAGAGCATTCAGTAACTATCCTAATGAAAGATTGATTCTTTGTGTATAGACTCTGGATTAGAGCGACAAGGTGTTCAGGAACTCCCATTTCCAGTAGCAATTTCCACAGTTTGTCCCACTGTACGATGAATGAAAGATACATTATTTTAGTTTTTAGATTTTCTATCTAAGTATACTAAACAATTTGTGAAAACATGAATTAATTTCATGGTTTCACAAATTGTTTTGTATAAGTACTTAGATAGAAAATCTAAATACATTCATTTTTCACGAATTGTTTTGTATACTTAGATAAAAATAAAAAGTTACTAATAAAGTTGATTATTTCCTAATATATAATTCTTATTATTTTTCTACTTTATTCAGTTTTTACTTTCATGTAAATAACGATTTTTTGGTATTTTTTTAATTATAAAAATAAGGACCAGGCTTGCTGTAGTTCCTTGTATGAACATTTTGCAGATAAAAAAAAAGGTTTATTTCACAACTTATGTAAATAAACTATTAAACTATGTTTGGAGGCACCTTTTAAGCACCTTTTAAGCAGATAGTCTACCACAATTCTTAATTTTGCTCAAGTAAAACCAATTATCATTTTATAAATTTCAATTTGTAGAATGTTTCAGAGTGTTATTTTTACAGTTGTTTTTGGTACCTTATTACTTTCTTCGAAAGGTTACGGTGAGCCTATAAGATAAGCTCCAGGTGATTTAATTAATGATATATATGCTTATGTCGTTATTCAGGAAAAACCAACTAAATGACCTCCCTGAAGATAGTGTTTGGCATTTTTTCAAGCATTATCAATGAAGTACTTCTATTTTTATGATTTACAAACACACTTTATTAATTTTTTCATTATAATTACATGTTGCAGGTAAGATATTATGTAATTTAGTTAAATAATTTTTCTGTCAAACTTTTAAATCATCATTGCCACAAGTTTAGTTTTCGGTAGATAATCGGTTTTACCAATAAAGGGACGATATATATTTGAGACCATCACAGTAAGCCCTTTCATTTGATATAATTATCACATGTTACAGTTTGCAAAACTTTTTTTAAATTTTCTTACATGCCCCCAAAATTTACTCCCATATTCAAAATTAATTTATTTACGTTACACGTCCATGTTTGGGTCACAGAAATACAAACGTGTACCAAATTTCAACTTAATCGGTCCATTAGATTCGGAGCAAATTGGCTGTGACAGACTGATAGACAGACACACAAACACGAGTGATCCTATAAGGTTCCGTTTTTCCCTTTTGAAGTACGGAACCCTAAAAATACTAAAAGTGGTTATATTATACCTATAGATTACAGGAAAACTTATAAGAAGTCTATGGTATTAAAATATCATGATAAATCTCTCAATATTGTGCGTATAAACTTACATTTGCAGTTGGAATGTCTTCCAAAAGTTGGAATGTAAGGGGGAACATATTTTACAACCCTGGGATAAATTCTTCCAAACTACGGAACCCTTCACTGTGCGTGGTCCGACACGCACTTGGCCGGTTTTTTCTATTCCGTGGTGATAAAAGTGATGACAAGTTTAATAAAACGCCATCTATTGCAAAGAGCTCTAAAACAAAATGCTTGACAGAAGGTTACTTTGAACTGTTTATAACATACTATTTCGTTCGGATTGAAGTAAAAGGCTTAATTTATAGTTTTTGTTGAAAATACGTGAAATATGAGTGTAAATAGATAAATCAACATTAAACAAGGAAGTTTTGATTTTTACTAATCTTACTTCAGCTAAAATCTGCCGTATAACGCTTTTTAGCGATTGTTAATTTCATAATTGTTACCTATGCTGCCATCTATGAATTTTTTTCAAGACTAATTATAGTAGAGACCCCATGCTTTGGTAAAGACTCAATGGATCGAGTTGCGCATCGCAGAAATATGAAATCAGGATAGTTTTATGAACAGCACATAAATTGTGATGCATATGGCTACACTGACATCAAATTATATGATACAAATAATAGTCACTATTGACAAAATTTTCGCCTTGATAAAATACTAATAGATTTTCAACTTTATCGCTGAAGCATTAGGTTCAAGGTTGATTGGGAAATATTTGACAGTTTCGGGTAGCTTGACCTGCTGGCGTCTGTACTTCGTATTTTATGTGTTGTGCCCTCATAGTCTGAGGTTGTGCCTGTTGCCTCATGTGAATCTCTGTCTACGTTTATATATAACTGTAATCTGTGGTTTGTTTTCATTTGTTGATGATATACGTACCTCCACAGGTACCTACTCAGACTCCAGGATACTTAGTCTGAGGGTATCTCTGTATCTCTATTCTATAGGTAGTCTGTGTAGCATTATGCTCTTTGCTTGTGCTGTGTAGTATAAAGTACTCTGTGGTCTATGATATAGACCACAGAGCACACCACAGAGTCATGTCATGGTCATGTCATCACGACAAGATACATAGACTATGTGATCGAATAGGACTCTGGACCACCTCTGAACATGACTAAATGTCTAGATCATGATCAATATGATTTTTATTATAATATTAAAATCTGAAATACAATTACGCACCACTCCTCTTTTTCATTCATGTCCATTTTATAAAGGGACGTGAAAGAGCTGATGTTTTGTGAAAGATAAGTAACCTATAACCGAATAGGAACAGCCTGCTTCGTATTGATGCCAGTCTACACAATCTTACTGATTTTTGATTTAAATATGGATATGTGAGTATAACAAGTTGAAGATAAATGTGTTTTGCGAAAACCGTTCGATTTCCTACTTGAGTCTACTACTAGCCGAAAAAGAAACTACATGAATATTCACACATACTTACCATACACCATGTAAACTTATAGCATCAGTATTGTTAGTGCACCGTGTGACTGTAATATTATCTTCGATTTCAGATGTGTGACTATTCCTTTTCCGTCACCTGAGTCTGCTTCATTAGCTTGTGATGTTCTAAATGTTGATAAGGGGTTAAAAAGAAGTGGCGTGCAGAGAAAAATAGAAACCAATTCAGAAAACCTTGAAATGTACGTTAGTAACAGTTTATCTTGTGTTTTTATTCAAAACAACAGGTTGTATAAAAAATATGGGTAGGTAGTATCTATCAGATATTGGTATGTTGCAAAAAAAAAATTAAATTAGTAATGTAAATCTTTCTTTATTTCTTAGCAAAACCATAAACTTGAATTTTCATAAGTATCACTAACTTAAGAAATGCCAGGTTTCCCATACAAACTTTCAAACCCCATACCACCCCCTGTAATATTATTTTTGAGACAAAAAGTAGCCTATGTCCTTCCCCATGATACCATCTATAGCCTTGCCAAATTTTATCGACACCCATGCAGTTTTGTGAATTTTTAAAATCAACCCCTATTTTCCGCTTAGGCGAAGATTTTTTAATCAACATTGAACCACATATTTCTCTATTTTCTAGCGAAAGCATTAACTTGAATTTTCATAATTATCACTAACTTAAGAATTGCTGGGTTTCTTATACAAACTTTCATCCGCTATATTACCCCTGTAGGCTTATTTTATAAGACAAAAAGTAGCATAATGTCCTTCCCCAGGATCTATGGTCTTGCCAAATTTTATCGACTTACATGCAGTTTTGTGAATTTTAAAATCACCCCCCAGGGGATGATTTTTCATAAACACTGAGGCACATATTTCTTTATTTTTTACTAAAAGCACAATTTTGAATTTTCATATACCTTACTTTACAAATTATAGGTTTCCCATACAAACTTTCATCCCCTATATCACCCTCTGTAGGATTATATTTGAGACATAAAGTAGCCTATGTCCTTCCCCATGATACCATTATAACCTTGCCAAATTTTATCGAACTCCGATCAGTGGTTTAGACGTGAAAAGGTAACACACAGACAGAGTTACTCTCGAATTTATAATATTAAGTATGGATAGAGCATAAATTTTTATAGATCATAAATTCAAAGAACATTGAATTTTGCGGATCACCTTTGCGTATCCACCTTAAGTTATATTTTTAATTTCATCTGTTACAGATTTTTTTATGGAGAGGATCTTAAAAAGCTTCGAGTAGCAGTAAATGGGTTAATTCAAAACATTTTACTAGTTGTCAAAACAATAGATCAGTTTTAGAGGCGGAATAAAACTTTTGAATATGCCAGAGCACACGCCAGCCCCAACCCCAGCAAGATCCTTATATGGGTTTTTCATGTATTTGTTTAATAAAACAATGTTATTTATTTATTGCATATGGGCAATCACACCCGATTCCTACCTACACTACTTCAATATTTATTACTATCCACAAAAATATTGGTCCACAGCCATTCCCATTCAATGCTTGGTTGCGTTAACAATTTATGCTTTTTTAATATATCCTAGTTCGAACTTAATGTTAACTGTTAATATAGATAGTATAAATACAATAAGCGATCCTCACGCTCATTATACATGCGCAACAAATGAGACCAACAATAATATACTGGAAAGTTGCATTTGTACTGATGCAAATAAGTGTGTTAAATACCGTCATGTGACTTCGCTAGAAGAGTTGGAAGAGAATACAGTGCCTCAATTGCGTGATTTAGATATACGCTTAGTTTGTAAGAAATTGTACTTTAACGAATATAGTACATACGCCAGCAGGTCAAGCTACCCGAAACTGTCCAATTTTCCCAATCAACCTTGAACCTAACGCTTAAGGAGGAATCATCAGGGTAGCCCGCGAACTTCAAATTTTCTTACGTTTTTTGCAATTTGAAAGTCAGTATTAAGTTGTATGTTAAATAAAGTATTATTTGCGGTCGTAACAAATATGTATTTACAGAATTATATACAATAGAATCAGTAATACAACTCCTTAAGTTAGTATAATCCTAAAATGTCAAGATTTCATGAAATAGTAATTTTTTAGGATTACCTGGTCTTAAAGAGTTGTATTGATCACTTTAATACATTAGGCGCGGCAGACGCACATGCGCGTTTTCGGACGTTCACCAGGTGCTTGACGCCGCGTATGCGCGTCCATACAATTTACATAACTTTCTTCGAGTGCGGCGCGCCGCACCTGTGCGTTCGTTGTTCTATTGTTTCGAAAACATCGTAAAATAAGGGTCGGTAAGGGTGTAGCATAAAGAAGCGTTTGCATAAAGAATTAAGCAGATAATGTGTTAATGATTCTAATTATGTAAATAGATACTTGTTACGACCGCAAATAATAATTTGATCAATGTACAATATAATACCGACTTGTAAATTGGAAAAAAACGTAAGAAAATTTGAATTTCGCGGGCTACCCTGACGCTTCCCCCTTAAGCGAATAAAGTTGCAAATCTATTAAAGAAATTTGACAGATTGTAGTAGCTTGATGTGCTGGCGTCTGTACATTGATACTTGTGTAAATAAATACTTTTGTTCCTGAAATTACTTTATTTTACGTAACCATAGAAAAATAAACAACTACCTACCTACTTAGAGGTGGTTATTTTTAACTAAGGATACCTCCCATCTCCTAAAAGCAAACTTACCTACTCTTTTTTTCCTCTTAACTAGTGAGATGGCGTTACGGCTATCTAATTTGACGCGCGAGATAGAAGACTCACGCGCACCGGCACTACACGTCCTTCGTATATCGCATAAAATGCTATGAATGAATGAAATGCACCGACCCCAGCGTGGTTTGACCGACTCGATTAATCGAATGAACCCAAAGATTCACACTAGCCCCTGTTGCCTCATGTTACATGGTGCAACGGAAACCATTGCATATCAAGGAGTAAACCAGGGGGCGCGAATAATGGTAGGGAGGACGTGCCCTTAGGATATGGAGGGGATAAAGAGCCTACCGAGTATTGTAATAGTGGAGAGACGGGTGGTATAATTATGGATGGGCTCTTTACGACGTCGCCAGCAGGTTGCTTCTAGTCCACCTTCCCCGGTGAATCTTTTGGCGGTTAATCTGCGTTTTAGACTTTTTTATGTCACTGCTATGCTGTATTAGACGTATCCAATTTCTTCGCCTGAGGTCTCACTGCTATCGTTTCTGGTTTCTTGTAGTTCTCATTTGAAGCCTTTTTGATCTTATTTCTTACTTCAGCCGTTTCCACCCAAAAGTTGATTTCACTGTCTAATTAATCATGTCTTGCTATAGGTTGTCGTTCCATGTGGCCGACTTTTTTGGTTTTACCTTTGTACTGCATTCCTGCATGTAACAGGTGCTATTAGCGGGGTTAAACTGCTTTGTCGACTCGTTTCTTCTTAGTTCTGATGAGTTGACAGCTGCATAATGTCCAGGAGGCGGCCGGCCCGCTCCTCGTTGTTTATGTTCAGCTCTGACTTCCAATAATCTAATTTTGATTTTATTCAAAGTTCGACCTGTTCACCTCAGGTTAACGCGATTGCAAATGTCTACACATTATAGATATTTAAAAGTTATGCCCACTATTCAGCACAAATAATTAATAAAACTACTTAGACCCCGACTAAAATCCGTCAAAAAAAAATGAAACAAAACAACCCTTGATCTCCGTTTATTTCCGGTCGTCCCCACTGGGCACGACGGAAAAAAAAGTTTCGTCCTCCCCAGTGCTGACGATTGGAACTTTTATTTATACACATTCATACAGTTTTAAAGTGCGTATCACAGATGGTACGGTGGTACGATTGTACGAAACTATTTTTCCCAGTCATGCCCAGTGGGGACGACCGGGAATAAACCCCTCGTAGGCACTGGTTTGCTCGCCTGAGATCAGGAGTACACGTAGAGGCTTATTAGTCCACCCCGTCTTTAACCTCTACACGCACAGTACTCACGAATTCATAATTAAAACATGGTTCGTTTCTTAAAAACAAATGTCAACATTACATGAGATAGGTATTCTCGATCTATGTCGTTACTCTATTTATTTATGTCCCTGCTAAGCTGTATTATTACACGTTGCTGTTTTCAAAATCTTCGTTTGAGGTATCACTGCTATCCGTTTCAGGTTTCTTGTAAATCTCGTTAGCGGCCTTCTTCATTTTAATTCTTCAGCCGTATCCACCCAAAAGTTGATTTCATTGTCGAAGTAGGTAAATCATGTCCTGCTTTAGGTTGTTGTTCCATGTGTAAATAGGATGGCCGACTTTTTTGTATTTGGCCTTGTATGGCATTGCTGCTAGGGCTTGCAAATATTCGATTGCAGGTATTCGAATATTTTTGGCGGTCATATTCGGACAATCGAAATATTGTGAAATGTGTATCAGTTTCTTTCAGGTGTAGTTTTAAATGGTTGTGCAGACACGTTGTTGAATTTTGACACTTAATTATTTTTACACTTTTTACATTGTGCGTGGGTACCACTTTCGGTTCGGAGAAAGGAACGGTAAACTTAAGATTTTTCTCCAGTTTTGGCATACTCTTTAAATATTAGTTTTATGTTTATATTATTATATTTATATTTATTTATTTATTATTATATTATTATTATTAGTCAATGATATTATATTAAAATGAAGCAGATATGTTATTACCGCTACCGCGTGTTTTGTGAAGACTCGAAAGCGTCCCAATGGGGCACATTGGGGTAGGAATTGTCTTTAGTCCGCGTCAAGCAAGGCGTAATAATAAAAAACACGACCCTCTTTTTTTGGGACATTAAGCACGACCAGATTTTAAACGTTAGTTACTTACTAGAACGTAACACATCTTGTGTAAATATCATTGATATTCGTTTATTCTTCTCCGTAGTCAGTAAATACCTGATAGACAAACCATAAAAACGCACAATTCGATGAACTTTACATGAAATAGTTAAAAATAGTGCAGAACGCAACATCCGTCCGATCTTTACGGGGTTTTATTTTTGGTGATTTAGCTTGCCCTGAATTGACACTCGACACAAAAAAAAAGGTTCGAATTATGGACTCTGTTATGCTCCGGGGTTAATTTGCAACATTTAAATAATATACGACAGGAATCCGGCCTTGTGTGTGTTCGGACTTGTCCTTAAGCCGCCTTATGGAGATTGTCATAACATAACAATAAAATCATACAAAAATAACGTTACTCCAGCGGAATCTGTCTTTTGTGAATATCTTTGGATCGGCTGGACACAAGTACACGAGATGAGGCACCAATTAATTATCTGATGGGCGTTAAAGTCACCTAGTATTACCAGCATACATTTCCTTGGCTTTTGTCTGATCAAGTTTAATAACCCCGTAAAAGATCTGATTGCTTTATAGGTGCAACTGTTGACGTGAGAGTCGATTATACCTACATATTAGGTTGGGGAAAAAGTCTTTTCGCATTATAGTATGTATGAACTTGTAATAAAATCTCTTTGGCTATACTATTTGTATCTGGCTGGTTTTGGTATCATTGAAAGTTTAAATTTTAAAGAACATAATTCCAAATTCAAATTAGGAAAATGTGTGATTTTCATTTGTTTTTCGTACCGTCAAGATGAGTGAATCTAATGAAGAAATTCGATACATTTTAAAATTTTACTACAAAAAAGGTAAAAATGCAACGCAAGCCGCGAAAAAAAATTGCGATGTTTATGGACCTAGTGTAGTGTCTGTGAGAGTAGCACAAATTTGGTTTAAGCGTTTTCAATCCGGAAATTTTGATGTCAAAGATGCACGTCGCTCTGGTCGCCTTATTACGGATAAAATGGATGCCATTTTTGAAAAAGTGGAGCAAGATCGGCATATCAGTAGTTACGACGTAGCTGAAGAACTGGAAATTGACCACAAAACAGTTTTGGCGCATTTGAAAAAAACTGGGTAGGTACACAAAAAAGCTCGACATTTGGGTACCTCACGAGCTCACTGAAAGAAACCTAATGAACCGTGCACTCATTTGTGATTCTTTATTACGACGTAATGAAACCGAACCATTTTTGAAGAAGCTGATAACTGGTGATGAAAAGTGGATCACGTATGACAAGAACGTGCGAAAAAGGTCGTGGTCAAAGGCCGGTCAGGCTTCACAGACTGTGGCGAAACCCGGGTTAACTCGCAACAAGGTGATGCTGTGTGTGTGGTGGGATTGGAAGGGCATTATTCATTATGAGCTGTTACCACCACCACTGTGACCATCGATTCTGAACTCTACTGCGAACAACTGATGAGATTAAAGCAAGAAGTTGAGAGAAAGCGGCCGGAATTAATCAACAGAAGGGTTTTTCATCATGATAACGCTAGACCTCACACATCTTTAGCCACTCAGCAAAAATTAAGAGAGTTTGGCTGGGAGGTGTTAATGCATCCGCCGTATAGTCCTGACCTTGCACCTTCAGATTTCCACCTGTTTCGGTCTCTTCAGAATTCTTTAGGCAGTGTCAGGTTAACATCACGAGAGGACTGCCAAAACCACTTGTCGCGGTATTTTGACCAGAAGTCCCAAAATTTCTATAGCAATGGGATCATATCCCTACCTACAAGATGGCAAAAAGTTATCGAACAAAGTGGTACCTACATACTTTAGTTAAATGTAAATAAACTATATTAAAAAATGTTTTGAATTTTCTTAAAAAATGCGAAGAAACTTTTTCTCCAACCTATTATGCCAGAGCACACGCCAGCCCCAACCCCAGCAAGATCCTTATTATACTTACCTATGAGTTTTTCATGTAGGTATTTGTTTAACTAATTAAGAGATTTCGGGTATCAATAGATAGACCTTTAGAATAGATTGAACCTTTGAAGCATTGCTATGAAGTAGGTAATATTAGTAAGTCTTACAAGTCTTTACAGATTTGCTCGATTTTTGAGAATCGATAATGTCCGAAACGAAGAATATTTCTCCATCTTAAATTTTAACAATCGCAAAGATAAGATTGTATTTCATAGACGTGAATTACAAAGTTATTTTTTACAGTTGCAGAAAATCGCTATTTAATCAAAATACCTTATGAATCGGCGTTTTTAGTATTGTTTGTTTAAATAGGGTACCTACTTATATGGTATTATGATACTTATATCTACAAAAGTGTCAAATTCCTAATTTGTTCACTTGTTGCTATAGAGCTCGTACAAAAATGGTATAACTATAAACCCATAGATAACTAAACCTGACAACTTTTACGGCACCCTATTTCTTCATTTTTGAAGATAAAAAGAAAAATATGTTACTACTCGACGAGTTCTAGACAATGACACGCCATACACTACCGTCCACAAGTTTGGAAGCACATCTGTTTTTAAAGAAAACAAAAGATTTCCGATAATATGGGGTTAAAATTAGCAATAAAATCACGTTTTACGACCTTTTACTTTTAAACAAAAACAAAAGTATTATCATCCTCTTACATTCATCAAGTTTTAACAGATTCCTTGACTTTAACACAACGTGTTTTATGACTTAAACCATCGGGTACTTTACAGTGAACGTCAAATAGCAGAAAGGCTCGGAATTTCATGTAAAGGTGTCCACTGCACCCTTGCTAGAAAATAAGAAACTGGGGAGAAATGAAGATAGAAAAAGATCTGGTAGGCCCAAATCTACAACAAATCAAGAGGATAACTTCATCAGAGTTCTCTCTAAACGGAATCGACGCTTAACTGCGCCACAAATTACCGCAGCTCTGAACGATACGCGAGTAAACCCCTTTTCAATAACAACTGTTAAAAGACGTCTACTCTCTGTGGGATTAAGAGTAGAGTAAGTGCGCCAATTATGGACACCATAAGGATTTTGTCAAATAAAACTCAGAATTTTAAAGTATAATCAGCCTTATATATTTTGAACAGTTCGATAATTATTTGGTATCAAAAACGATTAATAAAATTCTTAAGGAACATCAACATCTTAGAAATAATCAACTTTTTCTAAAATATGTCATTATTGAGAATTTGCAAAAAGTGTACCAAATATGGACCATATGGTTTCAAATATGGTTACACATGGTTTCAAATATTCAGAAAATTATAAAAACTATTGAATATTGCAACTTAATAGGATTATTGTAAAATAACTTATCTTTCCCCTGGTTTAATCCACTTTCACAAAGTGTAATATTTGTTGAAATTATGAGCTTACAAAGCTACGTTAGCTAAGAAATTACATCGCGCGTTGATAATAACGAAAAATTGCTCCCGTGAATACGTGCGCGCTCTCTGCCGGCCTGCAAGCGACTAGCGGGCAGCGGGAGGGGTGAAGTTTAGCGTGCGCTGACCAACGGCTCTATACTAATAACGTTCATTGAGAAACGCGGGTAGTCCATATTACAGAACCAGTCCATAATTGGCGCATTTACCTCTATGTGTTGCTGCTAAAAAACTATAACAATTCGACATAAGAAAAGTAGACTAGAATGGGCAAAGGCGCATAAAAATTGGGCCTCAAGTCTGCTATTGCAATAGTGTCAGAATGGTCTATCATTGATTTCATAATTGTTGATTTTGACAAGTTTGGTAATCTACTAATATAATGGCGTCATTACGACTTTTCAATGGTCAACCACTGACACTCCATTGAAAGACATGGCTTAATTAAAATGGTAATCTAGTACATAATGACAAATTAAAGACTGACTCATAATAATTCATTTATTTATTGTTTGATACAGGTGAAAATACAGATCTTATAATTAGCGTTATGACGTAGGTATGCGGTAATCTGCTAAAATTTTGACAGTTCCTTTGATCAGTACCACGATTCTATTACGAGACCACTGACCTACGAATGATCGACTATTATGAATTTAGCAGATTACGAACTTTTAGCAAAATGACAATGGGATCGTGTTGGAATGACGAATTTATGAAAAATAGCAGACTTGGGGCCCTGGACACTAGTTCGATGGGAAAATGTCCTTAGATTCATCACTGAATCTAAGTTTCAGATTTTCCGATCCCATAGACGTGTGTTGAAAACGTAGGTGAAGTGAGCTTGAAGAGAGCTGTCATTCCACCTGATGCTAGGGATTGCCACTTTCACACACGAGGAGCTCGTGGCTAAGTAATAACAGTAACGGGTCGATCCATCAGGTTAAGCTACGCTTGCCGGGGTTGGTCTGTGGATGGGTGGACCATCTTTTCATACCGAGATTCCTCCGTGCCTCGGAAAGCACGTTAAGCCGTTGGTCCCGGCTGTCATTCGTGGATCTTTGAGAGTCGTTACGGGTTGTCAGAAGCCCGAAAGTCTGACAACCAGTCTTACCAAGGGGTATCATATTACCCAGTAACTGGGTTGTGGAGGTCAGATAGGCAGTCGCTCCATGTGTAATACTGGTATTCAGCTGCATCCGGTTAGACTGGAAGCCGACCCCAATTAGTTGGGAAAAGGCCAGGCAGATTGATTGATTGCTAGGGATTGACACTATTGACAGCTCACTCCACGCTTACCTCACCTAAGTTTTCACGGTGAGATTTGTACAGAATAGCACTGCAGGTAATCCTAATGAATGACTACTTCATGAAATTTTGACATTTGAGGATTATACTAACTTAAGGAGTTGTATTACTGATTTGAATGATTATAATTCTATAAATACATATTTGTTACGGTCGCGAATCATACTTTATTCAACATATAACCTAATACTGACTTGCAAATTGCAAAAAAAAAGTAAGACAATTTGAATTTCGCGTGCTACCTTGACGCTTCCCCCCACGGGTCGACAAACGGTTTCGTCTTAAATACCTAAGAAACGATTTGTTTCGGTTACGTTCGAACGGAACGTTATAAATAACGTTTTTGAAGAAGAACAATATTTTTATCGTTTTCGATTAATAAAACGTTTTTAACCGTTTTTATTTCATCTTTTTGGGTTTTTCGATACGAAAGTTCTACGAGTATTTAAAATTTCATTCAATTGGTATTTCACGGCCGCGCGGCTTAGTTTCGTCGTTTCACAAGTACTAAGTATTATCTGTAACTCTGTGAGTACGAGTAGGTAAATAGTGTGTGGTAGGGTAGGCAACTATCGAACTAGAGATCCCTGGTGTCAACAGCGGCCCTCAGCGTCGCTCGACGTAGTGGACGGTAGAGTGTTCAGGCAGGTCATGTGCGCAGATCTGCGTATAATGCACCTGGGCGACTCTGCAACTTCGGAAGAGGTCGCAGCTGCTGTTGCAAAGGCCGGAGAATGCCCGCTAGACCAAGTTAAGGTGGAAACAATTCGTCCGGGCTTTTCCGACCTACGGACAGTACTGGTCAGCTGTCCCGTCGCGGCAGCTCGAAAATTAAAAGATGGTCCCGGCCTGGTGGTGGGCTGGAATTTGGCACGGGTCAGGCTTCTGGCAAATAAGCCCCTCAATGCTATAGGTGCATGAGAGAGGGACACGATGGAGTTCGATTCACCTCAGAGGTCGATTGCTGCGGTCTTTGTTTCCGCTGTGATCAGCTCGGTCACAAGGCCAGCTCTTGCGATGCCGCGCCACACTGTGTAGTGTGTGCGGCTTTGAACAGATCGGTTCACCACCAGACGGGCAGCAAGGCATGTACGAGGGATAAAAAGCTGACTCAAATAGGAAAATTGGGCCCTCGCGCCCACCGACCGCTAGCAATAAAGCCGAAGAAAGGGCTGAGGGGGAGGTGATTGTTATGGACACCCAGTAATGGCCCCACACCTTCGTCTTCTCCAAGCGAATATCAACCATTGCGCCAGGGCTCAGGACCTTTTGCTCCAGAGCATGGCGGAGTGGTTGATCAACGTCGCTATCGTTGCCGAACCATACTTTGTTCCTCTCAGGGATGACTGGGTGGGTGACATTGATGGCTTGGTGGCGCTTATATCGAGGCCGGCCGCTGGCATTCCGCCCCTGGAGACCGTTACCCGGGGGCGGGGCTTTGTAGCGGTCTTAGTCGAAGATATCGTGGTCGTGGGAATTTATTTCTCACCCAACCGACCTCTCGCCGACTTTGAGAGTTTCATCACGGAATTGGGCACAGTCATCAGTCGAAGCCGTCCTCACCCCGTCCTTGCCATGGGTGACTTCAACGCCAAATCCACGACTTGGGGTTACCCAGCAGCAGATGCACGGGGTGTGTTATTGGAGGAGTGGGCGGTGGAGTCAGGCTTACTGCTCCTAAACCGGGGATCTGTTCAGACATGTGTGCGGCAGTGGGGTGGGGCTATAGTGGACATATCGTTTGCAAGTCCCGCTGTCGCACGCCGTGTTCAGGACTGGCGTGTATTGGAGGAGGTAGAGACGTTGTCGGATCACAGATACAGTTCGCGTCTCCGTCCAGACCTCGAATGGCCCGTGTACAAGCGGCCCCAACCGGGGTTGAGAATGGCTCGCGATGGGCGCTCAAACGACTGAACCGGGAAGCCCTTCTGGTTGCCTTATGGACTGACCACTCAGGCCTGTCGATATTGACCAGGAGGCAGAATGGTTCCGGGAGGCAGAATGGTTCCGGGAGGCCACGACACAAATCTGTGATGCTGCGATGTTCAGTTCATTCTCCATGTGCCAGGCGCCCCGTGTATTGGTGATCGCAAGACTGCGCATTTACGCATCGCATGCGTGGCGGTGCGACGCCCGTACACCAGGCAGCGATGAAGGCGCGGACGAACACCAGAAGCTATGGTAAGAGAGGCGGAACTGTACGAGGTGTGTAGAGTGGCGAAGAAGGCTCTTCAGCTGGAAATAATCGGTTTGGGCCCTAGCCCGCGGGCTAGGGCCCAAACCGATCCGATTATTTCCAGCTGAATTGAAGTCCTTGAAGAATTGCTGGCAATTCTAGAACGTGATCCGTGAGGGCGGCCTTACCGTTAGGTTAGGCGCAATCTTTGCTCGTGGGTGCCTCCGCTATCCCGTAGCCTCCACCCGCAACTGCTAGACAGAGAGGTGAGCGCTTTATTCCCCTCACAAGGGGAGCACACATCACCGCATATGGTTCCGCCTACTATGGTGCCCAACTCGGAAAATGACGATGGCGACGCGCCTGAAGTGACCCAGGTAGAACTAAAAGCGGCAGTACAAAGGCTTTAGGCTAAAAACACTGCTCCAGGAACTGACGGCATTCCTGGCCGTGCATGGGTTCTGGCCATCAGGGATCACTGGCCCCGATTAGTGGGACTCTTGAGCGCATTTTTGGAGACTGGAAAGCTGGTCCTGTTGAAAATGGATGGGCGTCCTGCGGACTCACCATCCGCTTACCGGCCCATTGTGTTGTTGGGTGAGGTGGGCAAACTCTTCGAGAGAATTATTGCAGACCGCCTTATCCAACACACGACAATAGAGGGGCCGGATCTGGCAGGTAACCAGTTTGGTTTCCGTCGGGGGCGCTCTATAATAGACGCGATCATGCGCGTGAAAGTCCGGCGGAGGAAGCAATGGCATAGGGTGAGGTCGTCTTGGCAGTATCTTTGGACATTGCCAATGCCTTCAACACCTTGTCCTGGAGTAACATTAGGTAGTCACTCTGATATCATAAGGTGCTAAAGTAACTCCACCGCATTATCGGGGCTTATCTGATGGACAGATATGTCATCTACCCGGATCAAGAAGGATGGGGTCGGCGGGAGATGACGTGTGGTGTTCCACAGGGTTCGGTCTTGGGGCCACTCCTGTGGAACATCGGATACGACTGGGTGCTGCGCGGTGCACTCCTCCGTGGCGTCGGCGTCATCTGTTACGCCGATGACACGCTGGTAATGGCACGGAGGAAGACGCTCCGGCAGGCGACTGTCTTAGCAACAGCGGAGGTTGCTCAAGTCGTAGGCAGGGTCCGGCGGTTGGGTCTCCAGGTGGCACTGCATAAATCGGAAGCCATTTGTATCCACGGGCCTCGGAAAGCGCCACTTTCAGGATCCAACATCATAGTAGGAGGTGTTCACATCGGTATCAAGTCGACGATGAAGTACCTAGGGGCTAGGACTCATCCTCGATATCCGGTGGAACTTCGGGCCGCATTTTCAGCGGTTGGCTCTCCGATTGATGGGCACCGCGAAAGCACTCTCGCGTTTGCTGCCTAATCTGGGGGGGGGGGGGGGCAAATACTTCCTGCCGGAGGCTCTATGTTGGGATCGTACGGTCCATGGCCAATCAACCACGTCAATCAATCAATTTCAAGTCTAGGAAATAAATATAATACTTTCGGAAACATAAAATATCAAACTTTGATAAAATAACCTCAACTTTTGCACTATTTTGTTGTTTTTGACGTAATTTTGACAGGAGGTGTTGCTGTTTTATGGTGTTTTAATAATGCGTTTTGATTTTGCAAATAATAAGTTGATGCACATTTTTTTTTTAAATTAGCACTATTTTATTATCTTATTTGGGTTTTAAAAATTTCAGTGATTTGTTTTTTTTTTTTTTTTGGGTGAATAACTACGAAAATTTTGATTTTGTGACAATCTAGTTATTATTTTTATCCTGATGGTATCTGCTAGAGGTGAAACGAAACACAATATCTATAATCTGCAGCCATTCTTCATCCTTCTTTAAAATAAGTCGAATCTGTTCCAAAACCGAGTCAGGGCACCCCGAATCTACGTAGTCTTTTGGCTCCTACCCCTAGAGTGTATATAAAAATCCGGAGGTGCGAAGGGGAAGCAGCCCCCGCCCGCACCCGTGCAGGCCGTAGCAGCTGAAGCAAGCCGAAGCTGCGGAGGTATGGGTGTCTATCCTTTGTTACGCAAGGGCGAAGGGGCTGCACGTTCCGCAGCGCCGGAGACGTTGCAGAAGCAACTTTAAAGTGTTTTGAGGTTAGGTTACAATAATTTGTTTTTCTCAAGAAGGGGTGCGTTATCTTTCATGGGAGTGGTGCCAGGTGAGAGGTTGCACCCCCCACTACCCCCACCCTTTCCTCCTGCCAAACGATACTAAATTTTTACCAAAAACTTGACAAAACATAAACTAAGATTTTTTTTAATTCATAAAAGAAAACTATGCATTTCCTAAACTACCCCCATGCAGGAAGGGGATTATAAAACTCATTCCAAATACATAATTATGTGCTTTAGTTTTTAGCTCACGTTCGCACGGACGTAAAATTATCACGGCGGGATATTATCGCGCGGCGGTGTCCTGCGGAATAAACCGGTTTTTGAAAACGTTCTCATATCGTTTTCGTTCCGAACAAAATGTTGTACAAAGAACCGTTAGAAACGTTATTTAAAATAACGTTTCCGAGCCTTGGTTGCACGGCAGCCGTTAATTAAAAATACTTATACTTATTTTACTGTTTTTTATTGACTATATATAATGGTGATTTTTTAAATTGTATCAGATTTTTTTAATAAAAACTATTGTACAAGCTAGACAGTTTTATTAAAATTTTCCGCACCGAAATAACGCCGCCGCCGCCACCGATTTTTGCATCGGCGCACACGTCTAGTTCGTATACGCCGGTCAAAAGAAGAGAGGGTTTCAGAAGCATGCAGTGCCTACTATCAAACATGGAGGTGGTAATGTCATGGTTTGGGGGTATTTTGGCAACAGTAAACCCGGAAATCTGCTGAAGGTAACAGGAAAACTAAACAAGGATATTTGAAAATTCTTCAGGATTCCGCTATACCCAGTGGACTGAATATAATTGCTCCTGGATTCATTTTTCAACAGGATAACGACCCTAAGCATTCGTCTAGACTGTGCTAGAACTTCTTGAACAACAAAAAAGATGAAAATATTTTAAAAATCATGCAACTGCCATCTCAATCACCAGATCTTTCTCCCATTGAACTTGTTTGGGATGAACTCGATAGAAGAGTGAAAAATCGATCTCCTACGAGCTCGGAACATTTGTGGCTACTATTAGAGAGCAAATGGAAAAAGTTAGATGAAGAGTATTTTAAGAAACTAAATAATAGAATGCCTAGAATATGCGAGCAGATAATAAAACCAGGGCTCGGAAACGTTATTTAAAATAACGTTTTTAAAACGTTTCTAACAGTTCTTTGTACAGACGCCAGCAGGTCAACCTACCCGAAACTGTCAGATTTTCCCAATCAACCTTGAACCTAATGCTTTAGCAATAAAGTCGAAAGTCTATTAAAGAAATCTGACAGATTGTAGTACCTTGATGTGCTGGCGTCTGTACAACATTTTGTTCGGAACGAAAACGATAAGAGAACGTTTTCAAAAACCGGTTTATTCCGCAGGACGCAGCCGCGCGATAAAATCCCGCCGCAATAATTTTACGTCCGTGGGAACGTGGGCTAGAAACTAAAGCACATAATTATGTATTTGGAAGAAGTTTTATATAAGGGTATATATACAGGGTTATTGGTAAAACACCAACAACCTCTTAAGGGGTCATTGTACTCATCATTATGAACAACTTTTACTATGGGACCAAAACTGATATCGCGATAAAAAATCAGCTGTTCAGTACATTTTGACGAATTATGCAAACATAAATGTACTGAACAGCTGATTTTTTTTCGCGATTTTAGGTTTGGTCCCATAGTAAAAGATGTTCATAATGATGAGTATAATGACCTCTTAAGAAGTTGTTGGTGTTTTACCAATAACCCTGTATATGCAGGGAGGGGTGGAGATCCCCTCCCTGCATGGGGGAAGTTTAGGAAATGCATAGTTCTTTTTATGAATTTTTAAAAATCTTTCGATCGAAATCGTTTATGTTTTGTTAAGTTTTTGGTACAAATTTAGTATTGTTTGGCAGGAGGAAGGGGTGGGGGGTAGGGGGGTGCAACCTGGCACCACTCCCATGAAAGATAACGCACCCCTTCTTGAGAAAAACAAATTATTGTAACCTAACCTCAAAAACTTTAATGTTGCTTCTTCAACGTCTCCGGCGCTGCGGGAAGTGCAGCCTCTTCGCCCTTGTGTAACAAAGGATAGACACCCATGCTCACCTCCGCAGCTTCAGCTGCTATGGCCCGCACCGGTGCCTATGCTTTGTTACAGCGGGTCGGGGCTGCTCTCCCTTCGCGCCTCCGGATTTTTATATACCTACACTCTAGGGGTAGCAGCCAAAAGACTACGTAGAGTCGGGTGCCCTGAGCCTGACTCGGTTTTTGAACAGATTCGACCTATTTTAAAGATGGATGAAGAATGGCTGCAAATTATAGATATTGTGTTTCGTTTCACCTCTAGCAGATACCATAAGGATAAAAATAATAATTTTACATTGTCACAAAATCAAAATTTTTGTAGTTATTCACCCAAAAAAAACTCAAATCACTGTGAAATTGTTAAACCCAAATAAGATAACGCAAAATAATGCTAATTAAAACAAAAATGTGCATCATCTTCACAGTCACAATAATAAATTAGAAATTTCACTGGTTGTTACAGTTTGTACTTTGGAACAACATAATTACATTATATTATGGGCAAATATATGGCTCCCCTGGTTCACTAACACTAAAATTCAATAACCGTAACTCTACCGTAATTGACGACCTTGATAATACGGGTAATGCTGACTGTACTAAACTGATTGACTCATCCCAATGTTCACTTGTTCTGCGCGACTATGCTGGTTCGAATTCCCTATGTATTCTATGTGTGAACGTACGCAGTATTTACTGCAACTTTGACTTGCTGCTTACATTTATAACATCTCTTAATGTAAAGGTGGATATTATAGTTCTTACTGAGTGCTGGACGAAAAAAGGTGTCACACCTCCCAACCTGGGGGAATATAATATGTATTATACTAAGAATAACTTAAATCAGAACGACGGCGTGGTGGCCTATGTTAGAACAGAAATTAGTGTTGATGCCTACGAACCGGATATGGCGGAGGGCAATTGTTTGCGACTAGAAACTGCCCGATACAGTATTATTTGTTCCTACCGCCCACCGTGCTACAAAAATATTCAACCTTACCTAGCATCACTGGATGAGATACTTAAAAAGATTCGTAACAAGGATATTATCTTTACAGGGGATATTAATATCAACACGTTGCCATGTGATGGAAACAATAGCAACGCGAGTGACTACCTATGTCTTGTGGCATCGCATGGCCTACAACAAGGCATCACATTCCCAACTAGAGTAAACAACTGCATAGACCACTTTATGGTAAGAACAAGGGAACGCTGGCAAACAATAGTATTTCCAGAGCTAACAGACCATAGTCCCATTCTTCTATGTGTTAAGCATGCAGGATTATGTAAGAATAAACCCACAAATGGGAACTTAACTTTGGACTATGCTGCCGCTTGCCTGAGGCTTCGTGAAGTGGATTGGTCAGACTTTTACAATATGGATGACGTTAACCCCGCCGCGGAATATTTAGTTAATACGATCAAGATTATTATAAATGACTGTACAAAAACTTCAACCGTCCCTAAAAGAAAGGCCCCCCTAAAACCATGGATCACCATGGGCGTTGTACGATCCATCCGTAAAAGGGATAAACTTCACAAAAAATCAAAGAGACAACCAGATAATGAGCATTTACGACAAACATATATTAATTATAGAAACTCGTGCAATAAAATTATTAAAACATTAAAGAGAGAATACTACCAGTCAGAGCTTGAAAAGAACCATAAAAATATTAAACAAACTTGGAGTATTATTAAGGACATTTGTGACATAAAAAAAAATTGTGACAAGCCGAAAGAACTTCTACGTATTGACAGCAATCCAAAAAAGTCGTTAAACCAAGTGAATACCTACTTTACCACCATTGGTAGCGAGCTAGCTGACGCCACTCTACGTAAATTAAACAAAACTGAAACCGAATTAGCTAACTTACAAACAACCAGCAAAATACCTACCTCTATGTCTTTTACACCAACAGATCCACTAGAAATAGATAACATAATTTCATCTCTGAAAACAGATAGTGCACCGGGCTTTGATACAATTTCCAGTAGGTTAATTAAGTTGGCAAAAAATTCACTGGTTGAACCAATAAGCCACCTCTGCAATCTTAGCCTGGGAAACGGTTCTTTTCCAGCCATATTTAAAACTTCGATAGTCTCGCCAATACACAAGGCAGATGACAAGCAGACGCCCTCAAATTATAGACCCATCTCGCTGATCTCTTGTTTGTCGAAAATCCTTGAGAAACTGGTGACCAAGAAACTCACAAACTATCTGGAAAAGAACAAGTTATTAACTGACTGCCAATTTGGTTTCCGAAAAGGAATATCAACTCAGGATGCCCTTGTAAAGCTGTCATCGACTATTACCGAGCATGTTGACGCAGGAGAAAAAGTGATCGGTGTTTTTCTCGACCTAAAAAAAGCTTTCGATACCGTATCGATTCCTATACTTTTATCAAAGCTGTATAACCTAGGTGTCAGAGGACATGTTCTACAATGGTTCGAGGACTATTTGTCCGGCAGGGAGCAGCGAGTGAGGGTAGAAAAGTACCTAAGTGACGCTGCGACGTGCTCGTTCGGTATTCCCCAAGGAAGTACGACTGCCCCGGTTCTTTTCTTGACATATATAAATAGTCTTGCGGAGCTTGCTATCTACAATGCCGAAACGATCATGTTCGCAGACGACACTGTCATTTTATTTCATGGCCGTACTTGGGAGCAAGTACGGACGATAACTGAAAACGGTCTTGCAATAGTCACGCGGTGGCTTGAGAATAACCTGTTAACACTGAACACGTCCAAGACAAAGTACATATGCTTCACAAAAACTAGCACCTCTCGTCCTAAAGATAATGAGCTTATTATTAAAATACATACTTTCCCATGTAACCAACAATCAGAAGCATGTTTGAAATGTACATGTGACGTTCTCACTAGATCTAACTATATAAAATACTTGGGCATTATAGTTGATGAGAACTTAAACTGGAATCGGCATGTCTCTGGTCTTAGTTCCCGAATTCGTAAGTTGATCTACATTTTTAAGCAACTAAGAACCATTGCTCCCTCTAAACTCCTGATATCAACCTACAAGGCATTATGCGAGTGTATACTTAGTTATGGCATCTGTTGTTGGGGTGCTGCAGCGAAAACTACTATGATTGAATTGGAACGTGCACAGCGCGCAATTATTAAAGTATTTATGTTTCTACCATACCGCCACCCCACAACAGACGTATATAGGCGCACTGGTGTTCTGTCAGTTCGTAAACTTTACGTAAGTCGGGTACTCCGTAGATATCACCGCATTACAATTCCACAGCTATTGCCAACCAGCAAGAGACGCTTTATTTGTCCAACACCCCGTGTAAAATCTTTTTTTGCAAAACGACAATATAACTCAATTGTACCGCGTATTTATAACAAACTCACAGCAAAGGATAGTCATAACTTAAACAACCACGATTTCGGAAAAAGTATTCTCGATTGGATAACCAAGCTAGATTATGAGCAAGTGGAAAGCCTACTCTTGACCAATATCTAAACTGATTGGAAACCTACGCACATTGTAAATACATACCAAACACATACATACATATATACACATACACAAGTACATACATACATACATTACAACATCACTAATCCGAACACACATATTAACCGTGTCAATAAACAAGCACCCTTTCACACTCCCTCACACATGCCTATATCATCTATCACAATGAATACCACAATACGTGCGCACTCAGGTAAATTAACCTTATAATGTATAATTTACTTTTATTTAACTTTACCTTTAGTGTTAAGTTTAGTTATTTGTTTAATTTAATTAATTTAGTTTCAACTACTTGAGAACGTTGTAAGAATCTGGTAATTATGTAAACTGGAAGGGAACTGTCTCCTGAGATACAGGCTAACAACCTAGTTCAGGAGGCAGTGTGCTTATGTAACTGTGTAATTACTTTGTTTTCAATAAAGCATTATTATTATTATTATTATTATTATTATCTTATTATTTGCAAAATCAAAACGCTTTATTAAAACTCCATAAAATAGCAACACCTGCTGTCAAAATCAACAAAATAGTGCAAAAGTTGAGGTTATTTTATCAAAGTTTGATATTTTATATTTCCGAAAGTATTTATTTCCTAGACTTGAAATTGATTGATTGACGCGGTTGATTGGCCAGGGTCGATGGCGATGGCAATGGCACTCTATGGAGCGCCATGGACCGTACGATCCCAACATAGAGCCTTCGGCAGGAAGTCTTTGCTCGCCCCGCCCCCCCCCCCCCCCCCCCAAGGTCCCCCCAGATTAGGCAGCAAACGCGAGAGTGCATTCGCGGTGCCCATCAATCGGGGAGCCAACCGCTGAAAATGCGGCCCGAAGTTCCACCGGATATCGCCCGTGGAAACAAATGGCCCCAAAACCGAACCCTGTGGAACACCACACGACATCTCTCGCCGACCCCATCCTTTCGATCCGGGTAGATGACATATCTGTCAGATAAGCCCCGATAATGCGGCGGAGGTAGTTTGGCACCCTATGATATCAGAGTGACTCCCTAATGTTACTCCAGGGAAAAGTGTTGAAGGCATTGGCAATGTCCAAAGACACTGCCAAGACGACCTCATTCCGGGCCATTGCTTCCTCCGCTAAGACTTTCACACGCATGATGGCGTGTATTGTAGAGGGCCCCTGACGGAAACCAAACTGGTTATCTGCCAGATCCGGCCCCTCTCTTGTCATGTATAAGGCGGTCTGCAATAATTCTCTCGAAGAGTTTGCCCACCTCACCCAACAAAACAATGGGCCGGTAAGCGGATGGTGAGTCCGCAAGCCGCCCTTCCATTTTCAACAGGACCAGCTTTCCAGTCTCTCCAAACATGTGCTCAAGAGTCCCACTAATCGGGGCCAGAGATCCCTGATGGCCAGAACCCATGCACGGCCAGGAATGCCGTCAGTTCCTGGAGCAGTGTTTTTGGCCTGAAGCCTTTGTACTGCCACTTTTAGTTCTACCTGGGTCATTTCAGGCACGTCGCCATCGTCATTTTCCGAGTTGGGGACCATAGTAGGCGGAACCATATGCGGTGGTGTGTGCTCCCCTTGTGAGGGGAATAAAGCGCTCACTACTCTCTCTAGCAGTTGCCGGTGGAGGCTACGGGATGGTGGAGACACCCAGAAGCAAAGTTTGCGCCTAACCAAACGGTAAGGACGCCCCTACGGATCACGTTTTAGAAATGCCAGCAATTCTTTATGGGCTTGGGCCCAAGCCTATTATTTCCAGCTGAAGAGCCTTCGTCACTCTACACACCTCGTACAGTTCCGCCTCTCTTACTCTTCTGCTGTTCGTCTGTGCCTTCATCGCTGCCTGGTGTACGGGCGTCGCGCCGCCACGCATGCGATGCGCAAATGCGCAATGTCTTGCGATCACCAATACACCTGGAGCAGATGGAGACTGAACTGAACATGCACGCAGCATCACAGAATTGTGTCATGGCCTCCCGGAACCATTCTGTCTCCTCGTCAATATCGACAGACCTGACTGGTGAGTCCAACCAGGTTTTCACGATTGAGGCAACCAGAAGGGTTTCCCGGTTCAGTTGTTTGAGCGCCCATCGCGAGCCATCCTCAACCCCGGTTGGGGCCGCTTGTGCCGGGCCATTCGAGGTCTGGCCGGAGACGTCGAACTGTATCTGTGATCCGACAACGTCCCCACGTCCTCCAATACACGCTAGTCCTGAACACGGCGTGCGACAGCGGGACTAGCAAACGATAAGTCCACTATAGACCCACCCCACTGCCGCACACATGTCTGAACAAATCCCCGGTTTAGGAGCAGTAAGCCTGACTTCACCGCTCACACCTCCAGTAACACACCCCGTGCATCTGTTGCTGGGGAATCCCAAGTCGTGGATTTGGCGTTGAAGTCACCCATGACAAGGACAGGGTGAGGACGGCTTCGACTGATGACTGTGCCCAATTCCGTGAAGAAACTCTCAAAGTCGGCGAGAGGTCGGTTGGGTGAGAAATAAATCCTCACGACCATGATATCTTCGACTAAGACTGCTACAAAGCCCCGCCCCCGGCTGACGGTCCCCAGGGGCGGAGTACCAGCGGCCGGCCTCAAGATAAGCGCCACCAAGCCATCAATGTCACCCACTCAGTCATCCCTGGGAGGAACAAAGTATGGTTCGGCAACGATAGCGACGTTGATCAACCACTCCGCCATGCTCTGGAGCAAAAGGTCCTGAGCCCTGGCGCAATGGTTGATATTCGCTTGGAGAAGACGAAGGTGTGGGGCCATTCCTGGGTGTCCATAACAATCGCCTCCCCCTCAACCCTTTCTTCGGCTTTATTGCCAGCGGTCAGTGGGCGCGAGAGCCCAATTTTCCTATTTGAGTCAGCTTTTTTATCCCTCGGTACGTGCCTTGCTGCCAGTCTGGTGGTCAACCGACCTGTTCAATGCCGCACACACTACACAGTGTGGCGCGGCATCGCAAGAGCTGGCCTTGTGACCGAGCTGATCACAGCGGAAACAAAGACCGTAGCAATCGACCTCTGAGGTGAATCGAACTCCAACGTGTCCCTCTCTCATGCACCTATAGCATTGAGGGGCTTATTTGCCAGAAGCCTGACCTATACCAAATTCCAGCCCACCACCAGTCTGGGACAATCTTTTAATTTTCGAGCTGCCGTGACGGGACAGCTGGACCAGTACTGTCCACAGATCGGAGAAGTCCGGACGAATTGTTTCCACCTCAACTTGGTCTAGCGGGCATTCTCCGGCCTTTGCAACAGCAGCTGCGACCTCTTCCGAAGTTGCAGAGTCCCCCAGGTGCATTATACGCAGATCTGCGCAATTGACCGGCCTGGACACTCTAACGTCCACTACGTCGAGCGACGCTGAGGGCCACTGTTGACACCAGGGATCTCCAGTTCGATAGTTGCCTACCCTACTACACACTATTTACCTACGCGTACTCACAGAGTCACAGATAATACTTAGTACTTGTGAAACGACGAAACTAAGCCGCGTGGCCTTGAAATACCATTGAATGAAATACTCGTAGAACTTTCGTATCGGAAAAACCCAAGAAATGCAATAAAAACGGTTAAAAACGTTTTATTAATCGAAAACGATAAAAATTTTGTTCTTCTTCAAAAACGTTATTTATAACGTTCCTTTCGAACGTAACCGAAACAAATCGTTTCTTAGGTATTTAAGACGAAACCGTTTCGAAAAATATACCGGTATCCGAGCCCTGAATAAAACAAAAAGGTGGGCACTTCGATGAAGCTACTTAACTTTCTTTTCATATTGTAACAGATTTTTTTTGTTTAAGTTTTAATTTTGTATGAATAAAAAATAATTTAGATAACATTGTTTTGATTTATTTGATTTCAGCTTGCTGCTTCCAAACTTTTGGACGGTAGTGTGTGTATGCCAGGGTAAGAAAAAAAATTCAAAATAAAGTTGTATGGGGATCAGACCCTTTTATTTTTATTACTTGTTATTATACCGGCAATAGAAATACGCAATCTGTGAAAATTTCAATTGTCTACCTATTATGGTTCATGAGATACAGCCCGTTGACAGACAGACGGACGGACAGCGAAAGCTTAGTAACAGGGTTTCGTTTGGCACACTTCGGGTACGGAACCCTAAAAACGATACAGTGGCGATCGAAATCGTATTCTTTGTCGATCGCCACTGTGGATCGTTTTCGTCGTTTGTTGCTTACACATTACTAATTTTATTTCATCGCACGTTTCGATCGTCAAATATCGAGCAAATCTATAGGCACCTCAGGCCCTTTTTTTCTATGTGGAAGTATTCTGTTGCACTATTTCTAGTAAACACCAAGCGAGACCTAGCAGAATTCTATAAATAGGTAGGTACACCTATGCGCGGCGCCCGCGTTAAAGTGGGAACAAACTACCTATTACAAATCACCAAATAATACTTACTTACCTAATGATCATAAATCACGGCCACGTTAAACCTTGCGCCAATCGCCACAAGTTCAGAACGCATTATGTATCTGATAATATCATCTAACACCGGTCAATTATCTACCAATCAATAATTTCAGATTTGGGTTTCGGAAAACAACATAATCTCACTAAGTAGGTATCTATATCTGCATTATAAAGAGGTCATCCAGTCGGTATCAGGGGTTCCACTAAGTACTTAGTCACACCCAACTTCACCAAAGCCCACTTTTAAAGATATTATTGGTACAATAGCTACACAGCAGAAAATTTTATTGAAATCGTCCAGCCGTATTCACGTGATGTTGTGGCAAAATACGCGACATGATATTGTTAAGAAGATTGATTTGTGCCGGTTTTCTCGGAACATTTTATAAATGTGGGTAGTAGGTGGTAACAATTCCTTTGTTTCTTTGAAATGATACTAAAAGGCACTAGGTGTAGGTCGACTTAGAACAAAAATTCTGAATTGATTTTGCGTACAGTTCATACGGGTATCTATGGCACCTAAATGGAGGTAGACTCTTTAATTAGGTAGTTAGCAGTTCAAGTTATTTTACAGCTGTAATGCCAGAGTAGGACCGTACGTTAATTAAGTTGCTAAATAAACTATTACACATATTAAAACGATCCTTGTAAACACTCGCAAAGTAGTTACGTCATTTAACTACATACCATTTTTTTTTTTATTATTTAGCTTGGTATGTACTTTTGGTTGATGATTGTAAAGTAGTAGTAACTAACTACAACCGAAACAAAGGTCAAATATTTACAACCTCCCGCCATATAATACAAAACCAATGTAAATGACTACAAACGATGCTTAGCATAACAACAGTCTCCATCGCCAAGGTTACAGCGTTAAGATATTCGCGCGCTCGCGTTTAAGATCGTTATTGTCCACATTGCCCTGCGCGATCGTCCGATTATGTTAACGAGTCACGATTTATGTAATAATAGTACTACAATATTCAAATCCTAGAAGTCAAGTACGCGGCTACTAATGAGAGATTTCTCCTTTGCACAATAATTCGATAGCTTTAGGCGCCTACTCGCTAGCATAATCTTATCTGAAAACCTATTTTTATTTAGTGTTTTGTATTTATTGCGAAGGACTTATTGAAACCATAATATTATGGAGCTCAATGTTAATATATTTTTAAGGATAAAACAACACTTCCCATGACATGTTAGTACAAAATAAAATTAAATATATTGTTAGTTTTTTTTACATAGATAAAATTTATTTAAAAGTACAGAACATATGAAGGACTACACACTGAATTGAGATAAAATACTTAGTACTGACTTTGAAAATGATGTAAGCCACTTTTAGTATTCACAATATGAACTTATTGCATCAATAAATGATTATTTGGCAGACCAAAAGAGATTTTCCAACAGTGCACAGGTCATTAAACCTTATTTTTATTATATAAGTGAAATTTCAAATAGAAGCTGTAAGAAAATCTGCAATTAGACCAGCCACTACACCTTATATACCGAAACATTATGGCTAAGAAACTTTAATATGTGATGTTCCAGCATACAAGTTCAGCTGCATGCAGGCAACAAGGGGCCAGCATACACCCAAATATATTATTATAAATTAATTTTAATTAATATTTCATAGATAGTAATTTTAATATATTTTGTACAATAAAATACATTAAGTACAACTTGTAGCAAAGATATTAAAGAGAGTAATATTTATCTCAAGTGTTAAAGCTGCAATAACGTGTGTGTACGCACAAGGCATATTTACACAGCACACACGCACGGCAACAACACACCATGTGCTGCACACTATAGTACATAATTAATTTTAGTACATACTAAGTAGAATATAAAGACACGCCCAAGCTGAGAACTTCTCCACTTATTTTACAGATTTCAATGCATGATTAGCCAATGAACATGCCTGTACTCCACTAGCAGATTGCTATTAAATAATACATTGATCGTCGCTTAATATCACAGCTAATTATGCTTTGAAAATTATAGACATGTCTAATTTTCACTAATGTAGATAACAATGTAGAGTATAAGTAGACAATCTGAATTAATTTACATTACAATATCATGTCTTTTCATATGAAAAATTTAAAATTACATTACCAAAAATTAAACAGTGCAGCGCATTATAAATAAATGTGCATACCTTAATATTTAATTGACTAAATAAATTTGTTGCCTGCAGATCTGACATATTATTTTATTTAAATATCGAGAGGTAATATCTTAAGAGAAATTTTAACTTCAACTATTGAAAAAAAGTTAAATCCAAATTTAAAAATATGTTGTATTTATTATGACAATTCCCTTCAAATCCACCTAGTTATTATGAATGTGAAATATCATTCCAAAAGCTGAGTCTCCGTCACACATTATATTTCACTACCACTATAATTGTGGATCAAAATGTAAGGATCGAAGAGAAGTAGAAGCTAGCACTTCACGAATGTGCATTGCTGTTTACATGCGACTTCTTTTCCTGTGCATCTGGCGTACGCTGACCGTCACGCCTTGGTGGCATGCGCTCATTGATGGCATCCAGCCCCTTTGCCTCAGCAAATGAAGTTATCTTATGATTTGGAGAGAAGCCCTGCAGGGCGTTCTTGAGAGAAGTTTTACCACCAGAAAGAGCACCCAAAGGCAAAGCACCAGTGGGAGTGAGCCCTTTCAGTTGTAGCACAGATTCACTTTCCTCACGAAGCACAGAGAACACGTGAGCCATTTTGCCAATAGCACGAATCTTGTTACGGATGACTTCTTTCCTGAGATTTGCTTCCTCCAATGCGTCATCTCCTTCAGACATCAATTCATCATCAGAGCAAATGTTTAGCACATTGACCAGCATTTCTGTAACCTTCTCACCCACAAATGGAAGTGACCAGGTAAAGACATCCATGAAGTTGGGCAGCCAGTATGGGTGGGGAGAGCAGTTAAACTGTCTAATGTTCATCACATTGTTCTCATACTTTAGAACAGCAGCCTTGTTATTATAGACATCCAAGTAGTTAGGTGCAGAAAAAATAGTGATGAGACTCGGAAAGCCTGTGGTCTGGCTTTTACGATACATCCGGTAGCCAGCATCTTGAGCTTCATGAGCACGTATGATGGAAAGTAAATTGTTTCTTTGTAGAAAATCACAACAAGCCGCATAGCTATAGAAGTATGAACAACCTCTGACTGAGTTGTGCGAGAAGTGTTCTGCATTTTTTTCATTTCCAAAGTCTTCCAATGGATCAGACCAAAGCAGGTCACACATAGCTCCGAACGCAGGTGGTTCTTTGAATCTATCTAGTTTACGAATATCATCTAAGTTGTTGATCTCAGGAGAAAGCCCTCCATGCACACATAGGAACTGCTGGTTCATAAGAGCAGCAAGAGGTAAGCAGTCAAATGCGTCCATGCATGCATCATACACCTTCTCAGAATATTTGATTTTGCATTCTTGTTTGAAAGTGAAATACTCTGTCAAATGTCGGCATTCATGATTACCGCGTAATAGGAATAACGTCTTCGGGTAACACAACTTCAAAGCCCAGAGGTAGAGAACACATTCTATACTGAAATAACCTCGGTCGACATAATCACCTAAGAATAAATACTTGGTACAAGAAGGAGAGCCTCCCACCTCGAACAATTTCATCAAATCATAAAACTGACCATGGACGTCTCCGCACACAGTCACCGGTGAATCGATCTCGATCATAGTTTTTTCTGATCGTAATAGGGTGGCACCATCTTGGATGATTCGTAAAGCTGCATTTTCCTCGATCCGACCCTCTAAGATAAAATGTTGCTTCAACACCTCAGGTAGAGGCTTTCCACTTTTTTCCTCGAATACTTCCGATACAGTGAGCTTGCGACTGGGAGGGAAAGCAACACTTTGAATCATACGCTGCGTAGTCGACACTTTATCATTGCTCCCGGACATATTTGTCACATAAAAAACACTAGGTCTAATCCATACACGCCACTATTTTCAAAATGGCAGAATAGATATAATATTATAACAGAATCCCGATTTCACGACAGAGAAACTACTGCGCACTGGAAAACAATGCGCAAACATCTGGCGAGTGGTCAATAAAATAAACAGGGATATCGAGCGCGTTTTATTACTTTTGAAAATATCATTAAATTAAATAGTAACACTGGCAATATAAGGAACAGTTGCCAGTATGGTCTTTAAATAAACCACGTTACAGGCACAGTGTGTTTATGTAACCCAGTAAAAAATTCGTAAAATTGTAAAGGAACGAAGTTAAAAATTATTATAATTTTTTGAAAAATTAATTAATTGATTAATTCTTTTTATTCAAACTAAACAAGTTTAGTTTGAATAAAAAGATGTAAATTGAGAAAAAGTAACTAGTGCATTCGTTAGTCGTTTAGTTTTTTTTTGTTGTAGTAAAGTAATCTAGCACGCGAATTTATTTTATTCGAATTTTCTGTCAATCCTCATTGAGAAATTATGAGTATTATTTTAAAGTAATATTATTTCAATTGGCCCCAAAACAAAAACCTAGTAAATATTATTTAAAGGTGCAGCCAGACCGCGGTTGGTCAAGCTCGATCGTCATCAACAAACATAACTGACCCAGTGGCGGAAAGAGGAACTAAATAAATAACTATGTAAAGTGAGAACTAACAAAACACACTAACAATCGCTTTCAAAGCGTTTCATAATTTATACAAAGACTATCAACAGAATTGACATACTTACGCTTTTCGGTAGTTTAATGTCAATCCAATAAATTTTTTGACTTTTCCATCATCGTTATCGCTGATTGAATGTCACTGCCTAGGTCCATAAGTCTTTCAGTTTTTATTCACAGACAGCGCCGCCGCCTGCCTCCACCATTGCCGGGCCAGATGTCATAGTGGGACTGTACCTATCACATGACTCAAAATAATTATGTCACACACACAATGTCGTCGACGATCAACTGCGGTCTGCTTGCACCCTAATGCCGCGGTGGCAGCGGCACGCAGTTTATGATTAGCCTGGTCATTTTGAAACGAGGCTATTGTATGATATGCTTAGAAAACATAGACCATTGTTTTGCTGCTATATTAAGTTTATATTTTAAAACAATATTTACATTTTTTACGGCTCGGTCGTGTCTGCCTTGCTGCTGGTGCACGAACCACTGAACGTCAAAAATGTAGGATTTGCACAATTAAATATAACCATTAGATATTGTTAGTTTATGTGGAGCTGTGTGTGTTCAGCTGTAAATTCTGTAAGGGAAGCATTGATTCCTCATTGATCTGACTGGGTTATCATTTATCATTTGGGTGGCATGGCCTAATAATACTACATTATACGTAGTGAGGAGTGGTGGAGCACAGGCGACGCGATGACGTCTCTAAGGCAGGCTGATAAAACGCTGACGAGATGAATAAGATGCCGTCGACATATTAAAAAATTAGCCAGTGTTAGCCACACAACAAAAGTTTCAAAGGATATGGAGGAAAACTTTGCCCTAACTTGTGGAAAAACCTTAGGGAAACAGAATGAGAGGAAAAATATAATCTACGTGGGGTGTTTCAAATATAGCCTTGTCCCCATTTTTGCGAGATTTTTAGAGCATGGATTAGAAGTTATGTTACTTAGGTGCCGATTCTGTTGTACCACAAACTAAACTTAATTTAGACTGTTGCTAAGTTTTTCTCTCTAATAAAACAAAAAAGAGATGGACGTAAATTAGAGCTGTAAAATTTTGTTGGAACTAATATTACCATACACATTCAGACGACACGTAAAAACATGTCGACTAAAAACACGGTGAAGCGCAAGGCGTAAACTAGTTTGACATCTCTAACTTAGTTCATAGCTATAGCCATCCTTTTCACGCGCTGCCTGTTAATAAAAGATAGCGATTCTCTCATTTTAGTTTAGTTATTGAACAAGAGAATCGGCACCTAGGTAAATAATGAATGGGCTTGTTCTTATATTATTAGTAGAATACGTAAAATCGAATGGAGAGAGAGAGCCTGTGGCTAATAATAGTAAGTAATAACAGCCGCACGGGTCGATCGATCAGGACCCTAATTGCGTAACACACAATCAATCGGAATCTGAATCATTTTGAAGCAAATTGCTAACCCATTGCTTCATATGTACGAAAAATGTGTCTGATCGACAACGTAAATAACGCAATGAATATTGCTGAACTGTCAAAATGAAACAGATTCCGATTGATAATGCAGGTTAAGCTACGTTTGCCGCAGTTGGTCCATGGATGGGTGACCATCTTTACATACCAAGCCCCTCCTTGCCTCGGAAATCACGTTAAGCCGTTGGTCCCACCTGTCATTCGTGGATCTTTGACAGTCGTTATGGGTCGTCAGAAGCCCGAAAGTCTGACAACCTGTGGGGCAATTGCGTAACACACTATCAGTCGGAATCGGTTGCATTTTGACAGTTCAACAACATTAATTGTTATTTACGTTGTCGAGCAGACACATTTTTCGAACATATGAAGGAAAGGATTAGCAATTTGCTTCTTAATGATTCAAATTCCGATTGATTGTGTGTTACGCAATTAGGGCGCAGTATTACCAAGGGGTATCGCATTACTCAGTAACTGTGGAGGTCAGATAGGCAGTCACTTCATGTAAAATACTTGTATACAGCTGCATCCGGTTATACTGGTAGCCGACCCCAACATACCTACTTGGGAATAGGCTAGGCAGATGATGACGTAAGTTACCTATTATGTGCATGTTTGGCAGTAGTTCTGAGAACTATGAATGTATGAAGCATTTCAGAAATTAAACTGGTAAAAAACTAAAAGTATAATTACAAAATATGCAGGATACCTACTCGTAGTTCCCTATTAATATTTTCTAGTGAATTATGTTTACTACCGGTCCACCGTTCGATAAAACGGTTGCTGTGCCTCAGGCCAGCAAACATTTTGGCCATTGGGCCTGAGGGGTACAGACCTCTAATAACTACTCCTAGCGCTGAAGGTTTTCGGATGTAACAAAAAGGTATTTATTACATACAAACCGCTCTTAACGCATCGGTTCGCATCTCGGCACCCATTAATTTATTAGGATATTTTTGTGGGCATGATAAATAAATTCATGGGTGCCGAGATGGGACTCACGCCGCTCACGAACCGCTATACCATACCAACGCATCACGGTTGCATCTTGCAATGCACACAGGGTTGCAAGATTTTGAATCATTATTGACTTATTCGATTAGGCTGTATAATTATTGACTGAACACCCTAATCGAAATCAGCATAAAGTAGATGCGACATGTTCGTCATTTTCATAATATTTTTTATCAGCTTCTATGGCTTCTTATTATAAAATATGCAATGCACGCTAGACAACATTGTTTGGGTTTAACCTCCTCTGACCTCAAAATAGGAACTTATCTCTCACCTCTCGCCAACCCTCTCGGCAACGCCCTTGGACCTTAGTGTTGCTATTCGAGAAATTTTACAGAAAAAAGATCACATCATTAATCTGAGCCCATTTGGCCAAAGAAATAACATTTTTGATAACCAGCTGAATTTTGGTACAGTCACGAACCGGGACTGTTGAGCCACTAGCTTATCATCGTAACTAGGTTGTGTTACACGAAAGTCGCCCATGAAATTTGACATTTCAATAACGAAAAACGGGGGCGGCATTCGTGTAGTTATATTCTGTATGTGATACTGAATCATCACCTAAAACTTCCCGACCCTCCTCCGTTTGCATCTTGAGATAACAAGGTATTAGTGGTATTAGGGTGAATTGATAAATTCTGATCCAAAATTTTTAAATTACTGCAACATCTATCTTTTAACCACAACAGTACCTAGGTATTCTTCAATAAGTGGTATTGAACCATTAAGCTGTTAGCGTGAATTTCGAAGTTAGCGGTAGATATAAGTGCTGAAGTGTCTGTATGAAAACGCAACTATCCTTCTGCAGCAAGGTGTGAGGCAGAGACTCAACATTCGAAATTGTTGATGGTTATAATTACCTAGGACAAACAGTCCAGTTAAGGCGGTGCTATATGTAAATTAGGCTGGAACTGAAGAAGTTTAAAACCTTTTTTCTCCATAACCCGTACCATAATGATCTTTAAAAAAAAATATGTTAAACTACACAATAAAACACATGTCCCCTTCACTTCGAAAAAAATAAAAAATAATTTTAAATATCATTAACATACATGAAAAGTAACCCCTGTTTTAGAAATATAAAACCTTTTTTCTTCGAAAGTATTAATCGCTAGGTTTTTTTATAATCATCATGATATTACACAATACAATACCTAGGGAATCCTCGGCTTATTTTTTTAAATAACTTTTCTAATTACTTATAGTCATTATTTTTTACATAAATCGACACTCAATCGCGTGAGCAACCCCTCTGTCGCCTATTAATTTAGTGCGGGACGAGACGCAGTGCTGAACGGACCTGTACCACTTTTTCCCGCATTTTTTCGTTGGTGACAATACCATTAGAAAGGATTGTAAACAAATACCTACCTACTTATTTTGTTGATTTTAATAGTTTTTGTGTGTGTAAATACTAGAGTAGTTTTTAGTATATAGTTAGTAATATTACATAGGAAATATTTGTGTTAATATAAGTTTATTTATAAAATCAATATGGATGACAAAAAAGACGCATTAAGCGTAATTTGAAAATAAAATACAAGAGGAGAATAAAAAGAATGAAACGGTAAGTAATTTGAGTACCTATCTAACATTTTACTAGTAACCATCAATCAAGCGTTTTGATAAAAAGATATAGGTAGGTACGTATAAGTAATATGCGTACCTAAGCAGGTACCTACCTATCAGCTGCTTATACTTACCTAGGTACCGTTCGTCGCCAGAACGAAAAACTGTTTTCGTTTCGAATTTGCCAACGGAAATTCGTACGTGTTTAATGGCAACAATGTATAGATTCCAAACGACCGGGCGGCATTACGACACGGCGGCACAGTAACGACATAACGAGCTATAGATTCGCATGCAGTGAATCTATAGCTTGTTACTATTAGACACGTACGAATTTACGTTGGCCGGAGTTTCGCTAGCTAATTTAATTTGACCCTGAATATGTGTCGCAGCTAACTAGTTTATCGTGTTTAGATATCTATACCCATCACGTCTGCGGAGTTTCGCTAGCTAATTTAATTTTACCCTGTATATGTGTCGCAGCTAACTAGTTTATCATATTTAGATATCGAAACCCATCACGTCTGCGGAGTTTTGCTAGCTAATTTAATTTGAACCTGTATATGTGTCGCAGCTAACTAGTTCATCATGTTTAGATATCGATACCCATCACGTCTGTGGAGTTTCACTACCTAATTTAATTTGACCCTGTATTATTACTCATCGCAATCAGATTGCTAATACAGGGTAATAATTAGGCCAGCCACATACAGTCGGAATTCCGTCCCGAAATTCCGTTTCGAAATATCGTTTCGGAATTTCGAAAGCAGCAAACCTATACAAAGTCACGCACAGACTACCATGCGTAATTTTGAATCGGAGAAAATTTCGAACGGAGGACTACTTGTACGTGTGTGATAGATCTTTGATCTTGCATGGATTTGCTGCATTCGAAAATTCCGAATCGATGTTTCGAAACGGAATTCCGACAGTATGTGGACTTTTTTGTCCATCCTCTTTGGACCCCATGGATGTAACCTGCAGATTGCGACTCTCGGACTACAAGGGGTCGAAAAGTAACGAGGTTGGCGAGTTTCATAGGACCCTAAAGTTATAAGCAAATCAAATGACATATTTTAAAATTGGATTAACGTAACCCTTTTATAAGTAAACGTGGATGAACGTATACAATATAAGCTACAATATTTTTTAAAGCCATCAGTATTTCAACTGAATTTTATATTTTACTTTGTTTTAGGGGAACTGAAGAATTATCGATTGGTAGACGTATTGTAAACATCAGTCATTTTTTTAAATCACTCCAAGAAATATCAAGCCACGGACCATTGGACTGCGGTTTAAAGTCAATAGAAATCGTTTCTGAACGTTTGACAGGTTTAATGAATAAATTAAAACTGAAATGTCTTTTATGTAACATGAGTTTTATAATAGAGGGAGACAACACCCCAGAAGAAATGAATTTAAACACATGTGCCGTAGCTGGGGCAATAGCAGCAGGATGTGGACATACGCAACTTCTGGAAATTACGTCAACTCTAGGACTTCCTGAGATCTCACAAAAATGATTCACCTTTCATATGGATATAGTAAACAAAACGTGGGAATCTGAAGCGTTAAGATCTTTGAACGAAGCTGCTGAAGAGGAAAGATGTGCTGCCGTTGAAGAGGGTAAAGTAAATGCAAAGGGCGTACCGATAATTGATGTCATTGCTGACGGATGTTGGGAAAAAAGATCATACAAGAAAAACTACTCCTCACTGTCAGGAGCAGCAGCCATACTTGGTAAACGTAGCAATAAAATATTGTTCATGGCTGTCAAAGATAAGTTCTGCTACATTTGCGCTAGAGCAGAAAATAAAGGAATCTCGACAAACAAATCATAT
Source organism: Dicycla oo (assembly GCA_948252095.1). Lineage (NCBI taxonomy): Eukaryota > Metazoa > Arthropoda > Insecta > Lepidoptera > Noctuidae > Dicycla > Dicycla oo. The sequence continues at coordinate 16,788,545 of OX411718.1, forward strand.
TTGTTATAAAAACTATACAGGTAAATATTTTATGTGTTTTACATAAAAATCCTAGTAATATTATAAGTGGAAACGTATTGCTGTTTGTTTGATTTACCCCGATATGTCAAAGGAAATGCTAGAGGAATCGAAAAGAATATTATTGAAAAATTTAGAGAAGAATGAAGATGAAAGAATAAGAATTGAAACAGGTACAATACTTCAAAGTGAGTCAAGTGAATGGCTCGAACTAAGAAGAAATTAACTGACGGCTTCAAATTTCGGTAACGTAATTAAAAAACGCAATGACATCAGTTGTGCTAATATGGTGAAGAATTTAATTTATAAAAACCTAATAGATCACGTCAAATCAGTCAAACATGGGCTAGAAAATGAAAGTATTGCTAAAACTCAATTAGAAAAAGAATGAATAATTGATTAGGCCTGCCACATACAGTCGTAATTCCGTTTCGAAATATCATTTCGGAATTTCGAAAGCAGCAAAGCCATACAAAATAAACGAAGAACTACTGTACGTGTGTGATACATCCTTGATTTTGTATGGATTTACTGCCTTCGAAAATTCCGAATCGATATTTCGGAACGGAATTCCGAAACGGAATTCAGTCTGTGTATGTGGCCGGCCTTATTGAACTAATAAGTTCCGGGCCCACGACCGCTTGTGACTTATAATAAATTGAACTGAGGTCACGGGTCGTATGGGGCCCACAAACCGTATGGGACGCATGGTGGTTCATGGACCCCATGAACCTAATATGGCATTTGAGCTTCGTGCAAGCATATGGCCGGCAAAAAAAAACGCAAAATAAATCAAGTGGAAAATCTGAGCAATACACAAAGTATTGCTCAGATTTTCTAGTTGATTTATTTTGCGTTTTTTTTTTAATATTTGAAGTACTTAAAAGAACTACTAGTAGTACTTTTAGGTACAAACTTATTCACTTTTATTTATGAGCGAAGTCGCGGGGAAAGCTGATAATAATAACTGTCTATATTCTGCCGCCCATTTTCTGTTTTAGTAATATTACAATGAGTTCTTAGTCATTAAAAATATATATTTTCTAAAAATATAATAATTTACACAAGTGTTGTATTTGTTTTTCTACAACATACAAGTTTTTACCTAAAAATGTTCTGCACCACTGCTCTGAAATATGCAACAGGCTACCTATGCGTGCGTCGCGCGTCATGGCTCTGTGGCAGTCAGCGGTGCAAAATAGAATATTAGTGATCGCTTCGCGCGTAATTTTAATGAGGGGGTGCGCGGGGCATTCTCGGCGTTAACGCCCATTTGAGCGAGGTCAACGGCGTAATGCCAAGCCTTAAGTAGGTGCATCGAGAAAGACGTTACCTAATCGTGGAATCAGACTCAGCTCAACTCGGCTGGATAGCGTTCGGGAAGCTAATCTTCTCGTCTCACATACCGCATGCAGTGTCTCAAGACGAAAGTCTTTGACCAGTGAGTGTTGCCAGGGATGACTTTTGGCCCTGAAACGTAGTCTCTCACAATGAGCCTCATTAGAAGGCTGAAAGTCACCCAAAGGGCAATGAAGAGGGCTATGCTTGGTGTTTCACTGCGTGATCAAATCGGAATTCAAGAGATCTGCAGGAATACGCTGGATGCGAGAAGCACAGGATCGGTCTATGTAGCGACGCTTGGGTGAGGCCTATATCCAGCAGTGGACATTTTTCGGCCGAAACGATGATGAAAATTACATAATAAATATTCATCCATTGTTAATAACGATATCGCAACGCAAGCAAGCAAGCAAACGAAGAACGTAAAAACTATCAAACGTAGTCACAGAGTTCGGTGGCCCTTGGCACACGGATCGTAAGCGTATACGTATCGTAATACGCGCGTAGGACGAGAGCCATACACGCACGTACATGTTCAAACTTCTCCGCATATGAAGCGGTGCTGCAGCGAATCGTATGAGGAAATTTCGCGTCAATGCGGCATGACGATACGCTTACGATCCGTGTGCGAAGGGTCTTACTGGGGTCGGAAAGCAATGCCAACAGTCTACTAAATGCACGCGCTCCCAAACGACTAACCACCAACCTTCATGCTGGAGTGTTTTGGCACATTATTCTAGACACTATTTTTAGCTAGTTATAAAAAAATAATTTCTTAAACCTAATAATCCTGGGCTAAGCAGATTGATTACTTGCTTCCTGCTGCCGCCCGCCACAAGTCTGTCAGACCTAAACTCTGACCAATTACTGTAAAAGTGTAGACTGTACGCTTGTAACGAGTGTAGGGACCTCAATAGGTAGGGTAACGGGTCTGGGTTCGAACTCACGATCTTTGCTTCGCCAGTCTGACTTTTTACTACTTGTTCACAAACAACTCACGTCTCTCTCATGTCTGATATTAGGAGTTACGAACCAACAAACTAACATGCTTGGTTGTAATAGAACTTGTATCATTTAATTGTTGTTAGGTACCAGATAACATTATTAATAACATTAAATGTATGTCTATATTAAAAAAAAAAACAAATACAATTGTTGATGCTGAATCTCTAATATGGGTCAGTCATAAACTCGTAAGTAATGAGAACTACTTATAGTTGTTGGTAATCGGGCTGATGCCCAAACAACAGCTAGATACGTACCTACCAACTAACATTATTTTTATCGCTGTAGCGACTATTTTTACATTTTATTTCAGGGGTATATAGGTATCGCGTGTACCGAACAATTGTTTGGTAAGTATATTATTAACTGTCAAATGTTTATTCTTGTCAATACACTGGGATGATACTGGGTTACGATGTTAATAATAATATGCTAAAATTAGACCGGCATGCTGGATAGCACTGTAAATAGTAAGTATAACTAGTTGTTGTACCATGATAACTTTATATGTATTTTTGTGTGTTTACATCGTTCCCTAGACGTGTTGTGTGTCAGCTTAGATTAGGCCCGACTTCATTGATATAAATACCTAATGCCTGACTTACCTGAAGAGTGTTAATTTTTGACAGTGGAGTAGACTGCAACTATAGGCATGTGAACAGAAAAGCAGTGCTGCTAATTTATGAAATGAGTAGGTATAGGTGGACCATTTTTTGTACTTTTGAAATGGCTTTAGAGGAGATACCGAGAAGGGTATTGGAATGGGATCAAAAATACGCGGTTCTTTGGCTCTTGGAAATTAAGATTCGAAATATTGCTTTACGAAAGAACAACGCTAGGTGTAAAACCCTTTTATAAAAACAATGATTTATACATGGCTTAAGGCCGCTTTATGAATTACACAGTTGTACTTCAGAGCTCAATTGAAAGAGTAGGACCATCAACTTAAAACATACAGAACGGTCAGGGTCAAGTCACGGAGCAGGGGAGACAACTGCAGCCGTCGACACACGTCAATGCGACGAAGGCTGCATTGCCTCTGCCCACAGACTCTGCTGTTGACGCTTGATATATTAGTCTATGGATGTGTGAAGCGCCAGGGTAACCCGCGAAATTCAAATTATCTTACGTTTTTTTGCAATTTGCATGTGCTTATCAGGTTGTATGTTGATCTGAATATGATTCGCGACCGTAACAAATCTGTATTTATAGAATTATAATCATTCCAATCAACAATACAACTCTCGAAGTTCATATAATCCTAATGAATGACTATTTCATGAAAACTTGACGTTTGACGATTATGCTAACTTATGGAGTTGTATTACTGATTCAAATGATTATAATTCTACCAGCTTTTGCCCGCGGCTTGGCCCGGTCGGAAATTATTCCACGGGAACGTACTAACGGGACAAAAAGTATCCTATGTGTTAATCTGGGTTATAAACTATCTGTGTGCCAAACTTCGTGAGGTTTCGTTCAACCGTTTTTGCATGATTGAGTAACAAACATCCAAACTTTGACATTTATAATATTAGTAGGATAAATATGTATTTGTTACGGTCGCGAATCACACTTTAATCAACATGGACCCAGGCACTGAAGTGCTAATTGCAACAATCGTACGAAAATTTGAATTTACCTTAGTGCTTCCCCTCAAGGGGGAAGCTCAAGATAGCCCGCGAAATTCAAACTTTCTTACGTTTTTTTGCAATTTGTAGTCAGTATTAGGTTGTATGTTGATTAAAATATGATTCACGACCGTGACATATTTTATGTGTTTACAAAATAATCATTAGCAATACAACTCCTTAAGTTAGTATAATCCTAAATATCAAGATTTCATGAAATAGTCATTCATTAGGATTATATGAACTTGGAGAGTTGTATTGATGATTTTAATGACTATAATTCTATAAATACAGATTTGTTACGGTCGCGAATCACATTCAGATCAACATACAACCTGATGCTGATAATTTGAATTTCGCGGGCTACCTGGAGCTTACCCCTTAAGACTAAATAACGTCAAGGAAGTTCACGCGTCTGAACGAGTCGATCCGAGATTGAAGACGCACTAGCTTTCAGATGCTCGGGATACTCAGAACAGTGAAGTATGAAAGTAAATGTTGAAATTGGATTTAATACTGCATCGGTATAAAATACAGTTGGCACAAGATTCAAAACAGAATGATTTAAATTCAAGAAAAAATCGTGGACTAAGGTTCCTTACATTTAACGATTCTATGACAAATCGAACTCAACTCTAGGACAACTTGCCCCCGACCACTCGACTCCAACATTGGAATCATTTCTATTTTAATCATAAGCATACTTAATCATCGGCTTGAATACGGTCAACGAAGCCCCGTGCAGCGAGGCTCCTATTTCTGTGTGAAGTTTTAAAGTTCAAGAGTTGTTGCCAGGGCCGTTTTTAAACAGGAGGTCCTGGCCACTTGAGGATACTGGGGCCCCTATGAAGAGTCAAGGATGCAAGAGCAAGCGAAGTGAGCTCAAAATGTTTTGTACCTTGTCTCTGATAGCCCCTAGGCAAGACGCTGGCAGGAAATAGGGGACCCCATGAATCGTGGATCATTGGGCACTTGCCCAGAGTGGCCAATGGAAAAGACGCCCCTGGTTGTTGGAATCGAGTTTTCATGGTCTCGGATTGTAGGGTTGAAGTTTCATGGGGTCAAACTGTCGCGATACTAATTCAACATTTTCTTTCGGACCAAGTCAGTCTATTCCACCAAAACGGGTATGTAAACAAAATTAGATACTTTAAAAACCAGCGACAGTAATCTAACTTCTGGTGAAATTCTTCCAGAGGTATAGCCATCACATTTTTAAAATACCTCTAACACTAAAATAAAGTTACAAAAATAATATCCTAACCAACTAAAACTATTAAAAAAAAAACTAAAATATGGCGTCGAAAAATTCATCCACATCGCTGTCATCTGGTAATGTACCCAAGAGACTGGCGGCATTGTCACGTTGTATGGCAATGCTTAGCCTCTGGCCAAGGTAAAAGCCTGCCCTTGGGTCACGGGAAGTGTCAACCAGCCGTTGGGAGATTTCCTTGAACAAAGCATGAGCACACGGACCCCACGGCCCGAGGGTTTCAACCCCACTCGGCTCGAAAATATAGTTACCGATAAGGTTATTATACTTCCGCCGCTTGAGGTTTTCCGCAGCCGCAGCAGCAGCGCCAGCACAACACGCTGTGCCAGGAAGAAAAATACCTCTTGTCAAAGGAACTATGACTTCAATTTTGGAGTAAAATAGCTAACTTATTAGTTTTTTAAAAAGATTTTGTCTGAGCCAGGAATCGAACCCAGTTTTGTGAGATATGGGATATATTCGGTTACAACCGCAGAAATAATTTGAATTGACAGCTTCTTTGACAAATACTATGATGAAATACAAACTTATTTTTGCTGTCGATATAATCAATACTGCGATTGTGTAAATATTTATCCCGAATACGGAACCCTTCACAGTGCGTGGTAAAACATGCAGTTTTTATTTTGAATTTATTTTACGGTGGGTATACAAAAGGGTTATCTGAGTGTAACACCTACTTAGAGAAATCTAAGCTATAATAATTATTCATAAAGTTCTATCGTAAAAAACATATTTGCAATTGTCAAACCATTTACTTAACTTATAACAAAAATAACTTAAACATGAGGAAACATACAATAAAAACTGTATTTCTAGAAATATTTGCATACAACAGTTTTTTTTTTAAGTTAATTAAACTAAGACTCTTGCAGGTTCTTATTTTTATACACAAACGTATATTGTCAGTTCACAGTAATAGTAGAATCAACAGTTTTGTACTTTGGTTTGCTATGAGTAAAAGGTAGATACCGGTACTTGATCATATGCTGTGGAGAAAAAAAAAAACATGTTAATTAATGCACTTCTTCACATAATAATAGTACTTTATGAAATTGTTACATAACGAGGGGTATTAAAACAGGAGTGTATTAAAACCTAGTTATGTGCAGTTTCATATACTACTTTATCTACTCTCATACCAATGTGTTCAATCCATTGTGATTGAACCTACTAAGTAAAAGATCAAAGTTAAAAGAGTAAGAAGTAAGTACTGTATTTGGAATCAAAAGTTTTTTGTTATGCTATAAAAATGGCGTGCATATGCGTTCCAATAGAAAAAAAAATGTTTTAAATAACATTAATTTGTTAGAGAAAAAATGTTATGATCTTATTTTTAAATTTCGGTATTATAAAGTATGTAATATAAACTCGTTTTGAAGTTTATAATTAGAATTTTACGATATGAGAGTAGATAAAATGTTATACGTGATATTTCATCACAGAGGAATCAAATTACTCCCTGATTATTATTATTTTGTCGTCTCTACCATTTCTCGGAACCCTAAGGTCCCGGACCTTTGGAAGGCGTACGAAGGGACGAAACCAACTCGCAAAGTGCCTTTTTTCATAAAAAGCTTCTACCGGGAGTTAGACGCTTTTGATGGAATGAGGCACCAACTGAAGATTACGTCTATTTATGCACTATATGCAAGAGTACCCAAGGACAACTCCCGGTTGGTGTAGAAGTATTGCAGGATACAAAACAAAGATATTGGACTATTGGTTTGGGTGGCTAAAGTGGACAGGTTACCTAGAACTAATGACCCTGCGGCCCTGCCTGACTAATCTATACTAATAAGGCTGAAGAGTTTTTTTTATTTGAACGCGCTAATCTCTGGAACTACCAGTCGGATTTGAAAAATTCTTATTGAATTTCATAACTCAATTCTTGAGGAAGGTTATAGGCTATTTCTTTCGGCTCATTCGCAAGATTTACCCCCTGCTTAGTTTGTGGGTCAACGGTCAAACCATACGTTGTGATGTACAAAGTTAAAAAGTCTGTCATCACCTTCTCAATCTGCCAATAAAACTTTTTGTATTTGTTTGTTTGTATTTAACTTCAGGCCAACCAACAAAACCCAACCAAGCAAAACGAAAAAAAAAAAACAGAACGCTTAGCGTAATTGCGCGGGCGGGCGATGCGATGCGACAGGGTGGGACGGAAGAACAAGACATTTCGCGCGGGCGAAGTCACGGGCAGAAGCTAGTACTAATATAATAAAACTGAAGAGTCTGTTTGTTTGAAAGCGCTAATTTATGGAACTACCAGTCAGATTAGAATTTGTTTTTGCATTTTATAGCCGAATTCTTGAGAAAGATTACTTAACATCATGCTACGACCTTTAGAAGCCGAGCAAAAAGAAAAAATGTAAGTTATGGGGTACAGATATAGGATATATTTTATGATAAAATAAGAAATTTCACGCGGACAAGTCGCGGGCAGAAGCTAGTTTATATATATACTACTCAAAACAAAATAACGGCCACTTGTTATTTTTAACAATTGCTAAGCAGCAAAATATTGATGTTAAGATCACTTCGATATCTAACCTCTTTGATGTTATACTTGAGATCAAATGCTGGACATCTTTAAAAAAAATTGAATTAAAAATTTTCTTTTTTTAAATCTTGTTTCGATTTTTCTTTTAGTTTTGTTTTGATTAGTGGCTTGGTTTTCTGGAAATTATCATAATTTTGTTTTGTTATCTTTTTAAAACAACATCTTGCGTTAATACGCCACAAATACAATATATGGACACAATTACTGCAACCGGAGTTACAATGATCCAAGAGACCGGCAGTGGTGCAAGAAGACCAGGGTCTGGTAGAGTTCGCATTATAACTGTTCACGAGGATCGGTACATCCGGCTAAGTGCCCAACGAGAACGCACGGACAGTGTGACGCTCATAAGTTACAAAATCGCCTACGGGTACTCGTGTCAGTGACCAAACTATCCGGAATCGATTGTACGAAGACTAGCAAATTTGAAAACGACGAGTTGTTCGAATTCTTTTGTCCAGGGCTCAACGTGCCAATCGTTTAAGTGTCTCCCGTCAATACTTGGACTGGGGCATAAATCGGTGGGGCACGGTGCTTTTCACCTACGAGTGCAAAGTATTTTTTTTTAATGACGATCGGCGCATTTAGTGTGTGAAGACGACGCGGCGAGCGAATTTCGGAAGCCTCCATACATTAAGTTGACCGTTTCGGTGGTCCCAACGTAATGATTTGTGGTGGGATTAGCTTACACGGCAAAACTGAGCTCGATTGAGGAAGTCATCAGGCTTCATGTGACCAGCAAACAGCCCGGACTTGAATCCAATCGAACAATTGAAACGAGGGGTTAGAGAGAGTGAGCAAGAGGTCTGCAACCAGCAGCAACTGGTTGACGCTTTGAAAATTGCCTGGGAAGAGATTCCAGCTGAAAATGTGAGGCATTTGATCAAGAGCATGCATTCCAGGCTTCAGGAGTGCATAGCTAAAAGAGGAGGGCATACGCGTTATTAATATGTTTATAACAGAAAATAAAATGCGAAGATTTTTTTTAGTTTTTAGTGACTTTTCGTTGTTTGTGTTCTTTTAGTTGTCAATTTTTATTTAAAGTTAAACAAACACGTTTATTGATAATTTATTTAAATAATAACAGTTTTATGTTTACTAAATCTAAACAATTAATTAGTTTTCATGGTACACCTTAAATACCCAGTGGTCCTAATGTTACTAGTATATAAACAGATAAAATGGCTGGGAGTGAGGGCACTAGCACACTCAATAATGGCCCCCCGAAATGTCGCTAGCACATAGTGACGGAAAGTCAAGAAGCAGCAGGCAACATATCCTGAGGTGCTTTAGGAGTGGAGAGGTATTCCACGGCTATCAGGACAATCTCGGAAGTACGGTCAAGATCCCTACCTTACTGGGTAATGGACTACTTCCTTCCTCCGAACACGTTTGCTCTTGCGAATCTCCACTCGAACCGGTTAATAAAGATAAATACTACAAAAATAAAGGCAAAAAAGATGTAGGAGCTCTGTTCCTCGTCAGTGTTCTTTCCAGCCGGTCAATAAAGGAAAGTCACGCGATAAGGAATAAGATTTTACTCGGCAGATCAGATCCGTGTGTGGCATCGCTCCTGCCCACAAAGGCCCTGCGGGTTTTTCTTTTTTAATTTCGTAAGGTGCCTGCTTGTGACCTCAATATTGCCTGAAGGAAATTATGGATGAGGTCAAAGATGGAACGAGCGTGCCCAGGAGATGCCTGTTGACTATTGCTTTGGAAGCTGGCGTATTATAGGTGAACACAGACGCTGGCAGAGATCCATACTTTGGCCGTTCGCATAACAAATGTGCAGGGAGAAGAGCTGAGTAGGACTAGTCGGCATATCAACCAAGTGCGGATGATACCCTGCAGTACGTCTGATAGTCCGGTAAAGAAAACCCGCTAAAAGGAGTCGTTCCACCCAAACTTCTACTTTTCGGGGTACATCTATTCCTGTAACTGACCGGCTTGAGCTACTAGGCATGGAGTTGACATCTGGTCTCAACTTCGGCGCCACCATCGAGTACAAAGCCCAAACTGCGGCCAAGAATCTGGGTATCCTAGATAGGGTGAAGCGATACTTTACGCCTGGACAGCTTTTTTACAAAGCGCAAATCCGATCCTGCATGGAGTATTGCAGCTACCTTTGGGATGGATCAACTAAATACCAATTAGCCGCGTGAAACGCAGAGCTAAGAGGCTCATTAGTGACGTAAAACTGGTGGATGCCTAGCTTTACAGCTTGGCTCATCGCCGCAAGGTTGCCTGCTGGTCGGTCTTCTACAGATTGTACTACGGTGAGTGTGCTCAAGAACTCCACGACCTCATTCCACCGGCCCCCTTCTACCATCGGACATCAAGACGCACTGCCAGGTACCATCCCTACCTGGTTGATATTCCACCAATTCGCACTAAGCGTTTCCAAATGTCTTTTATAATGCGCACAGCAGAAGAGTGGAACTCACTACCTGCGTCTGTGTTTCCGAGCGCATACAACCCTAATCTCTTCAAAGTGAGAGTGAACAAGCTTCTTCTGGGTAAGCACACTCCATCGTAGACTTTGTCTCTGTCTCCTCCTACCTAGACTAGAGCCAAGAGCAAACCCATCAAATCAAATAAAATAAAAAAGGAAAGGGAGATGGTGGATCAGATCGTGGAGCTCTTGGCATACTCTTTGAAGTACCATCTGTAGAAAACCGATTGGGTAACATTTTGCTGATGAGTCCGGCTGCATTAAAATCAATTGCAACATTTTAGGGTTCCGTACCTCAACAGGAAAACACGGATAGGATAGGATCACTCGTGTGTCTGTCTGTCCGTTTGTCACACCTAATTTGCTGAAAATACTTTCAATTCTATTCTATACAGAGATTACAGGAAAACCTATAAGAAGTCTATGGTCTTAAAATAACATGGTAAGTAATCTCTCAATATTGTGCGTACAAACTTACATTTACAGTTGGAATGTATGGGAGAACATGTTTTTCAACTACAATGTTAAGTTTGTTCTTGGGATAAATGCATACTAACTACGGAACCCTTCATTGTGCGTAGTCCAACACGCGCTTGGCAGGTTTTTTGAAGACAAAATATGCAATCATGAGTATTTTAGGATGACTAAATGATAACATTAAATTGAATCACAGAGCACGGAGGTCTCGGCTGCCGCTGCTAGAAACGGCATTCCATACGAATCGAGCGTGTCGATGTTGAAGGCTTTAAATGGGGTTCTGTGACAGAAGTTGTGTGTTTATCGCAGTTGGCGCCACATTTTACATTAGTACTGCCGTCTCTAGACGCTGCCGGCGCGACAATTCCGTGGTTTGTGAACTTTAATCAATAGTCTAAATGAATATTCATCTCGCTTATTTTGATAAATACGTTTTTCCAAATCAATGAATTCTAAATGCTTCCCTCTACCTATTATATTCGAAAAGAGAACAACTATGGTATTTGTTCTACTGTGGACGTCATGGCGTCAACAGAAATAATTTCGAAAAGGTCACAACTCTAAAGAGATGTGCCCTTTTCGAATTTATTGTAACATAAGACCGTTTAGTTCCATAATACTTCTGCACCAAGAAATTTAAGATTGCATTGAAAAAGTAAATACAGAACAAATGATTGATTTCAAGAAATGGGCTCAACTAAAAAATCTAAACCTTTATCAGTAAGATGTTACGGAAAAGGTGTAGGTACCTACCTAAAAATCAAAAAGTTAAATTTAATGTATCGGCTTATTATGAGTTTGTTTTTGATCCTAAAAACCTAGTAAAGAAATCGAAAAAAGTTATACAGATAGTATCTCTGAGGACAGTTTCGTTCTTTCTAGACTAAAAGGCACTTGCAGTAACTTACCAAGCCAAGAATATCGAGCTTAAGTACCTATTAATAAATTAAAAATTGCAGATATTGCAAAAGTGAATTAATATAATTACCAGGAGAATTTACAGAATTTTATGATGAAATACTGCAATGGCCAACTACAAACGAAAGTCTCCACAAGAAGATTTAAATAAAGTATTAATTATCTTTAATTTAAATATAGAAATTTTTATTTTAAGTATCTAAAATTAAACATAATAGTTACATGTTTAATTTTAGATACCTAAAATAAAAATTTCGCCCTAATTATATAGTATTTTCTTTAAATTATGTGAATTCAATATCATAAATTTCGATAAGGGCACATCTCACAAATTTGAAATATCTAAAATATACTATATAATAAATAACGTTAACATCAAAATATTTCTGTAACTTCGATTGCAAATTGGCTCCGGAATGTAACTCAAATAAATTGGTTTTAAATTAATTTTACTTCGTTAAAAAATATTAGGTTTTTTCATTTTCTTTAAGTTTAAATATTCAGACATGTGCCCTTTACGAAATTGCATATTCAATTATATCGGGTGTAAAAAGACACTTTCCGAAGCCGAGAGCCATATTCTACCCATTATTTGGATCATTTTTTTTTTTCAAGATCAAAGTCGCAATTTTTTTTAAACTTTTTTAAGAAAAGGAATTTCAAGTGTTATTACTAAACGTTTTTCCAAACAAACATTACCTAAATTTTCCATTTTTCTTAACAAATTAAGCATTTGAAGTTAATAAAGAATATCAAACGCACACTGCCACAGGTACCTACGCCTACGCTTACACGGGGCCGCCGCCGCGCCGGCCGTTTGCCACTGTTCGCCTTAATAATAATGCCACTGTTCGCAGTAATAATTTTTGCGCAAAACTACTTAGATGTACAGTAACGCATAGTTGACGGCTTTGTGATGACGTGTCTTTTTACATCCTGGATCCTAGGATTTATAGATATATTTTAATAAGATTTATAAAAATTCTTACCTTGATTTGTCTCTTCATAGTAATACAGAACAGGGTTATAAAATACATAACTAATATTGGCCAAAATACTGGAATATTAAAAGCATCTATGAATGTACAACAGAAACCTATCAATGTGCTCTTGGTAACAGAAAGCCAAAATTTAAATTCTGGCAATCTCCGGATAAATGGTCTGAATTCTTCAGTAGCTCTGGTTGGCAAGGCAGGACCATTATCATCATCACCTAAAACATTGCCGAATTATTAATTACACTGGTATGTCAAACTAGCACAAATGTAGTGTTGGTTTCACGTACAGTAACATTTTGATCAATTTCATCCTGGATTACTTAAATTCAGTCAGATTAGATTACTGACAAGTAAAAATAATAATTTGTTACAAAAAAAAAAATGTTATTGCTTTATATAAAAACTAATATTATTATTTTGACCCTTCCAACCAAGCTAAATAAATGCTTGTGCAGGCGCAAGGCGAAGGTTCACATTAACAAGGACAGTGGGATGTTTGAGTTTGATATCCTTATACCTTGGAAGTCCAATGTCTTAATAATCAGTGGCTAGTGCCACTTACAAAACTGTATGTACACTCAAACTTGACAGTTGAAAAACATAAAATACAATCACAAATGAAAAATCTTACCATCAAAGTCCATAGCAGGATCAATCTTCGGTGTCAGGAATGCAATAAACAAGTTTAAATGATAAATACCCAAGGCATAAGTGACTATATACCACCCCTGGAAAATATAGAAAATATGTATATTACATTATGTGTATAAATTCAAATTAAATCTTCTGGATTAATCCCATAGCTAAGATTGCTTTTGAGTTGGAATCCAATAAGAATTAACATTTTGTATGTTATGTGGGCTCTTTTTTTTACATTATACAATTTTTTTTTCATTTACTCATTTATTTTTTTTTACATTATACTATTATGGACATGAGGAAACTATCAATTATATACTTTTCAATATTTAACAAACACTAACAAAAGTTAGCACTGTTATCACTATTCATTCTTCAATAATAATAATGAGATATTGATTTGATTAATAAACACATTTCTAAATTGTTACATGTATGGTCCCAATAGCCTCATTGCCAGTCTCAATAAGGCAATGAGTGAGGCCATTCATTCCATTAATATGGGCCTTATTTTGTTATCAATCAATTACAAACTGAATTGAGCAATAGAACAGAACAAGCTGTTGAGTGTAGTGAAATTTTCAGTGTGTATCTTTTTCTTATCTGTAGTCACATCTCTAAAATAACTTATAATGACACAAATGTCACACACCTTCAGAGAGTGGAATGTCCACATGCAATGTCAGTATTCATTATCAATTATTTTTAATAGACCATCATCTGGTATAATTTTTAGAAGCGCTCTTAGAGTTTCATAGAGGTCTTAGTTTTTAAATTGAACAAGTCAGGGAGGCTGCTCCAGCCACCTGTACGTCCAACCAGAAAAAGTTGTTACGGTGGCTGAAGCCACCCGGACGTTTGTGTGGATTTATATATTATAAAAAAATGATGACAATACGGATTTCCTTATTACAATGACATCACATTTATCAGCATTGGTTGGCTGGTTCATGTTGAAACAGTACTACACAGAGATAAGATAAGCATTACTTACTTGCTTTGTGAATATTCGGAGCATAAACAAAAGTAGGAGAACAAAACTTCCAACCCATCTCGACCTGGTGTGGGGTGTCCATCTATCTAGTGTACCTTGATAAACCTGTAATGACAAGGAAAATATTATTTTTCACCAGTACTATTTACGAATGTATGAAAATAATCTATGTCGGTATTAAAATTTTTATTGGCTGTTAAGATGGCATAATGTTCAGAAGAGCCCTAGCTCTTTAGCTAGGTAAGTACTAAGATTCAATGTCAGTCAGTGGGTCATCTTGATCTAGATAGAGTAATAAGTAAAAAGGTAATACTATGAATATTGAGAATATTACAATTACTTATTCAAATTTTGCGGCTTAAAGACACGACAACTCACGAAAAGATTAGTGTACCTAGTGTGTACTGTCATCATTAACTCAAATAGTATGCCTTTAAATAATAACCCCAAAAATGAAAATTACCTGAGAAATCCGCGTCCACGCTTGTGAAATAATACCTCTTCTTGATGGTTCAGTAATTATATCATTTCCGTCCATCATTTTATATTCGTGAATTTCCTGTATCGTAAACTGTTTCTAATACTCGATGTACATTACTGACACGTTAAATTAAAGATGAGTAGGGTGATAATATATACACGTAATGATAATTTACAAGTTGTATTTACAAAATTACAACTCAAACCAGTATTTTAGCATTAGTTTCCTTTTTTTCTATCAAAAGTTAGAACAGCAGACTAGTTGGAACCTAGTTTTTTCTCTGTGGCTAATAAGGAAGGGACTTGTATGTATGAAAATAATCGACGTTTTTAATTGAAACTAAAATCGAGTCTTCTATTTTCTATTATTATGAGTTAAAATGCTTTAATTTTAGAATGTTGTCCAATACAGCTGGTGGTAAACAGCCATGATAACATTTAATTTAAATAATTATTTAAAATATTAAATTAATTTGGAGTACCGCCAAAACACTTACGCTAACACAGCCCACAGGTTTTGACATCCGATTTGACGCCAGCGCGGCAGCGATGTTAGAACACAGAACACTATTACTTCTAGACAATCTCTGTGTAGACGTGACGTGAAATTAAAAAAAAAAAAATAAAAACGAATGCCCCACCAAAAGCGAATTAAAAAGTATATAAAAAAAAAACAAGTTGTGTTGTATTCCTGGACCAATCAGATAAACATTTTTTTAACTTTTTAAATCATTTTTGGGAGGGCAGTCGTGTTTTTAATTTTTTAAATTATTTATTTTACACATTTTAGTGACAATTTAGATATTCGGAGTCTAACTACAATCAGATCGTTTAAGTCATAAGTAAAAATGCCATTAAAATAAATATTTTTTTCGAAATGTCCTCATCAAAGCCTTCAATTTGATACCCATATTGTAATTTGTATTATAGTTATTTTGAATATGGAGCCATACTGCCGCCATATTTATTTTTTTTTGCTCAAATAATAATATAGCCAGTGTCGCGATGATGAAAGGATTCTAACGATACCGTATACGTCCAAATCTGTTTAGGTATTTAAAAATTATGGTGGAATAAATAAACTCACATACATACATGAGCAGTTAGCGCAGGAGCTCAAAAACCTAATTTCACCATCGCCCTTTCAACACCGGTCGTACCAGACGTACTGCAGGCTGCAGGGTACCAACCACACTTGGGTGATATCCCGACCAGTCGTACTCAGCGCTTTTCCTCCACATTTATTATGCGCACAGCAAAAGTGTAAAACTCTCTGCCAGCGTCTATCTTCCCTTCCACATATAACCCATCTGCCTTCAAAGCAAGAGTGAACAGGCAACTTCTGGGCCCGCTAGTTCCATCATACACCTTGACCATCGCTTCCCATCAGGCGTGATCGAAGTCAAGCCGTCAGGCAGTCAGCAATAAAAAAAAAAAAAACCTTGAAAACATTACACTCATTTTTTGGGCAGTCCTGTAAAAATCGCCATTGAGTCACCGGTGACTAAAGTCGCTGAGAGTAACTAGCATACAGATAAACTAAAATTGGTTTTTGTCACTACTTTATATTACTTTATTTTATTTAATCGGTTTCCCAAAAAAACTAGATTTATAGTTATTGTGATAAAAGCGATTACTACGAGCACATCAATTTTTAATTGGAAATTTTTTAGTAATGCACCGTGGCGCAACACTAGTATGTATGCCTTGACGTCGACAGGTTCGATTTGAGAAGAAGACGTATGATGTTTAGTGTTGCCATGAGAATCATACAATAGAGGGGTATTGATAAGCTAAGAAATATATTTTAGTAAAATACCGGATACTACTTTAATATAAAAGTAAAAAATACCACGTATTTTCACAAGGAAAATCGACAAACTGTGGTCAAAATGGCTTTTTTTGCAAAATTGTACCCTTTTTTACTATATCGAGTTTTATTTTACGATGAGCGCATTTTTTTAGCATGGTGATTTTTTGGAGTGCGTTACTCTAGCAAGAAAATGTCTCCTAGAGTGATATGAGTGGTACCTATAATTATTGCGTAAACTACTGTAAATGTGCGCCAAATAAAAAAATTGTGCGCCTTGTCGTTTGAGTGGTACGCGTATAATTAGTGCGTAATCTGCTGTAAATGTGCGTCGAAAATATAATTTGTGCGTCTTCAGGTTTTCGAGATATTGCGTTTCCTGCTAGAGTAACGTTTTGAAGAATCGTGTATCTCTAAAACCATTGTATATGCGCCTGTAGAATAAACATCCACGAGTAGTTCTTAATTTGTGCGTATTTGTGACAGAATTAGATTTAAGAAAATATTTATAATTTTCAAGTAATCGCGCTTTTTAAAAAACCCGAAAAAATATCGCAGCGCCTAAATGAGAAAACGTATAAGCTGGCTGAAAACGGTCCTTCTTGATGCGTATAATAGTCATAAAAAGTTTCAAAAGTGTACGTACACATGCGTTATTGAATAATATTGCTAAAAGTCAAAACGATGATGTGATAATTTTGACGGCCAAAAAAAAACCGGTTCAACTCAAGACGTGGAGATTTACCCAAAAATTAGTGCGTATAATCAAAAATACCTAGTCTTGCCATAAATATTGTCACGAAGAAAAACAATTTTTTTTTATTGCAAGTATCATTTATTACTTTTACAGTGTGTTAGTTTAATACATAAATATAAAACAATTTTAAATATAAAAAGCTTATTCGAAGTGTTCTCCATTGGCTGCAATACAGTCCTTTAAACGTTGAGGTCAGTTATCAATAGAAGCACGCACTCTTTCCATGAGAAAATTCTTCACTGCCAATCGTATGGATTGTTTTAGGGACTCCAAATTATCATGGCGTTTAGAGCAAGCCGTAGTCTCTAAAACTGACCATAAATCATAATCCAGCGGATTAATCCGTCGTCTAGTCCCGATCTTAAGATCGGGACTAGACGACGGATTAATCGAAAAACTAGAGTAAGGCCAGTCTTCAGCTCTGATGAAGTCCGAAGAGTTCACTTTCAACCAAGACTGCGTGGACCGAGCTTTATGACCCGGCGCCGAGTCTTGTTGGAAGGACCATACTTGGTTATTGAACATGGTATTGTTAAGGGGCTTAACTACCTTCTCAAGGATGATATCTTGATACACTTGTGCCGATGTTTTGATACCTTTTTCACAAAAATATGGCTCAGTCACTCCTTCATAGCTAAAACCAAACCATCACTGAAGTCGGATAATGCCCACGTTGCACTCTGTTGACTAATTGGGAAGCTTCCTTAGATCTTTGAGCATAAATACGGTCATTTTGTTTGTTAAAATGTTGCTCAATTGTAAAGATTTTCTCATCTGTAAACAAAATTTTTCTGTGACCTCCCTTTGCGTACCGCTTCAGAATCAGAATCATTTATTCGTAAACATAGGTGATAATTAAATACAAGATCTTAAAAATTAGATAGTACGCTATGTTTTGTCAATTGACATACAAATTATTAAAAAGAAAAAAAAAATGCTACTAAATTAAAATATAAATTCATCACAATATCATTATGCTAACAAAATTTTAATATTTATAATAAATTTCATTCCATGTTAAAAAGTATAGTCAGTTCAGAAGATTAATATTAAAAATAAAATAAGTTAAAAATATTTTTTAAATGTCAAGTAAGTTTATGTAAAAATGTCAATATTGTAAAGTCACAGAGATTCGTCATTAAGAAATTCACCTAGAGTGTAATAACATTTTTCTAGTAATAACTCATTAAGGGTTGTTTTAAACTTCTGCACTGGTATACACTTTATTTCATCGGGTATTTTATTACCTATATATTTGCGGTGCATTACCAAAGAAGCTTTTCGTCATAAGAGAAGTTTTACATTTTACAAGGCATAAATCATTAACATACTGAGCACGCATGGGTGTTTTCTTTACTGTACGTAGTTTTATGAATAAATGTGGATTCAGTTTGACAAATAATGCAATTTCTAGTATGTATAAAGCCGGCAGAGGTAATATTTTTAACTTTTTAAAATAAGGAATGCAACTATCTGTTGTTTTTAAACCACACATACACCGTATACATCTTTTCTGCATCCTGAAAACAAGTTCCCTATTTGTTGACTGTCCCCAAAAAATAACACCGTATCGCAGAACTGAGGCGACAAGTCCATGATATGCCATCAACAGTGTTTCAATATTAACTTTTTTGGAAAGTTGAAATAACAAATATGCTGATTTACTTAATCGCTTGCAAATTTCTTCCAAATGAGGTTTCCAAGTCAGCTTTTCATCTATAGTTATACCCAAGAACTTCGCAGTACTAACTTCCTCAATTTCATAATCACCATAAGCAACACTAATTAGTGGTTTCTCAAGCCGTTGATGAAAGTGCATTATATTAGTTTTATTTAAATTAATTATTAGATTATTATCATTAAGCCAATTTATTATTTTATTTAAAGAATTATTAATGTCATTGTGATAATTGTTTGGATTATTACATTCTATAATAGCTGTGCTATCGTCTGCAAAAAGTACCATTTTTTGCCCTATGCATTTTGGGAGGTCATTTATATATACCAAGAATAGCGGTGGTCCTAGAACGCTACCTTGAGGTACGCCATATTTTATGTACCTTGGTTCAGAGGTATATGTAATTTCTAATTTTGTTGTAGGACATATTCTAGAGATTTCTGTACATTGTAATCTGTCACTTAGGTATGATTTTAAAAGCTTGAGGATGTTCCCTCTAATGCCATAACTATGTAATTTTTGTAATAAAATGTTATGATCCACAAAATCAAATGCCTTCGTCATATCTGTGTATATTGCACAAACAGGTTTTTTTTATCGACAGATGTCAAGACATTTGATAATAGGTCAAACAGTGCCATATTAACATTGACATTTTTTCTGAATCCCTTTTGTTCCTTACAAAATAATTGAAATTTTTCAAAGTAAGCATAAATGGAATTATAAATTACTTTCTCTATTATTTTTGAAAATATCGGAATTTTAGCAATCGGTCTATAATTTTTAACATTAGTTCTGTCATTTCTTTTAAAAAGGGGCTTAATAATCACTTTCTTTAAACTATTTGGGAATATACCATCAGCGATACAAAGATTGATTACATGCGATAGTGGTTTCGCTATAACTTCCTTTACATATTTTATCACTTTGGTTGAAAAACCATCATGTCCGACAGTGTTTGTGTTTTTAAGGCTGGTAATTATTTTAACTATGTCATGTTGTGTTCAGTATTTGTTTCGATTTTACCACCCTATTCTTTTTTAAATTATCAGTTAAAAAATTACCAGTGTGTCTCTTATAGGCTGCAAGTCTTAAGTTATCTTTTAAAATACGTGACATGGTTCTGGGTGCTATCTTCAACTCCTGAGATAAAATCTTTTGCTTTCGGACAGGATTTATTCGAATTCTTTCCCTTACTGCCTTGACCACCTTTTTCGTACGAACACTACCTGGACGGCCAGATCTTTTTATGTCACAAACATAGGAGGTCTAATTGTACCTATTAATAGCCCGGTACACAAACATTTGACTAATACCAAGCGTTTGGAGAGTTTTAAAATTGCATTTGGCTCCATACCAACTTTGTGTAATGCAATCACAGCGATTCGGTTCTCTTTATCACCCCACTCCATTTTAATATCGCTAAATATTGTACAATGTATTGGCGCCAAAAGTAGAAAACTCAATGAACAATCGTATAAAAATGACAGATTCCAAATTCAAATGTAATATCTTTCTTATTTTTAATTGTAACAGTATTTATGACCAGACTGTGTATATAGTGAAAATATAATAAGTAGATATAAACAAAAACTAAATATGTCAAAACGGCTGGTTATCCGACCAAATTCGAATGACTATAAAAAAGCGACGGATTCATACATATGAAGGAAGACCTTCTTATTATATATATATATTATATAATACATTATTTCCAAGGTGTAATCTGTCTTCTTCATTCCAAATTTCATTACTTACCTAAAATAAATTCAGTATTTTGTATATGAACGAAGGACGTCCAGACATTTGCATTAATAATATTCTATCATATATTCTATCTCGTCATTTTAAGCGCTAAAAGTAAACTTGATCACATTTTATTGCAGTTTTTGACATTATTGTATTTTGAACATTTATGGAGCGCTTAGCTCGTGCGGGCTGGCAAAATCGCATTTCTACAGGTATTTCGTGATTATTTTATTACATTTAAATCAAATTACTATTTTTTATAACTATCTAGATAGTTGGTATTTCCAAGTATGTATGCTATTTTTTTACAGTTATTTTGTTATTTACTCATGAAAATTGATGTTATAGACAATATTGTTTTAAAATAATCACGAAAAACCTGTAAAAATGTGACGTTGCCAGCCTGCGCGGGATAAACGCTCTTAAAGGGGAAGCGCTCAGGTAGCCAGCGAAATTCAAATATTCTTACGTTTTTTGCAATATGCAAGTCAGTATTAGGTTTATGTTGATTCAAATAAATATAATTCGCGACCGTAATAAACATATATACAGAATTATAATAATTAGAATCAGTAATACAATTTCATAAGTTAGAAAAGACCAATCTTCAATCAAAGAAAAGTCATTCAATAGAGTAATATAGTAATAATAGTAATAGTAATTTATTTTCTCTTAAAAAGGTACATTTTGGCACATAGTATCAAAGTTACAGGCAGAATCAAACCTTTGTGAGAGCTGGAGTCTATACTGGGCTCGGGGCCTGTATTACAGATCTCCAGGCTCACACCCTTAAAATTACAATATTAAATTGCACTTACGTACTACAACGATGTATAAGCTCCAAATGCTGAGAGGTAGAGTATTCATATTTATAACAAATAGATGTACTATGTGTGTCTTTGGAGAGTGTAGTGTGTCCGTGTGTGCAATAGGTCCCCACACTCACCGCCCACGAAGGGCACTGGGTGCGAGTATCCACTTACGTGTGTGTGTGTGTGTGTGTGTGTGTGTGTGTGTGTATGTGTGTGTGTGTGTGTGTGTGTGTGTGTGTGTGTGTGTGTGTGTGTGTTGAAGATTAAATTGAGTAGGTGAATATTTGCGGTAGGCGAAGTTTCAGTCTCTGCATAATCTAATTCAAGTAGCCATTTAGTGATAGTTTTTTTCCGTTTGGATCTGCACATAGGGTATATATTTAACATTTTATTAGCCTTGTTATAGACGTAGCTACTGAGGAAAGGGAAACTACGTTAGGTCAAGCGACAATTTGTACGAAAGGAAGGACAGACAGTATGTTTACGTCATTGAGAGACAAAATTGCATGGAGCGTCGGGAGTTTGAGACTGGTTGGCTAAAACAAGGTTAAGGATAAACAATTTGCGAACAGAGAGAACCGCACATGATTTATAAAGATCGGTGGTAGGAAAGTGGAAAGGTAACCGCCATCCACCTTTTAGGAGTGCCCTTTGAGCACGTTCCCATTTCAGCATGTGAGTTTTTGCAGATCCGCCCCAAGTACAATATAATATAAGCGAAATACAATATTATATAAGCGATTGGCAGAGGGCGATATATACAAGTCTTAGCACCGTAGTGTCCGCAGCATTTGAAGCAATGACGAAGTGACTTAAAAATGTAGATCAACCTACGCAGTCGTGAGGAGAGTGTGTTTATGTGTGTAGAGAATGACAGGCAATCATCAATTTGCACACCAAGATATTTGACAAAATTGATAAAATAATTCATAATTGATTGATAATATGAACTTAGATAATTGTATTGATGATTTTAATGATTATAATTCTATAAATACAAATTTGTTACGGTCGCGGATCATACTCAAATCTACATACAAACTAATACCGACTTGTAAATTGCAAAAAACATAAGAAAATTTGAATTTCGCGGGCTACCCTGACGCTTTCGCCTTAAGCATAGATATTTTGGCACAGTTTTGAGTTGTATTTAGTGTATATGTATAGTCAACCGCACAAATTTATCTTTGATTTGCCACGTGTTACCATTATATGTATTATTACGTAGATATGTGGGATATAATAACCTACGTACTTTATGTTAAAGCTGATTATGTCGTGTTGTATAATTTTGATATTATTAATGTGGAATATTATTAGAATATTATTAACAAACGTTTGAACGCGATTGTACCGACAACAGCTTAGGTTTAAT
Source organism: Dicycla oo (assembly GCA_948252095.1). Taxonomy (NCBI): domain Eukaryota; kingdom Metazoa; phylum Arthropoda; class Insecta; order Lepidoptera; family Noctuidae; genus Dicycla; species Dicycla oo. The sequence continues at coordinate 16,811,515 of OX411718.1, forward strand.
ACGTCCAATAAAGAAGGTCATTCATATGTATGAATCCGTCGCTTTTTTGTAGTCATTCGAATTTGGTCGGATAACTAGCCGTTGTTGACATATTTAGTTTTTTAACCGACTTCTAAAAAAGGAGGAGGTTCTCAATTCGAATGTTTGTATTTTTTTTATGTTTGTTCGCGCATAACTCCATCGCTTGGGCAACCCATTTGAAAAATTATTTCTTTGTTGGAAAGGGTATACTTCCCAAATGGTCCCACGAAAATTTTATCGAAATCGGATAAGCGGTTTTTGAAAAATCAACAAAAAACTAAAGATGTATTTACATTGTCTACATAAACGATCTTTTCGTTTACACTGCATTGCGTTTTTTGTTCGCGCATAAATCCGTCATTTACGAACTGATTTGGAAAATTCTTTTTTTTATTCCAAAGCCTATGCTTTCGAATGGGTCCCATAGTCACCAAGTCGGGATCTAATAATGAAATCCTGGCGAAATCGAGGGAACTCTTCAAATTTTATAGGAAAACGTACAGCGATTTTGGTATTCTTCTTCTACAACAAGTGAAGCATTTGCGTTCAATAAGAATCATTCTACCATCAGATCTGATAATGAATCCAAGAGACAGGCACCGGAACTCCATAATAAGACTGTATCTTAGCTGTGTTTAGACTTGTTGGAATTGTAATACTAATAATTAAAAAAAAAAAAAAAAATAGAAAACTTTTTCTTTGTTTCTTTCAAAATATCATTATCTGGATATATTAATGTTTGTTCGGGCATAACTCCGTCATTTATGGATGGATTTTCATGTTTTTAACCGACTTCTAAAAAGGAGGAGGTTCTCAATTCGGATGTTTGTTTTTGTTTGAAATTCCGTGCAGATCAGATGCTGGGTTCAGAGATAAACAACGGAACTTTTCAATAAGTGGAAGGCAGATGACCTCGTGAATGCAGCGGGAATTCGTTGGATGCGAGATGCGCGGCAGTGGATTTCGTTTGATAGAAATGATCATGATGATGATGAAGACGACTATTATAACCTTCTTGACTTTTCTTATTTAACCTACGTAACATGTAGGTCCTCTGCTTTGACAGTCTGTTTTCACGCTGGTCAGGGTTCTCATTCGAATTGCGTCGAGCATTTCTTTCCCTGATTTCTTTTAGTAGTTTTCCTTTTTCATTCTCAGTTTCAGTTCGACGCCGTTTTCTCATACGAGAAGCATTTTTACTAGGCCTACCCATATTTTATTAGATTAAAAATATGTCACTAAAAATTACCAAATAATTTTATTTTGAAAAATACAAAACCGACTTCAAAAAACCCTAAAAGCACTAAAAAGTTAAAAATAATACTATAACCTACCTATATTAATAAACCTAACCTAACCTACAATTAACCTATAACAAAAATTAAAAATTTAATTTAGGTTAATTGTAGGTAGGTTAGGTTTAAAGAAAAAAAAAATGTTTATATCTAGGTACTTATTTCGAAACATTCGAAACTGAATATTTTCACTATATATTTTTGATTATACGCACTAATTTTTGGGTAAATCTCCACTTCTTGGGTTGAGCCGGTTTCTTGTATTTTGCCGTCAAAGTTATGACACCGTTGTTTTACTTTTAGCAATATTATTCAATAACGCATGCACGTATACTTTTGAAACTTTTATGGCTATTATACGCGTCAAGAAGGACCGAATACAGTTTTCAGCGAGCTTATACATTTTCTCATTTAGGCGCTGCGATATTTTTTCGGGTTTTTTAAAAAAGCGCGATTACTTGAAAATTATAAATATTTTCTTAAATCTAATTCTGTCACAAATACGCACAAATTAAGAACTACTCGTGGATGTTTATTCTACAGGCGCACATACAATGGTTTTAGAGATACATGATTCTGTAAAACGTTACTCCAGCAGGAAACGCAATATCTCGAAAACCTGAAGACGCACAAATTATATTTTCTTCGCACATTTACCTACAGCAGATTACGCACTAATTATACGTACCACTCATGTCACTCTAGGAGCAACTTTCCTCCTGGAGTAACGTTTACCAACGTTACTCCAGCAGGAATCGTTTTTTCCGTTTTTTTCCAAAATGACAAGGCGCACATTTTTTTTATTTGGCGCACATTTACAGCAGATTACGCACTAATTATAGGTACCACTCATATCACTCTAGGAGACATTTTCTTGCAAGAGTAACGCACTCGATTTTTTGACGTGAAAACGTCTTTTCGCTCGGTGTCGGTCAATATTTCTGACTGACAAAAACATGTAAAACAAGGAACAAACTGCAATTCAATATCATTGAGTTATAATGTACTACGTAGTACATTATAACTCAATGTTCAAAATTACGAAATATTCAGTTCTAACATTCAGTCGTGCAAGAGTACCAATCCACCACAGCTACAAAGTGGACGACGTACCTATGAAAAGGGAGGAAGCAGTGCGAAACCTTGGTGTTCGCATGGGTACTCAGGTGGTACTCAGTCACAGAGCACTTTATAATACCGGTGTTGAGATTCCGGGAGCATATTATCAATGTCTGTAAAAAGGCATACAAGAGACTGCGATTTGTGCTTCGCAGAGCGGCTGGGTTCACAAATATGAAAGCCGTTTCAGCATTCTATGATGCTTTAATAAGGAGTCAGTTGCAGGGTAATGCGGCAATATGGGCTCCACATGAGACTAAATATAGTCTCATGTTGGAGCGCATACAGAGTAAATTTACGAGATACATATACCTAAGGCGGTATGGAGTATATCCTTTCTACCCCTTGATGTATCCCACCTTGTTTGTGTTAGGCATGGTGGGATACAACAAGTTGGAAACAAGGAGGGAACTAGCACTGGCGTCGTATATCCTTGGAGTGTTCCGGGGTAACATAAACAATCAGGGTTTGCTTCAGGGATAGGCTTGTGTGTGCCCGATGGGTACGTGTAGCGCCGACGACGGCCCAAATTGTTTGCGGCGTTTGCGGTTGCGCGCTGTAGAACTAAACTGTTGGACAACGTCCCCCTGACGCGAACTATGCGCACACTAAATTTGGTTGTCGACAAAATTTTATCTACACGAGACTATTAATAATGTTAGAGTAATGGTTGAGCAGTCAAAAGATAGATCATATTTATAAAAAAATTAAGGCAGGATATAATTTGCCTATGACGTCACAATGTGAGTGCACACCACGCATGCGCGTGACCATCTACTTTTCACTGTGTCGAAATATTAATTTAGTTGAGTAACGCTACGTGCTGGTAGTCCATCCGATACAATTACTGTACCCGCTGGAGACCAAAATTGTTCTAGCGCCGCTGGATACAGCGTCGGGCGCCCGCCGCGAATCCTAGGTCCGCGTCGGAGGTCCGGAGCGGGCACCCGCTCCGTGCACCCGCGCCGCATGCACACGTTTAACGTAGCGAACGCCCTAAATCTACTCAGAACTGAAAAATATTAGAATAATAATAATAATAACCTGGGACATTATTCACACACAGTCATCTGATCCCAAACTAAGCAGAGCTTGTACTATAGAAACCAGATAACTGATACCACTTTTTACATACTTATACTACTTTTTTTGTAAATACATACTTATATAAATAATTACACCCAGACTCAGAACAAACAGACATGTTCATGCACACAAATGATGGGAATCGAACCCACGACCTGCGGCATGATAGGTGGTATCTTAACCAACCACGCCAACTGGCCTGTCACCAGAATAGGTGAAAGCTTAAATGAATCTACTAAGTCTAGTGTCGAGCTACAATGATAACAACGACTAGAACAATCGCTACGACAGTATCGGAAACCGTAGTATTTCAATTTTGTTTTTACGAATACAAACGGCGCGGACTCGAACCGGGCCTACAATTTTTTTTACACGTTGTTCTTTAGACGTCAACAAATCTAAAAATATAATATTAAAATGCTAAAAGAATGCAGACATGTCTAAATAAAACTTGATATAGTACCTAAAAAAGGAGACAATTTTGCAAAAAAAGCCATTTTGTACACAGTTTGTTTATTTTTCTTGTGAAAATACGTGGTATTTTTTACTTTTAAATGATTGTAGTATTAAGTTAGTTTCTGGTATTTTACTAAAATAATGAGAAATGAAAAAAAAAGTTTACTTGTTTGTCAAATTGGGGTCAATTTTCATAGCTTATCGATACCCCTCCTATATCTTGTTTAAAGAGAGACTTTAGACGATCAATCTGGTATAAAATATTTTCAGCCTCTTGGTTCTTAAGCTACAGTTGCCTAGGAAAGCGGTTCCGTCATATTTTAACAGCCGTCATGAAAATCTGTCATTTTTACCAAACCCCAAACCCAAAGATTTAAATCGCTAGATGCCCTCACCGACTTAGTCACAAGAAAAAGTGTCCATACTGAGAAGAGTGAGCTCACACCTCACACATTATTAAATAGCGTTTCTGACAATCAAGTGATATGAAGTCACTGCATCATTGGGTGTGTCAGAGTTTTGTTGTAAATATTGCACTACGACTTGACCAAGGTATTCCGGTTTTACCGATGACACCACCACACCCGTAGCTCGTATCAATAAGCCAGGCCGTCACACTTACACGTGTTTAGTCCGTTTAGTCCATAATATGGACTAATATGACTGTGTAAGTGTGACGGCCTGGCTTTCATGTTTTGAGTTTCCTGAGTTTCATTAAAATCGGCTCAGTAGTATTCAAGATATTTCTTTTTTAAACTAGTTACTGAACTGATTTTGATGAAACTTGCACTGTTCCCTAAGTTGAAGTAAATATACCTACGCCCATAAAAAAAAAAGTCACAATCCGATTAATAGTTTCGGATAAATGTTTGGACAAACATACACCTATAAAATTTTTGTATATTCGTTTGGAGCCCTAGCCTGCTATTATTATAAATGCGAAAGTTTGTGCGGATGGATGTATTGATGTTTGTTACTGTTTCATGCAAAAACGAAAGGATTCAAGAAGGGGTTGTGATGAAAGGCAAACAGATAGTTTGTAACGGATTGACACACAGGTTACTTTTTATCCCTATATTTTTACGCGGCTGAAACGGCGGGGAGCTGCTACTTAGATCATTTTTGTGAATAAATTGCAGTTCAATAATATTTGAAGCCTTTTTAAGTCGATTAAAATGGCAATAATATTGGGTACGATACATCAATTATGGAGCGACAGACTAACATTAGGAAAATTTCATACAATGTAGAAAATAGAGAACCAAAAAACTTTTCGCTATTTTAGGATGCGTATCGAAAGTTATGATGAATTGTGCAGAATTATGAAATCAACATTCTCTCTCTATTTTGTAGTAGAGTAGCGACCGCGAATAAATACATTTGGTGTAGAGACGCGTTCTGTCGACGCGTCGCGACGGGGGCGGTTGAGCGGTAACTGTCTATGTAGTCTATGGGTAACTGGCTGGCCGGCAACTTTTTGTCGCCGTGCGCGTACTTGCAAAGTCGCATTACAACTACAGTCCTACCAACTTATCTGTGAACTGAAAGAGGACGGCACCGTCGATTCAGTGTTGCTAATTAATATAAGGTGCCCAAAATTGAGTAAGTTTTCAAGAAGGAAATTTCACATTAGACATAATCGTTTAATAAGAATTACAGTTTTTACAAATTAAAAACAATGATACCTATATAAAAATAATAAAATAAATAAAAAGAATTTGATAATTTACAGTTACGTAGGTAGGTACGCTAACAATTTAGTCTCTCAGCAATAAACAATGGCTTTATCTAAAAAGTATTCCAATGAAGTGGAAATTTAGCAGATAAAATGTTCCACGGGGGGAAATAATTTTGCTGAGTGGCTAAAGATGTGTGAGGTCTAGCGTTATCATGATGACCACACCCCTTCTGTTGATTAATTCCGGCCGCTTTCTCTCAACTTCTTGCTTTAATCTCATCAGTTGTTCGCAGTAGAGTTCAGAATCGATGGTCCTGCCTGGTGGTAACAGCTCATAATGAATAATGCCCTTCCAATCCCACCACACACACAGCATCACCTTGTTGCGAGTTAACCCGGGTTTCGCCACAGTCTGTGAAGCCTGACCGGCCTTTGACCACGACCTTTTTCGCACGTTCTTGTCATACGTGATCCACTTTTCATCACCAGTTATCAGCTTCTTTAAAAATGGTTCGGTTTCATTACGTCGTAATAAGGAATCACAAATGAGTGCACGGTTCATTAGGTTTCTTTCAGTGAGCTCGTGAGGTACCCAAATGTCGAGCTTTTTTGTGTACCCAGTTTTTTTCAAATGCGCCAAAACTGTTTTGTGGTCAATTTCCAGTTCTTCAGCTACGTCGTAACTACTGATATGTCGATCTTGCTCCACTTTTTCAAAAATGGCATCCATTTTATCCGTAATAGGGCGACCAGAGCGACGTGCATCTTTGACATCAAAATTTCCGGATTGAAAACGCTTAAACCAAATTTGTGCTACTCTCACAGACACTACACTAGGTCCATAAACATCGCAAATTTTTTTCGCGGCTTGCGTTGCATTTTTACCTTTTTTGTAGTAAAATTTTAAAATGTATCGAATTTCTTCATTAGATTCACTCATCTTGACGGTACGAAAAACAAATGAAAATCACACATTTTCCTAATTTGAATTTGGAATTATGTTCTTTAAAATTTAAACTTTCAATGATACCAAAACCAGCCAGATACAAATAGTATAGCCAAAGAGATTTTATTACAAGTTCATACATACTATAATGCGAAAAGACTTTCCCCAACCTAATATTTAATTAAATGGAATAATCGGAGACACTGCCCGAGCTTCTTCTTCGAAAAAGGTTTTAACCTTTAGAATAATGTTTCGAGCATCACTTTTAATAGCTTTCGGCATATTTAACTTTAAAAATTCAGCAATATCACGACAAAACAACCAGAGAACCCAAATGTGGTAGACACTGACAATCGAATGACATTTCAACACGACGGCCGTAGTTCCAATTTTCGCTATTTCACAGATAAGTTGGTAGGAGTGTAAAAGACGAGGCGACAGTTGCGTGCGTCACAGTAGAAATATCGAGAAATATGTACAGTAATTGGACCGTGTTATGCAGAAAGCAGCCATGTCGGGAAAAGTACAAACAGAGTTATAAGCATTTTTCTGTCGGTGGATGCATGGACAAGGCTGCATTTGACGGCTCATATCTCCGTGATAAAGACCGTGTTATACAGAAAGCAGCCATGTCGGGAAAAGTACAGAGTTATAAGCTTTTTTCTGTCGATGGTTGCATTATAGATGCATGAACAAGGTTGCATATGACGGCTCATATCTCCGTGATAAATAGAGATATCGACATGGTTGTTTTTGCAAAAAAATCTTGTATGTGTAAATTAGTATGGCCGTGTTTATAACTCGTTTTTGGAAAAAATGCCATATGGCTGCTTTCTGCTTAACTAGGTCCAATGGGCGGAACGCGATTGATACCTACGAGTCTCGAGTTCGGTTTGCACTCGGTCAGCAAACGGTCGCGAATGCGCCGCAGTGATGGTTTTGTAAGCAGTAAGTGTGCGATTTGTGACAAATATTCATTGAAATAAGTATAAGTACTTACTTTAATATGGCAAAGAGCAATAATATACTATATTGTGTTGTTTTTAACCGACTTAAAAAAAAAGGAGCTTATCAATTCGACACGTATGTATGTAATATTATTGGAACTTCCGAGCGGATGTACCGCTTTCAATGTAGGTTGTTTTTTGTAAATGTCATCTAATACCTACGTATATTCTCAGCTACGTTTCATCAAAATCGGTCCACAAGTTTATAAGTTACCTATTCAGATTTTACCGGAAGAAACTGTGTGTTTTACTTTTGCAAGATTACCTAATTACAAGAAACCACTTATTCAAAATCAAAACGTCACCTGGGGATGTGAGCGAGCTGATAAACCGCAGTTGTGTTGTAACTCATGTCGTAATGTTTCATGATATTATTATATCGGCTTTGCTCCAGTGTTGCTTTCTGTCTCATTCACACATTGTCAGACCACGTTATAGCGAGATGCCGCTCAAATTCACAACAGCGCACAAAGTTCGCCGATGACTACCCCTCCTTTCCGCCTCAACTGACCCCGTCTCGCTGTGGTCCCTGTCCCATAACAGGTAGATAGGTACAGTCTTTCGATAGCATTCGGTGTGATTGTAATCTGTAACATGTGCGCTCTACTATTTAATTAACTGATTCCATTATTTACGACTACAGCTATACTTTTGGATTCCGAGTTTGCTTATCGATTGGTTAATGGTGAATATAAATACTTGTGTTACGTGTGATCGTTCACTAAGGCGGTTTCGAAGACGACTGTCATACTGAAAGTGAAGTTTAAAATATCGATGTACTGTATTCATAAAGTTTAAAAGTACGATTTATGTGAGTTAGAAAGTACGCTATGACGAATTATTTCATTGAGAATGTTCATAATCGCGATGTACGGAATTTTGAAAGATTGCTATGAAGAATTACTGAATTTTGACTTAAATCACATATTTTCCTAATTTGAATTTGGAATTATGTTCTTTAAAATTTAAACTTTCAATGATACCAAAACCAGCCAGATACAAATAGTATAGTATAGCCAAAGAGATTTTATTACAAGTTCATACATACTATAATGCGAAACGACTTTTTCCCCAACCTAATATCAAAACTTGATAAAGCCGTTTATTGTGGTCTGTGGGGACGGATACACCTTGAACGTAACTGGACCTTATGATGCAACGACCTCTGATGCTTCAATAATGCAAAACCACGACGGTACTATGGAAAAGGCCCCTATTAATTATTTTTGTACGTAAAGGTGATGTTTTTATTTTGGATAGAGGGTTTTGAGATAGTATAAAGACTCGCGGTGAAAGTCAGCTGACAACTGATCAAGCAAATAAATCACGACTAGTGACACAATGCAGGTGGGTCGTGGAGACGATAAACGGACGATTTAAGCTTGATTTTAAAATCTTTAGACACAGTATCGGGCTTTACCAAATACCATCACGGATTTTAAGATAGCCGCAGCCCTAATAAATTGTTACCAATAAACCTTCGAGGATAGTAGGTACACAGATCAATTCATTGAAAGAATTAATAATGTCAATAAAGATAATCATATAGATGATTACGTGCTCAATAATCATTCAAATAGACAAAGGGTCGCGTTTATCCGGATGCATGCTGATAATCCAGAATTAGCAGACTACCCAAGACGCACATGGAGACTTGATTTAAATTCCCGTTGGCTCGAACCACCTAAAAATCACCCGGTCTTATTGTAGCGAACAGGTGTTTATGAAATTGAAGTGTTTCAACATAATGAGGTCATCCGTATGAATGACGAAAACTTTGTCCTATCCTAGTAAGACGTCGCATCCAATCGAGGCAAGTACGAAGTGTACTGTATAAAAGAGAAGATGGCATGAAAACAGCTGGTTTTTGTAGCTGGATATCAGACTTCCTTAGTAAACGATCGATCAGAGTGGTCGTTGACGGCTGCTCCTCTGAGCTTAGGCTATTGATGCCGGAGTTCCTCAGGGGTCTGTTCTCTCTGCAACTCTTTTCCTGCTGCACATCAATGACCTACTTCAGCATGGTTGGGTACGCGGATGACAGTACTGTTTCGGAGAGATACTTGTCCAGCGCAAAAGCCAGTGGCGATGACGTGCGTTCTTTGAGAGAGGCCATGGCAGAGCGGAAAGATTTGACCTTAAGGCTTGTTTCCCAATGGGGTGATGACAATTGGTCTCTTTTAACGCCTCCAAAACACAGGCGTGTCTTTTCACCGCTAAGAGGAGTCGTTTCGACCAATCTCCTACTTTTCGGCGTACATCTGTTCCTGTAACAGATTGGCTTGAGCTCCTAGGCATGGAGTTGACATCCAGTCTCAACTTCGGCGTTACCATCGAGCACAAAGCCCAAACTGCGGCCAAAAAACTGGGCATCCGAAACAAGGTGAAGCGATACTTTACGCCTGGACAGCTTTTGACCCTTTATAAAGCGCAACTCCGATCCTGCATGGAGTATTCCAGCCACCTTTGGGATCAGCTAAATACCAACTTGCTGCGCTTGACTCAGTGGAACGCAGAGCTAAGAGGCTCATTGGCGACGTGTAAAACTGGTGGACGCAAGCTTTCCAGCTTGGCTCATCGCCGCAAGGTTGCCTGCTTGTCGGTCTTCTATAGACTGCACTTCGGTGAGTATGCTCAGGAACTCCAGAACCTCATTCCACCGGCCCCCTTTTACCATCGAACATCTAGACGCACTGCAAATTACCATCAATACCTAGTTGCCATTGCACCAACTGGCACTAAGCGTTTCCAAATGTCTTGGAAGCGCTTAGCGCTTAGTGCGCTAAGCGCTATTAAACATCCTTCATAATGCGCACGGCAAAAGAGTGGAACTCACTACCTGCGTCTGTGTTCCCGAACGCATACAACCCGAATCTGTTCAAAGTTAGAGTGAATAGGCTTCTTCTGGGTAAGCTCACTCCATCGTAGACTTTGTCTGTATCTCTGACCTAAACTAAAGTCAAGAGCAAACCTATCTCAAATAAAAAAATAGCAATATCTGAATATTACCTACTGTTCTTGCATTCATGGGCGGAGAACATTGGGCTATTGTGCCCATGTCGTAAGCGTACTATATTACCTAGGATGGGACATACCTAGACATCAAGAACTGTTCGATGATCCCGCATCATCTTTTATGGAAAATCATTAAATGAAAAATATGAATTAGAAGTAGGTAGGTAAAAATAGATATTATTTTTATTTTCTTTTTCTACCTGAATTCTATTCTATTCTATTCTTGTAAATATACACAATGCTGTTGAAAATATTAAAACACTCAACTTCTTTTGTTAAAAACTTATTGATTTATAATCCAGCTTTGAAACAAAAAAATCATATTGAAATCGGTCCACGTGAAACCAGGGACCGAAACCGGTACGAAAAATACCGGTATTTTTCGGTTACAACCTTTATTTTTTTTACAGGTATTTTCAAAGGTTACCTTAATTCTTAAACATTGAATACAACCGGTATTATACCGGTTACCGAAATAAAAATTACCTATATCTTACACGTGCCGTCGGTATTAGTCAAAGTCGCCGCGTTTAACTGTTCATATCGTCAAACGTTGAGTATTCAATAATCTGGCCAGCACCCTAATGGCGTAACACACGATCAATCACAATCTGAATTTGCATTGCTTTATAAGCTCGAAAAAATTGTCTGCTCAACAACGTGAATAACGTAATGAATGTTGTTGAACTGTCAAAATGAAAGCGATTGGGACTGAGCGTGTGTTACGCAATGGGTGCCTGCGCTGACTGCTGACCACATCCACATCATGATACAACCGTTTCATGAAATGGTCGAACACTTCATGATAGTGTTTTGATATAAAAAAGTGTAGGTACTGTGCTAGCGCGCTCAAACAAATTGCAAGCAAAAAGTTATGTGCTTTCTTTCTTTTTTATTTGTGATGGGTTTGCTCTAACTGGACACAACAACACAACCTAGGTCACAGGTGACAGAGACAAAGTCGACGATGGAGTGAGCTTATCCAGAAGAAGCCTGTTCACTCTCACTTTGAAGAGATTAGGGTTGTATGCGTTCGGAAACACACGACGCAGGTAGTGAGTTCCACTCCTTTGCTGTGCGCATTATAAAAGACATTTGGAAGCGGTTAGTGCGAATTGGTGGAATAGCAACCAGGTAGGGATGGTAACTGGCAGTGCGTCTAGACGCACATCACCACCACGGCACGACATCTAGATGTCCGATGGTAGAAGGGGGCTGGTGGAATGAGGTCGTGGAGTTCTCGGACACACTCTCAGAAGTACAATCTGTAGAAGACCGACAAGCAGGCAACCTTGCGGCGATGAGCCAAGCTATGAAGCTAGGCATCCACCAGTTTTACGTTGCCAATGAGCCTCTTAGCTCTGCGTTCCACCGAGTCAAGCGCGGCTAGTTGGTACTTGGCTGATCCATCCCAAAGGTGACTGCAATACTCCATGCAGGATCGGACTTGCACTTTGTAAAGGGTCAAAAGCTGTCCAGGCGTAAAGTATCGCTTCACCCTATTTAGGATGCCCAGTTTCTTAGCCGCAGTTTGGGCCTTGTATTCGATGGTGGCGCCGAAGTTGAGACCAGATGTCAACTCCATGCCTAGGAGCTCAACTCAATCAGTTACAGGAACAGATGTACCCCGAAAAGTAGGAGTTTGGGCGAAACGACTCTTTTTAGCGGTAAAAAGACACGTCTGTAGTTTGGTGGCGTTAAAAGAGACCAGATTATCATCACCCCACTGGGAGACAAAGCTTAAGGTCAAATCTGTCCGCTCTACCATGGCCTCTCTCAAGGAACGAACTTCGGCCCCGCTGGTTTTTGCGCTGGACAAGTATCTCTCTGAAACTGTACTGTCATCTGCGTACCCAACAATACTAGGCCGAAGCAGGTCATTGATGTGCAGTAGGAAAAGAGTTGCAGAGAGAACAGACCCCTGAGGAACTCCGGCATCAATAGCCATAAGGTCAGAAGAGCAGCCGTCAACAACTACTCTAATCGACCGTTCACTAAGGAAATTTGATATCCAGCTACAAAAATCAGCTGGGATGCCATAAACAGGAAGGTTGCTGAGCAGAGCAGCGTGCCAGACCCTGTCAAAGGCCTTCGAGATGTCAAGCGATACAGCCAATACTTCCGTCGTGTTTCTCTATGGCTTCGCCACAGCAGTGCGTGACATACACAAGAAGATCGCCAGTTGACCGTCCCCGGCGAAAGTCATATTGACGGTCACTGAGGAGATCATTGTCTTCAAGGTAGTTCAGCAATTTATTGTTCAGGACCCTTTCCATAACCTTGCACAGAATGGAGGTAATGGCGATCGGACGGTAATGGGCAGGGTCTGCACGGTCGCCCTTTTTGGGCACTGGTTGTACATACATTTGCAAGCTTCCAGGATTTCGGCACCGTTCTTTTTTCAAGAGAGAGGCGGAACAAACGTGTCAATACAGGAGACAGTTCAGACGCACACTGCCGCAGTGCCGCACCTGCCAGGCCCGCTGGCCTTGTTCACGTCTAGACTGCACAATACTCTTCGGACCTCTTTAATGTGTACTGAGATCTCCGGCATCGAGGAGTCACAATGAGGTACAGTAGGTAGTTGCTTTGAGCCAGCGTCCAGACGTGAATTGCTTGCAAAGAGAGATGCAAATAAATTTGCTTTCTCAGTTGCAGAGTGAGCCAGCGACCCATCAGGTTTCATCATAGGAGGTAAAGTGGGACGACAGAAATGCGTTTCAACCGCTTTAGACAGGGACCAGAACTGTTTACTACCCGGAACCAGCGTGGCCCCGATACGTCCGACATGGTCAAAACGTGCCCTACGTAAAACCCGCTTGCAGAACTTGGCAGCAGAATTAAAGGCTCTTTTCTTAGCGCGAACCCTACGCGCTCTAACTGTGCGGTCGCGGGCCTTGACCCAGGCTTGGTAGGCAGTCTCTTTTCGGGCCTCAGCGTGGGCGCATTCCGCATTATACCAAGGCCGGGATTTGTGACCGAGCGGGATGTCGGAGAATGGAATAAAATATTCCATCCCCTGCCGAATCACGTCCGCAAATGAGTCAGCACAGCACGAGGGGTCACCTGAGGAAAAGCACACTTGCCGCCATGGATAAGACGCAAAAAAGTGCCGCATCTCATCCCAGTCTGCTGACCCGTATCGCCATACTTGCCTCGTGCCTCTAGGGCTCTTATCTGGAGGAGAGCAGGTCGATATGGATTTCACCAGACAGTGGTCAGACGTTCCCAGCGGGGCTGAGACCGATACTGAATGACTGTCCGGATCAGATGCCAGCAGAAGGTCCAAGCAATTGGGTGTATGGCCGTCAACATCCGGTACCCGCATTGCCATATTCACAATCTGGATTAGATCTAGCGCTAAAACAAACGTGCGCGCCTCCAACCCAGCATGGTCAGTTTTCTGGTATGGGAACAACCATTCTTTATGATGGGCGTTGAAGTCCCCCAGAAGAATGAGCTTCGCCGTTGGCTACCGTTGCTGGGCTACGTCAGTCGACTCCACGAGGAAATTAAAGAGCGCTGTTGTCTCCTGGTCACCGCTGTGTGTTCGGTAGATGCCGATGTAGAGAGATTTCTCCACGCCAGTATCCACAAGTAGCCATATGGCAGAGAAACCTGATTTCTCAAAGCAACGGAGACGACGACAACAAATGTCATCGCGAACGTACACACAGACCCCAGCTTGCTTCTTGAACTCGTGTTCAAGAGAGTAGCCGGGTAGTTGAGGTACGCCACGTCCGATGGGGTTGCTATCTTCGTCTCCGTTAGGAAAAACAGGTGCGGATTCTCGGTCTCAAGGTGGTGATGGACCGGATCGAGATTGGAGTGCAACCCCTGATATTAGTGAGGTGCATTTTTAGTGGGAGGAAGTGCAGCCGTTGTTTACCCTTATTTTTCTTTACTTTGATCATTTGAGTGGAGTTGTTGGGGAAAAAGTCGATTGTCGAGGCACAGCTTAGTGACCCAAGTGGAACACTAGAGCCAACCAAACCTATGGGGAACTCATTTGGAGACTGCGGGGACGCCCGAACCCCCCTCGGATATGGCCACCAGGTCCTGCCATCCAGTCGACGGCTGGCACGGCGGAGTATACCGGGATTTTTCGCGAGTTGGCGGGGCAGCCTTTGGCACGTGGCTGGCGTGCTACTTGGGCGCCCTACTGACTGCGGTCGGCCAACGGCTGGCACCGTGCTTCGGATCCCGCTACTCTCCAAAATGAGTTACCCGGCTAGCCGATTCAGAGACCACGACCGGTTCCAAACAGCGCAACTGACAATCTCCTTCTCCCCCAAAGGCACTGGCACTCCCACACACCGACGGAACACAGCAAGCTGTTTGGCGCCAGACTCCGGTGGGGTGGTGGTCGCAAGCCAGGCGGCGGCCCCTTGCGGAGCCTACCACCGCTAAGTGGGATCGTTCAGCCGTACCACAGGCAAGCCTGTGGTGCCGTTGCCCGGGGTGGACCAATAGGAGGTAGATCCCAAGCCACCCCAAACGAATAAGTGCTGCATTCTATTAGAAAATAGGGCGTGTACGTTTCTCCGCAAGTTAAATAAACAAACTACCGAGTTGTTTTCTATGATGAGGGAAAAAGATAAACAAATGGTATTTTACCAATTTACAATGTAATATTATCTTAGGTACCTTGTTCATTTCCTTTTTTTTTTTCTCCGCAAAAAGGCGAACTAAATAAACGTAAACAATACTGGCAGGACGCACGACAATCTCCCTGGCAATGTATTTTTTCTAATGCCAACAAATTGTCGGCATTGCGATATTCTGTCTTTCTCATAATCAAGGTCATTTTTAGGTAACTGGTATTAAAACGGTAACTTAAATAAAGGTAACATGTTTCTTCTTCTTGGGTTACCCAGATAGCGGTTACCTTAATCATAGAGGTAACCGAAATTCTTCGATACCTGTACCGTAATTTATAAAGGTTTTCGGTCCCTGCGTGAAACGAGCTACGATGCCTTACACATTTTCGTACAGAAAAAGCAGCTGAATAACTTATAAACCACTGAACAGATTTTGATGAAACGTAGCTAAGAATTATCGTTATTAAATGACATTTACAAGGAAACCACTTGCACTGAAAACGGTCCATCCGTTTGGGAGTTACGATTGTTACACTACATCATGGCCTCCGTAAAACTTTGAATAGAAATTTCGCACCTTTAGCCATCGATTTCGGTGACGCCCCCTATGTAGTATATAATTACTCAGTTTTACCAATAATTTGAGTTACATTTCGTTCGCGTCGGGCTTGGGTTTGTTTTGGCCATTGTCCTTTTTACATATTTCTAACAAAACCCGAAATCCTACTGCACGAAGTTGTTTATTTAAATATTTTTTATGATTTTTCTGCCACAAATATGACATGTCACGATCATTGAAGTTCAAATTAAACTAGAGCCAGACACACTGTGAACAATTACATTTTTATCAGATACTTTTGGAACAGACATCCTACATCTATCCGTTGCTGCGTCAGCTGGCCAGCTGGGTGACAGAAAGACAAACCAACTAACATGCTACTCTGTGAACACCTGTATGCTTAGTACGTTTTTTTTACGTATCGAGCGTGCTAACGTTTACGCAAATTTGTATGGCGCTGGGTAAGCGCCACCTAGCATCATACGTGAGAACTAAATTTTGTGAGTGTAAGTTTTATTTACGTCCTCGATAGTGACAATCGAGTGCCTCTCGAAAGTGAGGACCGTTTCGAGCACATCGCTAACGTTTGCATGTCTAACGCAAGTGCAAGTTACAATTTTGACAGTTCGAATACGAAACGCAGTCACTTGCGAGCGGGAAAAGTTGTCACTTAAAATTTTGTGGTGAGAGCGTCGTGTGAGTGGTGAAATAACAAAGTAATTTAATCTAATTTCTTAGTGTGAATAAAAATTACTATGGTATCTCGTATGTATTTCGCTTGGAGGATGTTTGAGACCGCGAGAGCACAAGATGAGCGTAATTTAACGTCCACTAGTCGTGGCACGTATCGCATCGTAGCACGTAACTCGAGCAATCCGCTAAGAGACCTTCCGGAGGCTGAATTTATGAGAAGATATAGGCTTCCTAAGGCAGCTGTCAAGTTTTTGGGTGTACAATAATCCCGTCAAATTCTCCTATTTCCGAATGCTTGTTATTCTACCTCGGGCACAAGTTGTTAATTTGCATAAATCTCCAGGCCTAAAAAGTCACAAACTTTGTTTTACAAAGTTCACAGATTGGATCAAGTTCACTACACACCAAATTATACAGCGTGAAATTTTAATGGTTGTTTTCCCGAAGCGAAATGATTTTGTCTTGATAGTACAATCGATTTATAAAAAAATAAAAATAAAGTATTAAAAAATGGCAGATTTACATTTGTGAAAAACAAAACTCGAACGCGATCTCGAACCAATAGTATAGTACAGCGCAATCGGACGACTGCGCGTGTCTTTGAGCCTTGCGCTACCTACAGCTGATATGATACTACGTAGTTACGTACTCTTTTGCTATCGAAACACAATAGGTAGGTACTTATCTAAAAGTTATTCCAATTTTCCCTTCATACTTTTACGGGCTTAGGACCGTCATAAATACTTTTTTAGGGTTCCATACCCAAAGGGTAAAAACGGGACCCTATTACTAAGACTTCGCTGTCTGTCCGTCCGTCTGTCTGTCACCAGGCTGTATCTCAAGAACCGCGATAGCTAGACAGTTGAAATTTTCACAAATTATGTATTTCTGTTGCCGATATAACAACAAATACTAAAAACAAAATAAAATAAATATTTAAGGGGGGCTCCCATACAACAAACGCGATTTTGTTGCCCTTTTTTGCTCGATATCAATAATGGAGGCACTTGAAATATTCACAAAATACTCAGTTGTATTTTTACTTTAATAATAAATAATAAAATTAAAATAAATATTTAAGGGGGGCTCCCATACAACAAACGTGTTTTTTTGGCGTTTTTGCCTTGTGGTACGGAACCCTTCTTGTGCGAGTCCGACTCGCACATGGCCAGTTTTTTTTACTTACAACTTTCTGAACACGAAACTAAGAAACAAGTTTATGAATAACTTACAAAACATAATTTTCTAAATAATTGGACAATGAAGTAAGTATTTACGGCGTATTTAAAAAATTGGAATCGACTTATTTACAATGATTTTAACTAACTAACCTACTTTTGTTATTTACAAAGATACGAGTAGGTACTTACACTTCACGGTATCGGAGTAATTGTTCGAAGTGCAAGCCACTGCGTTCAACACACAATCGAGCACGTTTTAATAGATTGTCTTTTAATTTTAATAAGGTGACATTGACCGGTTCATAATCCCGCGAAAACGGAGCGACTCCAGGTGATGCGGCTCCACGTAAAGTCTGCGGGCAGCGTGGGAGTTATAATTAGCCCTAGCGTACAGTTGCACCATAGCGACGTACTCCAAATTTGAAAAACTGTAATGGCCATATCCATTTTTTTATAAATTACGATAACGCACTGGCACGGCGCGTGCGACGCGCGGCGGTCGCGGGGACGCGGAACAACTGAGTCGGGCGCGGAACAACTGAGCGCGTCGGCGGGGGGCGGGGGGTGCGTGGCGAAGCGCTCGCCGCGTGCTTGCGGGCTAGATTATGCCGTATCACTTCGGGCGACAGTTTATTTTGCTCTAAACATTTACGAATCGCTCATCACTTTGTACCGCGCCACCGCGTGCTATTTTCAAAGATGGTAGGTAGCGAGCGGGCGCACCTGAGTTACCTACTAATGATTCTCACGCTTTCGAGTTGAGATCATATTTTTAAAAACATTTTTATTACACTCTACTGAGTGAAAATCGTTCTGCCGCAGGAAAACAACCAGTAAAATTTCACGCTGTATAAATTACACTTAATTGGGACGGGCTAGTCTTCATTTTTAACAATTTTATCAAAAAACTTTACTCAAATCACAAGACAAACTTTCGTAAACACAAACAAAAGTTATGTCCACAGAGTAGTAATGTCGTCTAACCACCACTATTTAAATAGGCAGTCGCTTCTATTATGAACACAAATACAAATGTCAATTTATTTTGGCCGGTTACCACCGTTCATTCGTTCACTAATCGGTCGCTTCGGTGCTCAGACTAAGTATCCTGTAGACGGAGCTATAACTTGTTGCCGCTCTTGTATCCGTGTGTCAAACAAAGTATTGTTCTCTCTGTCTATTTCACAGAGTTCAGGAACGAGTAAAAGGTACAGCATATGTAAGTTTGGCAACGTCGCACTGTCTGTGTAAATCGTGTCAACAAGTGACCGACTTAGTCGGTCAAAACATTGCGGCTTGGTGCAGTTTAAATGCGAAATATTAAATAATATCAGTGGTTTGGCTAGAACAAAATTATTAAAGTGAAAATATGCTGTGTGCGGCTGTATATTATTCATCAAGAATAACGAAAGAAGGCGTAATAGACCCAGAATTATCATTTCACACGTAAGTCTATGACAACAATTTTATCGTTAATTACAGAGGTTAACTGTTATAAAATTGATAAACATTGAAGATTTACATATTAAGACTAAGATTGTCTTATATCATATTGATAAAAAACCAAGTTTTATAGTCTAAATTAATGTTTAACCTAGGCATTGTTTTAGGCGTGAACTGCAGGGATGTGTACAATATTATCGATAAAATCTATCGACGTGTGTTGTTGATATGGTATAATAATTTTCGCTTACTGTTGTAGGTTTCCATAATATTGTGAAATTAATAAGCAGTGAGTGGATCAAAGCTGTTAGACGTCAGAACTAGGAACATGAAATATTCAAGGCTTTGCTCCAAAGAAAGCCACAGCTATCCTGCTTCATAACGGGTTTATCTATAAAAAAAAAAACTAAAGTCTGTTTCGGTGCCAACAGTATTCGAAGGATATCCAGAATATTGCCAACATCCAATTTGCAAAATAAACAATTTCATTTTATTTAATTGTATTCCAATATATGTAGGTACCTGTGTTAATATTACAATAAATAAAATCGTAAAAATATACGTCTGATTATTTATTTAAGTTGGACCCAAAAAATCGATGTACTACAGATTCCATAGTATGCTTTGAAGCGTCGACCCTTCCCTAGTCACGCACACTAATACTACTCTAGAGCCGCACACTAACAAGAAAAGGACACGCACGCGTCTCTCTTAAAGGCTCCGTCTACAGGATATTTAGTCTGAGCTTCGGTGAGTTAACGTTAAACGTATGATTGTATTATTAGGAACTCACACTCGCAAGTTAACGATAGTCGATGCATTTGACGTAAACTCGATAGAGACGTTACTCGAATTCGAGTGTCATACTCGCACTAGAACACATTTTATCTCTCTGTTATTACTTTACTCTTTGACATTTTAGCAAGGATGGATGCCTTATCCATTGCACGAGTGTTCTAACGCGGTTGTGCGATAATGACCAAGAATTAAACTACTGGGCCAGCTCGTTAGACAATAGACTGCTAGCAGTAGCCCTGGATCCTGGTATTTAGTCAAATATTTTACGGACTAAGTATGGTTGCAGGCGGTTTCAGGTGCATGATTATTTGAAACTAACTTTTGCCCGCGTTTAGGTCGGAAATTATCCCACTGGAACCTACTACCGGGATAAAAGGTTTGAAATAATCCATGTCATGGTCTACCCATGTGCCAAAGTCTGAAATTGGCGTCTTATTTTTTCTCGCAGCCGTCAACCAAATCTTGTTTTTCTAGAACAGAATAGTACAATAAATGAAACTTTGTTGACATACATATCACTAAACTCAGGCCGAAATGAGATAACATAAGAGTTAGAAGTGTGTATGTATTTATTAAGTTTGCAGGCAATTTGACTCCTAACGCACGGGAGCTCCTCCCGTGCGTTAGGAGTCAAAAATTGCCGTATATTCAAATATCCAAAATCATTTAACGGCTATCTATTTTGTGGCAACTGAACACTAACCTTGCACCTAGCAATCGAAAATTGCCTACAAATCTAATATATACATACAAACTTTTAACTCATTTTCACCACACATCACTAAACGCGTTTAAAACATAATTCTGTCGCTGTCATCTTCAAACGATTGAAAGAAACGGAGCGATGTTTTAAACTAGTTTAGCGTATAAATGTACTCGGTGTTTAGCGTTAAAGGCGTTTAGTGAAGTGTGGTGAAAATGAGCCTAACTCTTTATGCATGTCAAATAAGTTTCGTTTGTTACACTAATATGTACTAGAAAAACAAGATTTGGTTGATGGCCGCAGGAAAAATATAAAAAAAACACCACCTTCCATTCTAAAATGGGCATAGTCCTTTCATTCAAATCCAAATGGCAGTAAGTCCGCCTCTATACAGGGTTATTTGTAAAACACCAGCAACCTCATAAGGGGTCATTGTACTCATCATTATGAACAACTTTTACTATGGGACCAAACCTGAAATCGCAAAAAAAAAATCAGCTGTTCAGTACATTTTGACGAATTATGCGAACATAAATGTACTGAACAGCTGATTTTTTTCGCGATTTCAGGTTTGGTCCCATAGTAAAAGTTGTTCATAATGATGAGTACAATGACCCCTTAAGAGGTTGCTGGTGTTTTACAAATAACCCTGTATATACGTATTTTGTGCTTGAAGTATTAAATAAATAAATCTGTTCAGCCGTTTTAGCCGCGAAAGCGTAAGAAACAAACAAACTTACTTTCGTATTTATAATATTAGTTAGGGGGTTAGGTGTTAATGAAAATATTAAAAAAGGCAGTACCTATGCTGTTTAAGAAATTTAATGGAGTCACTTTTCTAATTACAATTTATACATTGTTATATTTTACATTTTTTAATATAACTTTTATCTAAATAAGGTAGTTCTAATGAGACTACTAAATAAATAACATGAAATAAAAAAAATATGCCTTATGTAGTCTCTACGTCTATTATTGCGAGTGTTTATTTACAATTACATCACTATATCATAAGGTATTGGACATACGATTTGATACAATAAAACATATTTTATCTTAAAATATTATCATCGCTTTGAATATAAAGGAAATTTTGGTCCAGCTAAATCCTATCACACTAAACGCAACTCCTAGAGAAATGGGTAAATATTGCTATTAGGTTCATAGTTAGAAATTTACAATGCAATAAAATATTAAATGTAACTTGCTAATTATAACCATAATTGTATTTACTAAGTTTACGAAAAATACGATACAATCGCAAAATTTATCGTCAATATTCATATTAACAATTTTATTATAACTTCACCCATGCCTTAGTAGGTGCTACTTTCCGAATCTAAATCGGCGTTCGCTCTATAGCGTCAACGACGAATTTTATTGTGACGACGATTGCCATTTAAACATTTCACAAGAAGAATAAATGCTATATTTAAAATAATAATATAATAATCCTGCAAATTAATAAACAACAATTTTAATTTAATAAAAATGCACCGCCTTCGGTACTTCCGATCGACTTATTTAATTTACACTAATAATATTTTAGAATAAGTATGAAATTAATGGAAGTATTTTTTAGCACTCATCAATGGCCGTTATTGCATTCAATTCATAATATCGATCTATTTTAATGTAAGAGAATTATTTATGAAACAGTCTAAACTAACAGTCCTTTAATATGAATATTTCGGGTAACAACCGAAATATTTTCGGTAGTTTAAATAATATTTTACACTTTACTACATTGTGCTGTATTTCACAGCAGTACTTTGTTGAAAAAATATACTTTGTGAAGAGATTCATAACAAGAATATCTATTCATGTAGAGCTAAATTTAAATGAGGTGGGGTTTGCATTATTTATTTCTGGACAGAACACTAAGTCAACATAGTACTGCTCATGAGTGTTACTAGAAATGTGTATTTTTTATAATATTTGTATATATTCATTTAATGAGTAAATATAATTATTGCTGGCGTACCAAAATTCTACTACTCCGAATGGAAATGAATTTATTATAGATAAGTAAATAATATTATTCTACCGCATTTAGCTAAATTACGTAATAGTAAAAATGTACAAAATATAACTTAGAAAAACTGCTCCAAATGAATGTATGTTAAGAACAGATGGATCTTAGAATTTTATCACAAAATATAAAATTAACAATACACTTAAACAATAAATTCAGGATTCTTAAAGAGTAAAGGTTTATTCCGAAGTTACAAGAGTGGATTTATTAAATTTGATATGTACCTATATAGTTACGTTGTTTATTTCACTGCTGAGAAATTTTGAATTTGGTTACTGTTATTAGATGCCACCCACGAACTGAAGACGTCTCTGGAAGTTACAAAGTAAATTACGTTAAAGTAAATAAAATGTTATAATGAAGAACTTTTGAGCAAATCTAACGACGCGTTGCATGATCTTTAATTTGTTAAACAAATGATTTATGTCAACAGATTGACCATTTTTATCAGTAATTTCCTTATAATTTAATCCAAAGCTATCAAGTAACCCTCCATAGGTAAAAAATAAATAATATTACCTGCAGTGGCTAACAACACATTCATTGGAGCAGTATTCGTCTTCCCATTCACTGTTTGCTATAGCCGGGTTTGTGCACCCCTGCCGGATGCATGATGGTGTACTTCGGTTTTCATTTTGCTGTAATCACATATTTTTGTTAATTCATAGTGAACTTTTTTTTTCATCATGTGAAACTAACCCTATACCGATAATACTGTTTGTGTCATTTATGATGATAATATTTTGATTCTATAAATGGATTGTGTTGAAGTTTCTGTTCAGGGCTTTAGACAATAAAGGTCACTTTAGTGACATTATATATAAAAATAGTTGCATGTAATTTGCTATTGGGTAACAATGAATAATATTAACTGTTACATATAAACCCGTGTTAAAAGAAAGTTATTTACATCAGATGATTGTTGTGGAACACCAGGGTTTCCGTTGCTGCTAGAAGACTGTTGCTCATTTTTTGAAATTTGATTCTGCTGTTGTTGCTGTTGTGTTGGTTGCTGTGACTGCTGCTGTTGTTGTTGCTGCTGCTGTTGTTGCTGCTGCTGCTGTTGTTGTTGCTGTTGCTGCTGGTGAAGTTGCTGCTGCTGTTGTTGTTGTTGCTGCTGCTGTTGTTGTTGTTGCTGCTGCTGCTGCTGGTATTGCTGCACTTGGTGCGCCTGTTGCATTTGTTGATGAGTTTGCTGCATGTGCTAAAAATTAATAATGACACATCAAATGCTACATTTTATTTGCATGAACATTATAATAAACAAGCAATCCGTGCCCAGTTTCGCACGATTTTACGACTTGACAAAACATCCAGATTTCTTTATTATATGTCAATTTAATATTAATGTTTTATACACATAAACATTTCAGAATCATATAGATATAGAAGAATAATGGAGGTTGAGTTTAACATCTTGAACAATTTTATTTTATAAATTAGTTCCCCAGATGAACAATAACATTTTAGAATAGGCTGCATCTGGGTATTCAGTCAGCTACATACCTGCTGAGAGTGATGGTACTGCATTGCAGCATGCACTGGGCCCATGGGAGGCGACTGAGACTGCACTTGTCTATATCCAGGAGGTGATAAGGCCGAGTTAGCAGTGTAGTTAGTTGGGGATTGTGCAGGCTGGTAGTTCCTTGGTGACTGGGCAAGATTAGGCTGGCAACCTTGAGGTGAAGTGGATGCGTTCACTTGGTATCCTTGCGGGGATTGACCTGGCACACCCTGCTGGAGACAAATCGTGATTGGAAACACTAAATAATTGACTGTCAGAAATTATAGGATACAGAATATTATTCAATTTAATAATTGAATCAACTATAGAAACAAAGCAGAAGTGTTTAGGTTTACTATGACTTAAGAAACATTAACTATAACATACATGCTTTTATAGTTTTGTAAAAGTTATTTTATTAAAAAATGTTGAAAAAATACTGCCTAGGTAAATCCATAATAATTTAATAAGTTTAGAATATGTACCTGGTATGTTTGTGGTGTCATAGTCATATTGCCCTGATAATTTTGAGGAGATTGTTGAGGGTTAGGTGGATAACCCTGCGGTGTCTGAGCAGGATAAGGGCCTTGATTCTGGTTTCCTGAGTAGTTTTGTGGAGAATATCCCTGTGGCGCAGGGTTTGGCACATATCCTTGAGGTGAATGGCCATTACCATATGTTTGTCCTTGGTAATAATTACCATAAGATGAATTGGCACTATTGGTGTGATTATACATTGGTTGGCTTTCTTGTTCTCCTCCCTAAAAAAGAGTATATTTTTATAATAACAACATAAAACCAATAATACCGATTATAAAATTAAGTGTATTCTGTTAAGTGGATTGTGGCTAATAAATCGATGACCTTACTCTCTCGTCTTGAAGAACTTTCGAAACCTTGAAACATATTGTTATAATGTAAATAACATGAAATTTAAAACACTAAATAAAGCGAAGTTACGTCTGCCTTTGATTATTTAAATGTTGTTTACAATTAAATAATGTTACTTAGTCCGTTGTATAACGCTAAACACCTTTGTGTACAAATAAGCTCTCTTCATAAGTACCTAACCTCAAAATAAAGATCGTAAGCTCTGGAGTGTTACTAAATGATTCTTACCAAACTTGAATGAAAATGATGCCACACTAAAGTCCACTGTAGGTTTTAATACTATAAGAAGAAGATAAATGACTAACAATAAGGGTTGAAGAGCCAGAATACGAGTAAAACAATCCACAATAATTTATAGAAAGCTATAAAACAACCGATTACCGAAAGCTCGACAACAAACTGTCAAATGTGTATTTGAGAATAGCGCCATCTACACGAAAATGTATGTACTTTTTTTTTCCTTTTGGCTTCGCACGGTTTGTGCATTTAGCCAATGTCAAGTTTATAATTATTTCAGAAATAAAGTTAGGGAAACGAAAATATTAGTATGAATAATTAATTGATTATAACGGGATTTAGGATAGGACGGATATAAGATCAGTATATTTATAAAGGTGAAGATAGTGAATAATGAGCAAATTACAATGAGGATTATTTAAAGTGATGAATGAGACTATACATTTATATACAGGAAAGCTATTTGTGCAAAGTAAAGAAAGTTTTGAGGTAGGAAAAGAAATACGGAGGGACAAGAGGTTTACAGAAAAGTTTACAGTCGACTGTTAAGGGGGAAGCGTCAGGGTAGCCCGCGAAATTCAAATTTTCTTACGTTTTTGCAATTTACAAGTCGGTATTATATTGTACGTTGATCAAATTATAATTTGCGGTCGTAACCAAGTATCTATTTACATAATTAGAATCATTAAAGTGATCAATACAACTGTAATCCCAAAAAAAAAAATACTATTTCATGAAATCTTGAATTCTTGACATTTTAGGATTTTACTAACTTAAGGGAGTTGTATTACTGATTCTATTGTCTATATCGGGCTACCCTGACGCTTCCTTCTTAATTAATGGCGCGGGCGGTACTTATCCAAGTAAATAGTTATTTAATTATTGTTTTTCTATTATAATTAAAATGAAGAGGGGAGACCTAATCTGAATACATACATAGTTTTGCTATTTATTTGATCGTTCGAAATTATTATAATGATCTGTGCCACGAAGAAGAAGACTAGCGTGGCGCCCGCCCGCCGCTCTGGTAGGCGGTCAGGGAGTACACACTTGTTCGGGTCGGTATTATTAATCAGCACAAGCGGGTGGCAAAATTAATGAGGTGATTGCTTCGGATCAGCTCTGTTGTTCAACAAATACTGCCGAATTGAATGTATGTGGCACAACTCAGCAATCCTTTCAACTTTCAATGCTGCTTTTATCTACAACTACACTGCCTAAAATTTAAATACTCTGGTATTTAACATTTTGCAAAAAATAGCTGTGTAGCTAGCGATCGTAAGGCCTACGTAACAGATGTTGATTGTCGTTCAAATATTTATTTTTGTCCTTTTATTTATGAATAAGTACTAAAATAATAAGCAAAGTTAAAATTACTTACCTTAGATACTAAGCTAGCTCTGTAGGCAGCGAGTGCTTTCAGATATTCTTTCTTGGCTACTTCAGTTTTTTGTTTATAGACCTGTAATAAAATGTTTATTTTAGCTGTTGCAATTTTACAACTTATTGAAAAAGAACATTAAAATATTGATAACAGAATACTTACACTTTTATGTTCAGAGTCTAATCCATCCCACATGGAAGCTACAATTTTAGACACTTCACCAAAGCTAGCATTTGGGTTTTGACCTTTAATTGCAGCTTGAGTGTCCCGAAAGAACAATGCATACGCTGACACGGGCCTGTAATATACACTTAGTTTAATACAACTATATTTTACAGGTTAATTTTTACTACTTTGTACTATCAATAAGTTGTGTATGTGTAAAAATCCGTAGGTAACTAATTTAAAGCAAACTTACTTTTGAGGTTCATTAGGATCTCGTTTTTTCTTCTTCTTCTGTACTTTAGGCTTTTTTTGCATCTGCCCACGATTCATACCATTGTCTATGGGTTCAGGTGATGATCTTTTTACGGCAATGTTGCCAACGCCCATCTATAACAAGAGATTGAGTTCCATTTTCGTTCATTACTTCAAATATGTGATACAATAATATGATTCTAAAATACAGTTCATTGGCAACATAAATATGTACTTAGGTAACAAATGTATGAATATGTTCCTAAAGATATGTAGGTTATGTAAAGCGATAAAATTTGCCTATACCTGATGAAGCGTAGTTTGTTGCTGCCGGCTCGCTGAGCAATAATGGATAGGCAGAAGGCTTTCCGCATCACCAGGCAACTACCAACAAACAACCAATTCATTAGAATTTTATACTAGTATTACTACTGTTTGATTTGTTTATTTTTAACTACAAATTAAAAAAAAAATGCCAATGAACTATATTTCTATGAAATAGACTACACTATATCTACAAAACACTTTTTGGGTAAAAAATATAATCAATGCATTGTATAGCAATTAAGAGAAGCTCCACGTAGCCCGCGAAATTAAAATTTTCTTACTTTTTTTTTGCAATTTACAAGTCAGTATTAGGAATCATACTTTAATCAACACATAATATGTTGATTAAAGTATGATTTGTGACCATAACATATATGTATTTACAAAATTATAATCATTACAATTAGTAATACAACTGTACAATGCAATCCATATAAACCTTAAGATTTCATGAAATAGTCATTCTTAGGATTATATGAACTTAGATTTCTATTGATGATTTTAATGATTATAATTCTATAAATAGAAAGTTACGGTCGCGAATCATATTCAGATCAACATACAATCTGATCCTGACCTGCAAATTGCAAAAAACGTAAAAAAAATTGAATTTCGCGAGCCACCTGGACATTGAAAGTTAACAAATAATGCAAAATGATTTTTTTTTTCGAAATCCATAGGTTTTTCTTAGCAATTTGGAAGTAAGACATGGTTTGGTGATCATGCTTAGTTTTGAATTAAATTTTTTATCATGTAGTTTTTTAGATCTTTTACCTTAAAAGCATAGTCAAGCTTGCCCTTGTAATTATAAATTATGGCAATCATGTAATTTTATTAACATGAAAGTTCGTTTTTTATTTATCATGGAGGGGTTATTGCTTGGACTTCAGTTTAGCCCATAGAAATTGTTATAGGACATACAAAAATTATTTACATTTTCTACACACATGTTATATTTTGTTAGAATAAGTATAAGCATTTCTTTACTACTACTGGATGATGCAAAAAATAGTTTAAAAAAATGCACATAATATAGGCGCTCAACCAATTGTTTGGATTTCAACTGTTTATGAGGTTTTATGAATTATACATTTATTTCATAAACAATCCATCAAACAATCAAGCAATTAATTAAAAGATATTGTATAAACTAGCAACAACACCAGCAACTATAAAAACAATCTAAATGAATAAAAATATATGCTACCTATCAATACATAAGATAAATATTATGACAAAAGCAAAAATACTATAAATGTTATAAGGACTATTTACCTGTGAATGATGTGAAGGAACACTATCATCAGAATCGTCACTTGTGGTGCCTGGGGGTGAGGCCCTCTGTGGTGAGCCATACACGGGGCCTGAAGGCGCCGTGGGAGTGCTGGGGGTCGGTGGGCCACTCATGACTTGAGTTGGTTGTAGCATCAATAATCTCTGTTGTCCTCCTGGTTGTTGCTGGATCATGTAATTACCAGCCGGTGCACCTGCCCCACTGCAAGCAAATATTCTTGTTCTCATTTTGTATCAAATTTGAGTAAAAACAGACTAATTGAATTAAAATAATAGTAGTATTTATGAAAGTCTGTAAACTTACATTTTAATCATGACATTGTCTGTGTGTTTCCATGCAGATCTGGGAATTAAAGAAAAAACAGTGTACCCGATACATAATTATATAGTTTCCATGGAAAATAGATATCATAATAAAATATCTTGCTTAAGGATAATATTGTGATAGACTTTTATGGGGAAGTTGTTGTTTCAGTTCAATGAGTGAAATTCAATGAATAACATTGCTACAAAAAGATTGCATGAGTTTAGAGAAAAGAGGTAATTCTTGAAAGAAAGGAAAAATAACACACAAATAGACTTTTTTACTAAAATTTAAAGCAAAAATTAACAGGATGAAAGAAATTTAAATTTTCCTACTTTAATCACACCTATAAAATAGTCTGGTTAATAAGTTACAAGTAGACACTATTGTTTCTGTTCAAGTTGAGCAAGCCTAATTCTATACCCTAATCAATGAAGAAGTTAATTGTTCCTTAACCAATTTAAATAAGATTGGGTGTAAGTGGACATATTATATTAGGAAATAATAATATGAGGCCCTTGTAGCACTACATAACACAGCAACAAGAATACTATTGCTTAAATGTAATAAACAGTAAAGAAGGCTAGTGCCCATGAATCTCATAATTGGACCTAGTTATGCAGAAGGCAGCCATATGGCACTTTTTCCAAAAATGGGTTATAAACACAGCCCCACTAATTTTAACATACAAGATTTATTGCAAAAACAGCCATGTCCATGCATCCATGATGCAACCATCAACAGAAAAATGCTTACAACTCTGTTTGTACTTTTCCCGACACGGCTGTCTTCTACATAACATGGTCCAACTATTCTTTAGACTGCCTTCTATTTATGATTTTCTTTAAGTCCCAGATCAGAATGGTACATGGTTTATAAATACAACCTTGATGCCTAAGATGTAGTCAAACCCATATGAATAAATAGATGAAATCAAAACAAATAAGGTAAAATGGCTTGTGCATGTGCAATTTTTTAAACTTTAAACTTAAAATAAAGTTTTTTAAACTTAAACTTTTTAAACTAATTTTTGATGTTCCATTGCACAATGTTTTTTTATTGTGGCTTGAAAGGACAAACAATACCTAAACTGAGCTTCGTTTACGTTCATAGGTTTACATGTGTATGATTTGCAATACATAATTTTAATGAATAAAAGTAAAATACTCACCTATGTGATGTGACTGGGGTATGCGGTTCTTGTAAATAAAGCGGCTGTTGGTAAGAAGGAGCTCCGCCGGGTGGTGCTAAGCCGTCTTGTGCTGGGTTCATCATACCAACCTAAGATAAACAATGGGTTTTATCATCTCTCTTGAATTCAACATTTTTCTTGTTTTGTGTTGACAGTCATCCAATAAAAAATATTCAGTAGCTTTCACGGTTATTCATTGTTTGCAACGGTTTACATTTATGATAAACTTATTGTTACAATAGTGTAAAAAAAATATAACAACGTGCAGACAGTTAAGATTGGTTATTATCTGTATGGAAAACGTAAGTTTCTAAATCACTGATGATATAATATAGTTTGTTCTTAACGAAATCAAGTTTAACTAATAAGAAAAACAATAAAAAGGAACAAAAAAGAAAATTGTAGCAGAGGAAGGAAAGACAAAATCCGTCACAGAGTACAACTTTCAACAAGAGTTGCTATTGAATTTAAATGACAGGTTGACAGCATCATTTGATCTGTCAGTGTCAACTGTCACATATCGTCGGTCATTCATTCATTATTGTCTAGTGATGTTGTACACCGGCATGATTAGTTCGAAGAAGCGCGATTCATGTCCACTTCGTTTTGGTTTGCATCCAAAACACAGATTCCTCAGAAAAGGGTATGGGACTAATTAAAGCACATTCAGTCCTAACAGTAACAGTACGAAAACACTATACAAGTCTACTTTATTTTAGCTTCATTAATTGGCAGCCCCATTGCCAAATGCCCAAATGGCAACCCCTTATGGCCTGTGGCTAAGCTTAGAATAATAATGGCTAAGGCGTTAAGTAATAACATCCACACGGAACGATCGATCAGGTTAAGCTACGCTTGCCGCGGTTGGTCCGTGGATGGGTGACCATTTTTATTTGCATGGGTTTCCATGGGTGAGTGATGGATGACCATTTTTATATACCAAGACCCCTCCGTGCCTCGGAGGGTTCGTAAGCACGTAAAGCCGTTGGTCCCGGCTGTCATTCGTGGATCTTTGACAGTCGTTACGGGTCGTTAGAAGCCCGAAAGTCTGACAACCAGTCTTACCAAGGGGTATCGTATTACCCAGTTACTGGGTTGTGGAGGTGATAGATAGGCAGTCGCTCCATGTAAAATACTGGTATACAGCTGCATTCGGTTAGACTGGAAGCCGACCCCAACATAGTTGAGAAGATGATGAAATGGCAACCCCGTTCATATGGCGGCAACTTTGAAAATCAACAGTATGTAATGTGTGCAAATTGTGGTGCAAACCACCTAAGCCGGGGTTGAGGTGTGTGTCAAAGTTAATATGGAGAAATTTGAACGCGCGGTCCGATTAACTCGAAACTCAGTGTTTATACTTGAGAACAATAATAAAGAAAAACGTATCAGGGTTTTTCGAAAATCTACTCCTAACGGGCCCTAAAGGGGTAGTTAATTTTACAGGGGAGGATTCTATTGCGGAGCTTGATTAACTCGAAAATTGGTGTAAATAATCTTTGAGTCAAGTTATGCAAAAACATCCTACACGATTTTATTAAAATTCCTCCCCTGTCGGAGTGAAAACAGAGAATACAGTTTATATGAAAAATATTATATAAATATTAGTTTGTATGGAAGAATTTGAAAGCGCGGTCCGATTAACTCAAAACTCAGTATTTTTATTATTGACAGAAAATAAACAATAATAAGTTTTTGGGTATTTCAAAAGTCGATCCCTGAAGGGGCAAAAAGGGGTAATTAAATTTTTAGGGGGAGGATTGTACTGCGTGGCATGATTAACTCATAAAATGTTATTTATAATCTTTGAGTCAGTTATGGAAACTTCCCAAATGAATTTTTAAAATTCCACCCCTGTGGGGGTGAAAAGAGGGGATACAGTTCATTATTGTGAAAAATCTTACTCCTTTGGACTTGAACTTGGAAATATTTGCCTCAGTATATAATAAAGATTGACACTTTGAGTTTTCTAAAACAACCCCTATCAGAGGATTTAGGGGGTGTCAAAGTTAGTAAGGAAAAATTTTAACGCACTGTTGGCTTAACTTGAAACTTGGTAATAATATAGTTTGGCAGTTTGAGTACTTTATGCGGCAACCCAAATGTCCTTTCTTTGATGTTGTTCGTCGAGTCGTTGAGCTCCTTAGGTACCTACTGAGTAGAGCTATACGATTAGGTACTAACAAATGCTTGTGCTGACTGGTCCACTGAAATCTGTGTTATTCTTTTCTCAAAATGCCATTTCAGACGCTAATCTACATGGTCTTCACATGATCTGACCAAGATTATGTCTGGACTTTAAAAGAGACTTTGACCCCTGAGTTTGTTTCGCCATTTCTTCTCAGGAGTAGTCAGATAGGAAATGTTGACTTCTTAATATGATGTTTAAAAGTGATACTGATATCCTGTTTACAGAATAAACTTCATTATAAATGATATTATAAATTTCATTTCAATAGGTACTTACTTAAAATCAAAAATGAAAAAGTACGTTCAGAGTCTTTCAAAAATCATCTAACGGGTACCCCATTAGGAGATGATTTTTGAAAAACCCCGAACGTACTTTTTTATTCTTACTAGGGTAATAAAGTATGAGGTGGATTTTAATACTTGCTTCAATTAACGGGAAAATGGGTAAAAATAATGTTTAAGTCATAGAATGGAAAAGTACCAAACGCTTTTTTTTAAAACAAGTCCTGTCCTGGTAAAACGGGAGGACTCAGTTCATTGAAAAATCTTTTTCCTTTGATCTATAAACTTTAAAATTGGCCAAAATACTTATTTATAAATAAATCTATACTAATAATAAAGCTGAAGAGTTTGTTTTTTTGTTTGAATGCGCTAATCTCTGGAACTAGTACCAGAGATTAGTCGGATTTTAAAAATTCTTTTTGCATTTGATAGCCCAATTCTTAGGGAAGGCTATAGACATATTTAACATCACGCTAGGACTCTTAGGTGCCGAGCAAAAAGTAAAAAAACTTTTAAAGTAGAAAGAGTCAACTGCACTTTTACGAAATTCACTTTTTTACCCGACTGCCCCAGAAGGAGGGTAACGTTTTTCGAGAGTATGTATGTATGTCTATTTCTTTGGCACGCTCTGTAACGGCTTGATGGATTTTAACAAAAGAGGTGTCGTTAGACTCGTCTTAATTGTGGGAGTGACATACGCTATATAATATTTATATATTACATCAGCAATATAAAAAAGGGAGGGGAAAGTTTTTTTATAAAAAATTGCTAACATTATTGGTATCAAATGAATACTAGTAATGAGTCAATTCCAAATCTGCCTGCCTAGCCTTTTCCCAACTATGTCGGGGTCGGCTTCCAGTCTAACCGGATGCAGCTAAATACCAGTATTTTACATGGAGCGACTGCCCATCTGACCTCCACAACCCAGTTATTGGGTAATACGATACCCAGTCAATTCCAAATATATATTAATAAAACTAAAAAGATTGAAATAAAAAATAAAAAACCAAAAACCTGACTGCAAAAACACATACTTAACTGAAAAGAGAAAAATAAGCATTCTAATCTATAGAATTTTGGTACTGCAGGCGGGGGGGACAAACCAATAACCTGAAATATGGTGTAACTTTTGTTTGGGGACAAACAAAAGTTGCAGTAGTAGTAGTAGTAGTAGTAGCCTGCAGTACCAAAATTCTTTTAGATTATAATGCTTGTTTTTCTTTTTTCAGTTATGTGTTTTTGCAGTCAGGTTTTTTGTTTTTTTTTTAAAATATTTTTTTAAATTATATAATTCGACTCAGAATTTTTTGTTCTTTCATAAGATTGTTTTTCTGTTTAATTCTCAATTTTCACAAATATTACGTCAATAATATAATATTATATTAATATTATTATGTCACGCATATAAAATTCAACTGCGGAGGCGAGCCCGTAGCGTAGCGCCGGAGAAGATGCGATTCTCAGAGTGTTTTGTATGGAATTTTTCACTTTTTGTATGAAAAATATGAAAAATTATTACCTATATATAGTTTCAGAGGGTTAGGGATTTCATAATGGCGGGAAAAAAATTCAATATTTATGCGATAGGACACACCGTTTTCGAGATATAAGCAAAAGAAGAGAAAAAAATGATTTTATAGGTAACCGTATAAACTTCGCGGCCGTCGAGTAGAAAGTTTTCTACTGTCTTTAGATCTATTATTTTTTATCTATTTGTGTTCCATATTTCACTTATTAAAAAATATTTCAATAAAACTTGTTTTTTTTTTTCAACCTTTCAAAACATCAAGCAAAACATTCGAATGATTCCTGTTTTTTCCCAAAGGATTCTTTCTGCTAATTTTTCTATGTAACATGTGAAAAAAATTCGGGAATTTTTCGACATTTTCAACGCTATTTCTGACAAAGTGGTTGGATAGCTGCTCTCATAGATAGGTACTGAATTAACCCCCTTTGGTTTACATTCGATTTCACAACTTTTTACGGCAGAAAAACTTGTGCATTTTTGTACATGTTATCGAGGGTTCACGGGCTATTTGTATTAAGCGACATTTTTGGGAACTTACAGGAGAGCATTTCAAAGTTTCATTATTTGGGAAAAAGAACATTGTAAAAAATGTATCATTATTTTTTACGAAAAAGTGGCCTATCGACGGTTAAGAATCAATGTGTCTATCTCAGTTTATAGGTAGATTATAACCATAATAAAACTCCAAATGAAATTCCAGCGATGGAACACCATCGCTGGAATTTCATTTGGATATCTCGCACTCTCTAAACCGCAGTCGATAACCTCGGCGCCTGGTTTAGGAAGTGGAGAATCGAGGTCAATCCCGACAAGAGTCAAGCGGTCCTCTTTCTGAGACCGCGTCGCACTCGACTCCCCCCCCGACCGATCACCATGTTCGGCAAGCCGATCCCTTGGGAGAAGCAAGCCAAATACCTCGGTGTGACCCTCGACCACCACCTCTCCTTCGCTGAGCACATAAAGCAGGTACGTTAGACTCCACTCCATTCTGAATGCACGTAGCAAATTGTCACTTAGGTGCAAATTGCGCATTTATATTTATGCGGGTTCAGTGTTTGCGCACGCAAAACCTCACCTCATTCATAGGATGCAGGACCTCCAAAACCGTTTCCTCCGAAAGGCAACGGGAGCCCCTTGGTTCGTTCGGAACGAAATCCTCCATGTAGATCTCGACATTCCCACCATCTCCCAGTTCTTGAAACGCAATTCCAAGCGTTTCTTCGACTCAGCCACCAACCATCGCAACCCTCTGGTTGTCGAGGCGGCTAGCTATGTCCCCTCTCGTATTAGTAAGGTCCGCCGCCCTACGCTTGTCCTCTCAGATCCCGACGACCCCATAACTCTTCTCCAGGAGAGCAGTAGGGACCGTAGGAACAAACACAAATCGACATTCCGACCTCGCCGGCGAGGTCCCTCGCGACGACCCCGTAATAATCGTCCTCCCCCCCGTCCCTTGCTCGGGTATGAAGTGCCAGCTGGTGGCGTAGCTGAGCCAGTAGCTTTAAACTCCCCTGACAATAATAATCATTCAAATTTGATCCAGCCGGTCCCATCTTGCTGTCCTCCCCCCAGCGACGCCCTAAGCCGAGGCCCGTTCCCCACAGGGGGAGCCCTTAGCCTGTAGTCGCTTAGTCTGTAAGTTTATGCCCCTGGCTGGAGGCTTTGAGTTCTCTTAAGGCAGCCACAGGATAGTCCGGTTAAGTAGTCACGGCCTCTCTAGGCCAACTACGAGATGCCATTCATAAAAAAAAAAAAAAAATCGGTTTAGTCAGTTTGAAGAAAAATGGACGAGCGACAAGTTTGAACACTATACTTATACGAGTAGGCCACAGTGCGCGAGCTGCGGCTGACAATATCAACACTGCATTGGGCGCTGGAAGTACAAGCCATGCGACGGTGTCACGATGGTTTGACCGTTTTAAATCAGGAGACAGGAGCCTTGAAAGTCAGCCACGCTCTGGACGACCACCCGCAGTGAATGATGACGATTTACGCCACGAACTGCAGTCGAATCCGGATGCTACCACTCGTGAATTAGCGGAAGGACTTAACTGCAGTCACCACGCCGTGGGAAACCATCTGCATGAGCTTGGGTATCGAAAAGTTTTGGCTCGGTGGGTACCGCCAGTCATGCAGTCCGTGTTGCTATCTATCAATCTCTTTTGCCGTGACCCCGACGTAAAGAGTTTTTGTCTGATCTGGTTACTGGAGATGAATCACGGATTCATTACGAGAACAACACACGTCGTGCTTTTTGGCTGCCTCCAGAAGATACGCCACCAACTTAACCGAAGCTAAGTCAAAATAACCGCTTAAAAGTTCTGCTTTGCTGTTTCTGGGACGCGCAAGGCATGCTGTTTTATGAACTAGTACACAATGAAACTATAAACGCTGACAGATATTCAACCCAGCTCACCAAACTATCTGCTGCTATCAAGAAAAAACGACGAAGACGAGTCACTGTAGTTATACTACACGATAACGTTCGACCTCATGTCGCATCTGCCGTTCGCCAACAGTTTTCAACAGACAAATTTTTCTATCCGATCTGTCCCTCTCAGGGGACAAAGCAGGGTGACAGATCGGAATAATCCTTTCCGAGAGCAAAAGCACGAGTTATAAAAAATATCCAAATCGCTATAGGTGTGCTTATAAAATTTGAGGGTTTCCCTCGATTTACATGGGATCCCCTTATCAGATTCTGATTTGGTGACAATGAGACAACCTCGAGAACATACCGTTTCAAACAAAAAAGAATTTTCAAAATCGGTCCAGAATTGACAGAGAAATCGTGTAACAAACACACAAAAAAAACATACAGTCGAATTGATAACCTTCTCCTTTTTGGAAGTTGGTTAAAAAGTCAGAAAGAACGGTAAGCGAAAACGAAGTAATACCTCGGGTAGGCAATGCGATGCGACGGGCTGGGACGGGGAACAAGAAACACGCGGACGAAGTCGCAAGCTAGTAATATACACATATATTAAAAATAAAAATCAATAGAATGTGAATGCATGTTTTATCTACATACGTAAATAGTAGGTATTAAAATTGCAGTTACAGTACTTTAGCTAATTTACTAACATATTTTCAAACGAAATACGTAGGTACATACGTACATAGATAGGTAGGTGTTTAGTAAAAAAATATATAATCTAATTTTAGAACTGAAATATCGGAAACAGAATATTCTAAAAGATAAGTACCTACATTAGGAACACAATCGTAAACCAGCAGCGGTGCAGTTGCGTAACACCCTATCAATCGGAATCGGTTTCATTTTGACATTTGAACAATATTCATTGCGCTATTTACGTTGTTGAACAGACAAATTTTTCGATCATATGAAGCAATGGATTAGCAATTTGCTTCAAAATGATTCGAATTCCGATTGATAGTGTGTTACGTACGCAATTAGGGTGCTGTAGTGCTATTGTGTAAAAATCTCACCGTGAAAACTTAGATGAAGTGAGTTTTAAGTGAGCTGTCATTCCATCAGATGCTAGGGATGACACTATTGGCAGCTCATTTAAAGCTCACTTCACCTAAGTTTTCACGGTGAGATTTTTACAGAATAGCACTACTGTACCCTAATTGATTACATAACATGCTTTCAATCACAATCTGAGGGTTTTGAAGTATATTCCTAATCCATTGCTTCATAGGATTGAAAAATTCGTCTGCTCAACAACATAAATAACGCAATGAACGTTGCTGAACAGTCAAAATAAAAGATATTGCGATTTTATGTATGTTACGCAATTACCCTGCTGTTTAGTTGTTACCTACCTACGTTGTTAAATTTATAAGGCACGAAAAAATAGCTAGGTACTGATAACACGTTTTATATTAATATAGGTAATTGACAATATAAAATTATTTGAGGTATGTTGGGCGATACTGATATGATTTGATTAAATCCTAATTAATTTATTGCTTGTCTTGATTGATGGCGATAAGGAAATACTGTACTAAGTGGGTAGGTACCTACTAATCTGTTCTTTGTAGCCGCATATGTGCTAGTGTCTAAATATTAAATAAATGATGCATTTGTTTTTCAGTAGTTTCTCAAAAAAATTGGTACAATTTTGGTTTTAATTCTTTTGAAAAACTTTCCTGCAAGTTGATTTTAATTTATGGAGTTGAACGTATACATATATAGGTATATCCATTTTTATAGTTGGTATTTCGTATGTAGGTACTATTCCTCTTGTGGCTATCATTCTCTAATGACTAACTCAAAATTTAAGCATTCTGGCAGCTTAAAACTCGTTTAATTGTTTAAACCCATTCAGGTTCTGATACGGACAATTTTCAATTCTGGTTCGAAAAATTTGTCTGCTCGACAACAAAAATAAATGAAATGAATGTTGTTGAACTGTCAAAAGGAAACCGATTCCGATTGATGGTGTGTTACGCAATTGCCCCGTTGGTAACAGGTACTTTAAAAAAAAATTCATCTTAAGAAATTATGCCGAGATCATATACTCAATCCTAACCATGTTTAACAGGAATTTTGATATACCTAGGTATTGACTGACATATTTCTTTTTACTTGTAATATCTTTAGATAGACGTCTATCTATCTGTATCTATATCTATACAGTCTATATAATGAATGATTTTTGAGCCGACTCTATTTGTAAAATGTTGAGTGGTACCTAAACTGTAGGTACCTATCCACTGAGAGGCAATTCAATAAAACCAATCGAAAAAGTAGGACAGACGTTGAGTAACTTGCGGGTTCTAGTGCTTCAAAAATATTATATTTATTTTCTATTCTTATGCCGTGTTATCTAAGTAATAATTTATGACTTTATGAACGATCAGAACTTGGTCATTTGTATAAACCATCAGTTATTTTTATAATGTATCGAAAACGGCTAAGCCTTACGTTTTAACTACGCGCAGAAGTTACAAAATTTCTTCTTTCCAAATTTGATGTTTTAAACAAACAATATACTCGGTGACTTTTTTCAAGACGGTAAAAATAACCATCCAGTATAGGGTTACTGGTAATTAGTGACCGATACTTAAACACATGATTGTACTCATGATAACAAACAACTTTTACCTGAATTTGCGAAAAAAAATATCAGCTGTCCGATACATTCATGTTCACTTAACTCGTCAAAATGTGGGGAGCAGCTGATATTTTTTCGCGATTTCAGGTTTGGTCCCATAGTAAAATTTGTTTTTTATCATGAGTACAATCATGTGTGCAGGCTGCAGTGTTCTCTCCTATTGTTAGTTGTGAAAGGTTACAGAAGAGCATGTTGCTTCTCATCCTCTGGATGTTATGCCGTTGGCATCTCCCGCAGGGAGACTGGATAACCTATTCTAAATTTACCGAAACTGCGATTGCCAATCAACTTAGTTTCAATTGGTAACATTATTAGGTATCAGGATCTACATTCGACGATTTCTTTTTAATTTCAAGTAGGTAGATACTATATTCAGGCTCGATAGATATCCAGACTGTTATCACCATTACCTTGTCTTCTGGAGAAACAACTTAGGTACTAACCTGTGGAGCAGAATGGTGTAATTGCGTATACTGTATATGTGAGTTTTGCACGCCAGCGTTTGTGGCATGCTGCCCATGAATTAGTGGAATGTCAAACTCTTCGTCGCCAAAGGATGGTGTGTGAAATGTCTGAAACAAAGAACGAACACATTCATGAGTTATTATTACTGAAATTGCACTCTTTTAGTTTTTAACTAATCTACTGCAAAAAATAATGGGCCACTATAATTTTTATAAACCGCCTGCAGCAAATTATTATGTTTATCAATTAAAATATATAAACAATTATCTATTGTACTCTGTATCATTTAGTTCCGATTTCAAAGTCGTTCTTATTGAATATCATGAATGATTCTTATAAACGCATTTCACACATCAGTATACGCAAATACACACTTCTATTGTTTTATCCCTGGGCTTGGTAATATGTAAGACAGGTTTTCCCAGTGTAGATACCAGTCTTCCACAAAGGACTTATCAGATATTGCAATCTTCTTAATCAATATTTTTAAGGCGCCTTTGTGAAAGAGAAATTATTCATTTATCTTCCTCTAACTAGAAGAGAAAGAGAATTTGAGCACTGTGACTCCGGTGCACAAATTCCACTCTAGGCTTCCAGGTTGTATTTGTTTATCGGGTCTGCATTCGTAAACTGTAACGTATGCCGTTCGCCGTAGGATGCTTTTGATTGACGACCAGATTTGTCCTGGAATGATTTAAGCGTAGTTGGTTCCTCCAGAACATGATGAAGATGATCTGACATGATCTTTTTAAGGGTTAGTGGAATAATACAAGAAATACTGCGAAAAGGTCGACGCTCTTTACCTCCAGCTGGCGAAAGTTCGTTGACTTTACCTTTAGTTTTGTTAACTGCGTGCTGTGCACCAATTTAAAAATAATAACTTTGATTTATTTTTGGTCAGGTTACTTCTTTTTGTAAACTTCTTTTCAGAATAAATAGTAAAATAGGTAATATGATCTGTTGTTTTATTCTTTAGTCCATTCTTGCATAATAATCCTACTATAATATTATAAAATGTGAAAGTTTGGATGGATGGGTGGATGGATGTTTGTTACTTTAAGGATAGATTATAGTCTGTAATAGCATATAGAATACTTTTCATCCCGAAAAAATTTACGCCTAACTATTATTAATATTATAAATGCGAAAGTAAGTTTGTTTGTTTGTTTGTTACCTTTTCACGCCTAAACCACTGAATCGATCATCCTGAAATATTGCATATACGTTGTCAAGTGTACAGGCACGGGCATAGGGTAACTTTCATCACGCAAAGAAGTACTGTTCCCAAGGAAAACAACAATAACGTTCTTATGATAATAGATAGCGCCATGTGTCTTTCGAATCATGATTGAATTATATTATTATAGAAACTTAGTGTGTTAAGAGCTTTTTTTTTATTTAAGTACCTAATACATTATGTGAGTCTAGAGTGTCGAAAGACCGGGTTTTCATCTTCTTAACTATTTTAACTAATATTATAAATGCGAAAGTATTTGTTCTTTGTTGATTACGCTTTCACGCTAAAATGGCTGAACGGATTTGGATGAAATTTCTCACTTGGTTAGAACATGACCTGAAAAAGTATATAGGCTAATATTCATCCTGGATCGCGAACGAAGTCGCTGGCAACAGCTAGTTTATTAGAAATCCGAAAGTCACTCCGCCTGTCTGTCTGTATGTTACCTTTTCACGCCTAAACCACTGAACGTATTTCAATAAAATTTGGTTAGGAGATAAATGGCATCCTGGGGATGGACATAGGCTACTTTTTGTCTTAAAAATAATCCAAAAGGGGCTGATATAGGTAGTGCCGTAACTAGGCTACGCCCCGTGCGAGCTTCTGTGTAAAATTGCGCCCTTAAAAATCTTCTAATCTTACCTGGCTCCGACGGTAAAATGGGCAAAGTCTAGTCTTTGTCAATTTGAGCTTACTGAATGATCTCTCGCAGGACAGGAAGCTACAGTCACTGGCATCGTTCAAAACCTTATACAGACTTCTACGTTGGAAAACATCCAGTTCTGCTATAGCTTTAAGAAGACCCACACTTGACTGGAAGCAGCTCAGTGGCGGACTAAAACCGCCGGGGGCTCCAGGCAGCAAAAAAAAAATGAGCTCCCCAACTGTCTTCTCAGTTTATGTAGGTGTTTCTACATTTTGCAGAAAATGAATAATGGCTGAAAAAACAGGTATAACGTGTGTAATTATATCTTCTCTATATACAACATGAGCTTCGCACTCGGCAGGATATTTTTTTTAGTGTGGTATATTTTCCTCTCTACATTATGCTATGCACGGACATTTTCATCAAAAAGCAGGAATGTGGGCTGCAAGAGCGAGTGAGGCGAAACCGAATTTTTTTACAGTCTGTCTCGTAATTCTCGGGTTTCTTTTGAAAATTCCTACGGAAATAGGAGTTGCTTTGCTGACTTATATGCAGAAAAGTTCTAAATTAGAAGATCATAGGATGCAAGAGTAAGCAGAGCGAGCTCGAAAATCTTAGCACCCCGTGACGGCCTCGAAAAGGTTCTTAGGGTCTCGCAATTCTCAGTTAGGTTTCTTTTGAACATTCAACATAGATAGGAGTTACTTTGTCTACTTATGCAGAAACCATGAGAATGAAGAAAATGTAGGATGCCAGAGCGAGCGAAGCTAAAGGTTAACTTTTTATTTGTCAATTTATACAGAAATACGCAGAAAAGCCTGACAATTAAGAGAATGTTGACAAGAGCGAAGCGAGCTCGAAAATATTAGTACCGTGCTTTTAAATTTTGAATATGTAAGGGGCCTCTAACTGCTTCTTACTGAACATATATTTTGGTCTTTACTGAGATTTGATTTAAAACTACTTCTCTAGATTTATACTAATAGACTGACTATAGAACTATCATGCGAGCCAAAAGTTGGTCGCGCCCCTTCAGCGTCTGCACCCTGTGCCTGGGCACCGCTGGTACCGCCCTAGTTACGGCACTGGATATAGGGGATGAAAGTTTGTTTGGAAACCCAGCATTTTTTACGTCAGAGATATGAAAATTCAAAATACTTTAGGTAAGAAATAATGAATTAGATACGTGGTTCAGCGTTTTTGTAAAATCACCCCCAAGGGGAAAAATAAAGGATGATTTTAAAAATCACATGTAACATTGAAACTTTTGTATGCCTCTTTTTAAAATATAATAATATTTTAAGGGATTGGAAATATAGTCATAGTCCGTATCTTGGAGTAGGTAACAT
Source organism: Dicycla oo (assembly GCA_948252095.1). Lineage (NCBI taxonomy): Eukaryota > Metazoa > Arthropoda > Insecta > Lepidoptera > Noctuidae > Dicycla > Dicycla oo. The sequence continues at coordinate 16,854,484 of OX411718.1, forward strand.
TTAGTCTTTATTTCGTCAAAATCGGTCCACTCGGTCAAAAGTTATTACAATTTAAAGTCACAAAATAACTTGGCTTGGTCAATGGTGACACTAGAGTATTTTAAGTAATGGTGATAATATTAAAATGAATAATAATAATTTTTAATTTAGAATTTATTTAGAATTATAAAACCGGCGAAGTGCGTGTCGGGCCATGCGCAGTGTAGGGTTTCGTAGTTGACCGTCATAATATTATGTGGACTTAGAAAGGGGCTTTTTGTTTGCTACTATGAAGATATTAACTCCTGGATTTTTTACTTCGACTCATCCCCCCCCCCCCCCGCGCAGGCCCCGTGCCGCCAAGCGCCGCGGCCACTGCCCACTCACGTAAACATTGTTATTAATTTAGTAATTATTATTATTGAGGATGTTATGATTTTATTTTTCCATAATTTTACATGGTATATAAACTTATATTTACTACCTGTTTTACACAACTATCAATTTCACCTAAGTCATTTTCAATGCAATTAGTACGAAATTTTCCTTTCTCCAAGTAGGAACATTTTTATAAGTTGGTCGAGTGTGATAGTTTTCCTTTTAGCTTCGTTATACAAGGTGTAACTTAAATAACGCACAACCCATAATTAAGAACAACTTTTATTATAGGACCAAAACATTCAGAAATCCAGAAATAAGGACAAATTACGTGCTCCATTTCACCGGCTTCATAAGGTTCATAACTCATTTGTTGGGCTTGGTATATCTTTTTATAACAAGCTACCCTCTTCTTTGCTAGATTTGCCCTTTAATGCGTTCAAAGCTAAAGTAAAATCTAACCTTTGTTCAAAGGCATACTATTCTATCAACGATTACTTAAACGATAAGAATAGTTGGTCGCTGTGTTTAACTTAAGACAATGTTTATGTTCTTTCTCCAGAATTAGCATACCTACTGACGGGTTATATGAGTTATAATATAATTGTTTATTTTGTTTGACTCTCAAGGTCAATTTATTTTAATTTTATTTTTATTTATTATTGACATAATCTACTCATTTCAATGTTTATTTATTTTTATGAGTGGTATTGCAATATGTGGTTAGCTAGTGACCTCGACAATTGATCATAGTTTTTCTTGCCCGAGCAACCGGCAGCGGGTTCGTCATGCTCCCTTAGATGTCACTGCTTGCGGTAGCGTCGGGGGTCGGGTTGTCTCCTTCCCTCAAATATGGCGAGGGGGGTAATGGCTGATCTTTGCGTTATACTCGTGAACGGGTGCTGCTTGTGGTGACAGGTCGTCTTGCTGACCTTGGTTTTGTTTTGTTATTAGTGACTTGACTCGTTGTTGATTTTACTTCGATGGTCCTAGTTTATCATCTGTGACTTTGAGTTACGACTACATGTACGGCTATATGTAGGTGGGCACGCCCTTTATTACTGGAGGCTTTTATTTGGGTATAAAGTTCTGCTTACGTTTTTAGTTTTGTATTTTGTTTCTGCTTGAGTATAGTTTTCGATTTTTTTTTTTTGGTATATTGGCGTGTGCTAGCTTACTTATAGCAAATAATTTCATTTAATGTTTTGTATTGCGTAATGTACCTAAATTATTGTGCGCAGTGTTGTATAGAATCATTTTTTTTTAACTGAACAGACAGCTGTGCTGCTGGGGAGTTTGTTGCGCCACTTCTTCTCCCCAGCTAAAGCACTAGGAAGTGGTGAAGGGCGGGCGTTTTGGGGGACTGTCTTATGTAATTTTGACGTTCAAAAAGTGCTGATTCTCAGCCTAGTTTGAATAAATGACTTTTGATTTGATTCAGCTGTTCATTGCTGCTGACAAATCTCACCGTGAAAACTTAGGTGAAGTGAGCTTGAAGGGAGCTGTCGTTCCACCTGATGCTAGGGATTGACACTGTTGACAGTTCACTCCACGCTCACCTCACCTAAGTTTTCACGGTGAGATTTGTACAGAATAGCACTGCTGAGCATTTATGTTCGCATAAAAAAGAAAAAAACATTTTTTTTTCATTATTTTATTTTACCACTTTGTCAGCGTGATTAGTATGTATATCCATGCCAAATTACAGCTTTCTGGTACACAGTCAGTCATACAGACAGACGGACATGGCGAAACTATAGGGTTCCTTGTTGACTACGGAACCCTAAAAACCTGTTTTATTTATAAAAAAAATAATTTGGATTTACTATCTATCCGTTACCTTTTTACACCTGATTTAGATGAGAGGCTTACGAATAGACCACGGCCTGGGTTAGGACATAAAATACTTTTTCATTGCGGTCTAAGTTTCCGTGAGATTATTAACGACTTCAACGCGGGCGAAGCCAAAAGCTAGTTTCCTTATAAATACACACATACCTGCCACCTGCGTACCTATTATTTTTAAATGGTTTCAATTTCGAGTGAATAAATCATAAGTATAACTGTATAACTTATTGGTTGATTGTTACAACGTAGGTACCTTGACTAGAAGGTAAGGAATGGACAGAATGCGTGATAAGGGTTCCTTACACCTGTCCTTGAAATATTCGCAAACTTTATGGCTGTTTCCAAAACGAATAAAACGTTATTGCTTTGCCTTCGTTATTTAAAGGTGTTGGATCAAATCCATGAAATTCGCTGCCTATTGGTGCTTTCAAGGAGAAAACGGAACTAACTTGGGAACCTGAAAAAGGTCCGAAGAATAGGTTCGTATTATAGGAAATGCAGTTAAAGGTGGAGCCTAGAGCATTCCGCACCCTAATTACGTAACACACTATCGATCGGAATCTGAATCATTTTGAAGCAAATTGCTAATCCATTGCTTCAGATGTTCGAAAAAATTGTCATCTCAACACCGTAAATAACGCAATGAATGTTGTTGAACTGTCAAAATGAAACTGATTCCGCTTGATAGTGTGTTACGCAATTAGGGTGCAGATGGGAATGATAAGTCAGGAAAGCATCGCTCGAGCTGTACATAAAATGCCGTAATCTTCTCTGCCAGTTCTGGCACTATGCTCACAGTTCCGGCAGTGTACCTACTGTAGTTTGGTTGGACTGCCAGTCAAACCGATCCGTAAATTAAATTAATAATCGTTGATGTTAAAATGTCGATAGGTAGGTAGATACTGTAGATTGTAGCAGCCTATAACAAAATACACAAATAAGGGCTTCGTTTTCAAATCATTTTGTTAGGCTGTCTTTCAAAACAAATTTTGACGTTGCCAGCCGCGCATAATGCAATAAGTTGTAAATAATTTATACCATCATGACACGATTTTATCTTATAACTAGCTGACCCGACAAACGTTGTCCTGTCAAAATATAATATATTTCTCGAATATTACAATATTCCCGGCAAAATTTCAAACATTTTCTTTCATACAAAACTGGCAATTACAAACACAACAAAAAAAGAATTATCCAATTTGGTGCAGTCGTTCGGAAGTTATGCGCAAACATACATTTCGTTGATTCATTTTTATTTAAATAGATATTCAATACCTAGCTGAACATTGTAAGAAAGTCTCTGAGAATAACAGAAGGCAACAAGAAGTTTCCATACATTGTTAATGACTATAAAAAGCTCTCGGTGTAATTGTACCATTGTATAGTGTTCTCTTGTCGTTGAGCCTCGTTGTGTTGTTTACGTATTCTACTATGGTCTGTTTTTTAATCTCGGAGACTAAATCTACATTTGAATTGTTCCATGTATCACTTTGACATTTGCACCTGTCAAATTAGTCTCCGAGATTCATATAGTTCCAAAAATTAATATAATTCCAAATCCGTTCAGCCGTTTTAGTTAGCCAGAAATTATCCCAAGGGAACATACTACCGGAATAAAAATGATCCTATGTCCGGACCCAGGTCATGGCCTATCCGTTAAGGCGTGAAAAGCTAAAAAATAGACAAATACTAAATTCAAATAAACTTTCTGAAACACAAAACTGGTTTTTATGATTACAAGGCCCGTTTGCACCAAAAACCATAATTTCATTTAGCGCTGAACATATTTAAAACATCATTCCATCCCTGACAGCTTCAAATAATATTGACAGAAATAGAACAATGTTTTAAATTCGTTTACCGCTCAACGTATTTAGTGATTGTGGTGCTAGTGGGCCTAAATGTCTAAGTTAAAAATAATAATTATTAATTTTAAAATGATGACCAAAAATGTTTGTGATTGGTCAATCACAAACATTTTTGGTCATCATTTACGGGTGGTCACCCGTATGTGAATGTGTAGGTACGTGTGACTTTAAAAATTGTAATAACTTTTATTTTAATGAAATAAAGACTAAATGTTTTCTCAAGCTACGGACTATTACTATATTTCCTTTTGTTAAAAAGAAGTACACAAATGAATGAAATGAATAACATTACAAGTGAATTTTAAAAATCATCCCCTTTTTTACCCCTCTGGGTAATGATTTTACAAAAACGCTGAAACACGTATTTCTTTATTTCTTACCAGAAGCTTAATTTTTAATTTTCATATCCATAACTTAAGAAATGCTAGGTTTCCGATATAAACTTTCATTCCCTATATCACCCCCTTTAGGATTATTTTTAATTTAAAACAAATAGTAGCCAAATTTTATCGAAATCCGCTCAGTGGTTTAGGCATGAAAAGGTAACATACAGACAGACAGAGTTACTTTCGAATTTATAATACTTAACCTATGGATATTATAATAATATAAACTCTTTTGCAAAAAAACGGGCAATTTAGATTTTTTTCTCTACTTCACTAAAGAAGAACAACAAAGAGATTTTATTAATTTGACGATGTATTGGCATGTTATTTGAAGCATCCTGGCATGATTCTTTACGTTCCAAATTTAAATTTTGAAATTAACAAAAGAAAAATAATGATTATTGTAGATTATTGTAAAATTGCTTTACTAATGGCGCGAATTGCTGAAACGATATTTTTACTGATTACTAAAATTTTAAAACATTTTGGATATTTTCTGCAAAATAAACAATTTAATCTTTCTTTTTACATTAAATACAACTTTTTGATATGAGTGATAAAGCGATAAGGGCCGGTAAAATTATAACCCTACTTGAAGAAGGTTGTTCGCAAACTTACGTGTCTCAGCGGCTAAATGTGAGTCGTTCAACTGTCCAGAAGACTTGGCAACGGTATCAAGGTTCGGTCAAAAGAAGACCCGGTTCGGGAAGAAAACGATGTACAGAACCAAGAGATGACCGCTTTTTGGCGAGTCAGGCGTTGCGGAATCGTAAGGCGTCAAGTTTGGACCTGAAAAAGAGCCTTGAAGAAGTAAGAGGAGTAGAAGTTAGCTTGTGGACGGTCAGGAGAAGACTTTTGGCTGCCAATATCGGAGTCCCGGCTCGGGGCCCTAAATTATTCCATGAGCACGGTGTCGCTCGACTTCAGTTTGCTCGAAACTGTGCTTCATGGACTCTGGAGGACTGGAATAAAGTATTGTTTTCTGATGAAGCTAGAATCTCTTTTTGTGGAGAGGACCGACGTCGGCGAGTGCTGCGAAGACCATGGGAACGCTATGCGGAAGTGACGTGTTTCGAAGAAATCACTCCTTATGGCGGAGGCTCTGTTATGTTTTGGGCAGCAATTAATTCGACGGAGCGTACGGAGTTAGTTTTCATAGAAAATGGAACATTAAATGCACACCGGTACATAATGGAAGTCCTAATTCCATATGCACAACCGGCATTGACGAAGATGCATGCACTTGGGGAAGATTCCATTTTTATGGACGACAATGCTCGCCCGCACCATTCTGGTGACGTGAAAGCGTACATGCAAGAAGTTGGGATCCGTCGATTAGATTGGCCAGCTCGAAGTTCTGACCTCAATCCAATTCAGCATGTCTGGGATGTTCTAAAGAGACGTGTAAAAACAGTGCAACCTGCTCCACAAAATCATCAGCGAGCTAAAAAGTCATTGCAGAAGAGTGGGAACGTATTCCTCAAAACGTTATTAAAAACATCGTGGAAAGCATGCCCAGAAGGATTCAAGCTGTGATTTTGGCAAGAGGAGGTCACACGTTATTAGGTTTTACATTTGTAACTTTATTTAGATAAAATAAAGTAAAAAAAAATCTTCTTGTCTTTGATGCCGACCTCGTTTTATTGCTTGGCCGTGTACATCGGTTTTAAAGAATTCATCGAAAATTAAAAAAAATTTGCCCGTATTCACTTCACGCGTATTAATTTACACGATTATAAGTATGCAGGCTACGTCAAACAATTAAATTTCATTTAATTAACTGAAATCTACCTTAGAACGTTTTTTTGCAAAAAAGTGTTATGATTAGGACACAGACAGAGTTACTTTCGAATTTAAAATATTAGTAAGGATATTATATAGTTATGATTACTTTGCATTTTTTAAATCTAATTACTTATTCATATGAATTAAATAAATTAACTACGTATTAAATATAAATTAAAAATTGACTATCATACACAATCGGTCCTTATGTTGTCACTGGCACATAATTTTGAATTTAGAACTCCAAGGAAAATAGGAACAATAGCATACGATTTCCAATTGTTTTATGATTAATAAAACGTAAAACATTTTTACTAATATTAATATTTTACGATGGAATGGACGCTCAAAGAAGACCGAGTAGCAGTAATTGCATTACATTGTTGTGGCCACTTGCCAAACACAATATTCAAGCTTCTTGAAAAACTGAAAATCACGGAGAGATTTGTCTATCGTACCTACTATTAAAAGGTACAATAAACACTCAAGTGTGGATGACAAGAAAAGATCAGGTAGATCTCGTTCTGTTAGGTGACAGTTACCAAAGCAATCAAGGCGCGTATTGCAAGGAATCCAGTCCGCAAACAGAAATTGATGGCTTAAGTACAAAGACAGTAAAAAAGGTACTTAATGAAGACCTGGGTCTACGAGCTTACAGAAAAAAGTGGACATCTCCTCAACGCGCGCTCGAAAGGTATGAGAGTGATAATGTCAAGAGTTTTGCTAAGGCGCTACACAAAAAACAGACACCGTGACATCCTGTTTGCCGACGAACAAATTTTCGATATAGAAGAGAAGAACAACAAACAAAATGATAGGGTGTACGCTACAAGTTCATCACCATCGTTTATCATTGATGATTTGATTTGGAAATTCGTATTTTGGCCCTGAAGTTCATTTCTGCGAATAATGTGTTAAAACCAATGCGAAAGTTTACCAAGACACTGTTTTGAATCATAGGATTAGTAAAAATGTCCTTTGGATTACAAAATATGGCAGGTGTTGGAGGAGAAAGTTTGCGCTAAGCCTCATAAAAATTTGGAGAGTCTGAAGTCTTCACTGAGAACCACAGTGGCCGAAATATATATGAATATGGTTCGTGCTGCGACTGATGACTGGCCGCGCAGACAAAAGGCCTGCGTGGCGAATGGTGATGGACATTTTGAATTTTGATTTCAATATTATACTAAAATACTAACCTTACAAACATAAAAACAGTTTTTGAAAGTACAGTGTATTTTTAATTTTATGACCTATTATATTTGTGACAATACTTAAGAACCGGCTGTGTACAGAAACGTAGTTTACAATCTATATTTACACATATTACTACTTATTAACACACACATTACATATTACTATTATTATTTATTATAAATTATAGTTGCTTTTCATGTCTGTCTGTGTGACCACGTTGTCACAACGGATTTTCATGCGGTTTTCAGAATTCGTTCCGGAAGGTCATAATGTATAGAAAGAAATCGCGATAAAAAAATAATAAATAAAAATTGTTTAATGACACAAACATTTCAACATTGGTATTTAAGTATGCACAGTCTTAGGACGTTTATAACAATATATATGTTCTCAGGCTCCTGGTCTAGTTTGACTAGACCAGGAGCCTGTATCTTGGGAGACAGTGTTCAGTCGCATAAAAGGTAAACAATACTGTTCGTACAGATGCTAGCAGGTTAAGCTACCCGAAACTGTCAAATTTTCCCAATCAACCTTGAACCTAATGCTTTAGCGATAAAGTTGAAAATCTATTTAAGAAATTTGACAGATTGTAGTAGCTTGATGTGCTGGCGTCTGTACATACGGTCGCTGTTTATTAAGTTAGTTAACGCTATTAATTTTAAATTTTTGTTGTGGTATATATGAGTCTGTGCTTGATAGTGTGTGTGTGTGTGTGTGTATGTGTGAATAAATTGAAATTAGTGGGATTTATATTAGATAAGTAAGAAAGTCTTCGGTTGTTTGATAATCAAGTTCTTGAAGCAATTCAGTAACGTTCACTTTAACTTTGTGTCTACTTAATGAAACAATATTAAGTTTCTTATTTAAATCGTTATATAGTTTAGCGCTTGTACTACGCGTTTGCCTTTTTGCGAAAGTAGTTCTACAAGCCACATGATACAGATGATAAGTTGCGATGTTTTGTCAAGTCGTAAAAACCGTGCGAAACAGGGGCTGGTCGCGAATAAATTACATATATTATAACATATAATAACTTATAATAATTACATATAATAACATTATAATAACAACAACCAGAAAAAATAGTCGTAAAGTTAAAAACTTTCATCCTTAGAAGGGTAGGTATACTACGGCTGAAATATCTTGGCGAGTCCGAACTTCGCGCAGAAGGCTGCGCAGTAACATTTTTTAGGAACCAAATGGTGACATGAGGCGAGTGTGGCTGAGAAAATTCGTAGTGCCTATGTTCAGACTCGCCAAGGTATTTTGGCCGTAGCCCTGATTGCAACAAATCAGCTGAGATTGCGGAAAACGTATACACATCAAAAAAAGTTTGTGATCACTAGCAAAAGCTGATATATTTTTAATATTTAACTTTATCAAGACAAAGTGTTTACGTTAATCTTTAAAAAAAAAAATAGAAATACGCTGTTTGAAATTAAAAAATAAAACTCTCTTTTATTTTTTTATAACAAACATTGGGTAATCCTAATGTAATTGTAACAGAAATTTGATGGAAAGAAAAAGATTGTTTAACCAAACTTACACAACAATTTATTAATATAAGGTTTCTATTTAATACAGTAAAACTTCTCCCTTGGCTCGAACACATGCGGAGATCCTCCTGGGCAGGGTGAGGATCAAGTTATCCAGCATTTCTTGCGGTAACCTGTCCCATTCTTGAATAGCGGCTTTCTTGATCTCTGGCACTGTCTGGGGAGGTGGCTGATGTTTCCAAACAGCTCGCTTAAGAGCATCCCACGCGTGCTCTATTGGGTTTATTTCAGACGAGCCGGCAGGCCAGTGTAACCTTGTGATGTCGTATTCTTGGAGAGCAGCATTGACTCGTTGAGCTCGATGTGCGGGCGCATTATCATCGACCAGTACAAATTGGTACCTATGATTTGCTCGGAATGTTAGTTCGTAGCTAAGGTAATAACAGCCGCACGGGTCGATCCATCAGGTTAAGCTACGCTTCCCGGGGTTGGTCCGTAGATGGGTGACCATCTTTACATATCGAGACTCCTCCGTGCCTCGGAAAGCACGTTAAGCCGTTGGTCCCGGCTGTCATTCGTGGATCTTTGGCAGTCGTTACGGGTCGTCAAAAGCCCGAAAGTCTGACAACCAGTCTTACCAAGGGGTATCGTGTTACCCAATAACTGGGTTGTGGAGGTCAGATAGGCAGTCGCTTTATCTAAAATATTGGTATTCAGCTGTATCCGGTTAAACTTGAAGCCGACCCCAACATAGTTGGAAAAAGGCTAGGCAGATTGATTGATTGATTTGCTTGGAATGGTCTGACAATTCAATCAATAGCGACTGTTTTTTACCTATCTACCATCATGAAGCCTCGATACGAGATCATATGCATTCTAGCTCCAATCAGAATTCCACCCCAAAAGGACACCGATTTCCCACCTTGCTGAACGGTTTCAGTGGCAGTTCTTTGCTTTTCAGAGTCACCAAGTCTTCTACGGACACGTCGGTTATCTGGATGAGTACTGATTCACGATTCGTCATCGAAGAGACAGTTTTTCCGAATGTTTTCCTCCTCATTTGCTTCATTTTGCTGGAGCCTAGCCCACTGCAATCTCCACCGCTGACTTTGCCGTGAATTCAGAGGTGCTCGCCAAGACCTCTGTGCTTGTAGTCCAGACTGGTGTAAGCAATTCCGAATGGAATGGAGTGCTAACTTCAAGTCCAGAGGCGGCCCGCACTTCTGCTTTTCTTGTAGTGGCGTTGATTGTTGGGTCACGGGCTGCCAGCAATCTGATATAACGCTTATGAGCAGCAGTCAGAACAGTTGGGTAACCACTGCGGGGTCGGTCAGCTAAATTATCTATGCCGTGGTACCTCTGCAACGTGGCCATGACACAGGATTGGGATTTTGAGATACAGCCACTCTGCGTGCTATTTCTCTCGTGGAATATCCTTCTTCCCTCTAAGTTACAATTCTTGCTCGTAAAATTTCTGATAATCCTCTTGGCATTTTTAATCACAACTTTCTTCGAAAATATATTTTAAATCCGTTAAAATTGACTACGTCAGATTTCTGAATGAGCTTAAGAGGGCTGCCGCATTTTGTCACCTCTCTCGCTCACACGGGACCAAATTTTTAAGATTGTTAATTGAAAAGATGCTTTTTTGAAAAATGTAATCAATTGGCGACTTAATAAATAATATTAATTTAATAGGTAATTATTAAAAACACATTTCTATTGTGTTATCTAATTAACTCGGCTTGAAAAAAAATTATCTGTTTTTGAGATGAGTTGAATAAATGCCACAATAAAAATGTGTTTTTAATAATTACCTATTAAATTAATATTATTTACTAGTTCGTTAATTGATAACATTTTTCAAAAAAAGCATCTTTGCATTTAACATTTTTTTAAATTTGGTCAAGTATGAGCGAGAGTCTTTTTATATGGAAAAAAAATTGAATTTGTTTTATTATTTTATATTCTAATTCTAAATATTTAAGTAAAGAATCTAAAAAGAAGAAGACATTATAATATAGTCGACCGTAACATAAAAACTTTTTTCCAAAAATATCAACCAACTTCCAAAAAACCCCACAACGTGAAAAATAACTTTAATTTCGGAAGTCGGTGTCTTTGGATATCTGTATTTAATTTTTTTGCCACCGGCTTCCGAAATTAAAACAGGAAAACAGTTTTTATTTTTCTCTTTTTAGTGGGTCAGTTTGTAATTTATCTGGGTTTACAATATCCTAATGTCAACTGCTCTTCTTCTCTCTCTTTTCTCTTATCTTTAACAAAATATTTTTTTTCCCGATGCAGGGACGTTACTTATTGAGGAGTTCTCCAGGTAAGTACCAGTAGAACTCCTCAACAATCACCATAAGCTCCACATCACCATAAGCATTGTGACGAGTATAAATTACTTAGCAACCATTATTAAAGTAGGTATCTAATCGAATCGCAACCCTTGAAATACTTATTATTGAGTATTTCCGGTGGCCATCTGCAATTTTCATCATCAGTTCCACTTGACCAAATGGTGTTTTCCAAGAACAAATGCACGAGTTACTATAAAAAATACCCAAATCGCTATAAGTGTGCCTATAATATTTGAAGAGTTCCATTGATTTCTCAGGATCCCATCATCAGATCCTGACCTGATGACAATGAGACCAACTAGAAAGTATACCTTTTCAAACAAAAAAACAATTTTCCAAATCGGTCCAGCCGTCTTCGAGTAATCGGGGAACATACATAAAGAAAATTCCAACGAACTGAGAACCTCCTCCTTTTTTTCAAGTCGGTTAAAAAAAGATTTCGATTTTTCAAACTGATCGCAAACTTTTTTGATGTGTGTAGGTATGGATGGATTATGTTATATTGAGTTGGCACAAAAGTAATGAGACACTACAAAACTCGATACATTTCCTTTTTCAAGTTAATTGTTTTCGATAATATTCTAGAATGGTGTAGAACATTCTAGGTACTTGTGATGTGGGGGTATATAATGCTGCCCTCGCGATCGGTTTAGTCCCCCATCCCATCCGTGCAGGAGTCCCACAGGGCTCTGTGCTCGCTCCCCTCATCTTCACACTATTCACCAGCGATATCCCGAAAAGTAAAAAGGCGCAGTTAGCTCTGTTCGCAGACGACACGGCCATTTACTACTCAGGCAGGGACAAACACCCGATATCTCGCACTCTCCAAACCGCAGTCGATAACCTCGGCGCATGGGTTAGGAAGTGGAGAATCGAGGTCAATCCCGACAAGAGTCAAGCGGTCCTCTTTCTGAGACCGCGTCGCACTCGACTCCCCCCCGACCGATCACCATGTTCGGCAAGCCGATCCCTTGGGAGACGCGAGCCAAATACCTCGGTGTGACCCTCGACCACCACCTCTCCTTCGCTGAGTACATAAAGCAGGTGCGTTCGCGCGCCGCTTTCGCTCTCGGTAGACTCCATTCCGTTCTGAATGCACGTAGCAAATTGTCACTTAGGCGCATTTATACAGCGTGCATTCGCCCCATCATGACCTATGCGGGTTCAGTGTTTGCGCACGCAAAACCTCACCTCATTCATAGGATGCAGGCCCTCCAAAACCGTTTCCTCCGAAAGGCAACGGGAGCCCCTTGGTTCGTTCGGAACGAAACCCTCCACTTAGATCTCGACATTTCCACCATCTCCCAGTTCTTGAAACGCAATTCCAAGCGTTTCTTCGACTCAGCCACCAACCATCGCAACCCACTGGTTGTCGAGGCGGTTAGCTATGTCCCCTCTCGTATTAGTAAGGTCCGCCGCCCTAGGCTTGTCCTCTCAGATCCCGACGACCCCATAACTCTTCTCCAGGAGAGCCCTACTGCTCTCCTGGAGAACCGTAGGAACAAACACAACTCGACATTCCGACCTCGCCGCCGAGGTCCCTCGCGACGACCCTGTAATAATCGTCCTCCCCCCGTCCCTTGCTCGGGTATGAAGTGCCAGCTGGTGGCGTAGCTGAGCCAGTAGCTTTAAACTCCCCTGACAATAATAATCACTCAAATTTGATCCAGCCTGTCCCATATTGCTGTCCTCCCCCCAGCGACGCCCTAAGCCGAGGCCCGTTCCCCACAGGGGGAGCTCTTAGCGTGTAGTCGCTTAGTCTGTAAGTTTTATGCCCCTGGCTGGAGGCTTTGAGTTCACTTAAGGCAGCCACAGGATAGTCCGGTTAACTAGTCACGGCCTCTCTAGGCCAACTACGAGATGCCATTAAAAAAAAAATCGGTTTAGTCAGTTTGAAAAAAAAAATTCACGAGCGACAAGTTCGAACACTATACTTATACGAGTACTTGTTAGGCCACAGTGCGCGGGCTGCAGTTGACAATATCAACACTGCATTGGGCGCTGGAAGTACAAGCCATGCGACGGTGTCCCGATGGTTTGACCGTTTTAAATCACGAGAGCCTTGAAAGTCAGCCACGCTCTGGACGACCATCCGCAGTAAATGATGACGACTTACGCCGCGAACTGCAGTCGAATCCGGATGCTACCACTCGTGAATTAAAGGAAGCACTTAACGGCAGTCACCACGCCGTGGAAAACCATCTGCATGAGCTTGGGTATCGAAAAGTTTTGGCTCGGTGGGTACCGCACATCCGTACAGACGCCAGTCGTGCAGTCCGTGTCGCTATCTGTCAATCACTTTTGCTGCGACCCCGACGTAAAGAGTTTTGGTTACTGGAGATGTATTATGGATTCATTACGAGAGCGATAAACGTCGTGCTTTTTGGCTGCCTCCAGAAGAAACGCCACCAGCTCAACCGAAGCTAAGTCAAAAGAACCGCTTAAAAGTTCTGCTTTGTTGTTTCTGGGACGCGCAAGGCATGCTGTTTTATGAGCTATTACACAATGAAACTATAAACGCTGACAAATATTCAACCCAGCTCACCAAACTATCTGCTGCTATCAAGAAAAAACGACGAAGACGAGTCACTGTAGTTTTACTACACGATAACGCTCGACCTCACGTTGCATCTGCCGTTCGCCAACAGTTGGAGAACTTGGGCTGGGAGACGATAACCCATCTACCTTATTCCCCAGACCTCGCCCCATAAGATTATCATTTGTGAGGTAAACAATTTAATGATTTTTCTGATGTAGAGACGGAGTTGAACAACTTTTTCGAGGCACAGCCATCAGAGTTCTGGACGAAAGATATCCAAACTTTGCTAGATCGTTGGCAAGATGTCTTAGATGCTAATGGTGATTACATCATTGACTAAGCTTTTTGTATTGTAAATAATAATAAAAAAATATAAAACGTAAACAAGTGTCTCATTACTTTTGTGCCAACCTGATATTTTACTCAAAAGCTCACATGGAAAATGAAAACTGACTGTAAAAGATAAATAAAAGTCACAAGTGGAAAAAAAAAACATGAACCTGATTCGTCTAATTGTACACCCACCTGATCATTCATAATGTAGATGCTGTTCTTTGCGTCGCGAGGAACAGGCAGCGGAGATTCAAGGTTTTCTGGTCTCTGAAACAATAGAAACTACAGATGTAGTAATAATACTTATATTATTAAGAAAATAAGGTTGATAGGTACAGTTTTAGAAAACGTTTCTGATAACTTTCACATTTTATACCTACTCGCAGTATAGGTAGGCTTAGAGAAAACAAGAACAGTCGATATTAAATTTAGTTTAGCATAATGCATCTATAATATGGAATATTAAAATGAGGAATATAGCCTTCAATCCATGATTTTTTTTTATTAAGGGATAATAAACAACTACTACATATATACAACATAAGGTTAACACAACTTAAGTAGTAATGTTGCAGTCCACTGCATTATCCACAGATAAAACATATTTAATAATCAGTGGTAGCCACTAGACGAGCATTACCAAAATTAACAAATATTTTGAAATAAATAAATAAGATCACTATAAAGCTAGCTATAGCTAAAAAACCAAATCGGATCAGAAGCAATTTCATTCAATTAAATTATGCAATAAATTAAATTAATAATAATAATAAGATTACAATTAAGATAAAAATTTTATAATATTAGATTTATATTTATTTTATGATACCAAGTTTTAAGAAATATTTTATACTAGCTTCTGCCCGCGACTTCGTCTTTTTTTTTTTTTTGTGGATGGGAAATCATCAAATAACTTCTTTTTACTGACTAATACCCACCCGTGTTCCTTCAGTTGCCTATGCCAGGGCCACGGTATCTTTTTCAAACAACCCGCGACCCCAGCGGCGCATAGCGTAGCCTGCCCGCGCGATTACTTCGATTTCGCTTAGCGTTTTTTCTGGCTTTTTTTTCTTTTTGCTCGGCTCTTAAGGATCATATCATGATATTAAATAACCATTCTCATGAATTGTGCTATCAAATGCAAAAATAATTTTTCAAATTCGACTAGTAGTTCTAGAGCTTAGCGCGTTCAAACAAACAAAAAAACAAACTCTTTAGCTTTATTATTACTATATATAATTTGATTACCATTAAAAAAGTTATAGTGAGCCAACCTTAAAAGGTAGACAGTAGACATGCTATCGTGGACTTTTTTTTAGAACATTTTAAGAGGAACAATTCCGTCATACATGATTGTTGCGTAACTTGAACTGTTTACTCCCAAAAGGATTTTTTTTCCCGTTTTTGCAACATTTTTCATTGATGCTCCGCTACTATTAGTCATAGCGTGATGTTATATAGCCTCGATAAATAGCCTATCTAACACTAACATAATTTTTCAATTCGAAGAAAGAGTTCTTGAGATTAGCGCGTTCAACCAAACAAACAAATCAACAAACTTTTCAGCTTTATAATATTAGTGTAGATTTGAAAAAAAAAACCTAAAATCTGTACGTATATTGGATTTTCAATCAACTGTGACTTATGTAGGTACCTCCTATACTCGTACATAAGCTAAATTGTGACATTAGTAAAGGTCCTGCATGATAATTCGGTTTCCTTTTGAAAACATAAACTGTGAAGACTCAAACTTCAAATAATAAATGATAGCAGGTGAAGCAATGAGGTATTATATTCAAATTAAATACATATTTTCTTAGGATAAACGCGCACTCCTTAAACCGAACCTCTTTTCCATCTGACTAACTCCTAAAATAAACTAGGATTAATTTTTTTATACAAAAACTAGTTCGATATTTGCTTGAGCGATAGAATGTCAGCCAGTATAATATAAGTTTGCCCACTGTATGAAGCCTTTTCGTGAGCTACGCCCACACTTGAATAAAAGGATCGACGTAGTCTATCTCCAAATAATACTTTTATTCATAACATGACATTCGGGCACACTAATCCTACCTAAGCCTATAAGAACAATTACCCAGCGCCTCCACCAGATGTGAAGACTCGAACTTCACAAGGGGGAAGCTCAACTAATAAATGATAGCAGGTGAAGCAATTAGGTATTATGTTTTAAATTAAATAGATATTTTCTTACGATAAACGCGCACTTCTTAAGAGGGCTGTCGCATTATGTCACCTCTCTCGCTCACATGTGACCAATTTTTTAAGAATGTCAAATGTAAAGATGCTCTTTTGAATAAATAATATTCATTTAATAGGTAATTAATTAAAACATATTTTTATTGTGACATTTATTTACCTCATCTCATAAACAGATCATAATACTTATTAAGCTGAGTTTATTAGATAACACAATAGAAATTATTACAAAAAAAAAAATACCTAATAAATTAATATTATTTATTAGTTCGCGTAATCAATTAGATTACATTTTTACAAAATCAAAATCAAAATCAAAATCAAAAGTCATTTATTCAAACTAGGCTGAGAATCAGCACTTTTTGAACGTCAAAATTACATAAGACAGTCCCCCAAAAACGCCCGCCCTTCACCTACATAAAAGCATATTCTTAAAAGATTGGTCCCGTGTGAGCGAGAGAGGTGACAAAATGCGACCGCCCGGCCCTCTCAAATCGAACCTCTCTTCCATCTGACTAACTCTTAAAACTAACTAGGTCTACTTTTTTATTCAAAAAGTAGTTGGATATTTGCTTGAGCGGTAGAATGTCAGGCAGAAAAATATAAGTTTGCCATTGTATGAAACCTTTACCTATACCTACGGTTTAAAGTTCTGACTTGTCTAGGAACTCTCTAATAATAATGTATCGTAATTACAATAGGCAAGTATATTGTTGGACATGGCCTAAAGAGATGTTTCCTGTGCTGTGATGAGCGGGGCGGGTACAATTTCGCGATCACAAGTCTAATACCAATAACCGTGGTACACAACAACCTCGTTAGCTTCCCAACATGATAGTTACGATCAATTTTATTGCTTTTTACTTTTTACACAAAATTAAGTTTCCTGCGGCCCCTATTGGGTAAATTGTTGATTATAATCTGTATGGGTTCAGGAAAGTAAATTATTCTAAGCTTAGATTGTGGTGTAGCTCAGTTAAAATTCCTCGTAGACCATTATGCAACCGACTCAATTAGATCTCAACTACCAAGAGGGGTAAGAACTGTAACATTTTACAATTTCTGATAATATTATTTTTAATAGCTTTTCTATTAAGTCGTTTCTTAGGGTTCCGTACCTTAAAAGGAAAAAAAAACGGAACCCATACAGGATCACTCGTGTGTCTGTGTCTGTCCATCTGTCACAGCCGATTTGCTCAGAATCTATCAAACAAAATCAATAGTCATTTATTCAAACTAGGCTGAGAAACAGCACTTTTCGAACGTCAAAATTAAAACAGTCCCCCAAAACGCCCGCCCTTCACCACTATTGGACCGATTAAGTTGAAATTTGGTAAACATATGAAATTCTATGACCCAAATTCGGTCATGTAACGTAAATAAATTAATTTTGAATATGGGGTTACTATTGGAGGCAAAAAAGAAAATTTAAAAAAATAGTTTTGCATATTGTACCGTGTGACATATCAAGTGACAGGGCTTACTGTGAGGGTCTCAAATTTATAATTTTAAAATAAATTTATTTAAGTAAATAGACTAAAGTTGACCATTCCCCCCTTTATCTATCTTATCTAGATACCACCTATCACGCTGCAGGTCGTGGGTTCGATTCCCATCCAGGACAAACATTTGTGTGCATGAACATGTCTGTTTGTCCTGAGTCTGGGTGTAATTATCTATATAAGCATGTTTTTACAAAAAAAGTAGTAGGTATATGTAGTATATCAGTTATCTGGTTTCCATAGTACAAGCTCTGCTTAGTTTGGGACCAGATGACCTATGTTTCAGGATATTATTATTATTATTATCTCCTAAACTACTGAACCTAAAATAAAAAAAAATACGGAAAATAGTTCTATACCTATAGATTATAGGAAAACCTATAAGAAGTCTATGGTCTTAAAATAAAAAGCTAAATCTCTCAATATTGTGCGTACAAACTTACATTTGCAGTTGGAATGTATGGTAGAACATGATTTTCAACTACAATGTTAAGTTTGTTCTTACGATAAATTCATCTCAACTACGGAACCTTCATTGTGCGTAGTCCGACACGCACTTGGCCAGTTTTTTTTAAATTATTCTGCCCCAAGTTCTCAACTTAAAAAGTAGTAATAATATTTATTTCGTATAACTTATTGCAAGTCGGTGCGCCAATTCTTGATCCAGTTACTATTTCATAACATTGCGATATTGAATGGCGAGAGTTGCGCACACAAATGGCATTCTCTGTATTAAACCATTCGTTTGAACTGCATCATAGTGACACTCATTAATTAATTTACAGTAGGTATTTTATCTCATTGTCTGAAACTTGCACCGGTGACTGAAAAGTTGTGCGGAAATCGGTTGTCATGGTATGGGCATGTGATGCGGAGGAATGAGGAAAATGTCGTGAAGAAAGTTTTGAGTATGAATGTCGATGGCTACAAGAGTAGGGGAAGACCAAAGAAAGGATGGATGGACTGTGTGAAAGATGATTATGGCTAGAATAGGGGTGACTAATGAGATGACGACTAATAAAGAATTATGGAAAAAGGGACATGTTGTGCCGACCCCAAATAAATTGGGATAAGGACAGGAGAATGATGATGAGTTTTATCTCATTGTATCATTCTAATTCATATCTATGTAAGATTGTTAACTGGGCGATCTAAGATAGAACTCGATGAAGACTGGATTATAGTAAGAATGGTTAATGATTTCACAAGAAATAGTGTATGGACTATAGATTTTCCTCATTTCCTTTTAAGGGTTCCGTATCCGAAGGGTGCCAAACGGAACCCTATTACTAAGCTTCCGTTGTCCGTTCGCCCGTCTGTCTGTCTGTCTGCGGTGGTCAGCGGGCAGTATCTCATGAACTGTTTATAGGTAGACAGTTGAAATTTTTACAGATTGGGTATTTCTATTGTCGCTTAAAAATAAAATAAAGTTAAAAATTAAAGAGGGTCCCCATACAAGAAACGAGTTTTTTTAAAACTGAAGTATTAAAAAAAATCTGTTAAAAATATTGTACGGTGACTTCCATACCACCGTACAATATTTAATAATATATTGTTAAGAACATAAGGTTGATACATTAAGTACAGTTTTAGAAAATTTTGAAAAAGTTTCTGATAACTTTAACATTTTATACCTACCCGTAGTATAGACTAGGTAGGCTTAGAGAAAACAATAACAGTCGATATGATTATTCATAATAAAATTAGTTTATCATAATACCTATAAATATATGTTAAATATTGTACGGTGGTACGGAACCCTTCGTGTGCGAGTCCGACTCACGCTTGGCTGTTTTTTTGAATCGTTATTTTTTTTCGGTGGTTACGCTCGGTTGACCACATGCCTATACGAGTACTACCATCTCAAAACTGTTCGTGTTCTGAATTTAAGAATATTTACGCACGCTGTTCACAAGATTAATACTCGTAAGAGGACTGAAGAGAACACAACGTTTCGTTAACTGAGTCGAACGCTTAAGATAAGTCGATAAATGGCCAATTCCTATAATTTACGGACCGTTATTGGTTAAAATTAAGACTCTTGTATCTTTACCAATAATGAAGCAAATACTAGTTTAGCATTAGATTTGCATAGTAGACCCTCCCATATGGAAGTAACTATCACAGGTAAAATTAGCTTACGAATTTATTTATATGCCCAGTTTGGCAATGAAAAATGCTACCATTGGTAAGCAAAATGATTCGTTTTTGATTACAGGAACCGAGCAAAAGTAGTTTTAGGCATGCTGCCTTGAGGAACCCTTGAACTTTTTAGATAGGTACGTGATGTGTACTGTCAACATTATATTACGATAACTTTAACGAAGCTGGTGCATTTCGGTTTGATTAGTGGGTGCGGAATATGATAGAATTTATATTTCAGCACCTTAACCAAAATAGAGCATTGGGCATTGTTTTTCAAGCGACTTTCTGACTAACTGACTGACTCCTTAATAATTAAAAAGTGTTTGTACATTAAACGACTTGATTGAGGTAGGACCCGATAAATGATAGGAATAAATTGATAACTGTGCATACTGTAACAGCGAATGAAATTAAGATATCCGGTTATAAAAAAACAATTTAATGAAAGGAATTTTTTACAAATAGACATTGGAATCTCTTTCTTGAATAGGTAACTATTCTTAATATGAGAACCATTTTAATCATTGTTCCAAAATGCGATTGATCAATATTGTAATAGTACCTTGAGCCACAAGTCGGTCTCATGCCTCTCGGACCGGTTTCTGTAGCACACCGGCTGCGGTCCCATTGGGCCTTTAGACACACACCACTAACAACAAGTAAGTGAAAGGACACGCCGATAATTGCTTTCTGTACGATTCGATTTTGTAACAACTTAGTAGTTAGTATCAATAAAATATTAATGAATACAACTACCATTTGACAATACCCTGCTGACAAACTATTTTGCATCTTTACGATCGTAAATATCGTAAAAGTTAAATTCAGTTCCAAAACTGATATTTTCATTCAATTATCTCATTAAAGGTAAAACATAAATACATACCAATAAATACTTTTCTAGCTGATAGATCTTAGTAATGGTCGATTATAATGTGGCATCCATAACGATACGATGTTTCTAATATGTTTTTAGAGCGTGGAAAGTAGAAAGTTTTAAAAGTAGGCAAGAAGTTAATACAGTTCGGAAAGTACCTACTTATCTGGTATATTTGTTTTAAATATTTCCTAACTTAACAGGATCTTATACAAATTTCTACAAAATTTTAGTTTTTTTTTATAAGACTTCATACCTTTTCATTTTACCAAAAGCTGATAAAACACCGATTTGTCTATTTACCACGATATTGATAACGATTATTATCATCAGATTAAATAAAAAAAATACGTTTCTTACTAGAGCTACAATTGTAATAATGTGATACTAAGATTTGAATCCATTACCTACTGTTGCGGAATGGACGAGTCTCTAGGAGGACGTAATTGCCGGTCAGTGACCTCGTTTTGTTCCTTCCACTAAAATAGCATTAAATCAATTGATGTTATTACAATTGGAACACAACTCTCATCATAACTTACAATTTGTGGGGGAGACACGTCTTAAAATAAAAGAGCAGGTGGTTATTTTTTTATATAGTCTTTTTATAGAAATATGTAGATGTTTGGTTCCGATTTATTCACCGCCATTGTTTATTTAAAGAACCCGTCTTCATTTATGTTATCTAAAAGTCGATTTTGTAATGTATGCATTCAAGTTCCGTCGTGTAAATCGTTTTTATTACTAATATTGCTTCAAAATTATTGGCATTCTTAAACTATTTTTATTTATCATCGGCCTGTAAATTGCCGTTATTTGACTCGCTGACGATGCCTTCATAAGGTTTCACCAGCGCCGTTCATTGCTCTTGTTTTTAGGGCAACTTATGTACTGCTCTGTATGTTTTATAAAGTATTTTTGTTCATATAACTATCTAAGTTATTAACCGTCGTCTATGATTTATTGATTAATCTTACAACGTAAACGTGACCGGTTTTTCGATAGCTTCTATTGGTACCCTTCCGTTTAGGTATTTTTATTACCGAGGCTTTATCGTTGTTAGGTATTTTGAATCTGCTAAAAAATTACTTATACGGATCAATGAAACTGTTTGTTGCTTCTTCTTTTAAATAGGTACCTACTCAGTTTATATGTATAGGAACTGGAAAACCAGAATAAAAGGATGAATGTGGCGAAAGATATAGATATAGGTACCTAATATTTATTAAGCCCGATTCCTGTTTTTTGCTTCGGTCCGATCTGTTTTTAGGGATTGGTCAACTACAAAACTTGGAGGTCATGGGGACTTCAAGTTTTTTGTTTTTATTGTTTTATTCCAGTCAGCTCTCTAACCTAAGGTTTGTTAGAGTTGTGTGCGTTGTGCAAGCAAGTTCTCAAGTTTCTCGGGCAACTGATTGCACTAGATTTTTGTTAGTATCGGGAGTGCCTACGAGTAGGTAAAATTGACGCAAGACTTTATTTTAGAAGACTGAAGTATATTTTCGACACATAAAATTTTAATTTAGTATATTTACTTCGTTGCACCTGTTTTATACATTGTTTTGTAACTAATGGGTGCCGCTTAAAGTTACATGAAAGGTGCGAAACTTGTGTCTTCTGCGCAATACATAAGTGTACGTAGGTAGTACACCTTATGTATTTCTCAGTAACAAAATTAATACCTATTGTTAGGAATAGAATGTAAAAAATTAAATAGTAAAAGTATTAAATCGGTTTTAATACTTATAGAATGATAAATATTAATGGCAGGTACGCACAAAACAAGCAGCCAGCGGGCATGACTTGCACTAGGTAGGTTTTGATATCACGTTATAAATAAAATTATAGTAGGTAATCAAATCTATCGTGGAACGTAAATATTAACGTAGACATATCTGTTGTAAAAGTAGGTCGCTAATGTCTTCGCTTTTCTCTTTCAATTATTACGTATAATAAGCGGGTAGGATTCCTAGATTATTGTCATGTGCCTGAACTCTCAACAATTCTTCTTGTACTCAGATTAATCACGTTTATTTTTTGTTATGATTTTGGAAGTACGCCATCTGCCGGCCAACGGCAGAGGGCTCACGGAGTGAAGTTAAGATTGAATTTTGTAGGCGTTCCACTAACACCCTCGTACCGAATAAGCCGAATTCCTTTCGTAGAGCTAAAACTCTCACAATTTTTTCATCAAAGTTAACCTAACCGGCAGCCAAGTCGGTGATGCAAACAAGGTTATAGGTACCTAATAGAGGGGAAGAAATCGCTTATTTAAGGATCTAATTTATAAGGGCTAGTTATTAATTTTGGTGATTTCCGCAGTTTTTGGGTCAAACTCCCAATTGAATCTTAATTTATTCGGAAACTCTTCAACTCAATTGTATCCAGGACCTTAAGGTACGTGGCCCATCATGCTCTACATTTTTGTAGAAAGCCCGTAGTAGCAAATCTGCAATGTTACTAATTATTACAGTAATTAAGGCACTTGAGTACATGTTTACTACATAGTAAAGCTGCTGATCCGTTGCCTGAGGGGAGTAACCTGGCTTTTTTCCGTAGACGCTTTATCCGCGTAATATTTACGCGGATAAAGCTGCATTCAGAACAATATTGTTGCTATAAAATTATAAAACTAATCTGAAATAACTACTGTACTTCATTTAAAATAAATGAAGGTAATATAATAAATACACGTCAAACAATATGGAATCATAATAACCCTACGCCTCTATCTTATCTTTATACCAATATCGATGCTCCAGTTTGCTACAGAATTACAGATACTGTAAAATTTATCAACCACTGAATAGCTTTATAAATATTATGAATTTTAATTTAAGACAAATTATCATTAAAATGATATATTACGACCGATTAAAAAAAAAATATACCGTCGTAAATGACACAGCACAATCTTATTTTGTAATATTTTCAGAGGTGAAAATTAAGTATAAGAAAATTAAGTATTCTTAAATGTAATCCACGCTCAAAACTTAAATCTTGACTACCTTTTATGTTATTTTTGTCCAGGAAGCACTTCTAGTTAGACCGTAGGCAAACAAACTCTCTTTTTCGTAATCGGGTTACTCTAAAACAGGCTTCGCTGGGTCTGATTGTATCAGATTTGAAATTACTTCCGCAATCATTTAAATAATGTATGTCTGTAGTCTTAACTACAACACACGATACGATGATGTTCTGATGTTGATGATGATGTGCTCCTGCTACGATGTAGCAATTTCAATTTTCTTAAATAACAATTCGGTACACTTCAAAAATATTCACTAATCAAATCAGTTTTAACAAGACAGGAGTAACATCTTTAGAAATATTAATTACAATACTAAAAATCCAATTCTGACTTTCTATCATAGTTATGAATAAGTTACAAATTTATACAAAAATATACAGAAAGTTTGTACCCACCATTTAAATATTTAATTAGCTGCCATAGACATATCCCATCCAACGAAACGAATTGGGTTTAGTAAACATACATTAATTTATACGTTCCGGTCCCATGTATGATCTAATTAATCTACGGAGGAAATAGAAAATAATACAATTTCAACTTTAATTGATAGAGCACTGAAGTCATTCATTACACAGTAGGTACAAGTTAAACTACCGGAACGACAGATTGGACTGCTCTGGTCCAGCACGGAATAGAAACACAATCAATTTCTGTTAATATTAATTTGTTCCACTTGAATATAGACCTATATCGAGTTCGTACGGAAACATTTAGTAGAAGCACGAAAGAAAGGCACGCTAGACGCACGTGCGGACCGCGCGGGAAGACTGCGTGGCGGTCGTGGCGCGCGCTGCGGTGGGGCGCCACGCCGCGCCGCGCCTCGCCTCCGCCTAGTACAGACAACCACCGCAACATGCCGATGGCGCTATGTTCATCCTATTCCTAAAGCAACATTGCTTGTTTGCCTTTTACTGACATACGGAACCACGAGAGCTCAGAGACTTCCATCATTTAATTCTGGATGCCATGCGAAATTCAGGGGACTGTATTTTCAAAACGATCTCTACAACGGTTGAGAGGGTTGAAAATGTTGTGGTACTGTTATGCTATATTATTGTAGGTCTGTAAAATCTGGGACTTTAAACAATCCAAAGATAATTAGCTAAAAATGATTGAATTCAGTGGTCATTAATAACTCATTACCTCAATAAATCATTTAATTCACTTATATAATAAATAATAAGAATAATAAAAATCAAAAACATATTAAACTTTTTAAATAACAAACTATAAGCCCGCCACCTATATCATACTTACATTCATTGCCATCCATATCAAAATTGTTGGTTATGTGGCAGCTAGAGGGCGTACTCCTTTCAGGGAAGTAACAATGCACCCTTTTACTCGTATATTTTTTAAGCTATAGAAGGCTAATGTACTTACAAACACTGTTTACCCGAAAGTTCTTGTAAGGGTGCAAGGACTTGGGAAAACCATATATACTAGAGAAACAAAGCTAAAGTGCTATTAGCAGTTTGTTGAAGGCATCCGTGAAGACCAAGATGGATCTAGATTGTATTCATTTCATGTTATTTTTCTTCAAGTATCAGCTACTCATGAAATCGACCTAAATTCCAGGGGGGCTGAAAAGTTTTGAGCCTAAGTACCTTCAAGTGTCATTATTGTCTCGCGCTGCGTATTACTAATTTGCGAATAACCCTCTTTAGTATAAATACAGAGTTTCATGTCATTAGCATCAATACGCTTTTAGTAATTATCCCGTAAACATCATCACGTATCAACATCCGCGGCCCATCCCTAGGCTCAAAACTTTTCAGCCCCCTGGTACGCTAAGTTTTTACGCTCTATATAGCAAATCTGAGCAACAACAGCGCTCTTAAGAATGTACCGGGGAGCTGAAAAGTTTCTCTTGTTTTTATTCAAATATTATTACTTCTCAGAGGATGTCAGATGTTAAAAAGAACTCTAGGGTCCATGGAAGAAAATGGAGTGCCACAAGCCACACTTCTTGGTCCCTTCTAGAATTTATACCTTTGAACAGATAAATGCGAAGGAATGTGGTTAAAATATAAAGTTAGTTTTGTTTTCATTTGATGCTACACTTAAAAACTTTGATGTAAAAATCTAGTGAACCAGCTCCGAATCTAGCATGCAACTTACCCTGCTCAGTATCTTCCTTAATTCTATGCAGATATGTATGGTTGTTTAAGGTTACTGGGGTTTAAAGGTGAGATGTACTACCACCATTGGATCTTGACTATAATACATCCACCAGTCGTAGTGCACCTAACCAAAGCCTTAAGCCTTAGTCTTCTCCAATCACTCACCATCTTATTGAATATTCGGTCACTTTCATTCAGCTCGACAAGCCTTATCTTCATTAACGCTGTTGGCACTTTTTCCATACGTCTCACCTCTACCCTAGCCTTATGTTTCTAGCGAGATTATAGCAAGACTTTTCATAAGTGATTGTTAGTGAGATACATACACCGAGGGAACAAGTTAGGAAGCTAAAAAGACCAATACTTTTTAAGTAACACGAAGCCTGCTTATAGAAAATTACATTCTGTTGTTGATTTCCGCTGAAGAAATTAAATATATTGCATAGCTTTTTGATTAATTAATTTGCCCACCTTTTTTATTGTCAACTAGCTGTTGCCCGTGACTTCATCTGCGATACAAGATGAAAAGTAACCTGTGTTCTTTGCCAGGTCATGGTCTACTTATGTGCCAAATTTCATCCAAATCCAGCCATTTTAGCGTGAAAGCGTAACAAATAAACAAACTCACTTTCGCATATTTA
Source organism: Dicycla oo (assembly GCA_948252095.1). NCBI lineage: Eukaryota > Metazoa > Arthropoda > Insecta > Lepidoptera > Noctuidae > Dicycla > Dicycla oo. The sequence continues at coordinate 16,881,204 of OX411718.1, forward strand.
TAACTAGCTTCCGCCCCTGGCTGCGCCCGCGACGTATGTCAATAAAAAGTAGCCTATATCGTTTTCCAGGTCATGGTCTACTCGTGTGCCAAGTTTCATCCAAATCTGTTCAGCCGTTTTAGCGTGAAAGCGTAACAAACAAACAAACCAACAAACAAACTCACTTTCGCATTTACTAGCAGCGCCCCGCGTTTTCACCCGCGTAAATCTCGAACCCATAAGAATATCGGGATAAAAATATTCTGTGTTAATCCAGGTTATAAACTATCTGTTTGCCAAATTTCATCAAAATCCGTGTAGTCGTTTTGGCGTGAAAGAGTCAAAAACTTCCATCCATCCTCACAAACTTTTGCTTTTATAATATTAGTAGGAAGGAAGTAGGATATTAGTTAGGATGTGTTCGAAGGTAGTATGAGGCCATGAGAGCCAGAGAGAACTAACTACATCAACAATAGTTTATATTAGTAAGGAAAAACAGTAAAAAAAAAAACAAGGCCACTCTGGCTGTCATGGTCTCGTAACATAGTGACTGAGAAAGAAAATGCCAATATTAATATTCTCTAAGAATATGTATTGCCCCACTGCTAATGTCTGCATTCCTTTCTTCCACTATTCCCAATCTTTCGCAATTTTTGTGACACCTAGATCTTCAGTTGACGTGTTCTGGCAGTTTTGGATCTACTCTGTGGCGGATCTTAGCTATTACTCCTCAAACATGCGGCAGGAGGGAGGTTTCATATTAACTTCTTAGCAGCCGCAAGGCCTACATCAGCGTTGGGTTTTGAAACGGAGGGTTTAGAGGTCCTAGTACGATCTGTAAGTTCGTACTGCTTTGATTCTAATAAATAATAGTTATAATTAAAAAAAATAGAGTCGACTATTTGTAGATAGGTAATTTAGCATAACTTGGTTTCATATCTCCATTAACTTTGTAAATTTTGTATTTTTATTATTAAAGCTCTTTGTAAGATCAAATCTTTTCACAACTGTAATGCAAGCATTTGTAGGATGCTTCAGTGAGTAAAACAAGTTCAATTTTTTGTCCGTCTGCAAAACTCTTTAAACACGTAGTAGTAAAATGAAGATCTTACTTTATGATAATGACAAATTAATAATACAAAATGTAGAGACACAATAAAAAGACGACTATAGCAGTCTACTTACATTATATTACGCCATGTTATTACATTAAAATAGGTTTGTGAAATTAGGATAATAAAAAACCGGCAAAGAGCGAGTCGGACTAGTGCACTGAGGGTTCCGTACCATCTTACTTCCTACTATCCTACTTCCTATCCTACTATAATATTATAAATGCGAAAGTTTGTGAGGATGGATGGATGTTTGTTACTCTTTCACGCTAAAACTGCTGAACGGATATTCATGATATTTGGCACACAGATAGTTTATAACCTGGATTAACAGATAGGAAACTTTTTAGCCCGATATTCTTAGGCAGTCGCTCCATGTAAAATACTGGTATTCAGCTGCATCCGGTTAGACTGGAAGCCGACCCCAACATAGTTGGGAAAAGGCTAGGCAGAATGAATGAATGAATTCTTACGGGTTCGAGACTTACGCTGGTGAAACCACGGGGCGCTGCTAGTGATATATAAAAAAGCGTGCTATTTACAGACATCGTTTTATTTTTCCTGTAATCTTTACATAAACTTCTATCACACGGAATAATTTCAGATTTTTCTCTATGCAAACTTCGGAGATAAGGGGGGGGGGGGGGGGGGACGGTATTTTTATTTACATTTTTCATCAAAAGTCGAAAACTATGCGGCTTAAAAAAATGTTTAAAAATGTGCAAACAGCGTTCTTTCATATGATACCCCATATGCCCTAGTAGCCCCACTTCGAATTTTTAAGACTCCCCCCTTTCAGTCCCTGTTGCAAAAAACATATATAAATTTTTATTTCTTTCTTATTTGAAAACTAGTTAGACAAACGTCATCTCAAACTATTTCAAAATTCAAGTTGATAGTAGTTCTTGAGATATCTAGCTGTGACAGACAGACAGACTGAGTCGCACCATAAGGGTTCCTTTTTACCATTTTTGTACGGAACCCTAAAAAGTGTGCTATCGTTAGAGACATCGTTTTATTTTTCTTGTAATCTTTACATAGACTGAGTAGCACCATAAGGGTTCTTTTTACCATTTTGGTACGGAACCCTAATAACATCCAGAGAAGATGACTGACTTTCTTTTAATATGGTATTGATTGATTTGTGTTACTTTAGTAATTTAAGACAAGAGTCATTTTACAGCGCATTGCAATACTTTAAAGTAGGTATATTTTCCCTTGCAATCTGAACCATCTCTAAAGGCAATAGATATAGAAATGTCACACTGGTGGGCAATGGCTTCTTTTCATACAGAAAAGGAACGAACTATCATCTTATGATGCAACAGACGCTTATTAATGCAGGGTGGCGACTTCAGATGATTAAATAAAACTACACCGTCACTGAATGATGGAGATTAAATTAAAAAGTACATAATATGTAGGTAATTGAAAAAATCCTGGGAAGAGCTTATTACCAGTAAGTTCTAGTGATGTTGTTGTTGCCTCAATAGAATTGAAGAATACGATTTATGTGTCCCTAAACACATTTAGTGGGATATTAGACTTGCGAATGAGATCGCAGGCTACACCTAGAAGTGATAGTGGTGCCTTTCCTTTCTAATCCCGCTCAATAAAGTTACTAGCTAAACGTTTTTTCTAATGGGAAAATCGAAACAGTTTCAAAAGATTTGGTGATCAAACGCGAGTCTGGAAAATGTCGCTGACCCGAAACCATGTTTGTAATGCGTCATTGAAACATTATTTTAGCGTGTATTTTTAGGCATATAAAACGTTTCATGGTCGCCGATTGTCTAAAATAAAATTACAAAAATATAAACTAAGTACGTTCTCACCAGGAAGGTCTAGGATCATGCAAGTAAATTCTAGATCTCAAATAATGTTTTAAAGCAAAAACAAAAACTTCATCAAGAAGCTCTACGTAGTAAATTAACAGCAATACACAGTACAGACAAGTAACAAGTAACCTGCATAGTTTGTTTGGAAAGCTTACCTTGTACATACTGTAGAGCTTGTAAGCTCTTTCTTGGTCGTCCGGTGTAGCCTGGACCGACTCCATGCTGTCTCATCGACCACGGAATCGAGCACTAAATCCAAAAAGTTATTATGACGGTCCATTTACTGCTTTAAACAGATTACAGTTCTCGCACAATAACTCTCGGTGCTGTCGTTCAGAAGTATTCTCATATCATTATTTATTGTTAACGATCTATACGACTGCCATAAATGTCATAAATGCCTTTAATAATAAAATCATGATTGCTCTTGCGTTAATTAAATGAATGTTAATATTTTTGTGATTGGTGTTATTAAGTTAATTATATAATTCATACTTATTAAAGTACGTATGTATCCATATAAATATAACATCTAAATAATATGATCTTATCTAAGTATCTTACATCTTTATTGGTTGTGTACAAACCAATAATATTAATTTAAAAAGAGTTTATTAGTATTCGTAAAATAATACAATATTCAGAAACAAAACTGTGCTATAACTATTTATAAATAAGGTAGCTATTTCCTCATCAAACTACTTACCTACCCATTTTACGCTTTCAAATATTCTCCAAGTACTAGCTTTTGAAATCCAGGTAGTGCTAGGGCCCTTTTAAGATTTGCAAAGTGTGATTCGTTTTACATTGCCGACGGCAACTTTCCCGACCTTAGGTATCCACTGTGGTAAATAGCTCAATGGTATGGGCCAATTCCTTATACGAATAAATACCATTTAGCAAGGTATCATTTAAAAAAACAACGTCAATTTTTTTCTGTCGAAACAACTTTGCTAATGTTTACATTAAGTCTTAAAGCTATCGTTATATGGGAACTCTTTTCTTGACGACTATAAATGTTTAATGAGGACTTATAGCACTATTATATAATTTAATTATTACGTAATCTTAACCATCTATTTTTAATTTATAAATAAAAAAGTGCACTTAAGTACAAAAAGTATGGTTTACTTTAATAGCCGATACTTAATTAGAAGTGTTTTATCAATGGAGTGCGCGTAAAAAGCGGGGTGTCGCCAGTAGGTGAGCGGAGGCCACGTGGCCGGCACGCGGGCCCGGCGCGGCGGGATACACTTGCGAATCCGCGAGGGAGCACCCGCCGGAAACCGAGGTGTACCGGGGCTCCTCGAGTACAGAGAAGTGGCGGCCCGCGGCGCGCCTGCCCGCGCCCGCACCCCGCGCACCCCGCGCCACACACCCGCACATGCACTGACTCCGCAGCCTTCGTCTCCACACCACCACTCACCCCGCGCACTATGTTTGCCTTAATCGCGAATTAAGGTTCCAGTAATGTTTTCTGTTAAGCTTAGAGCTTAATTTGACGTCATTAATTAGAGATCCCGTTTGTGAAACAGACGAAGGGATTGCGGTATCCTCCGAATGTATGTTCATGTCTCTCTTTTAATGCAAGATGATGACACATTCTTCACTCATGAATGTTTCACTACGCAGGAAATATGCCAGAGACGTAATTTTATTTATTATTTTAAAATAATCATAAAACGGACCTGACTTTTAAGGCATAATATGGCAAGTTAAAAGTTCAAGGTTCCGAAAAATGAAAAGCATGGTTCCTACTTACCCACGAATGTGACATATTCCTGTTACAAATTTTAGGTTGTTGCATTGTTTCAAGTTTCCCACATAATAAATTATTCAGTCATTATATTATTAGTAATCATTAATGAGTATGACTGAAACAGGATTTGACTCAGATGGGCTGAAATAATAAGTTGAACCAGCAAACTATTATAATTATATGAGTGTGAATATTATGTATGATTAAAAAATATATAAACTATTAATAAATGATAGAAATTAGCAACAAAACAGACATATGTGTAAATAATTCCTGACCCTGAAAGAAAATTAAAGATTTTCCTACAATGGGTCTCCTCATTGTTCGTTTAGTTAAACTTAATGCTAAAATCCTCAAGATCTTAGAGCTTTGGCGAATTTCCGTAAGTTCTTAGTTTGGGTTCCCTTGAAAAAATTGTTTATTTTTTATTTTATTCGATTTGTATGCGGTTTGTAGTAACTTACTTTAATTGATATTTAAAGAATTCATTAGATTATACTGAATTGTTGAAATAGTGACGCAATTTTTAATAACTTCTTACGATCTTTCATCATCAAGTAGACCACATTGTGAAATAAACTTCCGATCAAACTCGGGTACTAGGATGATGTAATATAAAAGTGATTGAAAATTTTCATTTGAAGAATGAAAAGACCTAATAAAGTAACGAAAGGTTAAGAGCATTGAAGAAAATTAATTTCCCACGGGCATAGAGCATGTAATTATGTAGTCTTATCAAGCATATTATATTATCAGGCTTTTTTTGTTTTAGTACGAGCACTTTTTGATTTATAGAACAGAATGAAACCTTTAGTTCCACCTATATGATACTCGTTAGAAAGTTTTGGTTGTCCAGGGTCAAGATAAGAAGAATCTACCGTCTCTAACTGTTGTATAATAGAATCAGGTTTTGATGTTGCCTGCTAGACAAGGAGATCAAGATCCTATTCCTGAAAATGTGTAATATTTTCATGTAGGTATCCTACAATGGTTCCAAACATGAATGTTCTACTCCTCAGGGCGGTGTTACGTGAACTTATATAAACTATGCTGGGAAATATAATGAGTTGAGATGGTCGTTGCGTAAAATTGATCTTACATAACAATGAAATCATGCTGTGAAGACCAGCAGGACTTAGGAGATTATGTCGAAATTGATTGTCGTACAAATTGAAGCGAGGAGCTTTTAAATGTCGCTTAACACCCTGCGGTGAGGAACAAGTGTGTCCTGTCTCTTACTCCAAATAAAGTAGTCGTGCGTAGTGGCGGCGCCGTAGTGGGCTCGTGTCGAGTTGTTGCGGTAGATCACAGTGCTAGTGTAGAGTAGGTCGGTCTATTTGTGGTGACAGGAGAGGCGTGGGTGCCGCGTGTACTGAGCTGGAGTGGCAATGACCTTGACACTAAGCGAGTGGCCTTGGGTAGCACGTGGCGGCTGACACCCGCTGTCTGTTGTCGGAACGCCGCCGCCGCCTTTCCCAGGGGAGCCTATTGTGGACATGCCTTCTAACAAATACCGTTATTTGCTACTAGTTTCGAGTGCATCTTATATAATAATTTACTTTGTTCAAAGTTCAAAGCTTTAGTGTTAACTGGAATTTAAATAGGATTTTATTGCAGTTTGTATGTTTAAATTCATCATTTCATCATTTGTCTCACAACCAGTCTTACCAAGGGGTATCGTATTACGTGTAAAATACTGATATTCATCTGCATCCGGTTAGACTGGAATCCAACCCCAACATAGTTGGGAAAAGGCTGTACAGATGATGATGTTTAAATTCATGTGAAGGCCAACTACATAGTTTTTAATAAGCATAGTTTTTAATACATTTATGTCAAAGAGCACTAAACTGATACCTAAACTACATTTTCAATAAATAGGAGAAAAATATCAATCGATCGGTTGATCGGTCGATTCGTGTCACAGAATGTGTACAAAATTGATAAATCTGTTCGTTTGTGTGTATATTTTCAAAAATATTAGCAATTTTTATTATTTTATCATTTATAAGAGAGCTATACAGTTATTTACGTTGTAGCTCTTGTAGAGCGGCGAAGGTAATCGCGTCACATAATTTATAAATTGGCAAATATCTAGTCGGCATATCCACAGTGAGATAGCGTGTGAATGGGTGCGATTCAGAGCGTCGACGACGTGCGGCAGCGTGTCGAGTGCGGTCGCCGCGGGGCGGCGCGGCGGCGGCGTTCAGTAGCCCCGGCCTGGCCGATACGTTTACGAGCCGACACTAACTTTAAGTGACCCCGCCCGCACTCGTGCGCCACAGTCTTGTTTATATCCCATCTCAATGAAAATAAAAGCGACGTCATTTCCTTGACTTTTCGTAACACCGTGAGATTTGACGACATCCATCAAGCTTTTTTACAGCAGCTACGAAAGCGATGGAGCTTCCCTTTTTTCACCACTCCGTGCACACTATGATCTCTCAGAACGCGCATTCATAAGCATAATATGTACTTATATTTTAATGGGTTGTAAATTCATGTCTATAAAACCGGTCAAGAGCAAGTCGGACTCGCGCACTGAGGGTTCCGTACCATGTTACTTCCTACTTATCCTACTATCCTACTTCCTACTAATAGGTATTACAAATGCGATAGCTTGTGGATGGATGGATGTTTGTTACTCTTCCACGCAAAAACTACTGAAGGGGTATTCATGAAATTTGGCACACAGATTATTATAATTTAGATTAACACATAGGATACTTTTTATTCCGATATTCTTACGGGTTCGAGACTTACGCGGGTGAAACCGCGGGGCGCTGCTAGTCATATATAAAACAAGTGTGCTATTTACAGACATCTTTTTATTTTTCCTGTGATCTTTACATAAACTTCTATCACACAAAATAATTTCAGATTTTTCTCTATGCAAGCTTCGGATACCCCACATGCCCTAGTAGCCACCCACTTCGAATTTTTATGATCGCCTTACAGTCCCTGTTGCAAAAAATAAAAAATCTTCTTATTTGCAAAATAGTTGGGCAAACGTCATCTAAAACTATTCCAAAATTCAAGTTGATAGCATTAAGTAGTAGTTCTTGAGATATCTAGCTGTGACAGACAGACAGACTAAGTCGCACCATAAGGGTTCCTTTTTACCATTTTGGTACGGAACCCTAATAAGGTGTTAAAAAATTAGCTTTACAAACTTTAAGTTCAATGGTCTAAAGCACCTCTGAATGTTGGTAACGTTAATTTTTTAATATCATTCCATTAAAAAAAGAAATTTATGCAAAAACATTATACGATAATTCAATTCGAGAATCTAATATGCATTCGGTGACATAGAGTTACAGAATATTTACCGAACAATTAGTTCTACTTAGTTCTGCAATGATATCGGCAATAAATTATGCATAACATTTGTCCATAGTTAAACGAAAAAGATCCAACCCACATTACACTTAATGTAGGTTGGTTCTTTTTCGTTTAACTATGGACATTTGATGTAACGTAGGTCGTAAGTACCTTAGCAACTTGAACTCAACATACGTCGACAGGTTTTCATCATTAAATATAGCGCGCAAATATTCCAACGGGTAGCGGCATTAGTCGGAAAGAATGCAAAGGTAATCGACGAGGTAACAGTTGTCAAAGAATGCGTGTGACGTGACACCATCTGTGTGCAGGCGATGACGCCGGCACGCCGCGCCAGCCGCTCCGAACCATGAATGAACGCGCTAACTTGCTTTTTGTCGCCATTTTCTCGTACCAAAAGTGACAGTTTAGCTTCGGACGCCTGTAATTTGCTTGTTTGTATATGCCAATAATTTTGATTGACTACTGTCGGTAATTAAGACGTAAAGCATTATGTTTATTTACAACAAAAAAGGTTGTGCCTATTGTAGGTATGTTTATCTATTTTAAAGTTAAATAGGTCCATAAATATGTTGCAAGTGGTTGAAGTGACTATGTTTATTCACAGTTTTTGTAAATAGGAAATTGCCATAGAAATTAGAAAATGTGTCGCCACAAGTTTTTACGTAATTTGTTGAACATTATTAAAATTATTCTACATGAAAACTTTTTAGCAAAAAATAAAATCGACTTCCAAAACAAAACACTACAAAGTGAAAAATAACAACTTTAATTTCGGTAGTCGGTGTATTTGGTTTTGTATATTCGTTTTTTGCCACCAACTTCCGTAATTAAAGTTATTTTTCACTTTGCAGTGTTTTCTTTTGGAAGTCGGTTTTATTTTTTGCTAAAAAGTTTTTATTTTTCACTTTTTAGTGGTGGTACCCACCCCACACAAATTCGCATACCACTACCTGCTATGTAAATAAAATAAAAACAGTGATAGGAAGTTATTAAAACATCATCCGCATAGATTAAAACATCATCCACGTATACTAAGTGGGACAAAAACGCATTATTGAAGCTAACTCAAAAAGTACCCAAGTACTTTTTGAGTTAGCTTCAATAATGCGTTTTAATAAATGCAAAGTTAATAAAACTAATTCCCTTTCAAATAAAAAATAAATCCAAATCGGTCCGTCTTTAATTAACGCGTAACTAACATACAAAAAAAAACATACAGTCGAATTGAGAAACTCCTCCTTTTTGATGTCGGTTAAAAATAGTAATAGGAAACAGTCACAAATCATATTATAAATAGGAATTCATATTTGTGGTGACAAATGTAACAATCAGCTAAGATGTTTATCTTAGCTGATTGTTACATCATTTTTAATATGGTAAAGATGTGATATTATGCATCGCAACAGCTGCGTAATTCTGGCTCTACGCCGAGTGCTACGAATTTGCTACGGCGTAGTACTGGTCAAATACTTATTTATTATGATTTATTTTTTTATTACAACTTATACACACACTACGTAAACTGTGTTTATGTAAAGTCATGTTTTAATTTAATTATATATATATATATTTATATATTATAAATTAACGTCGCTTTTCGTGTCTGTCTGTGTGACCAAGTTGTTCTTCTATATCTAAACTACGCAACGGATTTTGATGCAGTTTTCTGGAAGGCTTATGTGTATATTAGATTAATATTTAACTTACATTTAATATCGAAATCTCAATGTTCTGTCAAGTTGTTAAAACCTTGCGAAGCAGGGGCGGTCGCTAGTTTACTACTTTTTTGTGTAAGAAACGATATCTGAATTGAATTGGTATCTCGAATTGCAACAGGAATAGCGGAGCGGTGGCCGATTTGCGCGGATGACTTTTTGGTTTTTCAATTTTTTAACACGTAATACCATATCGCCTGTTCTCCCCGAAGGGTTAAGCAGAGATGTATCTACATATAGTACACCCACATTTCACCGATAAGTTTATTTAAATATTTCAATTGTATGTTTTGGCTATGTAGCAAAAAATACAACACACTTCTAATCGAATCATAAATAAGCATGCTTTAATTTTTTCTAAAGTCATGGAAATGCCGTGTTGATAATGTATGAAGCCACATGTCCATCAATACCTGTACTGTAAGTATAGCGAATAAATGTTTATAAAAGCTAGATTGAACCAGTCAGTGTCTTTGTCCGTCTCACAGTTGACCGGTTTTATTATCACAGGCGTTTTATAGCCTGTCTCACTTGATGACGTTATGACAGCTTTTTTCAATTTTGTTCCTAGGGGAATAAAAAGTGATGTAGATTGGAATTCTTTCACAAGATTTGTATTCGATGTTAATAATGTAAACAGTTTATGAGCTTGAAAGATTTTAGTAGTTTGGGATAACATTATTGTTACAATGTTAAATAATAAAAAATAAAAATAAACTAACCTGAATTGAATATTTCTATATGGACAACAGCTTCCTCGTAAGCAACAACAACAACAAAACAACAGGTAGTTCAACAAAAACGGTCTTGAATAACTATCGAGACTGTTTTTACAAAAAGTTTAACTTAGAGTACGTAGGTACCTACTTAGGTCATACTGAAAGTTTCTGGATTCTCATAAATAAGACCAGATATTAGACTTATGATACATGTATTGTTTTTCAAAGTATACATTCACAATTTATAGATTTTTGCATTCGCTGGAGCCATTGTAAAACGCAGTTGACAAACTTTCAGTATGCCCCACGATCGCTAGACAATAGACCACTTCGGGTTAGGCAGGCTTCGTCGTTCTTTCGAGCTGTGCTAGGATCAAGGGAGCATGCCTCCTACATTTATCAGTTTTGAGCAACATTTGCATAACTGCTCCAGCAGTAGACGCGCGAGAGTTTGCACGTTTGAAGGGTTACCATAATATTAGTAATGTCTAATTCACCACTCTGTGCAAAACATTCGTTATGATGATGTAATCGGCAAGCAAAGACGTGAGATGTACTGACCGTCCATGTTTAATATGGAGGTGGATTTATTGAGACCGACTCAGAAGTTCAATCTCCTTTCGGAGTCAGGATGGGAGCTCCGCAGCATCTCTAATGCTTATGCCGCTTATAAAATGTAAAAAAAAGCTATTAGTTAATTCAAAAATCTATTATACACATACATAACATCTCACCTGTAATCCCTGAAGGTCTAACCCTTCAGGGATTAGGATCGGGACAGAGGTGTACTTTAGTATACGCATTTTGCCATAATAGGGACGAGCTACATATTGCCATGAACCGGCCACAAATCTACACTCCGGGTAGCTACTGAGAAATTCCTGATAGAAAAACTCATTATCACTTTGCCGACCTGGAAAATAATGTTCATACGGCTTATATACATATCATCATCTGCCTAGCCTTTTCCCAACTATGTTGGGGTCGGCTTCCAGTCTAACCGGATGCAGCTGAATACCAGTATTTTACATGGAGCGACTGCCTATCTGACCTCCACAACCCAGTTATTGGGTAATACGATACCCCTTGGTAAGACTGGTTGTCAGACTTTCGGACTTCTGACGACCCGTAACAACTGCCAAAGATCTACGAATGACAGCCGGGACCAACGGCTTATCGTGCTTTCCGAGGCACGGAGGAGTCTCGGTATGTACAGATGGTCACTCATCTACGGACCAACCCCGGCAAGCGTAGCTTAACCTGATGGATCGACCCTTACGGCTGTTATTATTTAGCCACGAGCTCCTCCTCCCACGGCTTATATACATAATATGGAAAAAAAACTGTTAGTTGATTCACAAATCTATCATATTGAGGATAAAAAGCCTAAACTTGTAATAGATCTGTATTGATTTGTATACAAACAGTAGGTATTTATTGGCTGTGTTTGGCTAATTGTCGGACGGCACTGTTTGACACTTGGTCGTGTGGCGTGTTTGCGGCTTTTGGCTTTTGATCGGGAATGTTGTGCCGGTGGCCACCGCTTCATGTTATTCTTTTTGTGAGCTTTGATTGTGTGTGTGTGTGTGTGTGTGTGTATTTGTTGTTACAAATTCATTCCGTCGTAAATATTTGATTGTAGCACTATGGAAGGTGTGGTAACGATATATTCTGTGGAAAATGTTGTTGGTTATTTCGCCTTTTGAACAAAATTTTATTGGAAATAGTAATTAATAATAATATAACCAACCGGGGGTTGTCCTTGGGTGCACTTGCACAGTGCATACAGTGATAATCGTCGGTTGGTGCCTCCTCATTATTTAAAATTGTCTAAGGGGCCTCTGCGAGTTGGCTTCGGCCCATCGTACGCCTTCCAAAGGTCCAGGACCCTGGGGGGTCCCGAGAAATGTCAAAAATAATAATAATAGGCAATACTTCTCGATACAGTCCTCGGAGGAGGTTACTGTCTCTGCAGCCTTAACCACCGGTAGCTTGGACCCTGCTCCCGATAGATCACTATTTTTTATAGTTTTCAAATGTTTATATTTTTAAATATTTATAAAAATATTTAAAAATGAATTTAATAAGTAATGAAAATAAATAAAGAAAATAATAGTTTATTTATTTCAAGTAAGCAAGCAAAGAATAATTAATTAAGAATAATAATTAATTAATTACTTAATTTCTAGGTTACAGATACTTGGTTACAAATGGTAAAGTCATATTTATTTTTTCCATAAAAATATGTGCATTTAGGTTCCGGCGCTATTTTTATCTGTGATCTCGTCTGGCCGATTTTAACTTTCGATTATTAGATTACAATAGTGCCAATTGTATAATTCAATATTACAATGAAATCAAATCTGCCTAGCCTTTTGCGAACTATGTTGGGGTTGGCTTCCAGTCTAACCGGATGCAGCCGAATACCAGTATTTTACATGGAGCGGCTGCCTATCTGACCTTCACAACCCAGTTACTGCGTAATACGATACCCCTTGGTAAGACTGGTTGTCAGACTTTCGGGCTTCTGACAAGCCGTAACGACTGTCAAAGATCCACGAATGACAGCCGGGACCAACGGCTTAACGTGCTTTCCGAGGCACGGAGGAGTCTCGTATGAAAAGATGGTCACCCATCTACAGACCAACCCCGGCAAGCGTAGCTTAACCTGATGGATCGACCCGTGCGGCTGTTATTACTTAGCCACGAGCTCCTCCAAATATCCGCAGAAATTAAAAAAAAAAATGTTTAGCTTGATAATAATATCCTAGGACATTATTCACACACGGTCATCTGATCCCAAACTAAGCAGAGACACTATACTATGGAAACCAGATAACTGATATACTACATACACTACTTTTTTTGTAAATACATACGAGTACTTACGAGATAGATAATTACACCCAGACTCAAACAGACATGTTCATGCACACAAATGTTTGTCCTGGATGGGAATCGAAACCCACGACCTGCGGCATGATAGGTGGTATCTTAACTAACCACGCCAACTAGCCTGATGTTGTGTAGACGCTACGCCGCGCCTGCGATGGCGTAGAGGTTCTCTAATTCACTCAAGGTCATAAATATGCAAGTAAATCTATCAAATTAAAAAAAAAAGAGGTTTCTTCCTTATTTACACTGCGTGTAAATGTTTGAAAGATCCAGCGTTATTTAGTTGATATCACGTTTAGTAAACTGATGAGAGATTTTATGGAATAAAACTATGAATGGTGTACAAAACTGACATTGTAAAGTAAAATATTTTTTTGTACAAAATCTGTATACACAAAATTCAAAGTCCTGACTGACTGACTGACGGATATATCAACGCACAGCCTAAACCGCTGGACTTAGAGACTGGAAGTTTTGCACATAAATATAGGCTTCCACGGAAGGATTTTTGGAAATACCACCTCGAAGGGGGTAAAATAGGGGATGAAAGTTTGTATGAAAAATCTTATTTCTTGAGTTAATAGACTTGAAACTTGGCACGAATACATCGTGATAATCGTAGAACAGTGACGGATGTAACAAATCGCACACCTAAAAGTAGCACAACTCAAAATAGGTACCTCTTTTTTCAGGAACAGCAAAAAACGTTTTACTCGTTTTCTATTTGATCAATTTAAAATATTTTTGTATGATGTTGTAATTCATTAATGGAGATTGGTACCCATGTGTCTTTGAAGTCAATCAGTCAATGTAGTTTTCGACGCAGAGTCCGATAATCGCAATAACTCGATTTTGGATTATTTTGAGTTATGCTACTCTTTGTTTAGGTGTGCGAAATGTTAAAGTTTCAACTTTACTTTATGGGGATGTTACATTTGGCATGGAAGAATTTTAAAGCGCGGTCTGATTAACTCGAAACTCAGTATTTCTGCTGTTGACAGAAAATAAACAATAATAAGCTTTTGGGTTTCTCGAATGTCGATCCCTGAATAAGGATAAATGGGTGATTCGATTTTTATGGGGAGGATTTTACTGCGGAGCTTGATTAACTCTAAAAATGGTGTAAATAATCTTTGAATCAAGTTATGGGAACTTCCCAAAAGATTTTTCAAAATTCCACCCATGAACAGAGAGGATACAGTGAAAAATCATATTCCATTAGTTAATAAACTTGAAACTTGACAATATTTGCCTTAGTAAATAATAAAGATTGAGACTTTAAGTTTTTTAAAAGAACCCCTCACAGAGGATTTAGTCAAAGTTACTAACTTTGGAGGAAAGTATTGAACGCACAGTCGGATTAATATTAGTACCGAGTTTTGAGTTAATCCGACAGTTTGCCAGTTTGAGTATTTTATGCGGCTCACCCTAATGTCCTTTCTTTGATATTGTTCGTCGAGTCGTTGAGCTCCTTAGGTACTGATTTGAGCTACACGATTACTGATAAATACTTGCGCTGACTGGACGTACCACTCAAATCTTTTCTGAAAAGACTTTTTCAGACGCTAATCTATATGGTCTTTACATGATCTGACCGAGATTATGTCTGGAGTTTAAAAGAGACTTTGACCCCTGAGTTTGTTTCGCCATTTCTTCTCAGGGGTAGTCAGATAGGAAATGTTGACTTCTTAATACTTCTTATTTTCTCTACTTCTGCTTCTTCTTCTTCTTTATGTTTATAAGTGATACCGATATCTTGTTTACAGAATATACTTAATTATAAATATATTATACGTATAATAAACTTTATTTAATTTCAATCTTACTTAAAATAAAAAAAAAGAGTACGTGTTTCAGGGTTTTTCAAAAATCATTTAACGCGGTAGAAAGGAGTAATGAAGTTTAAGATGTGTATTTTACTGCTTGTTTCAATTAACTCGAAAATGGCTAAAATTAATGTTTAAATCATAGAATTGAAACGTACCAAAAGCTTCTTTTAAAAAACAAGCCCTGTTATGTTGAAAAGGGAGGGCACAGTTTATTTGAAAAATCTTATTCCTTTGATGTTTGATTGGACTTCAAAATATTCTATACTAATAATACGGCTGAATGGATTTTTTTTTTGTTTATTTGTTGGAACGCGCTGATCTCTGGAACTGCTAGTCGGATTTGAAAAATTCTTTTTGCATTTGATAGCCCAATTCGTAGGGAAGGCTGTAGGCTTATTTAATATCACGCTAGCACCATCAATTGCAAAAAGAAAGCGGAAACGAAGTAATAGCGTGGGCAGGCAATGGACACGGTGGAGCATGCGGTGGAGGTCTGCCCGGCGTGGGCAGAGCGCGATTAATCGATTAACAAAGTAATCGCCTGCGCGATTAGTTCGTTTTAGCTTAGCGTTCTTTCTGACTTTTTTTCTTTTTGCACGGCTCCTAAGGACTGTAGCGTGATGTTAATAACCTACAATCTTTCTCAAGAGGTAGCCTATCAAATGTAAAGATAATTTTTGAAATCCGACTGCTAGTTCCAGAGATTATTAGCTCGTTCAAACAAACAAACGCTTCAGCTTTATTATATTATTAGTGTAGATGACTACTTTACATACGTGTGACTGAGGTTTGACATGAACTGGCTCTTAGATTTTAATCATCCATTACTCGACTAAAATGTATTTTTTTTATAAAAGTAGGTACTAAGTGGGTGATCGAATTTACGATAGTGTAGCATCTATATGAGATCGAGAGGAAAGTCAGAATATAAGTTGTTCAATAACGCCTACCGTTGGCGTTGTATGGAATCAACACATCAGATCTTGGTAGTTTGGTAAAAATAGCTGTTGGAAGCAGTGAGGTAAACGATGGATGGCCCAACATAAATATGTAGTTAAAACTGAGGATATGAAGACAAACATTATTTTTTACCCGACTGCGGCGAAGCCCAAAAGGTAATCTTTTCTTTAACAGATTATTAGCACAGTACAACGGGTAGTGTTCAAACTTATGACCACTCACTTGATAGTCTGCGGTAACGTTTAAATGTTGAGCTTACATATTTCCCGTACTTTAAATATTTATTTATTACAGGTACTTTTATCTGATTACAAAAATAATCTCAATTGTATTTAATTCACTATCCTCTTCCTTATTGTTCCAATTCGGTTCGCGATTGTTCATCAGACACCGAAACTCTAAGTTAGTTTTTACTCGCGCCCCTTCTTTTTTTTTTTTTTTTTTTCTTTCGCCTGTATTAAAAGGCAGGCATCGATCTATAGACCATTCAGCCTCGTCATATTTTCTTATTCTTCTATTTAAAATAAAAGTAAGGCCAAAGCCAAGTCATCAGTAAATTCTTAATCAAGGCATATGCCATGTCTTCTTTTTTTCATGTTTGTCAATCCAATTTTTTTTCTTTGTCAAATTCACATTTTATCGTCATTTCCATGTAGTGTAGTCATTTCCAAGAGTTATGTCAATTCAATGTCATAGCCATGTAAGCCATGTATGTAATTATATGTATGTATGTAAAATTATATATCCCAATCAAATTTTACACCCACTAGATGTAATAAAATTAAATAAAGGATTAAATGTAGAAGAATTTTCCAGCAATCCTTGAATGTCGCGCGGGAGGTTTGCCGGTGTTTTGTAAATCTCAAGCAATTTGTCAATCAATATTAAACGATTCACATTGTGCGCTGGGCATTCAAAAGTAATGTGATTAAGGGTTTGATCTTTATCGAGGTTGCAATCAGTGCATTTAGGGGAAGTTATTAACTTCATTCTGGCCAGATGAGCATTAAAACGTCCATGTCCAAATCTTAGCCGATTAATTAAAGAATAAAACTGTTTGCTTTTGTGAAATTGTGCCTTCGTAAACCAAGGAGCTAAACCAATAACTGTATTTATTTTTGCATACCAAGTGCCTTTTATTTGCAAAGTCTCCTGCCAATTTTCAAGCCAACATCGAATATTATCTTCCTTGATCATAGGTAATAAGTCTGAACAAGGTATGGCAACACTTTTAATTTCTGCATTTCCTATGTCAACAATGGCTCTCGCTAAAGTGTCTGCATTTTCATTGCCACTGACTCCGATGTGCGAAGGAGTCCACAAAAATTTGATATCAAAGTCTCTTGATTGAAGTGTAAAATACTTTTCTTTGATGCAATATATAATGTAGTTTGTAGAAGCATCCAGTTTGTTGTTATCCAATGCCTTAAGAACACTCATGCTGTCCGTTACAATAAGCCAAGAAATGATGCCAGAGTTATTTTCACTTATGAAATCCAAAGCAGCTGAAATAGCCATCGCCTCAGCAGAAAATATAGTTAAAACATCAGGCAACCTTACACCATGACCAGTCTTAGTAGAAGGTATGTAAATAGCCATTGCGACATTTGTACTGCTCTTAGAAGCATCAGTGAATATACATCGATAGCCAGAATGTTCCTGTAATAACTGATACACCTCTTCCTTGGTTTTCAAATCATGCTTTATAACAATATTCATATCTATAAATTTACTATTGTACTTGCCAGAATAACATGTCCAAGTGTCATTACATTTGTAAAGTTCATGTTGCTGAATAGGTGTAATTGTATTAGAGAAATCATGAAGTAAATAGGGAATGTTAATATTATTTGAAGGATTATAAACTGTATGATAAAATAAAAGTTTTCTGTAAAGAGGGTGGTTATGAAATGACAAAAGCTTTAAAAGGAATTTAGATTTTAAGTACTGAAATCTAATTTTCAGTGGAGGAATATTACACTCTACTTGTAAGGAGTTGATAGGTGTTGTTTTCATGGCACCTGTAATGCAACGCAAGTTATGATTCTGTAAGATATCAAGTTTACGGATAAGTCTCTGATCAGACCCAAAACACAAAAAGCCGTATTCAAAATGACTACGGACTAAAGATTTGTATAACATTAACAGAATTTTAGGATCAGCATGTACTGAGACAGATTTTATAAAATTGTATGCTTTATTTGCTTTACCAAGTATGTAATCAACATATTTATTCCATGTAAGATTGGCAGAAAAAATTACTCCTAAGTACTTAAATTCATTAACAGTGGTAAGTTCAAAGTTATCATAAAAAATTTCTAAATCAAAATCTATTTCACTAAAAACAATAACTTTTGATTTGTCTGGACTAATTTCTAAATTTAAATAGTGAAAATATTTACTCATATTTTTCAAAGCCCCATTAATATTACTCTTAATCTCATCCATATCTGGACCGGATGTATAAATAACCAAATCATCAGCAAATTGTAAATTCAGTACTTTACTACCCAAAATCATATTAAGTCTATGCATATAAAGCACATAAATCAATGGACTCATAATACCACCTTGACACACCCCTTTATATGAAAAACGGGGTCCAATTAACTGCTTATCCACTTTGACATAAACTTCTCTACCATGCAAAAAATTAAAAACCCACGAAACTATTTTTTCAGGTATGCCTAGTGAGCGGAGTTCAAGTGACAAAATGTGATGATTGACATTATTGAAAGCACCAACGATGTCAACAAAAACAGCAACAAACTCATGTTCCATTTTACGAGCATTAAAAATATCAAGATGCAAATGAGAAATAGTTTCATGTGTTGACCTTCCTCTACGAAATCCAAGCTGATTAGAAGGTAATAAATTATTACTTTCTATGTAAAATTCTAGTCTTTGCTTTATCAATTGCTCATAAATCTTTCCTACACAAGAGGTCAAAGCTATAGGTCTGTATGAGTCAGGTTTGTTTTTGTCTTTATTAGGTTTTAAGATTGGAATAAGACAGTCCATTTTCCAGTCTAGAGGTATAGTTTCATTAAGCCAAAGTAAGTTAAAAACTTTTAAAACCAAAAATAAGGCTTGCAATGAAACATTCTTAAGCATTTTATATGGTATACAATCTAGGCCAAAAGCTGTATCACGCCTGGAAAAAATTGCAGCTTTCAATTCTTGCATAGTAAATGGATCGGTTAAATAATTTGAGCATGCTGCTGTTGGTAAATGGTCATGTGAATGAAAGGGGGCCTCTACAGTATCAGGTGTGAATTTTTTAAGAAAATCAAAAATCCATGGATATACATTATTGCAAGATGGTACATATGTTCTATTAAACTTTCTAGAAATACCCCATATTTTACTTAAAGGAGTTGTTCTGTTAAAAGACTCACACAAAGTTACCCAACTCAAATACCTCTCTCTTTTTAAAATCAACTTTTTAACAGCTTGTCGCCTTTTAAATTCAACATAGTTTGCTTGTGAGGGGTCATGTTTAAACTGTATATAAGCATTCTTAGCATCTTCTACAACCCTAGTACAGTTGTTATTCCACCATGGAAGTGGACTGCGTTTTTTCTTTTTATGAGTTCTAGGTGTATTGAGTGAGGCACTAGAGGTACTTTGCATATGAGAAATATCAGAACATGGAACAGAATTCTGTACAGCTTTATTTAAGATAAGAATAAGTTCTTTATAAGTTTGTAAAGGGTTTTGATGAATAACCACAAAATTTTGTAATAGATTATCTACTTGAGCTGTGTAAAGTTCCCAATTAACTAGTTTGAAATTTACATGAACAGGCAGATTTGAAAGATCATTGGATGAAGAAATAAAATTATTAAATACTATTTTTGTAATTACAGGCAAATGATATCCACCTAGAGGAACATCATGCACTGACCAGTGACAAGACAAAGCCAACGAGGGTGATACTAAGGTTAAATCAAGGGCGTTTCTCTGCCACCTATCTGAGCCTAATGTAGTCATATCTCCGTTATTCAGCAACACAAGATTGTTACCATTGATACTTTCAAGAACGTCAATACCACGACTGCACTG
The DNA here is from genome assembly GCA_948252095.1 of Dicycla oo. Taxonomy (NCBI): domain Eukaryota; kingdom Metazoa; phylum Arthropoda; class Insecta; order Lepidoptera; family Noctuidae; genus Dicycla; species Dicycla oo. Next base: position 16,901,420 of record OX411718.1, read on the forward strand.
TGCACTACAGCCCCAGGCCGAATGATGGGCATTGAAATCCCCACCAATCAAAACAGGACCAGGAATACTTTGGATTAAATTATCCAGCTTTGATTTAGAAAAGGATGGATGACAATTACCAGGACTATAAAATGACACCAAAGAAAGCTCCTTAGCACCATATTTTAAACGTATTGCAATATTTTGTATAGAGTCATCATATGAAGTATCAATTTTTTTGAACTGTAATGAATTATGTATTAATATAGCTACGCCATTATGACTATTACCAGAATCTAATCTAACAGTGTTATAATATTTTATATTAAAACGCATCTCAGGCTTAAGCCAAGTTTCACAAAGTAAAGCTACATGAATATTGTTCTCAATTAAAAAATGAGAAAAAATATGTTGATTACTACGAATACTCTGAGCATTCCACTGTACAATATTTAACTGATCCATAATTAAGATTGTTTAATGTTATTATCACTCTGTATTGTTGCTAAGAGAACTTTTTTAATATTTTCATTTGTAATGGAACTTTCTTTGTTCCGATTTTGTGAAATTAAAGTAAGAAGGGTCTGAATTAAAATGTTTTGTATTTGATCTGTTTGTATTAGAAATTTAAGTTGTTCAGCAGGGTTTTTGTTAGTTAAAGGAGGGAATGACTTCTCATTTAACACGTCAGCATATGATCTTTTCTGAATTTTATTTTTATTTTCTTGTATCTTAGCTTTTTTGACAGGACATTCTGCAGAAATAGCAATATGATTTCCTTTACATTGGCAGCATGTAGCTTCTGTTGGGGCAATCGTACATTCTTTATAGCTGTGATCTTTTCCGCATATAGAACACCTGATGCTGTTTTTGCAAAATTTAGCAATATGTCCATACCTCAGACACTGCAGACACTGCTTTACCGGCGGGATGTACGGCCGTACCTCAAACCGCCAGCTGTTTAGATCCACGCTGTCGGGCAAGGAGACGCACGAAAAGGTGATGCTCACTGTCTTCATAGGTTCAAAGGAGACTTTATTTCCTGTAATAGTCCGACGCATAAATCTTTTGACCGATATTATATTTTTGGAGCTGGATATAGCTGAATAGATTTGCTCATTTGACAGATCAATCGGGACATGCTGTATGATTCCAGTAATTTCTGTAGCCGAGGCTGGAATGCTGGCTTTGAGTTTAAAATTATCCAAAAACTTTTTATTTATGAGCGCAGCATTGGCAAATGACGGACGTTCGAAAATAACGCCAACTTTGTGCCGATTCATTCTAATTAGTTGCTTAACCCCTTTGTTATACCTCTTGAAGTTAGTGGCTAACGACATCATATCGCGGTCACCGATCGGGACTTGATTCAGACTTTCGATGAAAACAATATATTCATAGTTTCCACCAGACTCTGGATAAGACCGGGTGTAATCAGATACTCTATATTCAAGGTACTTATCCGTATCCTTTTCATTTACAGCATCTGATGTGGCCGACTGCATGGAGCGCAACGACCCATTGTCGGCATCATCTTCGAGGGGATCCGTCCCACTTTTCTTCCTCTTCTTAACCTTCCCCATCACAACAAACTACCATTAAGTAGTTATGTAGTATTAGTATTAGTTATTATGCAAAAGGTAGCAATAAAATAAAATAGATTTGAAATTTTTTTCAAGAAACGCGCCTTTCCTTAACTTTCCCGCGCTTTCCTCTCCTCGCGCCCCTTCACTCAATTGAATGTTACATTCGCAATTTAAATTCAATTTTTTTATACGAATTCCACAGTCTGGAATGAATCATTCGGGAAAACGTTGCAGGCTAGTTTTCTAAACGCTACGCTTAGTTACATTTTGGATATTTTTGGGGAAAGCAAAATAATTTTAGTTATATTGACAGTAACATGACACAGTAACATTTTTTTCTAAAAACATCTTCGAATCAAGACTCCATTTTTTTACTAATGAGATTAATTTTCTAGTCATATATGTTCATAAAAATGACATTTTAATATCTTTAATCTCAAACATTTTATAAACATACCAATTTCATGCGAATAAAAGTCATTACATTTTTACGCTTCCAAAAGAATTAGATAGGTAAGCATGGGCCACCCAATTACCCTTGGTACCGGGGAGCCTCCAGGCATGTCAAATTAGGGTTCTATCCAACAATTTTATTTTCATAGCATTTCCATCCACAAAATTTAAAAAAAAACCTTAACACGAGACTATCAACCGATACAGCTGTGTATTGGTTGAAGATATTGTAGGAGAGGCTTGTGGCTAAGTAATAACAGCCACACGGGTCGATAGATCAGGTTAAGCTACGCTTGCCGTGGTTGATCCGTGGACGGGTGACCATCTTTACATATCAAGACCTCTCCGTGCCTCGGAAAGCACGTCAAGCCGTTGGGCCCGGCTGTCATTTGGATCTTTGACAGTCGTTACGGGTTGTCAGAATCCCAAAAGACAATAAAGTCTGGCAAGAGCCAAGGGGTATCGTATTACCCAGTAATTGGGCTGTGGAGGTCAGATAGGCAGTCACTCCATGTAAAATACTGATACTCAGCTGCATCCAGTTAGACTGGACCTGGATCATCTGCATAGCCTTTTCCCAAATATGTTGGGGTCGGCCCCCAACATATTTGGGAAAAGGCTATGCAGATGATCATGTATGGTGGCATGGTTTTACGCGTATTTTCGAACACTTAGTGGTTTTGTGAAGGTATGCATTATAGTAGACAGTTTTGATTGCTCTATAATCTTTTGCTATTAGTCATGAATTGAAAACGGTACTGTCCGCAATACTTTTAAAAGACATGGTTGGTAGGTACATATAGTGTTTAAAACATTCGTTAATAAGAGTAATTAATTACATTTCAATTTAGCATATGCAAGAAATCTTTTTAAATATTTAAATGCTAAAATTCAATCAATCTATCAAATAAAGTCTAATTTATTCAAACTAGGCTGAGAATCAGCTCTTTTCGAACGTCAAAATTACGTAAGACAGACCCCAAAACGCCCGCCCTTCACCACTTCCTAGTACTATTTATTTATTTATAATTGGTTTAGGTGCCTAGTTGTGTGGCTAGGTTTGACCTTATAACCTCATTAACAGTAATTAGTCTGAAAAGCGCTTTCAACTGAAACTCAAACTTACAATTCGCCCTTAATCCTAGTGATTCGAAAGTTTTGATGGATATTGGCTTCCTAAAACTTTGTAGCTACGTTATGCTGTTCTAATACCTACCTCCTATAAAGCTTAGTCATGATATTTAAGAAGTAGGAAATAGAAAAACAAAATTAGTCAAATACTTTAAGCCAACCTGAATGTTGAATTAGAAAATTTGTGTAGAAAACTGTCTATATCTCAAGTTAGGCAGAGGAAAGATACGAAGATAGAAGAATAAGTATTGATATCATTTACCACCACAAGAGAAGCAACATCATCAGGACCGCGATAAGCTGTGCTGATTTATGTTAATATGGGTCAAACATTCTTTAATGAGTAAAAAAAAAACTATAAAATGTAAAAAAAAAAACATAAACACACTTATAAAAATAGAAGTACTTATTCCTTTCATCTAAATATTTTGTGCACGACCTTCTTCTCGACTGAAGTCGGAAAATTGTGATCTTTGCAATGCAATTGAGTTTAATATTATTCCCTTCCACGTTGAGAGCTTTAAATTTAATTACTTGGGGACAATAGCGATAACGCAGACTTGGCAAAGGCAGACAAACTTCTATTATATTTAGCTAACGCAGATGTATACTAAATAATAGTTAAAACGTAATGGGTCACTCATTACAGAGAATATTTTAATCTAATCAAGGCTAAGGACGTCATCAGAACAAATTCAATTCCATACAAACACATAGTTGCCTTCTACCGACGTGTTCATACAGCGATACACATACAGAGCACTCTAAATGTGATACAGATAATATAATAAAATAAAATTGCGATACGAATTCGTGAGAAAATTTAAATAAATGACTTTTCTGTTTGCACATAAAAAGAAATATATTGCGGCACAATGAATGTTGGGGGTGGTGTGGGTAGTGGGGACAGTCGCTAGGCGGACGAGAGACGGTGCCGGGGGCGGGGGTCGGGCCGCTCGCCCCCGCTAGGGGGTGACCCACTTTAACGGGACAAGTAATATTACTTTTTACTTTTAGGCAACTATTTCATGTTTTATCGCGATAATAACATATATTAACTATTGTATAACCTTACCATTTCTCATGAATGTAACATCGCGTTACACACATCACATGAATGACTAGAAGTATCGAACAAAATATGTTTCCAGTTTCCGTATCCGTAACTGCATTTTCCTCATATCTCTTAACTTTTTCAATTAGTGCTATAAATCTGCTTTATGGAAAAGGCAGTTTTAATGTTATAAGAACAGATAGTCCCAACAAGAGGTTATTTCAATTATTATCAAACCAAACAATCAAGAATCGAAACTAGCAATATGCAGGAAAAATAAGAAAGCATTGAAAGCAATCGTACGTGTGATCTAAACGAACACAATGCCTATACAAATTGTATGCTCACTTATATGAGCTTATGTGTTATTGACGTAGCTTGTTTTCATACACACGAATGTATTATAAGTGTATGTATGTTGGTAATTCCACACACTCTTGTTTTGCGTAACAGGATGAATATTTGTTTGAATTAATTAATGTCAATTATTACGATCGCCCACGTTTCTGCCAGTGGAATTACATTGTAGATCTTGCTTGCTGTAGAATTGGAACAGAAAATAAAAAACCAACTATATTGAGGTAAATCTAGTCAAAGCTAGGAAGGTATTCCTAGGAGATAAGATTGACTAAATTATCACTTTAAACATCTACTTAATCAACAAAATCACACGTTTCATAAATTCAGTAAATGTACTCTAAAAAGTCTTGCATTCGTGTAATGGATTCAAAGAGGGGTCCCTTGTGCCTAATCTGAGAGTCGGGACTTAAAGCAGCTTTTTAATTTTAAACATTTTTGATGAACGGAACTTTTTAAGGGTCACGAGGATATTTTGATTTCATTTGATGATTATATTTTTTTTTTGTTTTTACACAGCGTTTAATACAAAAATGCTAATTATATGTAGAACTTAGTGTACCTAGTGATTTGTTTTCATCTAAAATACGTAAAAGGAGTTATAATGAGAAGACAATTGTACTACAATACGTTATGTATGAGGCTGTATGTACGTCCGCAAAATCAATTACTGGGAGGTTCCGTCCGATATCCTAGACAGACCTTCGGGCTTCTGACTGCTATTACCAATTGCTATTCGCAGCGCAATACGCCATGCTCACAACACAACTGAGTAGACTTCATATCTGTAGGAAGGTTATCAATCCAAAACTCGTGTTTAGGTAGATGCATAACCGTTTGGTTTGATTGTCCTTCAAAGTAATCATTTATTTGCCCACCTTAAACCTTTGTTTTATTCACTATATATTAGACAGTCTTATTGCCACAAGTTATTGATTTATTAACTGATTAAGCTTGTAGTTTTATTATTTCTATTATAGAAATTTCACTTGGAAACGTTTTTCCCAGAAGATATTCAATGCTGCACAAAAACTTCAACTATACTCTGGCTTTGATTTTCGTCACTTGAGGAAGGGTAAATGAGTTAAAGGGGAAGTTATGAGTTGTTTTTTAAAAAAAAACCTACTTACGAAATGTACTTACTGGTATCACAAACCCATTAAAGGTTAACGCATAGTAGCAAAATTATATAATTATGTTATATAAAATATCTAATTTTGTAGGTAGGTGTACTTTTATATCACAGTGAAAACCAAACTTTTACATTAATAGAAAGATTCTGTCCTCAAACCACTAAAGAAATATAGAGAGCCCGCAGCTAAACCGCCTATCACTATAGGTAATATTATTTTATTTGTTTCCTTATTCCTTCATACTGGGCTAAGCGTTTAAGCTTTTGATATTATAGTAATACATGTAGTTTACCTTAAGGCTTTATTAGGGTTACTGAAATTATATAGTGCACAGTGTTTAGTAAAAAACATAAGCCCGCTACACGGATTGAATGGTCGCGCGGAGATCTGGTGGTCGTGGCGACACGTGTGTGGGGCCATTGGGTGCTAACCTTTATAATTGATCCAATCAAAGCGAATAAAATGTATAGGTAGTGTTGTGAACTTGCGAGCTCGTGCTACCTTTAGGGACTGCTTCGTATTTTATTGACTATTTCCAAGATTACTTTATCATATAAGGATGTAAAAAGGAAATTTGGGGATTTATGTAAAATCAAAGTGATAGTACCTATCACATTATGTAATACTTATTATCTGTAATTATACTATATCTACATTCACACAGTCAAGGATACACCTCCGTGTTGCGACAGTTTTTGTATTGTCGCGCAGTTGACCTTTTTTAATTAATTCCACTCAACTCGATTAATGAGATCAAAGGGTTCCTGCTATCAGATAATCGACACCGAAGTAAAGCAGTATATTTTGTTGGTACGACAATGTTTTATTTATCGTGTGCCTGCTATAATTGCTGCTCTGAATACTCGGATCTTTATCTCACTAATAGAATTTGTATACTACATTACATTATATTTCTTCTTGCTGGATAATATACCGAGGATATTTTACATATTTTATCATTTACTGAGCACCTGTCTACATTCTAAACTTACTAAAGGTATGTTAAAAACTTAAAAGTGTTTAATATATAAATGATAAGAACTTATTAAAAAACAAATAAACGTGAGTTAAATTAAATAGAAACCCTAATTTAAAACGAACTCGTGAGTTCACAATACAAAAAGAATCTTATCTAAAAGTCAACAGACCCCTAGTTTGTTGCCCAAGGGGAAGAGTTTGCTCACCGAGAAAAAAGGATTAACCTACTAAACGTCAGCTTTTTATGCTTAATCATTTTTCGACTGTTAGCTGTACGTATAATTCTGACCAACTTAAGGATGAAATAATTAATATCTGCTTCTTAAATTACAAATATTGGGGCTCGTGGCTAAGTAATAAAAACCGCACGGATCGATCGATCAGGTTTAGCTGCACTTGCTGCGGTCGGTCCGTAGATGGGTAACCATCTTTACATACCGAGACCCCTCCGTGCCTCGGAAAGCACGTTAAGGATCTTGGACAGTCGTTACGGGTCGTTAGAAGCCCGAAAGTCTGAAAACCAGTCTTCCCAAGTTGTATCGTGTTATCCAGTAACTGGGTTGTGGAGATTAGATAGGCAGTCGCTCCATGTAAAATACTGGTATTCACCAACATCCGGTTCGACTGGAAGCCGACCCCAAAAATAGTAGGGATAAGGCTAGGCAGATGAAGAAATTAAAAATATTAAACTTAGAATGTAGTAGATATCTTAGAACTCTCCGCTATTTGGATAGTAGCGTAACACGTAGAATAAGGTTGCTCTCCTGTTGAGGTATGCAGAAATTATCATTTAATTAAACATTGTATAGGTACTATAAAACATGACGATCCAAAATAGTGTGGAAAACACAATGATGGGCCACATAGATACACATATACGGTGCGTAGACTGTTTAACTCTTATGTTTTTGTCGCTTGTACACGAGAATTTTAATGAAAACTAAACTCGTATACTTGAGCAATTTCAGGAATGAAACGAAGACGAGTGCTCGTTTATAAGCGTGATTTAACAACTCCAGCATATTGATTTTTACGTCGCCGTGGGCCCACCCCCTCCCCCCCTCCCCGCGGGAAGAGTTGTGCACGGGGGTAATGCTAAAATGCTTGTTCCCCTATTTGAGAGTACATGCTGGAGGGACGTTCAACTGCGACCGCGATAATGTTCAGTTTTTCTTATTCATTTAATACATATTTTTACTTTATCGTAAATACTTTACGTAAGATTTACGACCGGATGCGTCTTCATTGGAACGTGAATGTGACACACTTTCTATCGTACACTCTTATCTGTATTGTAGTTTAACAACTAGTTTAGTGGCGCTATTGTAATGCTTTGTTTTTACAATAACTGTATTTTGAAAGAATACTCAAATCACTATTAACATTGTTATTAGCATGGCTATACAACATTTGAATGTGTTAATGACACAAATTCTTGAAAAGAGACTTATTTTATCTTAGCCTAGTAAAATGCCTACAATTCTCACTACAGATTTCTCGTTTCTGTTTTAGGTATAGTTATTTTTTATATAATATTTTTAGGTCAGAAGTGGTATAAGTTTTAAAGAAAACCACGTGGGAGGTTAACCTAACATTTATTTCATTACAACAATTTGATTTAAACTACAAAAATCTAATTGAAACAAAATAACACCGAACACAATAAATAGATGAAAAATAGCACTCAAGGAAATGGCTCACGTGACCTATGTGGAGACGATCGTATCTACAACCAGCAGCGATCCGACTACTCAGCGGCTACGAAGTAAAAAGGGGCACAAATGAGCGAGTCAGCCTTTATATAGGGGTAATCGGGTTGCCAGCTTATAATATATATTTTATAACCTTACAGATCAGTATTATAATAGCGATAAATTATTGAAATGATTTACTAGCAACCATATTTACACCAATAACACTTCCTTTTACATAAGAATAATATTTCGTATTGATTGGATGTGTATAAGATATTTGAAAGTCGGCGGCCGCAGTTGTATGTCCCCGCGAGTTTGTTCAGCCCCACCCGCGCACTTTTCAGTGGGCCGCCCCGCGCCGCACCCTTCACTGCACCCCATGTGTTATTCTCCACTCCGTCCCGCGCCGGGACGCTCCTTCATTTTACTCCAATTTACAACCAAAAAAATTCAAACAAACATTCCCTAAATTAAATTTAATATTAGGACTAGGATTGAATCCGACAATCAACTGTGCGATACTTAAACGCAGTGCTAAGTTAGATTGGAGTACCTATTTCTTGAAAGCCTCCTTATCTGTAGTCTTTCAGGCGTAACTAATTACTGGCGCTGTCAAACAACATTTCGTTCCGTAGTATGTACCTATGTTTGTAATTTGTTACCACATTTGCGACACTTGCGGGATTTATGTCAAGTTATAAACTTGTCCAGCGGTTTCTGGTTGGTCTTTTATTTAGTACTATTTCAGTGTTCTGTATTTTACTGAAATAGTTACCGTTTACTTTTATGGTCATCGTCTTGTAAAACCGAACGGTTTTCACATTTCACTTTTAGTGCCTCGCATTTATTGAAGCTATCGTTTTATTATTTCATAAGGAGTTCAAGCAGATCATTTATATTAGTTATCAATCTAAACATGTATGATATGACGGAATCCATAACGTAAAATATCACAGATATATTATAACAACTACGACGTATAAGTACTTGGAATGGAATATATTTTAGTTTGGTAGGTATAATAATTGAGGGGCGCCACCCCAACCCTACCGAGTTTGAAAAGGAAAGCTTTTAAGAGCTTTTTGTTTTGTAATTAATTATGTTTTTTTTATTTATTTATAATGTTTTAGTAAGTTTTTATTGGAAACAGTTCTTAAAAACATTGAAATAATAAGCTGACTTAATATTTCTAAAACCATGTTCAAATAATAAGAACTTAACGGAATAAATAAATAATATTGATGTTCAAGTGCACGTTATACCAGTATTAGTAATTGGGAAACATAAAATTGTGATTGACCCTCGTACGATTTTTTATCGCGCACTGTTTCAACGCACTGCTTAGTGCCGAGAGTTGTAAATATGTGTACAACTTTCGTACCGGGGCTTCTCCCTGTTTAATTCATTGGAAAGATTGCTAAACAATTTACATATTTTTCACCGACTTCAAAAAAAAGGAAAAGGAGGTTGTCAATTCATGCATATAATATTTTGGAACTGCTATATATTCACATAATTATGATATATATTTGTTTGGACTCTATTATAGCTTCCAAACAAATATACGACATTTTTATCGGTGTATGTATGTATGTATATTTGTCCATGCATTTCTCCGAAACTGTTAATCAGGTTGGGACAATTTTTTTATTGGCTTACATTTGCTTCAACTTAGGGGACAGTGCAAGATGAAAATTGGTCGGACTAAATACGTGTAAGTATGGCGGCCTGGCATAAAAAAAAATATCTCAAAACCTTGGTCAAATTCTAGTGCAATATTTACAACAAAACTATTAACTACATATTATTACAAACCAATATTTCAGTTTAAACTACGAATTAAAAACATATAAAAAACAAAATAAAAAAGAAATTAAAAAAATTGAAATCGACTTCAAAAATAAATTACCTCAAAATTATGGAAAAACTTTAATTTCGGAAGTCGGTGGCAAACAACTTAAATATAGCACCCTAATTGCGTAACTCACTATCATTCGGAATCTGAATAACTTTGAACGGAAGAAAAATGAACGGCTCGCCAGCACACAGATAAACCCTGAGAGGTTTGCGTTGTGTGGCTGAAACCAAAATTATGTATTAAGGCAAAGTATTTTGGAAATAAATAAAAAAAAAATCAATTTTTTTCAAATTTTTAAATTTCTAACAAATATTTAATCTTTTTCAAAATATGACATATCAAACCAAATCAAAATTTTATAATAAAAAAGAAACAAATGTACTTACCTAACGTTTTAAAAAGTATTAAATCCAGTTGTTAGTTTGTGTCCTGTCATTAAAATATATATATATATATAATAAATCATTTATTATCAGGCTACAATGGCCCATAGATACATACCTTACAAACTAACATATATAAAGTATAAAACAAAACTTGTGTTAATAAATATAGCTTAAAACTATGTTAGTAGCATTTCACTTCACTCGCTTGTCCTTGAGCTGTCCTGTGGCACTTGTCCGCGGAAGCGACGGAACACCACGTCCTGCGGCCAGAAGTCTTCTTCCATGACGACAATAGACATGACGAAAATAGGGATGATGACAAAAAAAGTTGTCCGTCATGTAGATTATTAAAAAGTATTGTACACGTATTTTTTTTTTTTTAAACAAAAGATTACGACGATACATTGAGTTAAAATATGGCATGGCGTTTTGTCTTGCTAGATTTTATATGTAGTTGTGACGTAGGGAGCCCCCACTCCCCAACTTGAATGCGTTTTATCTTAGTCATTTTTTTTATTAATGTTATGGTAAAGCAAAAAATCTCTCTAATATTATCTTTTATAGCGTCTAATATTATTTTATTATCTGACTGACAGACTAAATAGATTTTTTTTTACTCAGGCATCATCCCTATTATGCCTTTATCTCAAAAGATATTTTGATGGAGATTTGTTACTCCTCTTATGGAATTTCTCAGTAGCAGTCCATCGGGTACTTACATATCCAGTCACCCATACATGAAATACGGGCGTAATCTTATGTAGTCAGTTGAAAGTTTACTTGTTATTAAACTAGTAACACTAATTATGGTCAGTGGGTGGTGTAGCCAGGTCTTGTAAACTAATTATAGTCAGTGTGTTTTCCTTTCCAAAAATCTTTGATACGACCCCCTCGTTCTAAAAATTTTTGATGTCAAAAAGTTCTCGGAATGAAGGGGAAGGGGTTGAAATTCTCTCGTATGGTATCATTGGAATGGAATAGTATAGGTAAGTAATTTAATAATATTTTATCCTAAAAGTAATTATAGAAGTAGTAACCTACGAGTATCAGTACTGTCCTTTTTAGGATTCCGTACGCAAAGAGTACCGTCCAGTACCAAACCTACGACGTCTGTGTGTCAATAGGTAACTTCATCCACACGATGAATCAACACTTATGAAACATATATGATAATTCCTACTTTATTTTATGCTTTATAATTATATCAATTATTATAATCGCACTGATTCTTCAAAATCTCGTAACATTCACGATTTTATTCTTGATCAAGTTTTCCGGCGTCATATTTAGGCGAGTCAAAGGACCATTACAAAAAAAAAAAAATCAGCACTTTCAGAGCTTATTTCATTATTAGATTTTTTGTTGCAAGCAGATGCATGTTGCGCTAATGTGCTCGAAAGCGCTGAGCTACGTTATTTCGAGTGACACTAGCCAGCATCAACTGTCAAGCTAGTACATCGTACTTTATTCGAGCTTGATTCTATTACAATAGTATACCTACTTAATAATTCCATGCACTAGCTTGACAGTTGATGCCTATGACGGATGAGATTTTGTATGGTAACTCGCTCGCTTTCAAGGTGAACTAACTTTCAAGTCCTAAATAATTTTGGATATTTAAATAATTCCAGGTGTGTCCGTTTTTTGTAATGTATACTTATTGCAAATTATAAATTGTAAAGTGTTCATAAGTTGTACTAATATGGACTGTAATTTATGTTGTATGAAATAAAAGTTATAAATATTATTAGTTTTTGTCTTTGACATTTCTCGGGACCCTGGGAGCCCGGACCTTTGTTTAGCGTACGAGGGCCTGAAGCCAACTCGCAGAGGCCCGTTACACATTTTCAAAGAAATGAGGCACCAACCGACGATTTTCTCTGTATTCACTATGCGATTGCACCCAAGGATAACCCCCGATTGGTGCAGGACTATTGCAGAATATGGAAACAAAACTTACTGCGCTATATTGGTTGGTGGTTGGTTATGGTAGGACTATGTCATATAATATTCACAGATAAAATGGCGGGGGTAACCTGCACACTCAATAATGGGCCTCTGGAAACTGTCGCTAGCACATGTGACGTAGTGACAAGGCGGCAACGTGGCCCGAGGTGCTTGAGGAGTAGAGAGGTATTCCACGGCTATCAGGACAATCCCAGAGCCCGGAAGATGGTCAAGATACGGTCCCCGCATTTCTCCGAAACTTCTAATCAGGTCGTGATCATTTAATTTTTATTGGCTTACATTTACTTCAACTTAGGGAACAGTCTAAGTTTCATCAAAATCGGTTTAGTAGTTTTAAAGATAATGGGCTAATACGTGTAAGTGTGGCGGCCTGGCTTATTGATACGAGCTACGGGTGTGATGTCAAAGGGAAACATCTCAAACCTTTGGTCAAATTCTAGTGCAATATTTATAACAAAACCATTAACTACAATTACAGTACCTACAGTTTTTACAAAAAATAAAAATAAAGAAATAATTTAAAAAAATTAAATCGACTTCAAAAAGAATTTAACTCAAATTTATGAAGTAACTTTAATTTCTGAAGTCGGTGACATAAAACTAAAATACAGGTCCGAAGACACCGACTTCCGCAATTAAAGTTGTTTCATAATTTTGAGATAATTTCTTTTTGATGTCGATTTAATTTTTTTAATTATTTTTTTTTGTTTATTATGTATGTGTACGCGTATAGTCGTTTTGAGTTAGTGTGATACAAGCTCCTGTGATAGGTTGCAATGTTTCAGTTTTGCTGTAACATTTACTACATAAATCATTTCTTACTGAACTATCTTTTATTATATATTTTCTATATTTTTTTGTATTTATTATCTTGAATTTTTTTGAATATTAGCTATAAACCATTCTGTTTCAGGAAACCGCTCACTGAACTCTAGCCATTTCCAGTCAATGCTGCTCTTCGAGAATACGACATCACAAGGTTAGACTGGCCTGCTGGTTCGCCTGCCTTAAACCACATAGAGCACGCATGGGATGCCCTTAAGCGAGCTGTTTGGAACCGTCAGCCAGCTCCCCAGACAGTGCCGGAGATCAGGGAAGCCGCTATTCAAGAATGGACAGGTTACCGCAAGAAATGCTGGATAACTTGATCCTCACCATGGCCAGGAGGATCTCCGCATGAGTTCGAGCTAGGGGCGGAGTTATATGTATTAAATAAAAACCTTCTATTAAAAAAATGCTGTATAAGTTTGGTTAAACAATATTTTTCTTTCCATCAAATTTCTGTTATAATTACATTAGGATTGAATTACTCAATTTTTGTTTGTTGAGTGTGTTTCTATTTAAAAAAAAGATATAACGTAAACACTTTTCTTGATAAAGTTAAATTTTAATAAAAATATATTAGCTTTTGCTAGTGATCACAAACTTTTTTTGATGGGTTTTGATGGTACGAATCTTTACCCCGTGAGACTGACTTGCACTTGGTTGGCTTTTACACTTGGTCACTAATCAAAGAGTGATGGCCGACACGTGTAATAATCACTGAGGATTTGTGTAGTCTTCTTAAGGCGTCAAAGAAGCTGTGATCATTCCAGAACCCCCTCAGCAAGAACCTACAACTGCCTTGAAGCTAATCTCCTTAAGATACTGGGTATTATACCTACATACGATGGTGTTGGTGTTAAAAGTAGCGAATGTGGCGGAGGTCTCGCCGTCTTGAGTCCAGTTTCACTAAATATTTCGGAGAGAAGCAACTTGAAGCGGCGCAGATAATTTAATTCTTGAATGTGCTAGCACATTCAAGAATTAAGAAGCATATTGAAGAAATGTCCCGCGATGAAACGAATTAGGGATTTGGATAAGATCGCTGATTAGATGGGACACGACCTTATAAAATGTTCCACAGTGAATAGCTGAATAATCCACCGTTAAGATCATCCGTTGTGTAGGTAAAACCCTGTATCTTAAGGAGATTAGCTCAAAGGTAAGCTCCGAATCAGTTGTGTAGGTAATAGTTGCTGAGGGGGTTCTGTATTGACCGCAGCTGCTTGCATCCTTTTTTTTTTTTGGGTGGCAAATTATCAAATAACTTCTCCCGCTCTGGTCAGAGCGGGAGAAGTTATTCCTTTCCACCCGTGTTCCTTCAGTTGCCTGTGCCAGGGCCACGGTAACTCTTTGAAAGAACCGGCAACCCTCGCAGGAGCTGCTGTCATCCTAAGGTCATATGTCAATCAATGTAAATTAACCCTTATCATTTAACATAGTTTTGTCCTTACAAGTTACGTCTATTATATATATACCTATATTCGTTCAGGTTTTAACCAAGCAAACTGACGTTTTCAGCCGTTCACACACGCCTAGTGAAAAGGCGCAAAAGAATACCTACCTTATATAAATACTAGAGTACATACCTACCTAATACTTACTATTGTGAAACTGTAAAAATACCAAGGCGTTCTATCAGACGGTCCTGTACGTAGACCACGAGACGAAAAGGTTTTCAATTCCTTAGAAACTGGAGGATCTATAAACGTTATTCAAATAACTCACAGTGTCTGTTGGCTATGGAGTTCTATATGAATCATCATCATCTTCCTCCACAGCCCGACTTCACCCACTGCTGGGCACAGGCCTCTCTTGTCTTCTGCCAATCCCCCCACTCTTGTGCCAGCCCCATCCAGGTTTTGCCCGCAATGGCAACAATGTCGTCCGCCCATATCGCCGCCGGATGACCGACATCTCGGCCTCTATAGTCCTTGGACGCCACTATGTCGCAGCCTTACGTAACCTGTCATCACTGCGCCTTGCCAGGTGTCCTGCCCAACTCCATTTGAGTTCGATAATACGCTTTCCGATATCGATATATGTACGTATATACTACTCAAAACAAAATAAGGACCACTTGTTCATTTTACATTCCATTAAAGAACATTAACTAATTGCTAAGTAACAAAATATTGATGATACGAACTCTTCGACATATAACCTCTTTGATGTTATGCTTGAGATCTAATTGCAGGCCGTAATAAAAAAATGAATTAATTTTTTTTTTAAATCTTATTTCGATTTTTCTTGAAGTTTTGTTTCGATTAGCGGTTTGGTATTCAGAAAATTATTATAATTTTGTTTAGTTATCTTGTTAAAACAACATCTTGCGTTAATATGCCACAAATACGAAGACATAATATGGACACAACTACTGCAAACGGAGCCGTTACAATGATCCAAGAACGAAATTCGCAGCGGTCTTTGCGCGGCTGCAGGGTTTTTCTCGAAGGTCTATCTAAACTGCTTGTGGAATCGCTTCCAAGAGTCCGGCAGTGTTGTAAGAAGACCAATTTCGGGTAGAGTTCGCATTCAAACTGTTCACGAGGATCGGTACATCCGGCTAAGTGCCCGCCGAGAACGCACAGTGACGGCTCGTAAGTTACAAAATCGCCTACGGTTGACCACGGGTACTCATCTCAGTGACCAAACTATCCGGAATCGATTGCACAAAGACCAGCAAACTTCAAAACAACGAGTTGTTCGAATTCCTTTGTCCAGGGCACAACGTGCCAATCGTTTAACTTTTTCCCGTCAATACTTGGACTATGTCGAGTCCAAGTATTGACGGATCCATCAGTGGGGCACGGTGCTTTTCACCGACGAGTGCAATGTAATTTTTTTTAATGACGATCGGAGCATTGTGGTTTGGAGACGACGCAGCGAGCGATTTTCGGAAGCCTACATACATGATGTTGACCGTTTCGGTGGTCCCAGTGTAATAATTTGGGGTGGGATTACCTTACACGGCAAAACTGAGCTCGCTATTTTAAATAAGGGTTCCGTAACTGCTCAACGTTACATTGAAGAAGTCATCAAGCCTTATGTGATTCTTTTTGCGGAGCAAATTGGTCCTGGGTTCATCTTAATGCAGGACAATGCCCGTGCACACACAGCTCAAGCGACCCAGTGTGTGCTGGAAGACTCACACATTCAAGTTTTACCGTGACTAGCAAATAGTCCGTACTTGAATCCAATCGAGCACATGTGGGACCAATTGAAACGAGGGGTTACAGAGAGTGAGCAAGAGGTCTGAAACCAGCAGCAACTGGTTGACGCTTTGAAAATTGCCTGGGAAGAGTTTCCAGCTGAAATCGTGAGGTATTTGATCAAGAGCATGCATTCCAGGCTTCAGGAGTGGATAGCTAAAAGAGGAGAGTATACGCGTTATTAAAAAAACAGAAAAAAATGAAGATTTTTTTTAGTTTGCAGTGACTTTTCGTTCTTTGTTTTTTATAACCGACATCCAAAAGGAGGAGGTTCTCAATTCGGATGTTTACCTATGGATCGGGTTGGCTAATAAGTAATGAGCGTTTCAGTTTATAATTTCTAGAATTTTCGGAAAGGTTCGAGAACGTTCTGTAGCAGAGGGTATATAAAGAGCGAGTCGCGCTCATGCGCGTTATTGATAGTTTGGCTGTTAGTGCGTTAAAGTTCTCTAAGAAATGAGTGATATTAAAACCCACGTACGACATTGTTTATTATATGAGTTTCAATCTGGGCATTCTGCTGCACGCTACACGTAATATATGTCAAAGGATAGCTCACGATGCAGTCTCCGAAGCAACAGCAAAGCGCTGGTTCCAACGGTTCCGCAATAACGATTTTTCCTTAACCGATCAACCAAGGTCTGGGCGCCCCGTGGAAATAGATATCGATAAATTAAAACTATTAATCGAAGAAGATCCTCGAAGAACTACACGCGATTTGGCTGTGCAGCTCAAGTGCTCTCATGGCACCATAGAAAATCATTTACATGGTTTGGGAATGACTTACAGTGTTTGGGTACCCCATCAATTAAGTAAAGATCAGCTGACCTACCGAGCTGAGATTTGTGTACAACTGTTATCTTTCCGCCGCACATTTATTTGGTTAGATCATCTTGTCACTGGAGATGAAAAGTGGGTTCTCTATGTTAATCACACACGCAAGCGCCAGTGGCTGGGATGTAAAGAACAGGGAAAACCAACGTCAAAATTTGTTCTTCATCCTCGCAAGGTAATGCTTTCTGTCTGGTGGGATATACATGGAGTAATAAGCTGGGAATTCCTTCCTACTAATACTACGATTACAGCAACAGTATATTGTGATCAACTCGAAAAACTGAAGCTTGACATCCATCGCAAACGTCCACATCACGACAAAATATTTTTCCTGCACGACAATGCCCGGCCGCATATTGCTAAGAGTACCATGCTAAAACTATTGGAGCTTAATTGTGAAATAATACCCCACCCTCCATATTCGCCGGACTTAGCACCAACTGATTTCAGCTTGTTCCGATCACTTAGTAATAATTTACGGGAAAAAAGCTTTGACGATGAACCACACTTGAAACAATACATAGATGACTTCTTCAATTCAAAACCAACGAAGTTCTATGCGGACGCCATTCACTCTTTGCCAGATCGATGGCGAATGTTAGTAGAAACGAGCGACGGTGAATATATTATTAATGATTAACAGTTATTCATTTAATAAATAAATTGAAATAAAATAGTTGTATGTCGCTCATTACTTATTAGCCAACCCAATATTTTTGCAAAATTCTTTTTTTTTTTGGTGGTCCCAATGCCACCAAGTCAGAATCTGATGAGGGCATCTCATGGAAATCGAGGGAAACCCTCAAATTTAATAGGCACAACTATAGCGATTTGGGTATTTTTTATAGTAACTCGTGCATTTGCTCGGAAAGCACCACTTGGTGAAATGGAACTAATGATTCTTCATCATTCACCACACATCACATCACCACAGATGGCCGGATCGGAACTACTCAATTAAATTATACCTAACTATTGCACGGGTTGAGATTCGATTACTTTAATATGGTTGATAAGCAATTTATGCTCCTCACAATGCATATGGTGATGGTAACTGCACCATCAGCTCCAGTTCTCCTGGTTCGTACTAGGAGAACTCTTCAGCAATTAACGTCCCTGCTTCAGGAAAAGCAGCCAGTATTTTGTGAAAGGTGATGAGCAGTTGACAAAGCTATTGTAACTTAGATTTTACAGTCTGACCCACTAAAAAGTGAAAAATAAAAACTTTTTACAAAAAAAAAAAAATACCGACTTATAAAACACTACAAAGTGAAAAATAACTTTAATTTCGGAAGTCGGTGGCAAAAAACTAAAATTCAGATCTAAAGACACCGACTTCCGAAATTAAAGTTATTTTTCACTTTGTAGTGTTTTTTTGGAAGTCGATTTTTGTATAAAAGTTTTTATGTCTTAAATTGTCATTATTTATTTAAAGTTTTTTTTTATTTTTTTTTATTTGTGATGGGTTTGCTCTTGATTCTAGTCTAGGTCAGAGATGACAGAGACAAAGTTGACGATAGAGAGAGTTTACCCAGAAGAAGCCTGGTCACTCTCACTTTGAAGAGATTAGGGTTGTATGCGCTCGGAAACACAGACGCAGGTAGTGAGTTCCACTCTTTTGCAGTGCGCATTATAAAAGACATTTGGAAGCGCTTAGTGCGAATTGGTGGAATATCAACCCGGTAGGGATGGTAACTGGCAGTGCGTCTAGATGTCCGATGGTAGAAGGGGGCCGCTTCACCCTATTTAGGATGCCCAGCTTCTTGGCCGCTGTTTGGGCTTTGTACTCGATGGTGGCGCCGAAGTTGAGACCAGATATCAACTCCATGCCAAGAAGCTCAATCCGATCAGTTACGGGAACAGATGTACCCCGAAAAGTAGGAGTTTGGGCGAAACGACTCCTTTTAGTGGTAAAAAGACACGCCTGTGTTTTGGTGGCGTTAAAAGAGACCAGATTATCATCACCCCACTGGGAGACTAGGCTTAAGGTCAAATCTGTCCGCTCTACCATGGCCTCTCTCAAAGAACGAACTTCGGCCCCGCTGGTTTTTGCGCTGGACAAGTATCTCTCTGAAACTGTACTGTCATCTGCGTACCCAACAATACCAGGCCGAAGCAGGTCATTGATGTGCAGCAGGAAAAGAGTTGCAGAGAGAACAGACCCCTGAGGAACACCGGCATCAATAGCCATAAGGTTTTGGCAGGCCAGCTGGCGTGGTTGGTTAAGATACCACCTATCATGTCGCTGGTCGTGGGTTCGATTCCCACCCAGGACTAACATTTGTGTGCATGAACATGTCTGTTTGTCCTGAGTGTGGGTGTGAAAGTAGTGTATGTAGTATATCAGTTATCTGGTTTCCATAGTACAAGCTCTGCTTAGTTTGGGATCAGATGACCTTGTGTGAAATGTCCCGGGTTATTATTATTATTAAGGTCAGAGGAGCAGCCGTCTACGACTACTCTGATCGACCGTTCCCTAAGGAAATCTGATATCCAGCTACAAAAATCAGCTGGGATGCCATAAGCAGGAAGCTTGCTGAGCAGAGCAGCGTGCCAGACCCTGTCAAAGGCCTTCGAGATGTCTCGATGGCTTCACCACAACAGTGCGTGACATACACAAGAAGATCGCCAGTTGACCGTCCCCGGCGAAAGCCATATTGACGGTCACTGAGGAGGTCTTCAAGGTAGGTCAGCAACTTATTGTACAGTACCCTTTCCATAACCTTGCACAGAATGGAGGTAATGGCGATTGGACCGTAATGGGCAGGGTCTGCACGGTCGCCCTTTTTGGGCACTGGTTGTACATTTGCAAGTTTCCAGGATTTCGGCAGCGTTCTTTTTTCAAGAGAGAGGCGAAACAAACGTGTCAACACAGGAGACAGTTCAGGCGCACACTGCCTCAACACTCTCGCTGGGATGCCGTTAGGCCCGCTGGCCTTGTTCACGTCTAGACTGCACAATACTCTTCGGACCTCTTTAATGTGTACTGCGATCTCCGGCATCGAGGAGTCACAATGAGGTACAGTAGGTGGTTGCTTGGAGCCTGTGACCAGACGTGAATTGCTTGCAAAGAGAGATGTAAATAAATTTGCTGTCTCACTTGCAGAGTGAGCCAGCGACCCATCAGGTTTCACCATTGGAGGTAAAGTAGGATGACAGAAATTCGCTTCAGCCGCTTTGGACAGGGACCAGAACTGTTTACTACCCGGAGGGTGCGAAGCTAGCCTGGCCCCAATATGTCCGACATGGCCGAAACGTGCTCTACGTAAAACCCGCTTGCAGAACTTGGCAGCAAAATTAAAGGCCCTCTTCTTTGCGCGAACGCTACGTGCTCGAACGTTGCGGTCGTGGGCCTTGACCCAGGCTTGGTAGGCAGATTCTTTTCGGGCCTCAGCGTGGGCGCATTCCGCATTATACCAAGGCCGGGATTTGTGACCGAGCGGGATGTCGGAGAATGGAATAAAATACTCCATCCCCTGCCGAATCACGTCCGCAACCACGTCAGCACAGCACGAGGGGTCACCCGAGGAAAAGCACACCTGCCGCCATGGATAAGACGCAAAAACGTGCCGCATCTCATCCCAGTCTGCTGACTCATCGCCATACTCGCCTCGTGCCTCTAGGACTCTCATCTGGAGGAGAGCAGGTCGATATGGATTTCACCAGACAGTGGTCAGACGTTTCCAGCGGGGCTAAGACCGATACTGAATGACTGTCCGGATCAGATGCCAGCAGAAGGTCCAAGCAATTGGGTGTATGGCCGTCAACATCCGGTACCCGCGTTGCCACATTCACCATCTGGGTTAGATCTAGCGTTATAGCAAACTTGCGCGCCTCCAACCCAGCATGGTCAGTTTTTTGGTACGGGAACAACCACTCTTTATGATGTGCGTTAAAGTCCCCCAGAAAAATGAGCTTCGCTGTTGGGTACCGTTGCTGGGCTACGTCAGTCGACTCCACAAGGAAATTAAAGAGCGCTATTGTGTCCTGGTCACCGCTGTGCGATCGGTAGACGCTGATGTAGAGAGATTTCTCCACGCCAGTATCCACAAGTAGCCATATGGCAGAAAAACCCGATTTTTCAAAGCAACGGAGACGACGACAACAAATGTCATCGCGAACGTACATACAGACCCCAGCTTGCTTCTTGAACTTGTGTTCAAGAGAGTAACCCAGGTAGTTGAGGTACGCCACGTCCGACGGGGTTGTTATCTTCGTCTCCGTTAGGAGAAACAGGTGCGGCTTCTCGGTCTCGAGGTGGTGATGGACCGGATCGAGATTGGAGTGCAATCCCCTGATGTTAGTGAGGTGCACTTTTAGTGGGAGGAAGTGCAGCCGTTGCTTAACCCTATTTTTCTTTACTTTGGTCATAATTGTGTGGAGTTGTTGGGGAAAATGTCGAATTGTCGAGGCGCCGCTCAGTGAACCAAGTGGAACACTAGAGCCAACAAAACCTATGGGGAACTCATTTGGAGACTACGGGGACGCCCGAACCCCCCCGGATATGGCCACCGGGTCCTCCCATCCAGTCGCCGGCTGGCACGGTGGAGCATACCGGGATTTTTCGCGAGTTGGCGGGGCAGCCTTTGGCACGTGGCTGGCGTGCTACTTGGGCCCCCTACTGACTGCGGTCGGCCAACGGCTGGCACCGTGCTTCGGAACCCGCTACCCTTCAAAATGAGTTACCCGGCTTGCTGACTCAGAGACCAAGACCGGATCCAAACAGCGCAACTGACAATCTCCTTCTCCCCCAAAGGCACTGGTACTCCCACGCACCGACGGAACACAGCAAGCTGCTTGGCGCCGGACTCCGGTGGGATGGTGGTTGCGAGCCAGGCGGCCCCTTGCGGAGCCTAACACCGCTAAGTGGGATCGTTCAGCCGTACCACAGGCAAGCCTGTGGTGCCGTTGCCCGGGGTGGACCACTAGGAGGTAGATCCCAAACCACCCCATATATAAAGTTAAATAAACATGTATATTGATAATTCATTTAAACAGTTACTAGCCTAATTGGTAAAAAATAACATTACTAGTAGTTACTAGGCTGAAGTAGATTACCATTCAGGCAGGCAAAACTCTTGACATTTAGGACCATAGTTAATACGTTACCTTCAGATTCTTCTTAATCTTTTTTAAGAGAAATAAACTAACACGAACTTATTTACTTAGCCCAGACACATTTCCATTCCCGGTACTCTGGTCGATTTGGTGTTAGGGAATTTTATTATTCGGTAAAGGGTACCTATCAACCATACACACTGTACTGCGTGCTAGTATTGTATTAATTATCTATATAAGTAAGATTTAAAAAAAAAAAGAAGTAGTGTATGTTGTATATCAGTTATCTGGTTTCCATAGTACAAGCTCTGCTTAGTTTGGGATTCGATGACCGTGTGTGAAAATGTCCCAGGATATTATTTTTTTTTTTTACATTTCTCGGGTCCCGGACCTTTGGAAGGCGTACGAGGAGCCGAAGCCAACTCGCAGAGGCCCCTTAAATAATTTTAAATGATAAGGAGGCACCAACCGACGATTATCCCTGTATGCACTGTGCAAGTGCACCCAAGGACAACCCCCGGTTGGTGCAGGACTATTGTTGTGCGTGGAAACAAAACATATTGGGCTATGGGTCTGAGTGGCTAATGTGGATTGGGTTACTTGAACTATGGAAGAACTATGTCCCCTGCCTGACCAATGTTAAAACCATAAAATGGCAGGGGATGACTTATGGCACACTCAATAATGGGCCCCCGGAAACGGCCGCTAGCACATAATGACGTAGCGACAAGGGGGCAACACTTCCTGAGGTGCTTGAGGAGTGGAGAGGTATTCCACGGCTATCAGGACAATCCCGGAAGTACGGTCAATATCCCTACCAGCACCTTACTGGAATACTTCCTTCCTCCGAGCACGTTTGCTCTTGCGAATCTCCACTCATGCCGGCCAATAAAGGCAAGAAAGAGGTGGGAGCTCTGTTCCTCGTCAGTGTTCACTCCAGCCGGCCAACAAAGGCAAGCCAGAGATGAGAACAAGATTTCTCTCGAGAGATAGGGTCCGTGGGGTTTCTGTATCTCTCTTGGTCTGGCTCCTCATCCGAGACCCGTTCCGGCAAAGTAAACTCTACCGGCACAGACCTAAAGTTTGGAGCATGCAAGCCCCACCACGACGTCAACGTAGAGATACAGCGGTGGGGTTATTATTATTATTGTTGTGTAAGGAAACTATTAGTTTTCATATTTTATTAAACAAATCTTGTTAAATTACCTAGCACAGTACTACGACGTGTGCGTAGAGTCTTTGTATTATTTTCCTTCGACGTCAAGGCTAACGCAGCACGCTGTGACCTATAATATTAATGTAACATTTTCTATAAGCTCGTTATTTTAATCTTGCAGCCTTGTGTATATATAATTAAAGAGACTATTTTGTCTACTTCTTGTGTATTATCGGTGATTAACCTGAAGCCACTAAACAACTTAAGTGATAATTTTAAATTATGCTATCGACTTTACCTCAGATAATTACCTCAACTCAAGCCATTATTTAAAAAGCATTATAATTTATGAGTAATAATAACATAGCATGTTTAGTAGGTAGTTATAAAATAATCCGGTAACAAGAAGGTTTCCCAAAACCACTTTATGATAATAAAATACTCAGAATATTAAATTAGAAACATTAAAAGCATCTCTTATGGGCAAGCAATAACTTTATAATAGCATAAGTACATTTCCATTCATCATGAATCGCTCATGGGCCGTCTAAAGAAAGGGTTTTAAATTGTTTCTCGATGTTAATAAATTTTAAACAGATAAACCTGTACATCTCGAGCTCGCGGCTTAAAAAACGAGTATC
The DNA here is from genome assembly GCA_948252095.1 of Dicycla oo. Classification (NCBI taxonomy): domain Eukaryota; kingdom Metazoa; phylum Arthropoda; class Insecta; order Lepidoptera; family Noctuidae; genus Dicycla; species Dicycla oo. The sequence goes on from OX411718.1 coordinate 16,925,720, forward strand.
GTGAGTATAGAATCCAGACGAAAAAAGTAGTCGTGCAACATTTCACAAGGCACAACGGCCCGCTGCACTCGCATTGTGTGCCTTAACAATATCCACAGGCCCACAGAACACTACACAATAAATACAACACGTCTACGACGTCATTTCAACAAATCAAATACCCTACGCAAACAAACTCAAATCGACAATTCCAGCCAATTTAAATTTTATGCCCTCCCTATAAGCAGGCACGGCGACGGGAATAACATGTTCATATACAGATATAGTCGGACATTTTGAAATATACATATATTTGTATATTCGGTAAACCCTGTGTGTACAGGATACATATTGGTCTTCATGAAATTGCTACGACATGTCGCTGTAGCAAATTGTGTAGAAGAAGTGGACGCTTCTACGCCTTGATTACGGATGAGTCCATAACTATTGTTATGTGAGCATTATAGAATTAGATAGTAGGTATACATAATGTATGCCTATGTCCAGCAGTGGACGTCTTTCGGCTGAAATTAATGAATGAGTACATAATCTGTATTAAGTAGTTTTAATTGCGGATATAAATGCCCAACAAAATAAATTTTATAGGAATTGTTAGTTTGTTGGGTTTACATTCATTTAATAATTTACTATAATGTGACAAAACTTAAACCTAGGTGTTGTTTTTTTTTGTTGTTTTTGAGGTAAGTAGGTATAAAGAGGCTTCAAAATAAATAATTATTTTGATTGTTCACCAGTGGAGGCCGGGTCACTAGAGTACACGGAGCGCCCGCGGTCCCGCAGGGAGGGGTCGCAAACAGGTTATGACCCCGACAAGTTACTTGTTCGAAGCCTCGAATGTAGCCACGTTTAAAAAGCTCCTGCGTCTGTTGAAACATCCCCGCTGGTGTCCGCGCCGAGCGGGCCGCGCGGGGGGCGCGCGCTCTGTCTAGCCTGGCCGCAGCCACCGACTGCGATCCTTTCTGTCCCAAACCAGGATGAGATAAAAAATATCTTGACGTTAAGTGTTGATTTCTGTTACACGTACCTTTGATTAAACAATTAGCCACTTCAGTTTGTATTTATACATGTGTGTGCGTTGTTTAAGACACATTTCCCTCCATTTTATACGGATATAAAAGCTCTACCTTATCGCGGATGACAATCGGCTGGATAAAATTTTATGAAAAATGAATAATGGTTTGCTACAAAGGTATATTTGTTGATACGCATTATTCACATGTATATGGTCTCGACCCTGTCGAGTATAACAATGCTGCGATTTGTTTAGATACTTTTTTCCACGCTTAAGCAAACGAATATATTTCTAATATTACCACATAATACTCCATTGTTCTCCAGTTCGCTGATATTTCTCCAGCATTTCCAACGCTTGGACGCTATTTAAGTGATACACATACTTAGCGAAGCATGAATAGCTAACATATATAACAATATTACGGTTTGCAATTAAATGTCTGACCATCGTTTTACGAGTACGCGGCTACTTAGCTAGTTTTTGCGTACATTGCTTTGAATTATTATAATATTTTATTCAATGTTCGGTTTTATACTACATTTTCCCAATTATGTTGGGGTCGGCTTCCAGTCTAACTGGATGCTGCTGAATACCAGTATTTTACATGGAGTACTGCCTATCTGACCTCCACAACCCAGTTACTGGGTAATACGATACGCCTTTGGTAAGAATGGTCTGACTTTCCTGCTTCTGGCGACCCGCAGCGACTGTCAAAGATCCACGAATGACAGCTGGGACTAACGGATTAACGTGCTTTCCGAGGCATGGAGGGGTCTTAGTATGTAAAGATGGTCACCCATCCACAAACCAACCGCGGCAAGCGTAGCTTCACCTGTATGATTGACCCATGCGGTTGTTATTATTTAGCCACAAGCCCAGTTTTATACGTATATACTTAACTAGTAATATTTGTTTTGTCATTTACAATTCAGCATCGTTACTCCCCAATATTTTAGTGTGCAGTCTAGCCACATTGTGTTGCCAGTAAAAGTGTTCTATATTCAAGTTATTCGTATTAGAGACCTCTTACTTCGCGATAATAAACGAGTATTATATAATAGGGCTTGTTTTACTACATAGTTCCGTTTATATAATATCAGAAACATTGGTTGAGAATAATAATGTAGGTACCTACTTTTGTTAGGTAGCTTTGCAAATTATAGAGCTTACATGGAGTTACTAAATTAAAATGAAGGGATATACGTATTTCGGTTTGATACATATCTTGCTGTAGGGAAGTTACAGGTTTATAAACAGCTTGATGAGTTTCTATGAATAAATAACAACGTAGCCTTCTAGCCTAAAACAATATAATGTGTGTAAATGATAAATGATTTTTATTTCTGTAAGTAGGTTTGTACAAACACTTTTACAAGTCAATCATGTTTTCTTTTTAAAACTAGATAAGGTCGGCGTTTCCTATCTGACTACTCTGACAAGAAAGGCCGAAACAAACTCAGAGGTCACAGTCTCTTATAAAGTCCAGACATAATCTTGGTCACTTCATGTGAAGACCATGTAGATTGGTGTCTGAAATAGTCTTTTGAGGAAAGAACCACATAGATTGAGAGGACCTGTCCAGTCAGTGCACGCATTTGTCAGTAATTGCGCAGCTCAACTCAGAACTTAAGGAGCTCAACGATTCGACGAACAATACCAAAGAAAGGACATTGGGGTAGGCCGCATAAATTACTCAAACTGCCAGACCATGATTAAAAATAACTGAGAGAAAAAATAAAACAAACAAAAAAAGCAATGACCTGCATAGTTTTCACATTCACAATAAATTAAAATAATATAATACTTTACAAAGTAAATAGTCATACATTGACACCTGAATGAGCGACCTATTTTCTTGAGCCTTGTTGGAGGTACAACAAATTGTATTGTATTGTAATTGTAAATGTAAAAATCCTATAAACAGTATTTTATATTTGATATATATATATTGTATCAATTTCGTTTTTCAGTTCACTTATGTAGGTACTATCTAGCAATCCATGTATGTTTGTATGTGCATCCAATCGTGTACTTTATTAAGTTCTGGTGACGTAAGAACTACGGTATGCAGAGTTTAGTTTATTTCCTCCACGATGAGATTTTTAGAATTTAACATTCCAACTTGGACGTGCTATTTTGCTAGGTATCTCCTAAAGCCAATCTGTCAATCATTAATCTATAATTCAAAATCATCATTGAATACAAAAGCATTAAGGTCACGAAATTCAGTAAGTTTATCACCAGTTTAGAAGGCGCTCTAAAATGCCGGAGAATGCGTGCGTCGGTTGAACATTCAAATTTCAAATCCTGGTGAGTACCAACCAAGCGTGCTCTAGAGAAAATTAGTGACAAAAAAAAATACAACCGACTTCCAAAATGCATGTCCCAACTTTTCATACAGCCACTCTGCTAAATCACAGTTTAAAATTGTAATTAAAAAATATTATCAACAATTTGTAACATGACTTTATGCTTATTATTTACTTTTCACGAAATTCTTATTTAATTTACATAGATTTGAGCTAAATATTTACCATCATCAATGTTAACAATACTGACTGGTAGAATGTCAGGCGCTAACTAATTTGACAGCACTAAACGAATATTTATCATTTATGTCCTTTTCTTATTGAAATAGAAAGAAAAAGATGCACTGAACTTAAATTAAGTTTAGTTTGTGAACAAGGGAATCGGCGCCATTACCTTATAAATATTATTTATTAATGTTTTAATAAAATATTGTTTGTTTATCTAATCAGGTTTTTATTTACTTTCCTCATATTCAAAATGAAACGCAGAGTGTTAACCTCGGGTGAAATACCTAATTAGGCGCTCAAACTATTGGCGGCATCTCGTGCCTAAAGAGGTCCCTTTCATCCGTTATAATAATCTACTATTAATTTCGGAAGTCTTTGTCTCTAGTTTTGTTTTATCGTTTTTTGCCACCGACTTCCGAAATTAAAGTTATTTTTCACTTTGTAGTGTTGTTTTCGAAGTCAGTTGTTTTTTTTTGTTTTTGTAAAAAAGTTTTGATTTTTCACCTTTTAGTTGTGGTACAGGTCTCAGAGTACATTTTTGGTAACGGTACACAACACAAATTCGAATACCACTACCTACAAAATAAATTAGAACATCATCCACATAGATTAAGTTGGAAAAATAAGTATATTATTGAAGCTAACTCAAAATTCATCCAAGCAAAGTTAATTAATGTTACATGAGCCCAACTTTGAGGTATACCCTTCCGAATAAAATAAGAATCGTTCAAGTAACTGTAAAAGTTATGCGTGGTCCATACATAAAAAAAAAAAACGCATCGACTTGAGAACCTCCTCCTTCTTTTTCGTCGGTTAAAAAACATCCCGAGGTATAATCTTTCTGAACATGTACATGTAGATTTAAAAAAAAAAACTAATAATTGTGCGGCCTGAGTGCACTCTCGACTCGAGCGTCCGGCGGGGCGGGGCGTGTGACGTTACACATGCAAACATCATTCAGGCCATCACTCAAAACACTCGCGAGGTCCTGAGTGATGGCCGAGTGGCGCTCGGTGAACGCTCTTCGCCGCTTGCACGCAACGCTGAACGCCCCGCTGGACGCCTTTTCACTCGGGTTGAACACTAAGGCTATAGTCGAACTTTTAATTAGCTGCAGTAAAATTACACTTCTTACTGTCATTTTACTGCAGCTAATTCAAAATCCGACGTTAGATATTAGAGTACACAAGGTACCCGAAAAAAATACCATTTTAGAGACATTTTTTAATTTAAAAAAAATAAAAAAATAATATAATTAACTAGCTTCTGCCCGTGACTTCGAAATTTCTTGTTCATCCGCATTGCCTGCCCACGCTCTAGTACTACGTTTTCCTGTAGCGTTATTTCCGACTGTTTTTTCTTTTTGATCGGCACCTAAGGGTTCTTGCGTGATGTTAAATATGCCTATGGCCTTCCTTAAGAATTGGGCTGTCAAATGCAAAACGATGGTTTTCTAATCCAACTGGCAGTTCCACAGATTAGCGCGTTCAAACATACAAAAAATTAAAAAAAAAAAAACAAATTCAGCTTTATTATTAGTATAGGATAAATAAATATTCAGGCCAATTTTTAACTTTAGTATGGATCAAAGGAATAATATTTTTCAAATAAACTGTGTCCTCTTGAAAGGTTCCGTAGTTGGAATGAATTTATTCCAAGAACATACTTAACAGTGTAGTTGAAAAACATGTTCTCCCATACATTCCAACTGCAAATGTAAGTTTGTACGCACTATTTTGAGAGATTTACCATGTTATTTTAAGACCATAGACTTATAAGTTTTTCTGTAATCTATAGGTATAGAACTATTCTGAATTTTTTCAAAATTTTAGGCTCAGTAATTTTGGAGATAAGGGGGAAATGGTCAATATTCGTCTATTTTCTTAAATAACTTTAAAACAATATTTTAAAATTATAAAAAAAGAAATATGTTGAGACCTTCATAGTAATCCCTTTCATCTGATATGTACAGTTTGCAACTTCTTTTTTATTTTCTTATTTGCCCCCGAAATTGACCCCCATATTCAAAATTCATTTATTTACGTTACACGTCCGTGTTTGAGTCAAAGAAATTAATAAGTGTATCAAATTTGAACTTAATCGGTCTATTAGATTCTGAGCAAATTGGCCGTGACAGACGGACAGACAGACATACACTTGAGTGATCCCATAAGGGTTCCGTTTTTCCTTTTGAGGTACGGAACCCTAAAAAGCATTAGGTACGTTTCCATTGTACGACTTAAACATTATATTTTCGGGTTAATTAAAGGAAGCAGTAATCCACCCTTTTATTACCCTTTTCCACCACCCCCTTAGGAGATGATTTTTGAAAAACCTTGAAATACTTATCTTTTTATTTTTGCTTTTAAGTATTAAAATTAAATGAAATTTATTATATATTATATTTATAATGAAGTCGATATCACTTTTGAACGTCATCTTAAGAAGTCGACATTTTCTATCTGACTACCCCAAACAAATATTAACCAATAGGATCCTGACTTCTGGAGCGGACGGAGATTTTATGCAGTCCTATTGGTTAATATTTCTACGTTCCTCCACTCCGCAGGCTCGCTCCGCTTCAGTGGACAGGTGTGTGACGGGCGGCAGTAATAATAGTAATAACATGATACACGTGTATATTATTTTTACTTGAATACAAAATTTTGTGAATGAACAACTTAAATACAACATTTCATCTCCCTTTTCACCCTCTAAATGGTTGAAATTCCAACAACACCGATAAATAAAAGTAATAAATTTTGTGATTTTTACTTTGTAAATGGAAGACTTTCCATACACAACTTCATACCCCTTTTTCACTCCTTCGGGGGTGGAATTTCCAAAAATCCTTCCGTAGTGGATGCCGGCACAAAATTTACATACAAAATTTCAAGTCTCTAGGTCCAGCAGTTTGGGCTGCGCGTGTATATATCACCCAATCAGTCAGTCATTTTACCATTTTGTATATGTAAGATAATAATAAAATATGTCTAATCAAATTTTACTTTTAGGGTTCCGTACCAAAATGGTAAAAAGGAACCCTTCTGGTGCGAGTCAGTCTGTCTGTCCGTCTGTCAGAGCTGGATATCTCAAGAACTACTAATGCTATCAACTTGAATTTTGGAACAGTTTTAGGTGACGCTTACCTATTTTGCAAATAAGAAAGAAATAAAATTCTATATCTTTTTTTGCAACAGGGACTGAAAGGGGTCTAAAAAATTTGAAGTTTGGCTACAAGGGCATGCAGGGTATCATATGAAATAACGCTGTTTGCACATTCTCAAACATTGTTTCTTTTTTTTTAGACCGCATAGTTTTACTCTTTTGATGAAAAATGTAAAAAAAAAAATACCGATCCCCATCTCCGAAGTTTGCATAGAGAAAAATCTGAAATTATTCTGTGTGATAGAAGTTTATGTAAAGATTACAAGAAAAATAAAATGATGCCTGTAAATAGCACACTTTTTTATATACTCATATGATGGTACGGACTCGCTCTTGAGTGTTCTTTTTTTGTAGGTTTTTTTTCCTACATTATAGACTTCGTCAATACAAATATTTTGACACCTCAATTAACTCCTTTAACTTAAACATAACGGAAACACAAATGTCGCACTTTAGTTGAAAAAGAGGCCCCTACCAGAGCGATCGAAAAGACATTTCTTATGTTAAAAAATTCTCCTCGGTGAGCACTCTCCTTGTACCAGCGGGAATTGGTATCGGTTTCGTTTTGAACATTCAACAACATTCATTGCGTTTTTTACGTTGTTGAGCAGACAAAATTTTCGAACATATGAAGCAATGGATTAGCAATTTGCTTCAAAATGATTCAGTTCCGATTGATAGTGTGTTACGTAATTAGGGTGCCGATTAGCAAAAGAATTAGGTGTAAGTACCTACGTTCAAATGTTGGTGATGTGATGAGTGGCTACGGAGTCAATTTAAAATACTTTTATGGTTCTGGTTTAATAAATATATAATATTACATTTAGCTGCATTTGTAATAATATCTCAATTATAGTATCTGCTTTTAAGACATTTGTTCGATTTCATAATGCCATGCTCATGCATTTGAGCAAGTACGGTCTTTTTTTTAATAAGCGAGGTTTTATAATCGTCCGTGTGATTCTCTTGAATTAGTATTATACATATTTGACAAAAAGTTTTAAAACCTTGAAGCAAGCTTTTGGCTGAAATCACTAACGATTTGTGAATTGTTATACTAGGAGTTCCACAGGGAAGCATTTTGGGACCAATATTATTTTGTCTACCGACTTATCAAGGATCACTTCATAAATATTTCCAGACTAGCTGTGCCCCCTAACTTCGTTCGCGTGGAAGTCATAAGATACACAATATACTAAAATAATAGCCACATTTTAATAAAGCTCCCTCGTAACGTCACGCCGCGTTGCATCGCCCGCCTGCGCTATTTGTACACAATTTCATGGGTTTTAATTATTTTGCGCGGAACCCTAATTCTTTTTCTAAAATAAAAGTAGGCGAAGTTACTCCATATAACATCAGCTATCTGCCAGTGTCAGTCCCATCAACATCGGTTCAGACGGTATATATATGTATAGGTGTGTTCTAAATGAAATAAAACATGAAACAATAAGTGTTTAAGTGGTTATTCTGTGGTTGGAGGATAATGCGAATGAGGCAATGAATAAACAATGTTACAACAGATTTAAATAGTTTAATTATTATTATTATTATTAGATTTAGTATTAATTTTCCAGTGTGTGTCTCGAATCACTTAAAGAGACTATATTTTTAACTAGCATGTAAAATTCCGGAAATATCTATATTTCTAAAGTTTTTTATAAATATTACGTTTTCAGAACTTTCTCTAGGGACACGCGTGATTGGTAGGATTAAGGGTTCAGAACATTGTTATTATGGTTTAGCTCATTTCCCATATAAGAAGGTAAAATAAGAGAGAAAAGATTGCGAGAGGAGAGTGAGATTACTCCAAACCAGTTTGGGTCTATGCCAGGTCGAGGAACAGTGCCACTTTTGCACTCCGCCAATTGTGTGAGAAGTACAGACGTACACACAAGAACTTGCACATGGTATTCATTGATCTGGAGAAAGGGACACAGAATCAGAACACATCCTATCATCCTAACATACCCTATCTATGATAGGGTATCTCAGGATGTGTTCTGGTGGGTCTTGAAAGAGGAAGGTTAGCTCGGGAAGTATGTAGAGTTAATTCGTGCTATGTACAGTCAATCTCGTACCTCCGTCCGGTCAGCTGCTGGCAACACCGACGAGTTCAGTGTGGCTGTAGGCTTGCACCAAGGTTGGGCTTTAAGTCCTTACCTCTTCCTATTGATTATGGACGCTCTGACGTTAGAGACATTAGATATACAGGCAGGTGTGGTCCGAAGGGGAGGGGGGGGGGGGGGGGCACGCGGGTCATGAGACACCCCTAAAATCATTCCAGCTGTCGAGAGCCTGAATGATTTACTTGTCTTACCAACTTAAAACTGTGTTTCAGCCACGGTGACCCCGATGAGCACAACATACAAAAATAGACAATCATGGGGACTGCTGACAGAAGTGAATAACAGTAGTATTTTCTAAATTTTCAAATCAATTATAGTATAAATAATAAAAAGTTCACAATTTGTAAACTTAAATTATGTATTAACATTAGTCTGGTTTTCACATCTACCGGCACTCCGAGCAACAACAAGCGTAACACGTAGTCATTGCTACAGATAATTATACCTACTGTGAATATTAGCATGTCGGTGATGTGAATCCATAAGATTTTCTCCTACGAAAAATTGCTCAACGTGATAACTCAAACTTTTCTGCATAGTCGATAAAGTTACTTCTATTTGTGTATGAACGAAAATTTAATTTATTCGAAGCGGGGAGCTAAAGTTTTCGAGCTCGCTTCGCTCGCTCTTGCATCCTACATTATCTTCATTCTCAAACTTTTTCGTAATAAGTCGATAAAGTTACGTCTATTTCTGTATCAACGGTCAAAGAAAATTTAACTTATTCGAAGCGGGGAGCAAAAATGCCGAGCTCGCTTCGCTCGCTCTTGCATCCTATCTTCTCAATAGCGGCCCCATTATCCTAAAGCTGTTTTTGGTCATGATTGCATAGTGGCGGGAAGAGAGAAACAGAGTTTTATTGAAATTGATAATAACTAAGCTCTTATTCAATTTGAACTCTGAAATAAACGGTCTAAGTTCATCAAATTATTTAAAAAAAATATTAAAAAATTAAAAAAAAATATTAAATAAAAAATATATGTCTTTATTTACCCTTCTAAAAAAAGTTGGCAACCCTAAATCGATGTGAATTACTGGCTAAGGCCCTGGCACAGGTGTACCTATATACAAATAGTACACCCACATTTCACCAGTTATGTTTTAAGTCCCTTGACATAGGGGGCGAGCCTCCAGGCCCCAAATGCAGACTCCAGGCTGCTTCTGAGACGGTGGAGGTCTGCCCAGCTTGGGTGGGGCACCACCGCGTTTCAGTGGCGATCTCTCGCGTCCGGCTCTGGTCCAGGCCATGGTACGGAGCGAGAGTGCATGGGAAGCCGTCACCACCTTCTGCGAAGTAGTAATACTCGCGAAGGAGGAGGCGGAACGCGTAAGGGAGAGGCAATCTTTGCGCCCTCAAACCCCTAGTCGCCGCAGGAGACGCCCTGGGCGTCGGGAATTGAGAGTCGATTCCCCCCGTAGGCGCGGGCTTGCGAACGGCGAGCAATGGTTAGCTCGCCGTCCGGTAAGGACCAAACCCGGGTCGACGGCACGTTGTGTTCCACGCGAGCCTCAAAGTGATGTCAGCACTAACTTATAGAGTCCGCTAGGGCCAATGCCTGCCAAGGTCGCGGGTTGTTTGAAAGAGCTACCGTGGCCCTTGCACAGGTAACTGAAGGAACACGGGTGGATTTTAGTCAGTAAAAGTCTGGCTCAACCTCCCGCTCCGCCCAGAGCGGGAGAAGTTATTTGATGATTTCCCACACAAAAAAAGGCTGCTTCTGAGAAATTCCTGATGGAAAACCCACTTCGCCCAACGTGAGAATCGAACCCATGATCTTATGCTCTGTTGCGACCACTAGACCAACGAGATGTACTTCCCTAATAATATTCCTAGTCCATGGTGTCCCCCCCCCCCCAATCTTGGGTTGTGACCGCGCCTGCATACAGGAAAAGGCATGCTGGCGCAGACTATTTGCCGACGACATTGTTTTTGTCGGTGAAGATGATCTTTGATCTTGCAGATTGGAGAAATGGCAACGCAAGTTGGAGAATGTTGGCTTGAAAATCAGCAGAGCCAAAACTGCATATTCTGCGATTTTGGTGATCTGTCCAGATCTGGGGCCATAGCGCTTGATGGCGCGCTTCTCCCGGTCTGCTCCGACTTTCTGTATCTCGGTTCACCCGTGCAAAGCCATGGCAAAGTAGATCGGACTGTTAAGCACAGAATTAATACTGGATGTATGAAATGCGGCCAGGTAGGTCACGGGAGCAATCTGCGACTCCCGCATTCTCCTTAAACTTAAGGTGAAGATTTATTAAACAACCAACACCTGTTGTCTTGTATGGATCAGAATAAGGGTCACAAAAGGAATGAATGAAAGGTAACTGCATCAATTGCATGTAGCTGAGATGAGAATGCTAAGACGGATGTGTGGTGTTACGCGATTGGATATAATAAGAAATTAGTAAATAAGAGGAAGTCTGAAAGTGACACCGGTGACTGAAAAGTTGTGCGGAAATCGGTTGAAATGTCGTCAGCAAAGTGTTGAGTATGAATGTGGATGGCGATACGAGTAAGGGAGGAAGACCAAAGGATGATGGATGGACTGTGTGAATTAATAGCTAAAACCTGATTATTTGCAATCTAAGTTAGGAAACTCCAGTTCCTTATTTAATTAATTATTTTAACTTATTATACTTAATTAATTTTAATTAATGTGATGAAGTTACAATTAAGCGCAAAAAAATAACTATTTAAATAGGTAACTCAAGTGGGGTAATAAATTCAAACTGATAGGTTTAAGAATTATTATACTTCCATTATTATTTAAGTATTGTTACCTCTAAAGTATTAAACGAAATTTCATTTCTTTCATAATATATAGGTAAATGTAAACTGTGCAAAAAGTAATTATCTTTTCTACGATTGCCTGTATTTCATCGGGAAACCCCACAACAATCTTAACGACTACATTTGTGTAAATTGTGAGGCTATTTACAGTCCGTGTGTGTAAAATTCCATAGCGAGAGAAGAGGGTGTCATGTTTATAGTTGTTAAGAAATGAAACCATACAGTATCCACGGCGTGAACATACTGAACACTATAGCACGCCATCTGGTGGCCATCAACCATTCCACAAAAAATAAACTTTGAGTAAAAATAAATAAACACCGTAGGTATCATAAATAGACAGAGCTGTTGAATTTAAACAATTCTATATTTTGATTTATTACATTTATGGGCATGGTAGACAGGAAGATGTGCTTTGATAGAACGATAGATGTGCTCTACAGGCAGTTAAATAAAAACATATTAGACGATTCAATGTCTTTATTTATTGAAAAATTACTTTGCATTTTGTATGGCTTAAACATTTTAATAACCATCAATTTATTAAATCTCGAGTAAGGTATTAAAAAAGTTATGGACAAGAGGTATGTACCTAGATATATCTGAACTATAGAATTCCATATTGAATCTTGATTGTAGGTTGTAATAAAATGCCTACATTTAAATCTAATTTTAAACTCAGTAACATAAAAAATCATATTAAATTATTTCAGTTGACCACGCAGTAAAAGTTAATTCGATGCTGACTCGTATAAACATTGTTTAGTCTCAGCGTCGTGTATACAAAAATGAAAATAAAAAGAGACTAAAAATTGTAGAACCGGTCCCGGGTATCGTGGCTCGGAGAGCGTCGGAGGACTGACCTCACTTGGCCTTGACAGCTGCGCTCACTCCGTCCAACGTGAGCCTCTCGGCTGATTCAACCACTAATAACTTCACTATAACATTATAATGCTCTCGATGCAACTATGCGTTACATTATATTACATGCGCTCACATCCTCATACATGCTTGCGACTGAACAGTCAACTTCTCCTCTAAACATGATTTGTAGCTGTTCATTTGTCTTCACGATAAACTATGGTGTTGTATTGTACTGTGGCAACTGTGGCGAGGTACTAGCTCTTATAAGTCTTTTATCTGACTTGTTGAGGCACGTTTTGTTGTTAATGTTTAGCATTACGTATACATAATTGTGTACCTGTGTTTACATTTTACAGCAGTAAAATAAACCATGGAAAATCACAAAAAATATGCCCTATTTATTTATTTAACTATTTATGTAAGTAAACACAAATAAACAGACAAGAATAAAGAAACAGAAAAATACGTACAAAGGTGATGCTTATTGCTAAAGAAATCTCTTTCAGCATACCTGCGATAGGACGGAGGATAAAAAGAGATGTAAACTCCGTGTGTAAGAATAGAAGAGAAAATAAGAATACATAAAATCTAAATAAACAATTCACTTAGCAAATAAAACATAATAAACACTTAAATACATACATACTTCTAGAATAAATATCACTAAAATAACTAATAACTATGACGAAATGGAAAGATAGTGTGCCTACTTAGATTATATGTTTCAAAAATGACAGATTTTAAGTCCCGAAGTCAGAGGAAGCCTTATGATTTGTTATATCGGTAAGACCATCTGCGCATACACAAAAAACCTTACACTTTTTCAAATTGAACTTGAGAGTCAAATCTGATAAAATCTTGTTAGACATTTGTTTATCTCATCTAGTAGACCTTTCATTTTAGATTTAAGCCATAATAGTGCAACATGCAAAACATGTAATACTTTACATAGATAAGTCGAAAATTTCAAAAAAGCACATTATTTACAAAAACAAAAAACCCGAGTGCTAAATGATTTGCTTTATTTCAAGTTTTTAATTTTATTAATAATATATTTGGAATTGACTCATTGCTAGCTTTTATTTGATTCCGATATTGTTAAAATTTATTTTCAAAAAAACCTCCTCTTTTTGTATTTCCATATGTAATATATAAATATTATATATCTAATGGATGTCACTTCCACAATTAAGACAAATCTAACGACACCTCATACGTCAAAATCCATCAAGCCGTTTAGGCTACAGAGCATGCCAAAGAAATATTACATACATACATACTCTTGAAAAACATTACCTTCCTTCTGGGGCAGTCGGGTAAAAATTGTTTAGGTAATGTACAACTTACTTAACTTCTTGACAGTGTAACCAAATCATTAAACAGATACAACTGAGGGAAATATTATATAGCCCATAATATGCAGAGCGATCAGTCTTTATTAAAGCTAAGGAAGTGTACACTAATGCGTGCTCGACACGCACTTAGCGATATTGATAAATTGTTGTCAGTTGTAGTTCCTACCAGTACAAAAGAACCTAGGGGACCTAGGCAGGACACAGCCAAAGGTTAATATGAAATGTTTTTTTTTCTTTTGAATATGAAATGTTAATTAATAATCATTTAAGTAATTAAAAATGTATAAAATATTTGAAATATACACTCTAAACTCTTTATAACAAAACTCAAGGGACCGAGCATTTTTAGGGTTCCGTGCCAAAATGGTAAAAAATAACCCTTATGGTGCAAACTCAGTTTGTCTGGCTGTCTGTCACAGCTAGATATCTCAAGAACTACTAATGCTGTCAACTTGAATTTTTAGTTTTGCTGATTTTGATGACGTTTGCCCAACTATTTTGCAAATTAAAAAGAAATAAAAATCTATATTTTTTCTGGGTTTTAAAAATTCAAAGTGGGGCTACTAGGGCAAGTGGGATATTATACCAAAGAGCGCTGTTTACACATTCTCAAAAAGTTAGTTTTCGACTTTTGATGAAAAATTAAAATGTAAATACCGTCCCCGCCCAAAGTTTGGATATAGAAAAAACTGAAAGTATTCTGTGTGATAGAAGTTTATGTAAATATTACAGGAAAAATAAAACGATGTCTGTAATAGCAGCGCCCCGTAGTTTCACCCGCGTAAGTATCGAACCCGTTAGAATATCGGGATAAAAGGTATCCTATGTGTTACTCCATCTGAGTGCAAAATTTCATGAATATCCGTTAAGTAGTTTTTGCGTGAAAGTGTAACAAACATCCATCCACACAAACTTTCGCATATATAATATTAGTAGGATAGGAAGTAGGATAGTAGGATAAGTAGGAAGTAGGATGGTACGGAACCCTCGGTGCGCGAGTCCGACTCGCTCTTGACCGGTTTTATTTTCGTTAGAGAGAGTTTTCGTTACGTGGAGTGAAGAAAGAGAAACAACCAAATACTAATCACAATACTTTTTAATGTTTTTATTATTTATTTATTGGTTTACGATGACTGATAATAGGAGAGGTGCCCAATGTATTTAGTAACTGGGACCAACATTTCTGCAGACAATGCAATCCAACAGTAATGTCACACGTGCTCTAGGCAGTTCACAATAACAAAAGCAAGGCGGCTGTTTAGGACCTTAGGTGTCTTTCTTAGAAATTTCGGCACCTCAAAGATTTAGTCGAAGCCTTTTGTAAACTGCTAACATAAACAGTAATGCTGATAAAATATATTTACTGACATCTAAATATAAGGTCGGGGAAAAGTGCCTTCGTATTTTGTATACAAATTCAAGACTTTTTTTTACATTTGATTATAATATACCTACATATGTGTGCCATTTGCCAAATGGGTTAAAACTGTTTTGTGGTCAAACCCTAACTCTTCAGCTATGTCGTAATTACTAATACGTCGATCTTGCTCCACTTTTTCAAAAATGGCATCGACTTTATCCGTAACAGGGCGACCAGAGGCGACCAGAGCGAGCTCCATCTTTGACATCAAAATTCCCGCACTGAATACGCTTGAACCAACTTTGTGCTCCTCTTACAGACACTGCGTTAAGTCCATAAAATGTCTTAATTTTTTGCGTGGTTTGTGTCGCATTTTTCACGATTTTGTAATAAAGCTTCAAAATGGGCATTATTATGGGCATTCAATCGTTAGATTCCATAGATATTCAGATTCACTCATTTTGACGGACAGGAAAACATCATCATCTTCCTGCCCTTATCCCATGTTACTTGGGGTCGGCGCAACACGTTTTCTTCTTCCATTCTCCCCTGTCAACCGTCACACTATCATACACTCCCTTCTCTTTCATATCATTCTTCACACAATCCATCCATCTTTTCTTCGGCCTTCCTCTCCCTCTCCATCCATCAACATGTATATTCATCACTCTTTGAGTCACATGCGTTTCGTCCCTTCTCATCACATGCCCATACCAAGCCAAACGATTTCCTTTCAACTTTTCTGTCACTGGCGCCACTTTCAAACTTCCTCTTATATACTCATTTCTTACTTTATCCATTTTCGTCACTCCACACATCCATCTCAACATCTTCGCTGCATGCAATCTTTTTTCATCCGTCTTCTTTACGGCCCAGCATTCAGACACATAAAGTACGACAGGCCTTAACACGGACTTATAAATTTTCCCCTTTAACTTGAGGGGCATCAGTGAGTCGCAAGTTGTTCCTGTGACCTGTCGCCATTTCATCCATCCTGAGTTGATTAACAATTATATAGGAAAACAATAAAATTGAAAAAAATTGCGGGAAATCGTTTTTACCTTAGAATAATATAGTTATTATTCTAAGGTTTTTACTTTTTATTTTTCTTTTTAAATGTCATATATTTAATGGTATCAAAACCAGCCAGATACAAACAGTACAGCCAAAGAGATTATACTACAACTGTATACCTCTAAAATACGAAAAGAGTTTTCCCCCGACCTATTTATGAACGTATTTCTTCGTTATAGAGAATGACTGTGCGCTAAGAGTATGTATATCAAACTATCATTAGTTTTAAAGTAAATCAATGGTTTTAAGGTAAACTAACCAAATTTAATGAATGTCTACGTTATAGGAAGTTTTACGTTAATCAAAAGACGTTATAGAGAGACTGTAATTAGAACGCTAATTTTCGTGTTGCTTTAGCGTTATTTATATTTTTTTGTATGATGTGATGTGCATGACAGAGAGAGTTATAACGTCTCTATAGTTCCTCTTGGTCTGGGTAAAACATTGTTGAACTTTCCAAAAAACTTAAACGAGGACGAGTTTATTTAGTAAAAATTTAAAGAATGTTTGAATTAATAAAATCATAGTTCATACACAAATGTAGCTATTGACATAAGTGGCTTGGCAATACTTGGCATAACATCATATCGACGGGACAATGGGCATTCCAGCGCGGGCGGACGAGGGGCCCGCCGGCGGGCGGCGCGGAGCGCGGGGCGGGATCGACGTGTCCCGTCCTATCTATTGTGCAAGTCGACGTTTCCCGGACACCAACTTATTAATTAAGTACATAATGTTAATAACAACAATATCTGCCTTGCTTTATCTCTTGTCGTTACTCAGTGATGGTAATGCAGGTTAAATGCGAAGAAAGCGTAGACTACCCCTAACGTAGTGGAGTCTGTACAGTTTTAAAACATGGTTACACGTTTAATAGCTGAAGAATTTGAATTTTGCCTAATTTAATCAAAGCTGCAAAAGCAGTTTTCCGAACTAGTCTTCAATATACAGGTATATACAGCCAATATTTTCACGTCAACCTTTGTTAAACAATTTTTAAATCTGTTTTTGAATTCGGTCCGTAGCGTTGATGTCGGGATCGCTGCGCAGGTTCCTTGACAAACTCGTTCAGCGATGTTGGGAATACGTCCAACTCGTAATAATATGTAGGTAAGTGGGTATTCAATTAGATTGAGTGCGAGCGGTTCATTAGCAAGCAAATTGTCTTTTAAATTCCTATTAGAAATCTATTGAAGGTAAACAAAGATGTAGTAGGTAATAAATGGCTGACATGAAAGTTGTTGATGCACATATTTTTACTTTGAGTTGAACGTAGCTTCAGGAAGGTGCATCATCGTTTCGCATCATTGTTTTGTGTTATCGAAGATCAATGTTTAACAAAAACCTTTCCTGCGCTAAATAACATTATTTTAATTATTTTAAATTAATTGAATTATTTAAATTATTAGGTACTAACCATTTACACGTCTCTATTATTCAACCATCAAACAAAATTCAATTTGCTTAGATACTCAGTTTTTGAACATTAAAGGTAGGTCAATGAACATAATAATATCTTTATAACTTACTTAAAATTAACCAGTCCCAAGTCATAAAGCGTACATAAGTAAGTTTGTTCAAACTTAAGAACCGGTCCGTAAGAGAAATTGTTAACTGTACTTGATGACTTCGTAACTAAACACATATTACGGAATATTATAAAGACTTAATAGCTCGTTGTTTTGGTGAAATATTCGTTTCATACTTCTCTTTAATGTATCATATAGGTAAATGTTTAAAAGTAAAAGATCTCAAAGAGACCATTTCAGATCGGACACAATTCTACACCTTTAATGACATAATTTTCCTTATCCACAAGAATGTAACATAATATGACTTTTATCGACGTATATATCTATTTGTAAAGACGTGTTTTTTATTAATGGTTTATATATACACATATTTGGCTTGCAGTAAGATTATAGGTACGTAATAATGCAGACTAGTGATTTAGTACAGGTTTTGCTCGCGAGGATCTATATTTCTTAGTTCGCATCGAGGGAAGACGTTATGACTGAAACTTAAATCGGTAGAATAGTGTTTCACTATTTTCGTTTTGGGTAAGTATTTGTTTTACTCGACATTCGGAATTTGGTAGGTTTATGTAATTTGATACGATGTAAATCGTGAACATTAGAGAACTTGTGTTTCTAGAGGGTTACTATTAATTATAAACCTTGCATTTCCTAAGTGATCTTGTATAATGGTGATTTTTTTTTAAATGCAAATAACTTTATTTATAACTTTTATAATTATCGACTCAGTACTGAAGGGTTTGATAGAGTGGGTGGGTGCACCACCAGCCAATATAATAATAAATGTGGATGTAGTAACTTCGTACTAGTCCGTGCCTTCCTAGCTATGAGTGTGTAACCGCTGTCATTAAAGTAAGTGTCCTATCCTATCATCATAACAGGTTTTATCGTCTTATGAGAACCTACTATCATCATAACAGGTATTATCGTCTTATGAGAACCTACTATCATCATAACAGGTATTATCGTCTTATGAGAACCTACTATCATCATAACAGGTATTATTGTCTTATGAGAACCTACTATCATCATAACAGGTATTATCGTCTTATGAGAACCTACTATCATCATAACAGGTATTATTGTCTTATGAGAACCTACTATCATCATAACAGGTATTATTGTCTTATGAGAATCTACTATCATCACAACAGGTATTATTGTCTTATGAGAACCTACTATCATCATAACAGGTATTATTGTCTTATGAGAACCTACTATCATCATAACAGCTATTATCGTCTTATGAGAACCTACTATCATCAAAACAGGTATTATTGTCTTATGAGAACCTACTATCATCATAACAGGTATTATTGTCTTATGAGAACCTACTATAATCATAACAGGTATTATTGTCATGAGAACCTACTATCATCATAACAGGTATTATCGTCTTATGAAAACCTACTATCATCATAACAGGTATTATCATCTTATGAGAACCTACTATCATCATAACAATGATACCTATTATTGTCTTATGAGAACCTACTATATTTTCTAAATTATGTTGGCAACATAAGCTTGAATTACCTAAGGAATAAGTTCTGAGTCGTTTTATATTAATATTTCATGAATCTCCAAGGTTTCCCTGTTCTCTTTGCAAAAGTAGGTTTACTCACACTAGCGAAAATCCAATTCGCTGTGTCGTGCACACGCTCGCACACAGGCGCGCGTGACTTGAGGGAAAAATAAAATTTCTCGCTAAGTTTATAATGGGAAAACTTTGAGAACCACTTAATTATGTTAATGTTTGAAACAAAATTTTAGAAGAGACGTTTAAACACGACAATGATTTAATTTAAAAATAGTAATGTATTGATATTAGGAATACATCATTCAGTTTTATTTTATGTGGAGATCAACAATATCAAAGTCGGCAGGTATTTGGCCACATACCCAGGTGTTTTTATCTTCCTGAAACTAAAACCCAGTTGGTCATGGTGGGTTGTCTGAGTTAATTGGTGTTAAAATTTGACTAAGGGCTTTTTGTCAGAATTCACACTTTTGACAGTTTTGACACTCATGGTGTTGACATGGTGGCAAACAAAGTCCGCGTATATCTACTCGTAATAACTAACTATTAGACATGCCACAATCACAGTAAATCTACCATAACTTATTATTATATCTAACTCACATAAAATACAAACACATCAAGCTAAAGTAACATTGCACAGCTTTAATTGCATTTTAGTATAGGTGGGAAATTAATATCTCGAACTAATCAAAGTTTAGTCGGTGTTTCCGAAGCACGAGCCGTGTCTAACTATCTAGTTTGTTTTCTTATTTCTAGCTACCTATTACGTATCCTTTTGTTTTTGTGGAGACTGCTTACATTAGAGCTTCTGGTTGTGTTTGGTTTGCGTATACCTACTTTTTTATGAATACCTACTACATTTTTTGGTAAGTACTAATTATTCATGTTGATAATTATCCACATAAAGTTCACATCTTTCTGCAGTCACAGTGTATGCATTCCGACATATCTCCTTTTGAATAAAAACACACGAGGACGATGGCTCATTAAGACCCATCATGTTAGGGAAAGCTGAAACCACATATGTTTTAAAAGGAAAAAATCATGAACCTCATTTTCATTTTAATGAAAATATCATTTCCTTCCAAGGAGGTATATCCAAAGTTTACATCCGTCATTTTGCATGGGCCAACGGTCGAGTGGCGGTGGCAGGGGTGCTGGGGGGTCGGCGCGGCGGGTGGAGCGGTGCCACCCCGCGAGCACCCCCCGCCCCCTTCGCGGGATCGATACGTCATTTGAGCTGGTCGCCATGGAGACCGCGAACGGAGCGGGGCGGCGCCGCGGCTTCGGATGGTGGGTGCACGGCGCTCCGCGGAGCCGCGAGCCCTCGCCAAATGAAAAAATAGATACAACCTTATTTGGGACAAATCCCTCTATAAAAATTGCCATTTTGAAGATTTCTTCAAATTATATCTCGTGTTTGTATTATTTCATTTGGAGAGTATTAGTGTTCCTGAAGAAGAGTCTTTGCATAGTCGTACCCGTAGAGTTTATGTTAATGTAAAGTTATTAAAACTTACTTCTTTTGATAAAATGTTCACTAAAGTATACAGTTTGGATAGAGATAACGAGAGAAGTACATTTATGCAAGGACCTAATGCCTAAAACTTATTTGCAACCATTTAATTGAGTTCAATTAGCATTCGTTGTTTGAATGTTATTTTTTATTTTCTTCAATAACTATTTCATTTTGAGAGCCACCCATAATATGGACGACGTTTATAGCTCTACATCAGACGTGGTAGACATTACAGTCTGCAATGTTTTTTAAGTTGTGTCATTGCCCTGTGGAAATATCTACGTAAGAGGGTAGTTGATAGAAGTCGTAGTTTTACGTCATTTATGATTTTGTATTTCCTAGGTTCTCTTTTGGAGAATGAAGAGTGTCAATTTTTCTCTTTCTATGCAGCGAGTACCACAAGTTTTTTGTGTTCACCTTAGTTTAATATAGAATATTGCATCTACTTATTTTTTCCTATTATAAACGCAGGAGTTTTGTATAATTGATAGCTATATAAATGTAAACGGTTTGATTATGAGCCGTGTTATCGCGTTATTCAAGTTAAACCTTAGGACGGACACGTTCTGGGTGTCAGAGGTTGGGATGCTAACATATTACGGGTACTATTCCTGTTCCCTTACATTGGATTGGTTGTAAACTTGTTTGTTTGGGTTTTCAAATAGATAAGAATTTTTTTGGTATCTTGTAAAGGAGAAAATATAAGAAGGATATTCATAAAGATAGTTTTAGGCAGACTAGACATTCTTATCACTTTATGCCGTAAAATTCGATCGATGGTTGGTGAGTTACCAACGTTCTTCATTATGAATACAGTATTAAATCAGCGGTAGTTTTATCATAATTTTGTGTATGGATTTGACAGGGTTCTAATAGATGTTTTGAAACCAAATGTATGCAGTTCTTCTGGGGCGGGTTTGTGTGTATTTTCACGTTTTTATGATGAGTTCGGCTGTTAATTATTTTTGACACGTAGGGTTAATAATAATAATAATAATAATAATAATAATAATAATAAATTTATTTCAGACCATAAGTCCATAAACAAACACACATTATAATTTTATACACAAAATACATACATACATGAAAACACATACTACACAAAAAATACACTAGAACAACTTAAACTAAAAAAAACCGATCTTTGTTTGTCTTAAGCTTCTTCAGAAAAGGCCATTAGTTAGAGAACCGTTTTATTAAGCAGCTATTTTAGTATAATTATTATGACTTCTATCACCTTAGGACTTTAGGATTTTTGTTACTTTTAAATGGGAAATATAATATATACATTTTGTTGTAAATACCTACTTAGTTACAATTACTTACAATATATATTTTAGCGTTGTTAACTTATAAATAAAACATCAGTTGATATTTAAAGCTCACTGAAAGATTAGACACAAGCAGATAAAAGCCCGTTCCACGGTACTAAGTTATCAATACGTAATAAGGGAATACAAAGCGAGGGAGAACACTGAATTCGAAGTTGCTTATTTTTCCTTCGTGTACCTAAACATTTTATGTGTATATTTCCGCCGTTACTATTAAATGTTTGTTGAATGTAGGACTGTTGTTTGAGTTCTTTTGAAAATATATGATTGCAGACATTTGCTAAAGAGCATCATTAGATGCCATTTAACTGTTCACCTGCAATAATGCCATTTAACTGTTCATCTGCAGAGCAAATACCTCTTCTCAAAAACGGATAGGTACCTATCTAAGAAAAAGTCTGGAAAAACTGATGAGTGAATATCAAAAAAACTGTACATCACACAAAAGAAACACAATGGAATATATAATACAATATCTGTAACAAAAGAAATATATTCGGACACCTTCCACTTTGTTTTTCAGAAAACCTAATTTGGACTATTACGAACATTTCAAAGCAAAAAAAATAGCAAATGAGTATGCACCCTATTTTTTTTGTTTGACGTCACCAAATGTCACACAATGGAAGCAAAACATAACCCATCAAAACAAGAAACCACGCGCACAAACAAAGTAAAAAGATTTTCATAATTCTTGTCTATTGCACGATTTACTTATTACAAATAATGTCTTATGATGTAATAAAATAATTAAACTTATGTGAAATTTTGCGTCACACAAGTATATATTTTATAAAGCGACAATACGGTAAACATAGGTTTCGACACGTTTATATCAAAAGTAAGATGGCTGACGTTTTGTTTTGTAAGGTTGGTAGTAAATCCAATGTTGTCAGATGTAATAAAATACGGATACGTTGAGAAACTGTATAATTAGGGCACATAATTTCGTCACACAAGACTCGTCACACAAAGAAACGAAATACGGAGACATCATTTTTACTTAAAATTTCTCATATAAGTATTACAACATTTCGAAAGAAATAAAAAGGTTTTTCATGCACAGTTATCGTTTTCCAAGAATAAGTATACAAGAAATCTATCTGTGTTAGTTCGATTATTAAAAAGTATTACATTTTTTTTTTTTAAATTGACCTTTGGGACAACTGATTTTTGTATGAAAAAAAGATTCCACTTTTGGTTTTTATTTTATTTCTTTAGCCTAATTCAGTTGATCTGGTATTTATACGAAAGCATGAATATTATACCAAGCGCTTTATAAAAAATACGGCTCATTTATTCACTACAAGATTTTTTACGGCCGTGTTAGTAATGAGGACACCGAGCTTTTTCATATGTATAATTTTTTTGATATTCACTCTGATGGCTACTATGTTTGAGATAGCTGTTTTTCTACAATAAACAAGATTAGCATGGCTAGAAGTGTACAGGTACGTAATAATTAGCCTTAGTCAGCATTTATCGGAATATTGGTGCTTATACTTTGTGAAGATGACCTATATAATTATGTACGAGTACATTTATCTATTGAAGTCATCATATAAAAGAAAGCCATTGAACGAAATGCTCTAATAAAGTATTAAAACATTGAAATCTTTAAAACTGTACGTCCTGACATCCACTTATCATTTTACAATACAATCTACAAATATACAAACTTTCAAATACGTGTATTTGCTTATACAAACAAGAAAGTTAGCGAACAATATAAAAGTAATGGGATAGAGTGAGAGGGCAGAAACAGCCGGGTGGTAGTGCAAGAGAGATGGAGTTATTCAAATTGAGGGTACATATTTCTACATAGGTAACAAATAGCTTGTTGAGAAAAATATGGATATTCCATTTGCGGACTTCCAGTCACTAGTTATGAATTATAAATAAAGTAACCTACATTTTATTTATGACTCAAGGTTAGTGCTAGTGACGTTAAGCCCTTTCTACGTAGTTTTAAGAACTAGCGCAATGGTGAGCGTGTATGGTAACATCATATATCAATGGGTAACATCGCCGTTGAATCCTACTAAATTCTTTACAAACAGATGTCTGATGATGGCATGCAATTGGTTTTACTGCCTCTTATAGACAATAAATATTTTTTCGATTCAATGTTAAGCATCACATTAATGAGGTTTGGAATAATAAGCTATTATGAAGCGGAATGAGCCCTCCCACCGACAACGTATATAAAGAAAATATTTATCCATCTACTTTATAAGGCTCTACTTGTACTTCATCGATTCTATTTATTACAACTTTGTGGACAAGTTTATTAATTTCGTTGCTTAAGTTTATCAAACAATACCGATTATTTATGACGTAGATAATTGATAAAATTCTAGAAAATAACATACCTTTTTATGGGTTTCCTCCATATAAGTTGATTTTTTTATAACAAAGTAATTAAAAATAGTAAAAAGATTAATATTTACTTCTTAACAGACATGGACAATGTAAGAATATCACGATGCTAAATGCTCATTGCACATTTGGCAGTACTTAAATACATATTGTATAATAAAATGTGATCACATCTAAGCTTGCACCGCGGTATTTCCACGTTATGATTATTGAACAAAAAGTAGAAAAGTTGAAGAGAGTTGCAGGAGCAACTTCAAGAACAGGTATTTACACTGTTTGAATATGTAGGTTGTGCAGGTAGTTTGAAATTATTTTCTATAAATTTTGTCAAAGGAAAATATGATTCATTTATGTTTTGATTGTAAAATATAAATTGGATTGAAGGAATGTACAGTTCAAACAATGAATAGGAAGGAATGAATGTGTTGCCGTATTTTCAATTTCTCACTTAATTGCTGCAGGAGAATCGACTTTATTGATATACCTTTTTGTAACTACCAATAAAATGCTTACGAATCGTGGAATTATGTGGGTTTCTAGTATGAGCCGTTGGCAAATTGTAGCTAAAGTTTGAGAAAATGTGTAACATCATATTTATCACGTAACCATTTTACGACTGGTATTTGGCCAAATGCCTGTGTTGACAGTTTTATCAAGCAATCGTTTTATATCTTTTTATTAGCACTAGACACTGCCGTGTTGTACCTAGTATTTTGAGAACACATGATCTCATGACGTAGGTAGGTATTTAATTATCACTACTACCGTCATTTATATCACTCGTACAATTTATACGTAGTATTGACAATGCCGTAATTTAATTACTCCAATAAATGCTTTAATTGTTTCAATTACTCATACATTGGCTGCATCGTTCCAGCAATTGGTACTACTATCAATTTTAAACAAAATAATGTGTATATTTCAAAATTATATTGTCCTTTTTTACTAAGATGGTTAATTAAATAATTAAAGAAATAAAAGCCGGTAGCAAACTCTTTATAGTTTAGTAGATTTAATAAGGTTTTAATCGCCACCTACCGGCCACTATGTGTGTTAAAATTTGGAGAGGAATCTACGCAGATAGTGGAGCCATCTATGTTTAAGATGCTTCACTGTTAAGAATAGTTCATAGCTCATTCTACTGGGTGGATAAGTGCCTTTTTGGGTTTTTACAATGAACCCTTGCAACTCTCCGTGCGATTGTAGAGCTTCGGAAGTAGAGAAATAGATCCTTGTTTTCTCACATCTGAATTAAACGTTTATTGGTAAAATCTATGTATTGCGGCGTGCTGGCAAAACATGGACCATAATGAAATATAATTAGAAACTAAATTTAAATAAACACAGAAACAGCCTTTTGTGTAATTGCTATAATTGTTCGGCAGGACATTTTTTTATAAATACTTATAACTCAGCATTTTTTTTTAATAAATTAATTGTGTTATTATCTGCTCATAATGCTATGCTGCACAATGTATGCTGTCAGCCACCCTGTGCTTGTAAGAACAATTATTTATTGCCCTGTCACCTGCACTCGTGAGGACCTGATGGCTGCGTGAGCAAACTGTATTAGCGTTGCTAGATTTTGGGGCAAATAAAAATTAAATAATTTATATTTTATATGTTATTTTTGGCATCGACACGCTAAGAAGAAATTGGGGGAGGGGGGGGGGGGTCGTAGACTTAAGTTTGCAAAGTACAAATAGTAAAGTAATAAGTGTGTTCATTGTTAAAGACTCTATTAAATAAATAAACTCGGAATTAAAAATATTGACAAAACAAGGGCGACTTCATTTAACCGCCAGGGTCCGGTCGGGTTGCAGCGGCCGCTTATAAACTCGCTTGTGTGCATGCGCAGTTCTTGCTCTATCAATACTAGCAGGCGAACTACAAATGAAATAAGGCTCCTTTTATTGTACGCTATTTCCTATGTGAATCTAAACTGTTGTAATTCATGTAGCCTTTTAGTTTAGACATTCACCCAATTATTCGACAGCTTCATTCCAAATTTAACGTTTTGTGTCTTGATCATGGTAGCTTGGGCGGCGATGTAGAAACTTTTTTAAATGACCAACAATTCTTAAAAAATGGAATTCTTTCCATTGGTCTTGATCTCAACCTTTCGAAATGTTAACTATGCTTAGCGAGCGGAACTGACAAACAACTGACACTTCCCATATTTAACGAAATAGCCCCTGAAATCAAAATTATTGATAAAAGCTCTCTTTGCCTCCTTGGGTGTCCAATCTTTGAAAATTTTGTCCCAGCTTTTATTAAAAAAAAATCAATGAGGTTTTGAAAAGATTGTTCCAAATTAACATGCATTCGGCCATAACCTTAATTCGTTACTGCTGTTTCGGCCCTAAACTAACATAATTTTCCTGCGCGCTTCCCATTTGTGGAAGCACGCTCACCTTTTAGACAAAATAGACCAAATTATCATACATTAACTTCGATTTTAAATGTGGCCATGGTCTACCGAGCTTGGGCTCAACCTACTCTTCGCATTCGTATGGGTGGTCTCGGCGTCCGCAAAATTTCTAGTTTTAGTTTACCGACTTTTATATCCTCGGTCCTCTGAATTAATCAGGGAAGCCCTAGCCTCCACATTGATTAATTTTGATGTGCCGTGCTTCGCCGAGGCTATGGAAGCCTGGAGATTCGCTTGCCCGAATTCAGATCCACCGGACAATCCATCTTCAGAGACGGTGGGAAGAGCTCTGCAGAGTAGTACAGAACAATTTATCGGGTTGGCTAATAAGTAATGAGCGTTTTAGTTTATAATTTCTAGAATTTTCGGAATGGTCCGAGAACGTTTAGTAGCAGAGCACATGGCACCATTGAAAATCATTTACATGGTTTGGGAAAGACTTACAAATATAGTGTTTGGGTACCCCATCAATTAAGTAAAGATCAGCTGACCTACCGAGCTGAGATTTGTGTACAACTTTTATCTTTCCGCCGCACATTTAATTGGTTAGATCATCTTGTCACTAGAGATGAAAAGTGGGTTCTCTATGTTAATCACACACGCAAACACCAGTGGCTGGGATGTAAACAACAGAAAATACCAACGTCAAAAGGTGATCTTCATCCTCGCAAGGTAATGCTTTCTGTCTGGTGGGATATACATGGAGTAATAAGCTGGGAATTCCTTCCTACTAATACTACGATTACAGCAACAGTATATTGTGATCAACTCGAAAAACTGAAGCTTGACATCCATCGCAAACATCCACAACACGACAAAATATTTTTCCTGCACGACAATGCCCGGCCGCATATTGCTAAGAGTACCAGGCTAAAACTATTGGAGCTTAATTGGGAAATAATACCCCATCCTCCATGTTCGCCGGACTCAGCACCAACTGATTTCAGCTTGTTCCGATCACTTACTCGTAGTAATAATTTACGGGAAAAAAGCTTTGACAATGAACCACACTTGAAACAATACAAAGATGACTTCTTCAATTCAAAACCAACGAAGTTCTATGCGGACGCCATTCACTCTTTGGCAGATCGATGGCGAATGGTAGTAGAAAACGACGGTGGTATATTATTAATGATTAACAATTATTCATTTATTTAATAAATACAAATAAAATAGTTGTATGTCGCTCATTACTTATTAGCCAACCCAATACTTGACACGCCTGCTACTACTGCTGAGCGTGCGTGCCTGCTTGGTATTGTCATTTCCTTTCTTTATTTATGTTAGTAAATGAATTAATAGATAAAGTTGATTTTGTAACTTCCTATCTCCTATTCCATTCCTGCATATTGCCTTTCGTCCACGTGTGAGCAAGACGGCTACACCAGCGCCACCCTGCGCGATCTCGTCGCAACATTTGAACTACGTAGAGAAGAAAAAAAGATGGCGAGTCTGTATTCGTAAAGCGTCGCTAGCGCAACTCGTGCGTTCAAACTCAAGTAACAGGTGAAAATTCGTGAAAATTGCATACGTATCGTCGCTCCAGACCTCCATCGCATCAAGTAAGGTATTGTGCACCCTTACCCTTGTACAAACTGTCGTTTTATTGCATAATTTCCCTCCAAACGGTAATTGTACGCCATCCATCATTTTTTCGTAACATTAACTACAAAATCTATAGTTAGAAATAGGTTATTCACGCACCCAGTAGGCCTATACAAATGACATTCGCTTCGGATCGATTCTATTTCTACAATCACTATCAACGCATGCACTACCGTCGTAGAACATAGGCACTTTGTTCGACGTTACTACTTTCCACCTCGCTGCTTCGTTGCGACTATGAGCTCCAAGTGGTTCTCCTCATCGCTGTCACTGTGGCGAAGTTGTCAACGACCTCGGACATCATGGCCTGTCTTCCTGACTTCTGTTGTGTTAGCACGCTAAGCATTTCAGCTTCGGCTTCGGCTGCGGCTTTCAAATATTAACGACATCATCCGACGAGCTCTCGTCACCGTAGGCGTGCCAGCTGTATTACAATTAGAACCCAAAGGCTTGGCACGCGACGATGGCAAGAGACCGGACGGCATGTTTTTAATTCCATGGAAGGTGGGTAGGCCTTTACTGGGGGATGCAACGTATGTCGTTACTATTGCGTCATCCCATCTGCCTGGCCCGGCGTGCTGTAACGGCTGGCTTTTACCATGGCCAGAGGCTAAGCATTGCCATACAGCGTGGCAACGCCGCCAGGTCGATAGCAATACCAAGGAATTTTTCGACGCCATATTTGATTTTGGTAATAGTTTTAGTTAGATTAGGTAGGATATTATATTTTTATTTATTTAATTAATTATGTACAAGTTGTTATTTATGTACAGTTCATTTTAATTCTATTTTTAATTAGTAATCCTTGTATAACTATTACTACGTTCTTTAAAGCGTTTAATGTGAAAAAAATGTGTCTCTAATTATAATTCCCATTACAATAACAAAATAAACATGTAAAATAAATGTTTTACAATATACATTTGGTTTTTCTTATGATTATGCTGCAAATATTTTCAAATGCTTCGTTTACTAGGCAGGTCCCGCAGCTGAAATAAAAACAATAACGTTAACGACGAAGTAGAACATATTAATTAAAAGTAAAAAACACATTCATCAGCTATTCGTCAGTAAGAACAAAATAAAATTGATGTGCAATTTTTATGTCTGTCGTTATCTAGTGTAAACGTAGGCATGTAGAAGTTTCGTAGATGTTCCGAAAACCCTTTGTATACGCTACGAAAACTTTATGAAAACGCTACGAAATCGCTACATCGTAGCTACGAAGACGCTATGCACACAATTCGTAGACCCTACGAAACCGCTACGAATACGCTACGCTGCTACGAATACTCTACGCTGCTACGAAGACGCAACGCACCCGCTTCGTAAACGTTTGAAGTAGGTACGAAAACCCTTTGAAAATGCTAAGAAACCATTATGAATACGCTACGCAGTTACGAAAATTCTACGCACCCGCTTTGTAGACGTTACAGAAACGCTTCGAAATCGCTACGAAACCGCTACGTCACAGCTACGAAGACGCTACGCCGTAGCTAGAAAGACGCTATGCAGCTACGAAAACTCTACGCCTCCGCTGAAATTAATTTAATCAAATAAGTTTATATGATTATTATAGCTCCGATCCGAATTTAATTATCTCCTTCCCTCAAATATGGCGAGGGGGGTAATGGCTGATCTTTGCGTTATGCTCGTGAACGGGTGCTGCTTGTGGTGACAGGTCGTCTTGCTGACCTTGGTTTTGTTTTGTTATTAGTAACTTAACTCGTTGTTTATTTTACTTCGATGGTCCTAGTTTATCATCTGTGACTTCGAGTTACGACTACATGTACGGCTATATGTAAGGGGGCACGCCCTTTATTACTGGAGGCTTTTATTTAGGTATAAAGTTCTGCTTACGTTTTTAATTTTTGAGTATAGTTTTCGATTTTGTTTGGTATATTGGCGTGTGCTAGCTTACTTATAGCAAATAATTTAATTTAATGTTTTGTGTTGCGTAATGTACCTAAATTATTATGCGCAGAGTTACATAGATTCATTTTTTTTAACTGAACAGACAGCTGTGCTGCTGGGGAGTTTGTTGCGCCACTTCTTCTCCCCAGCTAAAGCACTAGGAAGTGGTGAAGGGCGGGCGTTTTGAGGGACTGTCTTATGTAATTTTGACGTTCAAAAAGTGCTGATTCTGAATATATCTTTGAATATGCGACTGAAGATGAAAAGCAAAAAAGGGAGAGTACAAGAAGAAAATATCTCCAGATGAAGCGATTGCCTCACAACATTGTAAAGCATAGCGCCTACCACAAGTCATTAAAAATGTTCAATAAACTGCCGACAGAATTTAAAAGTCTAGTAGTTATATACAAACTGGGTTTCAGAATATGCTAAAACGGTTCTTGTTACTATTGATGAATTATAAAATTAATACAATGTAAGTCGAAAGTAACATAATTTTATTGACTTGAAATGAACATTTTATTGAATTTTAGGAATTGACTTATGACATTCATTTTAATATTTCGTATTCTTTTGTTTTGTATAATTCTTATTATAATTCTGATTTAAATGTAATGTGCATATTTTTAATGATTGCATGCATGTTGTTTCTTATATATTTATTTAAAGAAATTCAGACACGATGTGAAAATCGTTATTGAATAAATGAATTGAATTGAATATAAAATATCAACATTGAAATAATATAATATTTTTATTATATAGTTTAGCCTCGGTATTTAGGTATTCAGTTTATCAATTCTTAATGTTTTTAATAATGGTTTCGGAAGTGGTTTTTTCATATTTTCTATTTCCCAGTTTTTTTCCTGCAATGTGGTAAATTACGAAAATATTATTTACGTAAATAAATTATATCTCAGCGCAGCCGAAAATTTGAGCGTAGTCCTCCTGTCTCAACAGAGCAACGGCGATTGAGTTACATACTCTGTGGTGACTGATTTGTGAAAGAAAAATATGCTTGAAGTTTCCGCTACGTGCGACGGAAGATGACTTCTTCCACGAACTAAAAATGTCGTAAGTGTTAAGAGCCTGTAATACTCTGGTTTTTAATTTGCTAGACTAAAATGACATAACATAACAGGATTAAAATGTAAAAAAGTCCAAACAGTTCGATCGCAGCAGCTGTAATATTCGTCTAGCAAATTAAAAATCAGAGTTAAGTCTAAGAAAACCAAAAATAAAAAGAATATCAAAGACTGCACATTTTTTTTCGCCTTATATTAAATCGTATTATTACCTAGTAATTGTCATATTATAAACGTGAAAATTAGAGGTAACTTCGTGATGTTTTTTTATCGAGAAAATTTTAATATTTGTGTTTCTGTTCCGCAAAAAGAATGGAAATATCATGTAATTACTCATATTATTTTTATTTTATACGTAAGTCTTATCAATTTCATGCAAAATAAATTGACGATAGGCTATTTTGCTTAATTCCCCCTCCCGGTGCCCCCTGTGAGCCCCGCTACCAACTTGCTGACTTATTTACTCTTATCTGAAAACGTACCTAGTTCAAACTAAGCAAGAAAAAAAAAGCAAATGTGTTCTGGGTTCTGAGGGCCTAGTGCGAGTTTCTATTCGATGTCGATCGTGTTAACGTTAACGTTTACTTACCTATGTCAATTTTTTGGGAACACTTGTAGTTCCCATTATTGTCACCAGACGTCGCTTCTTCAGTTTCAGTACAAATTAAAGTTTAACGCAATCGACTAGGTATAGGTATAGCTATTCGATATTTTAAGTCTAATTTGACAACATAGCTTGTTGTCAAGTTGTAATATTTTCGGCTAAGTAGGTATTTAATTTTACTAGCAGAGCAGGGTTAAGGGAACTTTTCGATTGTTATCACAGATAAAAGAATGTAGGTAAAAAATAAAACTATGGACCCTAAACCATTTTATTTTTATCAGCGGGGCAATTGCATAACACACTATCAATCGAAATCGATTTCATTTTGACAGTTCAAAAACATATGATTTATTGCGATATTCACGTTGTCGAACAGACCAATTTGTCGAACATTTGAAGCAATGGATTAGGAATTTGCTTCAAAATTATTCAAATTTCGATTGATAGTGTGTTACGCAATCAAGGTGCAGATCTTATCTTCGCTTGTGTTGTCAGTGCTAGTTATACGATAATTTGTGTCATGCCGTGATAAAAAAATAGGCCGAGCAGGTTGATATCGTCGAGTGCGGCGGACTGTCCAGGAGGAACCTAAAATTAAAATTATATCAATATTATACAGGGTTATTGGTATAACACCAACAACCTATTAAGAGGTCATTGTACTCATCATTATGAACAACTTTTACTATGAGACCAAACCTGAAATCGCAAAAAAGAAATCAGCTGTTCAGTACATTTTGACGAATTATGCGAACATAAATGTACTGAATAGCTGATTTTTTTCACGCTTTCAGGTTGGTTCCCATAGTAAAAGTTGTTCATAATGATGAGTACAATGACCCCTTAAGAGGTTATTGGTGTTTTACCAATAACCCTGTATAATTATAATATTATATTTTATCCATATCAATATTTTGTACGTTGTCGTTGTCGGTTGGTACTTTTAAGTTCGGCGGGTAGGTTCTTTGTTTTTATCCGACTTCAAAAAAAAAAACGGAGGTAATCAGTTCGACACGTATGTATGTAATATTATTGGAACTGCAATACATGAACATGTTTGTTTGTTCTGTTTTCATCTTCAATCAATTAAAACAAGCCCTGTTGAACTCCTGAACATTAGAGACTGTCCTAAATCTTCCATAAATGAAGTGAGCAAATTCTTTAGTAATGTAGGTAAAAATCTGGCGGCTAATATCTCCCCATGTCATCCTCCCCCGAATCTTCCAACTAGTCAGATTTCAAGTACCACTAACAATACTGCTTTCTCTCCCGCCAACTCCCTTGGGCTACTAGAGGTAGATGAAACTGAAGTCGAATCCCTTATTCTGCAACTACGCAACGACTGCACAATAGGTTGGGATGGTATATCGCCCCTAATACTAAAAACATGCCTCCACTCTGACAAAGCCACTAACGTATATCTTCAATAGTTGTCTGCAGAAGGGTGTATTTCTGGATGCTCTTAAAAGAGCAATAATATATCCAATCCTAAGGGGGGGGGGGGGGGGGGACAGAAGTTGTGTCAACAATTACAGACCCATCTCAGTTTCTACTGCACTCTCTAAGGTCCTTGAAAGGATCCTCAGCAGCCGTCTCAAGAGCTTCTTGAATAGGTATCGCATCATAGCTGATAACCAATATGGATTTCGTACTGGAATCTCGACTGAAGATGCTGTTCTTGATCAGACACAAATGGTTGCTGGGAACCTTGATAGTAAAACCAAATCTTTAGGTATCTTCCTAGATCTAACTAAGGCTTTTGACACAGTTTCTGTCCCTATACTCATCGCCAAATTGGAACTACTTGGTATAAGAGGTATCGCTCTTCAAATCTTTAAAGATTACCTCAATAACCGTACTCAGAGAATTAAAATTGATAAGCTCCTTAGTGATGAGGAATTTGTGTCTTGCGGAGTGCCTCAGGGAAGCATTCTAGGGCCTATTTTGTTCCAAATCTACGTAAACGACTTGTGCAAAATGACCCTCCCCAATGCTAGGATATTTGTCTATGCTGACCGTTATTGTTGCTTACGGACCGACGTGGGATAATGTCAAATCTAGCGCAGAATCAGCTTTATCCAAAGTATTCAAGTGGCTCAACTCTAATCTGCTTACCCTTAACTTCAACAAGACATCCTATATTCCATTCTCTATTCGCTCAAACACTGCACCAGATCACACTTTCTCGATAATACCACACACTTGTTCACAGCTCTCATCTTCGTGTCAATGTCCAGCACTCACAAGAGCTGATAATGTTCGATATCTCGGCGTTCAAATAGACGCAGGGTTACGATGGGATAAACCACTTAACGCCCTCACCTCTAGAACTATGAGATTGATACATATTTTTAAGTCTCTTAGAGAGTCGGCAAGCCCTGATACTCTGAAAATAGTTTTCTATGCTCTGTGTCAATCGGTTATTGGGTATTGTATCACTACGAGTATGTGGGGTGGTGCAACTAAAACTAGCCTAATCAGAGTGGAAAGAGCACAGAGAGCTATACTAAAATTGATGTTACGAAAACCATATCGTTATCGGACAAAGCGCTGATTGCAAGGTACTAACCGTCCGTCAGCTCTTCGTGCTTCAGTCTGTCCTTAGAAGACATGCTAGTGTCCCCCCGTCAGATCCCAAAAAACGAACCAATATTCCTCCAGGCACTCGGCACAGAACTACTTTTGCCAGACACTAATATTATACAATATGCACACTCATTTACAAAAAAACTCATAAAGAACTTAACATACTCGACCTAAATAGATATGAACTAAAGTCTAAGGTGACAGAATGGCTACTTCAACAGGATTATTCACAAACAATATCACTACTTACATACATCATCTAATATCAATACTTATATATCAGTGTACACTCACAAGCAACGCTGGCTCAATTTCATATCATACACTTACATAACATCACAAACACACACACTTACTCACCACACTCACCTACCGCACACTCATACACCCATACACACACGCATGCACGCCTTAAACTTTTTCCCTTCCTTATCCTATTATTATTATATATATATATTTTTTTTTTCTTTTTAATTTTAATTATAAATCTAGAAAAATCTTATAATCACTTGGTAGACCGACACAAATCACAAGTTGTATAAATCCTATTGCATCAACCCCACAGCTGAACACTGTCTCTTAAGATACAGGTAACCCTAGTTTAAGAGGCAGGGCTCACGACCTTTTACAGATTTCTGCAGCATAGATTATTGCTCTGTACTTATCTCCTACCACTAGTTTTTAATAATACCTTTTCTTACCTAAGTACATATATTATTAAGTCTGTAACCTTTTTGGTAATAAATAAATTGTATTACTATTATTATCTGGTTTACATAGTACAGTACAAGCTCTGCTTAGTTTGGGATCAGATGACCGTGTGTGAAATGTCCCTGGTTATTTTTATTTTTATTATAATATTCACATATGGTAATCTATTAGAGCTTCCAAGCAAACATACAAAATTTTATAGATGTATGTATGTATGTATGTATGTTTGTCCACGCATTTCTCCGAAACTATTAATCAGATCGTGACTATTTCATTTTTATTGGCTTACATTTACTTCAACTTAGGGAACAGTGCAAATTTCATCAAAATCGGTTCAGTAGTTTTCAAGATAATTGACTAATACGTGTAAGTGTGACGGCCTGGCTTATTGATACGAGCTACGGGTGTGGTGTCAAAGGGAAAACATCTCAAACCTTGGTCAAATTCTAGTGCAATATTTATAACAAAACTATTAACTAATTATTACCAACAAATATTCCAGTTTTTACTTAAAACTAAAAATAACGAATTAAAAAAAATTAAATCGACTTCAAAAAGAAATTAACCCAAAATTATGAAATATCTTAAATTTCGGAAGTCGGTGGCGAAAAACTAAAATACAAATCCCAAGACAGACTTCCGAAATTAAAGTCATTTCATAATTTTGAGTTAATTTCTTTTTGAAGTCGATTTTTTTTTACACACATCTCAAGAATCTCAAGTTTCATCAACGCTCAAGGGGACTTAATTTGTATCACGTGTATTATGAGTTGTCATAAAAAAGCTTCCAACTTATTCAGTATTAAGTTCTAATAAGTTACGAAACTATTTCCTTTGTGAACATTTGTGTTTGATTGAGGGTTAACATTTTACATGGGTTAGGAATTGACAAAACATCATTTTCATTTGAAATATTTTATTCAAAACTCATTCGCACAGTTGTACCGACAGCTAGATCGTCGCTAGTCTTGGTAAAATATCATAAACAAATAAAATATGATTTTAATGATATACTTTGTTGTGACTGAATGTATTTCTTTTAAAAAAATGGTGAAATATTCAATTCACAATAAAATTTTAGACCAATACTTCTATTGCTACGACTTTAAATAAATAAGAAGAAATATAACTACAACTTGCGTACAGATGGAGGTTGGTACGAATTAATGCGAGCTGTCGTTGTGAGCACCTCCCGGGCGCGAAACAGTCGCAACAGTCTTTTAAACTTTCGTATCCACCTCGATCTGCTTTATTTATAAACCTACCAGCACTTTAATATCAAAAGTTACAAAAGATCCTACAATATGTTTCATGTTATCATATTGTAAAGTTTTTTTACAAAATGATTAAAATATTGGCCACTATCACTGAGTAAGTGCTAGTAAAAATCACGCGTCTTCCACGAATTAAAGAAAACAAGGAGAGTCACTTTCTGTAAGACGTGAAAGAAGGAAAAGCACCGGCCAAGGATAATACGTCGACTGGCGCTTTTCTCATTATAGTAAACGGCCTTTTTACTTCTAAAATTATAATAGTCACTGGTCTCAAAACATGGCTTAAGTACTATACACCTAAAATATATAAATTATTACAAATTAAGTAAGGCATTTACAACATCAGGGATCCTTAAGATAACTTTATACTTACACGATACTAGATCGCTTTCAGTAGCATCGTGTAAAAACAAAGAAATTGACTAAGCTTATATCGGTAAAACAATTAAGTTTACATTATAAATGGTCAAGATTTCGGCGATCTAAATGACCTGTGAAGCTTGATCTTGGTCGAAATGTATTTATTTGAGAGTATATTAGCTTCGCTTTGGTCAATACGAATTTTTTATGAGTGACATTTGATAATTTTGAACTTTTTATCATAAAGGCCTAGTCGTTTACAACTTAGCACTATCGTTTGGCACTGACTTTTGTTAGAAAAGATAAATAATATAATAAATTAGCCCTAAATTGAAGACTCAAAATTCGTTAAAATTTTAGTTTCAGAAATTAACATTTAAATTTAATATTTTAATCACAGTCATGAACAGTTATTTCCTTAATAATTGAGTTACGCGTGCCACGACATTTTATGAAAAGTAAAAAAAAATCAATAACATAGATTACTACATATGACACGAAATCTTAAACTACTCCATGGGGATAATTTGAGTTGAGCATTATTCTTGTGCATAGAAGAGTAGATGGAATTAATTATCACATAGGCGCTTCATCCTTGTGACGGCGTGTACGAGACAGATTGGAATCTCTCGTAGGGCTTCACCTTCGTCGCTTGGCGGACACAGCAGCTGCTATCATTTGTCTTAACATCGGTTCTGGGGTGCACGCCTTAGGATCGCATTTCATCTGACCGTCTCCTCCACATCTGAAAACAGGTAAATTAAGACAGATATAAGTATTTGATCCGTGTACAAATTCTACTTTGTTATGTATAAGACATTGATAACAGAACCGTTTAAAAAAAGTTAAGAATAATCGAGTTACTCACGTGCAGTGTAAACATGGTCCTGAGGATGAGCGTACGACTTCTCCTACTTTGTATGTATGTCCTTTTATTTGACAGCCTCTCCTTTGTACCGCACCCTTGTATGAGTGGGTGGGGAAGTGAGGAGGCAGTGTAGTCGTTGTTGTAGTCGTCGTCGTTGTAACATTGACTGTGGTTGCCATTGAAACAGGACATTCATATCGAGGACAGCAGAAGCCTTGAATGGGTTCTTCGTGGCATCCATGAATTGGAGGCGGGCAACTTTGTTGTAAACAGATAATGTCACTTCTGAAGCAGAAACAGAAGTCACATGGGTCATCTCTTGGTATCTGTTGGGCCGAAACGTACACTTTGCCTCCGTAGCGGCAAGTTCCCGGTCCGAAAGCTTGATCTTCTTCAACATAGTCAGGTTCACCATATCCGCTAGTTCCACTTGGAGGGAGTGGTCCATCTTCATCGGGAACTGGTATCTCATCTGTAGGTTGCAAATCTGGAATACTTGGTTTCGAAACTTCAGATGTCGTACTCGATGGAGGAACTTCACTAGTCTCACTAGGTTTTTCTTCCGGTTTGTCAAACTTGTCATCTGGAACAGGAGTCACCATATCCACTTCTTGGCGTATAGTTGTTGCTTTGGTTGTGGAGAATATAAATTCTTCCTCTGGTGCGGTGGTTTCATGCGATACAATTGGATGTGATGGTTTCTCACTGGTAGAAATTTCCTTTTCAGTCGGTACTGCGTTGTCTGATTCAGAAGTTGGTATTTTTTCGGACTCTGTGACAATAACAGGCGTAGATTCTTCAGTAATTTGAGTGGGTGCTGCAGTTGTATATTCTTTATGATCAGCAGTATACCTAGTATCTTCACCTTGAACAACAGATGGTGTTGTCGCTTCTACTGGTACCGATTCTGATACCTTTTCAGACACGTCTCCAGGCAAAGGTTCTTCACTGGACTTAGTAGTGGTAGTACCGTCCGTTTCCTTTGTTGCTGTTTCAATTTCTGCGTCAGGCTTCTTAGTGGTTAGTTCGGACACATGAGGTTCCTGTCCAGCCTCTGATTGCACAGTTGTAAGTTTTTCGTCGAGAGGTGACACAGTCGACACATGCTCTTCAATCCTCGGGGTATATTCTTCTGTGAGAGGTGATGATGTTGTAATATCTTCCTCAGGTTTATGAGAGTGCTCTTCTTCGGAAGGTGATGACGTTGAAATGTCGTCTACAGGCTTGTGCGAGTGTTCCTCATCGGATGGTGACGATGTTGAGATGTCTTCGTCGGGCTTGTGCAAATCTTCCTCTTTGGTAGGTGATGATAATGAGATATCTTGTATCGGCTTGTAAGAGTGTTCCTCTTCAGACGGAGATGACGTTGAAATGTCTTCTACAGGTTTTTGCGAGTGTTCCTCCTCGGAAGGTGATGATGTTGATGTATCTTCTACAGGTTTGTAAGAGTGTTCTTCTTCGGAAGGTGACACTGTTGTGAGGTCTTCTACAATCTTGTGAGTATGTTCTTCTAATTCAATCAAATATGGCGTCGTCTCTGAGAATTCAGTTTGAGCAGAAGTATGTTCTGTAGATTTAATGACTTCGATTTGTTCAATTTCTTCAGTTACTGCAGGAGATTCTCGTAACGTAGTTGCAGTTTCTTCTTTTTCTGTTACAGTATCCTCGGAAACGTGAGTTATTTTGTCATCTTGTTCTGGTTCTTTTGTGCTTACGTCTACGGATTCAGTTACAAGAACGGGTGCTTCTGTTTGAATTTCTTCCTGTCCCGAAACGTGTAGTTCTGGAACTTTAGAAATTTCTTCAGACTGTGTTATTAGTAATTCTGGATTATATGTTGATTCCTCTTTTGGTATGCTTGAAACTGTTGTTTGTTCACCAAGACTTTCTTTTTGTTCAGTTACAAGTGATTGTGGAGCTTCACTTGATGTTTGAACACCTGGCAATTCTGTATGTACTTCTTCAATCGGCAAATCAGTAGACACTTTTTGTATATCCGTGATAGATGGTTCTTTCTTGTCTAGATCATGCGATTCAGTATGCATTAATTCTGGTGCAGTTGTTTCAGCCTCTCCTTCTTTTTCTGATGTTATTGGAATGTCTGTTGTTATCGTTTGGGAGTCCTTTATCTCCTGTTCTACTGATTTTGTGCTAGTTTCTTGAGGTTCAGTCACATGTGGCTCTATCACATAAGGTCCAGTTACTTTATTTGCGTCCTCCATTGTTGTTACATGATGTTGAGGAATTTCCGTACCTGGTTCTTGTTGATCTGTATATCCTTCTGGTGTAGTTGTAGCTTTATGTTTATGGTCTGATAAGTCTGGGATGATAGTGGTCTTCTCTTCGTAGCCAGTAATTTCCTTTTCAGGGACATCTGAGGTTAGTTGAGATTCTGTAACAACCGAAATTGGGACTTCTGTTGCAGATGATTCAAATTCATCCGTCGGTTTTTCTTTTTCAGCTTCTGAAGTATGATAACTTTGTTCAGGCATGGTTGTGACAGGTTTATCAGATTCTGAACTCTTTTCAGGTATTTCTGACTCCATATCTGTTAGTAGTGGCTTTTCTGTGCTTGTTATACCATCGTCTCTACTTTCATCGATGTTATCGGTACTGGTAGGTACATGATGATCTGTTGTTTCTTCAGGATATCCGGTTGCTATCTCTTCTTGTGCTGTAACGGATGGATCTTCGATTTCTGTAAACCTTCTTACAGGTTCAGTGACATAATATTCTGGAGTTTCCGTTATTGTTTCCTCTTTTTCAGAACTGTGTATCTCAGGATGATCTGTTTTAATTTCGACAAGTGGAACGTGCGTAGTTTTTTCATCTGATTCAGTGCTATGCACAGGTAATTCGGGTTCAAGTTTGTGTTCATCTGTAACTTCTGAGACATCAGTGACTCCATCAGAAGGTGAAGTAGAAGAAACTTCAGTTACATGTGACTCTGGAATAGGTTTAATCTTATCTTCTTCATACACTTTGGTCGTACTTTCGTCTTCCGATTTTCTAGTAACTTGCTGTTCAGGTTTATCAGATTCTATACCTTCTTGGGGTTCATTGATATCTGAGCCAGTACCAGGTGCTTTGGTGATCGGGGATTCAATACCTGATGTATCTGTGGATACTTCTTCTTGTTCGCTTATCGATCCCATTTGAGTTGTTTTTTCAACAGACTCTGAAGTTTCGGGTGATTCCGGAGCTTGAGTGGTTAATTCTGGTTCCTCACTAATCAAACCTTGTCCTAATGTACTGCTTTCTTTATTTACATCAGTAGTATCTACTTTGAAGGTAGTAACTTCAATGTCTTGTTCAGAAATAGTTACTTTTTCGTAGTCTGGTACAGATGATTTCGTAGTTATTTCTTGTTCGGACTGAGATTCAGTAGTGATTTCAGGAGTGCGCGAATGGTCATGAATAACGGGTTCTTTACCGTCTCCAGCTTCTGTAACCTTTGTTTCAGGTGTTTCTTGTGGTGCCGTGCTTATATCCATGGGCTCTGCAGCATTTGATACTGTAGAATACGCATGTGCAACTTCTTCAGTAACAGTAGCTTGAGATTCAGAATAAGGTGTCGTGGTAGTTTTTTCAATTTCCGTATCTGTTGCCTCTGTGGGATGCACAGTAATTTCTGGTGTTTTCACTTCATCTTCCGATTCAGAAGTATGCGGTGCTTCAGGTATCTTAGTGCCCGGTTCTTTTTCTTCATGAGTTTTGGGTTCTTCTGTGCTCAAAACTTCATTTTCAGCAGGTTTATCTGTAACTTCCTCATCAATTATCAAAGGTTTTTCTCCTTCCTTATCTGCAACAGGTTTTTCTTCAGCTAAGATAGGTTTATAAGCATTATCTTCATCGACAGGTTTCACTTTGTCTTCTTCATCGATCAGCAAAGGTTTGTTTGTGCCTTCTTTGTCAAATATTGGTTCATCCGTGGCTTCTTCGGGAACTTCTGGTTTTTCAGTTCCTTCTTCAAATATAGCAGGTATCTTTGTATTTTCTTGGTCAGCCAAGTCAGGTTTCTTTTTAGTTTCCTCATCAGTTATTGCAGGTTTTTCCGTGCCTTTTTCTCCGTCGACAGCAGGTAAATCTATGCCTTCTTTTTCAATTTCGGCAGGTTTCATCGGGTCTTCTTTTTCAAAAATGATAGGTTCCTCTGTACCTTCATCAATAATAACTGGTTTAGCTGTGCCTTCTTCTTCTGTGATATCTGGTGCCCCAGTACTTTCCTCTTCGATGATGAATGGCTTCATGGTGTCCTCTTCTGTAACAGGTTTCTTAATGCCTTCCTCATCAATTATATCAGGCTTTTTGGTATTTTCTTCTCCAACAATTACAGGTAGCTCTGTACCTTCTCTTTCAATATCAATAGGCTTATTTGTGCTTTCCATTTCAACGACAGCGGGTTTTTCTTTGTCATCCTCATCAACCAAGACCGGGTTTTCTGTACCTTCGTCAATATCCGGCCTCGAGTTCTTGTCATCATCGACTAAATCTGGTTTTACTGTGCTTCCATCAGCAACTAAAGGTTTGCTTTTGTGTTCCTCTTCAATTTCCGGTGATTTTTCAGGTTTTGAATCATCAGATGTGACAGTTTCTTCTGTGCTTTCTTGTTCA
Source organism: Dicycla oo (assembly GCA_948252095.1). Taxonomy (NCBI): domain Eukaryota; kingdom Metazoa; phylum Arthropoda; class Insecta; order Lepidoptera; family Noctuidae; genus Dicycla; species Dicycla oo. The sequence goes on from OX411718.1 coordinate 16,968,378, forward strand.
ACCACTGCAGGTTCTTGTTTGCCATCTTGTTCGACTAATGGTGTTTCTGTGCTCTCTTTGTCAATAGCGGTAGGTTTTTCTGTGTCTTTTTGTTCAAACACTGCAGGTTTTTTATCGTCTTCTTCAGCGATTGGTTTTTCTGTGTCTTGTTCATGAATAACAGCAGGTCGTTCTGTGCCCATCTCACCAATAATTTCAGGTTTTTCATTGTCATCTTCTGCAGTCATAATTGGTTTCTTGTCATCATCTTCAGTAACTACAGTGGGTTCTTCTGTGCCTTTTTCTTCGACATCAGTTGGTTTTTCTGATACTTCATCTTCACCATAACCAGGTTTTTCTTTTTTGTCCTCACCTGTCATGACAGCCTTTGCAGTGGTTTCCTCTTTTATGACATCAGGATTCTCAGTAGCTTCCACTTCAGCAGGTTTTTCTGTGCCTTCTTTATCAGTAAGGGCAGGTTTTTCAGAGCCAAACTCTTCAATAGGTTCCTGACCAGGTTTGTCAGTGCCATTTATATCAACGTCTGTGGGTTTTCCTTCCTCGTCAACTATAATCGGTTCCTCTGTACCATATTCTGCGGTTGTAAGTTTATCTGTGTTATCTTTTTCAATGTCCATTGGTTTATCTTTGCTATCTCCATCAATTAGTGAAGGTTTCTCCGTGTCTATATCTGCAACAGCTGGTATATCAGTGCTTACTTGATCAATAGCAGGTACATCTGTCGCTTTCTCTCCAGAAACTGGTATTGTGGTGGCTTCCTGTTCAGTGTATACTGGTTTGGTCGTGCCCTCCTCTTTTTCTAGGTCTGGTTTCTTAGTGATTTCCTCGTCAACCACAGGCTTTTCTTTATCATCGTCATCGACTACGACAGGTTCTTTTGTGCTTTCCTTGTCAATAACAGGCTTTTCTTTATCATCCTTATTAGTTATGGCAGGTTCTTTCGTGGTTTCCTCGTCAATTACAGGCTTTTCTTTACCACCCTCATCAACGATGGCAGGTTCTTTTGTGCTTTCCTTGTCAATAACAGGCTTTTCTTTATCATACTCATCAATTATGACAGGTTCTTTCGTACTTTCCTCGTCAATCACAGGCTTTTCTTTACCTTCGTCATCAACGACGGCAGGTTCTTTTGTGGTTTCCTCGTCAACAATAGGCTTTTCTTTATCATCCTCATCAATTATGGTAGGTTCTTTTGTGCTTTCTTCGTCAATAACAGGCTTTTCATTATTATTCTCTTCAACGTCAGCCTTATCAATTATGGCAGGTTTCTTTGTACCTTCCTCACTATCGATAGTTGCTAGCTCTGTTCCTTCTTTTTCAGTAATAGCAGGTTTCTCTTTACCTTCATCACCAACCAAGGTAGGCTCCTCAGTGCCTTTGCCTTCATCGAAAACAGGTTTTTCAGTGCCTTTTTCTTCGTCTACTGTGGGTTTCTCTTCAACTTCCTCACCTAACATGGCGGGTTTAGTGGTTTCCTCTTCAATAACATCAGGAGTTTCTGTTCCTTCATTTTCAATCATTGTAGTTTTCTGCGTGATTTCTTCTTCAAGAACAGGTTTTGCCTTATCCCCCTCGTCCACGGTAGCAGGCATTTCTGTTTCTTTCTCTTCATCATCCGTCGTTGGTTTTTTAGTGGTTTCACCTTCAATTATAGGTTTCTCCTTCTGAATTTCAGGGCTTGTAACTGCTTCGGCAGTATGACCTTCAGTTGTATATGTATCCGTTTCCTGAGTGTCTTTCATTGGAATCTTTTCATCGACTGGTTTTGAAATATAGTCATCGGGTAATTCCGTTGCCTTCTCTCCCTCTTCGGGTACATTTTTTTCTGTTACTTCTTCAGAAGGCGTTAGCTCTGTTTTAGGTAACTCGGTACTTAAATCAACGGCATCTTGAGCAACTGTTGTATCCTTTTCACTAATGCAGTTAGAACCTTCACAAATAGTTGGTAGCTTGGTATCACTAGTTGATACTTCTTTCCTTCTACAAGGTTCCTCTCCTGTACATTCAGGAATAGGAACATTCTGAGGTTTGCAGCCATCTTCTTCTTTACATGATTCCAGTTGGTGATCTGGTGGAGATGCAATAACGCCAGGATCACATCCACCATCTCCACAATCAATTTTGTTACATGATTCTCCTTCACAAGGAGCAGCTTCAATGGTAGGAATTTCCACAGGTTTGCAATCTTCTCCATTTTTACATTGTTGTGGCAATTCGGATACGACTACATCAATTTTCTCACAATGTTCGCCTTCGCAAGGTACAACTGGAGATACTTGAGTTTGTGGTAAATGACATTCACCGTTAGCACAACTTTCTGGTTTGCATTTACCGTCAGAGCATTCTTCAGTATGTTCCACAGAAGGTACTGATGTATCTGGTTTTTGTAGAACATCACCACAACCTCCTGACCCACATTCAGTTTCAGATTTATGATCATCTGCAGTTAAACAACTACCAGAAGTACATGGTCCAGATGGTCCTATGGGTTGTTTTGTTGGTTCACTTATTTCACATTGATCGCCACGGCATTCAATGGTAGGAGAAGGCATGGGAGATTCTGTTCCGGACATCTGGTTATCAGATTGAGGTGGTACTGTTTCTCTTGGATGATCACATACAAATGTGGGACAGCAAGAATCAGGAGAGTCGTATATTGATTGGCAGTTATCCATGTAATCAGGTGGTGGACTACATATAATGGGGTCACACTTGACAATGCTGCTGGCACACCTACAACCAGTGTGGCAATTATTTGTGCTAGGTACAACTGTGTTATTCCTATACGTTACGCCATTCAGTAGGCAGTCGCCTTCACCTGGAATCCGGCTTGGTTCTTCATGAGTTTCAACGAGAGGTGTGGTTTCAGTTAACTTTTCTGTACTAGATGGTAAATCACCATCCTGTTCAATTGAAAGCTCAGAAACTTTTTCGGGTAGAATTTCAGTAACAACCGAAGTTTCTTTAGGCGATTCAGTCGTTGTTGGTTTGAATCCAATTGTTTCTGCTATTTCTGTAATATACTCTGGAACTGAAGTAGTAAACTCTTCTTCTGTTGTTGGAACATCAGAACTTGTACCAATCTTGTCATCATGCGATGATGTGGGAATCAATCCTTCATCTTCAAACTCAGACTTAACAGTGGTTGGTTCAATGTCTTTGGTTTTGTCTGTAGAAACAATACCTTCGTCTTCTTTCCTGAATGATGGTTCAGTGGTAACAGTGAATTGGTCACCTTTAGTAACAATGCCCTCTGGGAGCGGTGTCGTTAGTTCAGAGACACTTGTTGATTTAATATCAACGCCCTGTGTTTGCACTTCGTCGGTTATGATAGATGGTTCAGTTCCTTTAGCTTCCTCAGAAAGCGTTGGTCTTCCTGGTAGAGACGGCTCGTAACTAGTCTCTTCATAAAGCTCACTTGGAATAGTGTTTAATCCTCTATCAGGTTCTGCAGTAGTGAATTCATTGTCTTTCACAGCGGGCGCTGCTGTTGTAACGTGTTCAGTTAGTGCAGGAACGTCTTCTTTAATTACTTTATCAGTTACAACTTCTTGTTCTACATTGAATACAGTAGTGCTTTCTTCTTCAACCGCAGGTGATGCCGTAGTGATTGGAATATGTGAATGAGGATGAGTACTGTCCTCTTCAGCAACAGCAACCGTATTCTGTGCATGATCTGGTTCCGTAGTTAATTTTTCTTCTTTTTCCAGTGGACTACTTGTTGTAATAGGAGTTAGTTGTTCAAGTTTAGAACTTTCTCTTTCTTCTTCAGCTGGGCTACTTGTAGTACTAGGAGCAATTTCTTCAGGTTTAGAACTTTCTTTTTCTTCTTCAGCTGGGCTACTTGTAGTACTGGGAGCATATTCTTCAGGTTTAGAACTTTCTTTTTCTTCTTCAGCTGGACTACTTGTAGTACTAGGAGCAAATTCTTCAGGCTTAGAAGTTTCTTTTTCTTCTTCAGCAGGGCTCCTTATAGTACTGGGAGCAATTTCTTCAGGTTTAGAACTTTCTTTTTCTTCTTCAGCTGAGTTACTTGTAGTAATAGGAGTAAATTCTTCAGGTTTTGAACTTTCTTTTTCTTCTTCAGCTGGGCTACTTGTAGTAATAGGAGCTATTTCTTCAGGCTTTGAACTTTCTTTTTCTTCTGCATGTGGGCTTATTGCAGTACTGGGAGCTAATAATTCAGGTTTAGAAGTTTCATTGTCTCCTTCAGCTGGGCTTTCTTCGGTTAAAGTTGCACTCGTTGTTGTTGTAATATCACCGTCAAAATATTCTTTTTCAGTCATTACCTCGGGAGTAACGTTAGATATATCAGCCGGTGTAGCAGTATCTTTTTCAATTTCATCGAAAGTACTAGAACTGGTGGTGCTGTATTCAGGTTTATAAGTTGGGCTACTAGTAACATATTGTTCTTTTTGTGATGTTGTTAGTTTATCATCTTCACCTTCACTGGGTTGTAGGCTTACACTTTCGCTTGTAGGAGCGTTTGTTGTGCCATGAGGTTTAGCGATTTCCTCGTCAGGAATAACATCAGGGACTGTATTTTGTAAGTCTCCCAGTTCAGTCGTAGCACTTTCATAAATTTCAGGAGCCATTGTAGCAGGAATATCCTTATGAGGTTCCAAAATTTCTTCTTCTATCGTTTTGCTAGTAGTAAGTTTTTCAACTTCTTCACTAATAGGGGCATTTGTCGAAACAGGGGGTTCGACAGTTTTATCTTTCATGTCTGGTATCATGATTTTATCTATTGTTACTGTTGTCATTTCATGATCTTCATAAGCTGGACCTTTCGTAGTAACATAAATATATTGATCATCATCTCCAGGAGTAGGTATTAATCCGTCAGGTCCAAGCGGTTTTGGTGAGTCTTCTTCGTCACCACTGCCTTCCTCTCCAGATTCTGTAATTGGCAAATCTGTGTATGGTGTTTCATCAGGTTCATTCCTATATCCACTACCTTCGACACTAGTTCTCCTTGGAGGCGACAATGTTGTTAGTTTTTCTATAATCGATTCAGTCGTAGATTCAGTTGGAAGATCAGAGGGAAGTTCATCACCTTCACAAATGTAAGTATCTGGGCAGCATTGACCTTCACGAGGTGGCAATGAGGAACAGTTTTTGCCTTCATTTTCCATTGGTGCACCACACTCCTGTACGACACAAACTATATCTCCTTTCATACAGTAACAATGTTCGCATGCTTTTTCTGTTTTTATTAAAGCACCATCCGAAAAGACTCGGTCATCGTGAACACAATCCTGTGTCATTTGTGTAACTGGTGAGATAGTTGTAGTCGTGAGTAAAAATCCTGGTGTCGGTCGCACGGTAGTTGACATGTCGTCCAAAAGAGGTACTTCGTCTTCAGGGTGATCTGAAAATTATAAGTTTTAAATAAATATATGGACAGTGGTCATAATAATCATAATGAACTGATATCATTTTCATCTAAAACATAAATGCAGATATTAGTATTTTATTTTGAATTCTTTGGTGACGTAGAGTACGTGCCTGTATTTATTGCTTCAATTTCTGTTACTTTCTTATATGAAACAGGCCGGTAATACTTGAAAATGTGTACAAATTAGTCAATATAATAATGTAATTAAAAAATATATATATGAAGAGAATAACTCACCACAAGAATAACGGACCGGACAGCAGACGTCTTTATGGTAAATAGGCGTACAACCATCCACATGCAGAGTACATTCTTGCATAACGCAAGTCGTCATATTTCGAATACAGTAGCAATGTTCGCAAGGTTTGTTCGGTGTCGGGGGTACTTTAGATCCTTCTGGGAAATATTTTCCACTGATACTGCAACCAAATTTATCCAGTTTGCCAAGTCCAGTTGCTCCATATTCAGCTGGAGACGTGGTCGACGTAGATGTGAGTAGGTCAACTGGAACTGTTCATAAAATAAATATTAAAATAATGCCGCTTGCGTATAATATGCCAGTTCAAATAAGACGATGTAAAAGGCAGAGAAAAAGTGTGTGGACATATTATTTGAAGACTATTAATACCCGATATTTATTTTGGTTTACAAATGCTTAATTAAAAGTCATGAGTACCTCTAACGAAACGTCTGGTATTTTTTACAATTGGTGTACCTACCATGGCTATTTATCGAAATATCGATCGGTCCACTATTTCAAACCTTACTTATTTACATTATTTATGTTAAAAACTCCGAGAGAGTTCCGAAATGACGTAAAAGTATTTGTTTTTTTTTTCAACATTAAGTACAATAGTTACCTACTTATTGAAAAAAACGAATGGCGGTATGAATATAACCTTGGTTGTGAGATGAGTTTTAAATAACTTACCATCAGGGCATGTAACGATAGGACAGCACTGGTCCGCTCGCTTCTCGACCGTGCAGTCCTGACCGATGGCCTTGGTGAAAGGACAGACCCTTAGGTAGCACATCAGCATTCGGTTGTGGCAGGTGCAGTTGAGGCACGGTTCGTTGGTCATAATTCGGTCGCCCTCGCCATAATGCTGGAAGTTGTAGTAACAACCCTCCGGAGCGCCTGTAATAACAATAAAAAAAATATTTTTACTTGTTTGGTACCAAAAACTTTTCATTTAAAAATAGTTGTGCGATTTCAGAAGACATGAACGGTGTCGCATCAGCGTCTACCTACTTCTAAACGACATTCAGCTGAATAAATCAACCATTTGACGGTCAAGAATGAAACTAAGGCGGCTCATACATGACAGAGCTATACCACGCAGATCAGCTCTCTTATCAGCCCATATGGGGTTGGGTTGAGGTGTGAAGTGTCTAAAGCCACGACATCGCTCTACGTACGTTAGGTTATCACAAATACAATTAGTATTTTCTTATTCATCTTTGAGTTATGTACTTCAATTGAAAATATAATCAAAATTGAGAAAGCATATCAAGGCTTTCTTATTAGGCAAAATAACTACGTCCAAAATCAACTTACCTTCATACAAATCTAAAGCTGTCTGATTACTTGCTGTAGGAGCTGAAAGTAAAAAAAAATATTAGTTTATTTTCATATTTAAATTGAAGTGGTATGTTTTAAGCTTATATAACAATATATAACACAACTAACTATTTACACCATGTACAAAATTAAATGACTAACTATACAATTAAATACAAAAACTATTTTTAACTATATTTAAATTATATCCTTAATTAAGATCGTTTCTCTACTGCTTTTCTGTGTTAATTTAATTTTTCAGTTTCTCATAAATTTCTTATCGGATTTCGCTGTAAACTGACTCGTGTGAAATATGTTCCGCTTGCATGTTGCCGGATTATATTTTTTCTTCAATCATTTTCAATGTCATGTTAGCTCAAGAGAACCCATGTAAAAGTAACAATCATATTTCACGTGCTCAATGTCGATTCGTAAAAATCACATTTTGCCAAGTATTGCACTTCATAATATGCACTGTTGTTTTTGTGAGAAATGCGAAAAAAAGCTATTCTGTGGTTTGGTTTATATGTGTTAATACTTTCGTTCGAGCATCAACTGCTGTTAAGAGAAAAATATCGATACAGACATTAAAGGCAGAGCGTTCTGAGAATGTTTTACTGCGGTTTTTACGACGGACTTATTAAGCACGTTACAGCTGGGCAGGATATTAGCTGCAAATCGCTCAAGACCCGTGATCGGTCATCGTCTTAAAGTCGTTTTACATATCCGTTTTACTGCGTATAATTACTGAAGCTGAGCGGCGACGCGACAAAGCTGTAATTAAACTAACGGAGAGTGTCGTTAACACCAAAACCACGACTTCTTCTTCGATTGTAGGTACTTAGGGCTAAATCATAATACAAACATAGGAAATGTTTATACGTATAATCATTTAGAAGCGAATATTATGTTTTTACCACAGGGTATCGTGCTAATAAACATTAGTGCCAATAATTATATTATAAGAATAATAAAATATTTGTAGAACTTATCTATCTAGGTTCCTACTTCCAGAAAACGCAAGGGTAGTGCAAAGATTGCTTAATTCTAAGGAAGTGAAAGAAGAAAATGTAAACAGGATGAATTTAGGCTAATAAACTAAAATAATATATCCATTTTTCGAACCGATGTGTGAATGTATATATATATATCGTCTACATAAACATACAACCAAGTAAAAAGACATAAAGAAAAAAAAAAACGAGACATGAGAAGTAAATGTTTTCCGCGAATATGTAGATTTTGAAGAGCAAAGTCATCTTGTATAATTGATGAAGTCGGTGACTGCAGTATGTGCTGTGCTTATCAGCTCTCAGCGCATGGTGGCGGCAGCGGCACCGTTAGCGCGGGCCGCGCTCGGCGCGCCTGTAGTATGTCGGGTGAGCTGGCGCCGCAGCCAGATCGTCCACCTAACGGTCGCCAGGAATGTCGTTAGCATCCAGTTTTTGCCAACCGAGATTTCAATTATACTATGATATTTCCACTCTCACGATTAAATTGATCGTAAAAAAGAACGGAACAAAGTTGTAACGGATTAAATAAAACATCCTGTTTTAAATATTATATTTAACATAATTATTAAAATATCAGCTGATTTTTTAAAAGAATTAAACAAAGTGGGTTACTCCCACGTAGAGAGAGTAGGTGTCGCTGCGCGACGAAATGTCAAATACCAAGTTGGCTGACTGAATAGTAAGTACCGAATCATACCCGAGTTTTGGAGTAGGTACGTGACGTAGCGTTTCTAATTCCCATGATACCTAATGAATCGCTTTTACGTATAAGTGTGACGTTATAAATTGCTTTGCTTGAACAAAAAAGTACTTAATGCAAAATCGTGAGCTTAGGAACACGGGTCGAGGCAATCGAAATGAGGAGCCAGCATGAATTTAAAATTTGCACTACATTAATATGGATTGTTGTTTCAATGAATGAATGTCGGCGTGGTCGCCATGCGTGATGAAGTTCACACGGGTAGACCTAAACATTGTAGGCCGCATTTAAATATACTTCCTATGTATAACATATATTCAATACGAATTCTTTGAAGGAACCGTGCTGCGGATACTAAATCTGCGCGGACCAAAATAGCCGCATCTAATAACATGCATCGCGAAACAGACACGCACAGACCTCATTACTGTTACTTGCGGGTACGGGAAGATACCGTCACGAGCGCGGCCTTCCTGCGGGAGAGAGCCCGAGAGGCGAGCTTACAGCCAGCCATGATACGGACAGGGAGGCTAATCACATTATTCGATAAACGAAGTATATACGATGACTTTACGACGTCACAATTTAATAGTATCTTAAAAAAATGCCATAACTCGAGATGGGAATGAAACGGTATACATTATTGCACTTTAATTCTTGAATAATTTGTTAGCTCTTATAAAAATATTAAGTAGAGCTCAGCAGATAAGCTTTTTCGTACTTAATTGTTGAAGATACAATTTCTGAGTGAAAATCTTTAAAAATGAATGGAGATACTTTTAAGTCTATCAAATATGAGACAGAAAATTATTTTTTCGCAAAAATTATGAGGGAAGATGAAGCGTGAATGTATCTGTAAGAAGCAGCGGAAGTTGCGCTATCACGAGTACAATCTTTTCACAAGCACACTAGGTCGCAGACGACGCAACGGTAGATACTAGTTTAACAGCTCCATCAAATTATAAAAAATAAGAATTAGTGTAACGCCGACATAAAAATTAACATAATACTACATGTTGGAATGTTTTCCTAGGTATCTACATTGTCATAATCACAAATTCAGCACTCAATATTATTGATATGTTATCTATTTGCAATTCATATGTTTACAGGCTTATAAATAACTAGGTGTACTATAAATACATACATATTAATGAATAAGAAGAAAGGAAGACTAAACAACGTCGTGGATTGCATAATGATCGTAGGTATGTAGATGAGTGTGTCCATCGAATCACTCATTATAGTTACCAATTAAATGAATTAATTACCACTTAATCTTAATAAATATAAGTACCTAATCGTTGAAGGAGTCTAGACTAAGGACACAGATTTTTAACAATTTATTTACAAGCTTACCTACTACACATGTGAGAAACAAATAAAATAAATCTAGTTCTTCTTCATCCGAGAGTAGAGCTTGGTTTCATCATGAGAACTGCGGGGTGATTGCGTAACACACTAACAATTGCAATGCCTTTCATTTTGACAATTCAACAACATTCATTGCGTTATTTACGTTGTCAAGCTGACGAATTTTTCAAACAAATGTAGCAATGGTTTAGGAATTTCCTTCAAAATCCTTCGTATTGAGATAGAAAGTGTGTTACGCTATTTGGGGTGCAGGGATAAACAATGAAAGCAGCCCTACGGAACATCAATATGAACCCTCGCTTGTGACACTCACCCGCAGCTGAGCACGCGAAGCACGCGGCCAGCGCTAGCAGCGCTCCCGCCGCTCGCCGATCCATCTGACCCCGTCCTCTGAAACAAACAAAACATTCAATTACTGTCGCGTCTTATCATCTCCAGCTACACTCTCGTCACAACCACATTGTGGGGATTATAGTACGAATGAATTTCTTCCGTCTACGACAACACAAAAATAACTAGCGCTCTGTTAATAGAGATACGCCAACTTATATTTAGTTAGAGTATGCAAAATTGTTAACAGCACCGATCTTCTAAAAAACTGCTTCCCATAGTTAAAAGAATTTTATTTTTCGTACAAGAACCAGGTAACAGCCGGAGCAAAGACGCCTAATGACGCGGAAAAAAACAATTAATTTATTTCCATAACGCGGACTACCTATAAAAACGATGGTGAAGCAAATAAATCGGACTGCAGACACATTTAATTTGCTTTTGCTTTTTGTTTTCCGCTAAAGGTTTTCAGTTGGCTAGATAGAGCGCGTATCTGATCCACTATGACTAGATACAGGTAATGTAAGGGGATATAAAATATTATTATGCATCAATGTATTATGGTTGGTATGCAGTAACAATCATAATATAATATGGTCCAAGAGAGTATATTTGCGTACCCGCGTAGCGACGCGTGCTTGAGTGGGAGTAATGTTAGGACCAAGGATCATTGTGCATGTTCCAACCCTTCCAGCATATATCGACTTATTTTTCATGATATTCCATGCGAAGTAGTTTCCTTATTCATCGTTAGACTTGAGCTTGCCATAAACATAACATTGAAACAGGTAATGTCAACATAAATATAACATTGCAACAGGTAATGTCAACATAAATATAACATTGCAACAGGTAATGTCAACATAAATATAACATTGCAACAGGTAATGTCAACATAAACATAACATTGCAACAGGTAATCTCAATATTTCCCTACATCCCGCTGCTATCTTATCCAAGTTGTAATGGCGATCGTATAAAACGGTAATTAAGAATTCTACTTAGTACTTACCTATTGTTGAACGGTACATTTTAGCCCAGAGCTAGGCTAAGGAACGCGGAAACGTGAGGTTCGCACAAAAATGTGCCCATTTAGCTGTGAGTGAATGGGAACTTTAACTGTCCATTCAGAGTGGCTGGAACGACGGCAATTCAAAACAATGTTAGCAGTGGGCAGTTTTAAAGGATTTTCAATGAAATGTGACGTATGTGCTAACATATTTCTAGAAACCGCTGTGAATATTAAATGGCCACTTCTGACACCTCAAAGAACGGGCAACCACCACATATTATGTACTTCATAGGCTTACCATTCTAGCTCCTACATATGGTAAACCAATAAAAAATAAAACCTTACTGTATTATTGCTTCATACCTTTGCGGTTTACACTCGCAAAAATTTATCAATGATAGAAAATGGGTTTTAAAAGCGTAATTTTAAATCATTTCGGGTTATATGTAAAACGTAGACGTTTGATGAAATATTGTTCTAAATCAATACAAAAATAACCGTTTATAAAAAACGGTAAGGTAAGTACTCGTATTTACGGTCCGCGGCTGAAACAGTCAATACGTGTGGAGCAAATTATTGTAACTCCAGGGTCCGTAGAGTAAGGCGAGCGTTACCGTGGGAACGCATTCACGCCCGACTTCTGCACACAACCATACACACACACATACACCTACTCTTTACGTACTACACACTACACCTTACACGCATTTTTCAACAACCTCCCTTGCCTCCTCTGCCAGTCGTTGGGGAGCTTTCTCTATGTTTTCTTGTCATGAGAGTACCTGTACAAACGCGTGTACAATGTATAAGTGATTACGTAAGGGCCTCTCATAAAGCTTCCTTAGGTAATAGCTCTTTGTCTTCTCGTATTTTTCTTGAAAATCCTTTTTAGACGACTTTATTTCCATCAAATTATAAAATACCCTCTTAGTAAAAGGTGCGCAAATATCTATAGATATAATGTACATGGTTATTGTAGGGGTCCCTCCGTCTAGACACTCTATGCAAGTCACCTCCGCAGCTCCGTCGAGAGGGTGAGGGTGCGGAGAGTTCACCACTATCTATTTATTTGCTTTACTAAAATACCACGTGTCCTGGACGTTGAGAGCCATTCACATTGTCGTGTTGATATCTTTTTCCAACACTTTTTCTATGTCAGTTCGTAAATAGAGACATAAAGTGTCTCGTACTCTCTGAAGATCATTAACATGTAATGTATGCGAGTACCGAAATAATTAACACCAAGCTAATGTTGTGATTACGAATATTCGTGTCGGGAGCTCCAGTTCTTTCATCGTACACAATAGGAACCCACTTCCCAAGCATAATAATTTGGCATACCGTTTTTTTCAAGCGGTGTGACGTCAAAAGTAACAGTTAATCCGATTAAAATAAACCTGAATTTGAAACGCAGTCAGTTGGAAAGCCACAAAACATGTGACGCATTTAATTGTTATCGTGAACTCGAAACTGTAGCGCTTGAGACGAGTGGTGACGCCGTCATTGATCAAGCACACCCATCTACAACGCTTCAAGAGCTACGCGCCGCTACGCGATCTGAAGCCTACGCTTCTTGTTAGTTTGTGAACACTTTTACTATTTGTCTTGTATTTCTAATTTTAATTAAATAAGAAAAATCAATCTGCCTAGCCTTTTCCCAACTAATAAATAAGAAATAAGTATAAATTCAGCAGTATTATAATATAATATAACTGAATATTTTTGTTTATAGGCCGCCGGAATCCGCTGGATGCGGGAAGCACAGAACCGGTCGCAGTGGCGGTGCTTGGGGGGCAGCCTATGTACGCCAGTGGATGACTTTTGGCTAAAATTATGATGACGATGATGATTCTTGTTTATTACAAGCTTTTATATTTACTTTCACCTGTCGCGGTGTCTGTCTGTCTCTGACTGTAATCGAATCTTGCAAGTTAAATTTGACCCGATTCCCGGTTTCCAATTGAGCTGAAATTTTACATGCATATGTAAATCGGATGACAGTGCAATATCATTGTAACATGGAGCTAATCTGATGAAGGAGCCGGAAGGCGGCCATGGGAATTCAGTAATAAAACGACGCAGACCTATCGAGTTTGGGCTCGTTTGATTTATCTTGACAAGGACTCTGTCCTAGATTAATAAAATCTTGTTTAAAAAAAATACACTTGTTATTGAATTGTATTTAATTATTTAAACCTATGCGATATAAAATATCGCTTATTCCTTCGTAAAATCGATTTCTCATTGCAAATGTGATAGTAATAGGGAATGCTACGGAATGTGCACTATTATTATGGCGGGGAATAAGTAAAGTGATTGAATCAGATCAGAAGGGCGTATTGGGCGCGGAGCGGCATGTCTGCGTTGCAATGTTGCCCAACACATAATTTCGGAACACTGCAACCGCAGCGAGCATTGACACCAATTTCTTGAACATTGAACAACTGCTTTGAGATCGGGAATCTTACGCATTAGGTATTATTTGAACTTAAAATGCTTATGTGGATGATAATAATTTAGTTATTTTATTGCCCGATTAGATCAGATTTTGTAAAATGACTGTAATCGGGACATTTATTATTTATATAAAAATCGTATATTCTGAGCGATAAATGTCACCAACGAAATATGTATATATCGCTCGTTATTTCTTGATAATATGTGGAACTCTTGGTAGCTATTGAATTGACTTATTCCCGAAAAGAACCCAAGGCTAAAAAGTCTGAAATATTTCAAGTTCCATAAATTATGAAAATTGTAGAGATGATTTATGCATTATATTTGTCCATAACAGTGGTAAGCTAGACCCGGATCTTTTAGTAAGAGGCAGCGTACTAGATGCGATCTGCGATGACCGGCGGGTCACTCGACAGGAGGGCACAGAGTCACGGAGCACTCCCGCCTCCTCCGCGAATGCTGCGCGCGTACCATACCACTTTTATATTCTTGGTTTAGATTGCAATCTAAAACCTGTGCATGTAAAATTATATTGTAGAATAGCTGTATCGATTTGTAAGTTCTCACAGGACATTCTCACAAGTCTAACGTTCAAGCGCAGCTACATATTCGCGAAGCACTCAGTTATCCAAAGCGCGCGCGCCGTTCGCACAATACGCTCACGTACGCGTGTCGCGATTATCGGTCGTCGTAAATTACAAGTGATTAGCATAGAAGTCGTGTACACGGCGATGGAGCGACGTTATTAGATTCGGCTACAAGCGACACTACGTCGTTATTAGGCGATAATTGTCACTGAAGTGTAGCGGTCGATTAACGGCAGACGCGCGCAACCACATCCATACTAAGTATCCGTATGCACTCGTCGCATACCGCATGTGATGTACTAACTCGTGGCAATTATTTTATACTTGTTTTATAAACATTTTTAATATGTTTATATTGATTGATTGATGTTCTACTTTTATAAGTGTATCACACGGTCTCTACTGACTTAATACGGATCATAATAAACTGACGAGCAAATAATATTAATCGAAAAAGGAAGGGTCTATCCTCTACAAAAGTAGAAGCACAGTGTACTGGAAGTAACACAAGGTGGCAGGGTTTGTGTGCCTCACGGGAACGGGAGGAAGATAGCAAATATTAGTTTCCTTCATGAGGTACTCGCGGTTCGTTGACCCGCGCAAATTTTGTGCCTGGAGATACACATAAGTATAAACTATCTACACCACTTTATCAAGATAATATATAAACAGCGCTTTTTCTGGTACACTAAATAAGTTAACGTTACGGAACGTTCACTTTTGCGAAAGAAGCGATCTAAGGTAAAAAATAGTCTGTTTTAAGAATTGATCTAAACAGGGACTTGCAGTTCATTACGAGGTATGAGGATGAGAAGAACAAGAACAGTTTAATACATTTCAGTCGCATTCGCTAAAATAAAAATAATAATGACCCATTGAGAGATTGATTTAAATGCCAAATCAATAACGCATTATAACTGCAAAAGGATATTTTTAGCAACATAAATAACTTGTCATGTCAGGCAAGGATCGGAGGGAAAGCTATTTTAATAGAATATGGGATCGTGCACGGAGGCACGCATTCAACGCTAACGTAGTCCGAATAATTTAGGTAAATCCGCTCTAGACGTCTTCGTCACCGTTACACTCGTGTTAACATTCCACTCAGGCGCTCCTACGAATTATCTTATTTCCATGCTATTCCGTGATTTCGATTCGATCTACAAGAAATATCCATCTATTTTGTGTGATTTTTTCCTAATCATTATTTCAAACGCATTCAGACAACGGTCCCGAGATGGCGCGGCGACATAAAATCTGCAAAATGTGTTCCTAAGATTTATTTTACGAGGAAAGCTCACTTTTAATGTCACAAAGACCATCAAAGCTCAAAACTCTTAAGTACATTCTATGTCTGTGTGCTCGAAGAAAGCCACCGTTAGTGTGAGTGGCTGTTGCTAGGCATAGCTTGAATTCGCGATTGTTGGTCCGCGGCCGCGTCGCTCACACGATGAGCGTTGCCCCCGTACGTCGCCTGCTGCTTACTTAGCTATAACTCGGCTCAAGTAAGTTCCAGGTTGCCGTTTACTGACACCTCTCACGGTGAACTATATACATTGTGTTCAGTCATGTAATTAAGTACAGTGTGCCTTTATGAAAAAAGTCTTGCGGAAGAATTATGTCTTACACAATCGTTTTTAATATTGTATAAGATCTTCCTTCGAATATATTTATTATAGTAATGCTTGGTTTTGAAAAATGATTATTTTCTAAGATATGTAACGTTGAAAGAAAAGAGTGCGAGATGAGTGATGGGATGCCGATGCACCCTCGCAGTGCCGGCGCCGCCCTCGCGCGCTCCCTGCGACCGCTCTCTGACACTCGCTGTCAGGGCGACCGCTGACCCGTGCCACTCCGCACCCTCAACACGTACGAGGAAACCATGTGTGTCTCATTGCCCACTAAATCAGTGACCTTTGAGTTCCGTATCCTTTTTATGTGCAGATATAATTAAATTCAGCTAAACTTTTACGACATCGCCGCTCGGGGTGTGTGGGCTCTGTGGCCGTGTGGGACATAAAGTTAGGGTGTGTGGGCTCTGTGGCCGTGTGGGGCATAACAGTTAGGCTCTCGGACCAGGAAGTAAGCGCCCTCGGCATGATGTCTATTGACTTGTATTCGCAGCCATGTTCGAATGCTTCGTGTCGAACACTGTTTACGAGCGTCTGGCGATAGCTGACCGACCGGCCAGTCATTACCGGCCATATCTCTATGTAAGGAATGAATGGCAAGTACTTACAAACAAACCTCAGACGCAGCTTTAAACGAGTCAGCACAGGCACGTAGTACGGGTTAAAGTGTTCGGATATTTCCCCGTTAACTGTTTTACGGCTTGAAACATGATTTTCAAGAAAACTTTGACAGCTTTTGTTTCGTTTAGACGAAACACTTGTTTGAATCTACTGAGACTAACATGATATATAGTTCCCTAACCTACTTGAGCAGTTCCTCACTATCCTCACTAAACCCAAGTGCCAGGAATGCACTAGAATAAACTTACTTATCTAACGCGCACCGAGGTGACTACAAAAATAACAATAATATAGCTATAGGGCCCCCTGTTTTCGCTGTGGAACTGCATTGTGGAGAACTGGTTATTGCGCAAAAACGATAATAAAGAGCCCTAGACATGAAATATTTATACATCGCATTATCATATTACACGGGAATCGTGGTCATCGCTTAGAAAATTATGCTATTCGTTTTCACTTGGAAACCACAACAGGGCAAAAAATTACGTCTGAATAAAAAACTTGGCTGAGGTAAAGCTAGCGCAAGGGAACGTGACCCTCGTCCCGTTTCTTCACTTGGATCATTATCATATACATGATAGCAAAAGCTGGGCACGCAATTACACATGTATGATAGCTTAGAACTGTGGGAGTGTAGTTACGCTGTAATGCACTTTGTGAGAAAAAAGTTTGGCATGGAATAATGATGATAGCGGGTGAAATTATTCGATTCACGAACTGAGCGGCTCGAAACCATGACCTTAAATACATCGAGGCTGATATTTCGAACTCTACTATGTTATAGGTATTGAGATGCGCGATCAATTTGAATGAATTACCCTTCAGCTCAGCACGGCCGGGGTCAACTAATGCGTGCGGCACCGACCCACATTTGAAGGATTACAAGTAGCTGCCGAGAAAATTTACCGCTAACATTGCCATATAAGCTGTATGAATTTTAGGTCGGTACAAGCATAGCATGCTCTTGCGCCGACATCTGCGCAAATATTGATTTAGTAAGTGGGAGCCACAATGGCGGCGGTCGGCCGCTTGCGCCCAGCGCTGCGCCCGCGCCGGTCACCTTCTTCCGATCGTTCTTTCACCAACATACAACTAAGAAATCAATGTTAAGTAAATAATCATTGGTTTTTCTCACGGTTTGTTCACTTACGGGATAACTTATATAATATTTATTCAAGGGTCAAGAGTTTGTTTTTCCAGCGGAACAAGTATTACCGGAGACAGTCACAGTTATTTACTGTAAGTAGGCGCTTATACCTAAATCCAATATTTTTTTAAGAAATATTCAATTTGAATTTATCACAAAACCAGCCGAGGCTGAAGCATCAAAATCGGTACAATGACCGCGTCCGGAGACCACCGTGAGTATCGTGTTTACCCGTCGATTATATAAGTAGTTGCAGCCATTTCAGCCGCTTTGAGTCATCACTTAACAATATATCGATCGAATTCACTTAAAAAGCTGTTAACTTTCTGTTACTTCAATTAATTTTGAATGCTTAAAATCTTACAAAGGTGACTATTTGTTGAAATCTTACTTAGTTAAGGTGTCCTCATAAAGTGTGACAACAAATTCTTACGCGGCTCACATTAAACGTTTACCATCAAGAGAACACGAAAAAGTCAATCCAGTACAGGAAATTAGCTTGTTTTACTTGCACGGGTCCGAAATTGAGGCAGTTTAGTACCGTTACAGCAATGCCTCAGTTTTAAAATAACCACTTACTGAGACGATGTGCATTTATGTGTAATAAGTGTTGCTTTGCAGACGTATACACGAGAAACTGCCAATGAAATAAAATTGAATTGCTGTACTCGGTAAACGTTATTCGTAAAAAAATGTTGGCATAAAAAGATAACGCATTATATTTTATTTTTAAGCTAGTATCAAAAGCTGCAGTTATAGTTTAACTGTTTTTATTCGTGAATTAAATACATTTGTTTGCCGAATAAATAAACGCGGCTCGCCCGTCTATCTCAATTACAGTTCCGAAACAAACTAATATCACAGTTTCTTTTGTTGACCTCTTGTCATTTTTAAGTGGCAGTCAGACATTTGTTCACAAATAAATGGTAGGTTAATTAAATTAATTTAATTCGATGACGAGAGCCTGATATTTTCGCAAAAGAAAGCTTTTCATCAATTTTCAGCTTTTCAAAAACAAGACGACAACAACAATTATAACCAAGATTTCAGAAGTGGGACTATTTTTATACTAGAGTCTTGTTAGGTAAGAATTTAAGATTGATGATTGAACATGATTTCTCAGGCATAGAACAAATTCACATTATCAAAACCATCTTTTTCTAGGCTTAGGGGACGGTCGGTCAAGAAGGTGACGGTAGGCAAAACGAAGAATATATGAATACGCTTTGTCCCGAAGTTTGTAATAACCGTCATATAAAAAATATATGCAAGTTTAATAACAATATCATGCCATAGATTTAAAATGATTGATTGACTACTAAAATAAAAGAAATCAAAGTAAGGAAGCGTATAAATGATTACGTCAGTCCTATAGTTATCAAAGTTCCATAATCATCATCAGGCATGATGATTTTTTTCAAATCTTATAAGAACAGAGATGTTCGTGATTAGCTCCAGCCTCAAGATATTGAATGAATACTTCTAAAAATTATCATTATTGGCATGGAAAAAACAGACGTCAAAAAAATGCCTATGTTCTTTCAAGGTGAAGATGTCGGCGCACGAATGTTTAAAAGCAAGTTCAGGGAAGCGCCATGAATCAGGAAGTACTACGCCACAAATAATTCTAATAACCTAATGATCATTTCGACGAGTAGACACGGAGCTACGTAAATAAATTAACATGACAACTCTTGTTACTCCGACAGATACATTAAATGTTGTTTATTTGGGGAATTATTTTGACTACGATTTTATGTACATAATGGCGAGATGCTGAAAATGTTTTAAGTAAAAAGTTGTAGGTGTTCTACTCGAGCTATGATTGTTCCTTTAACTTTTTGTGTTTTAGAGTTTTTCAGGTAGTTATGTGATTTGTTGTAGTATTGATACAGTTTAAGTTTATTATGTATTCGTGGATTTCATGTGAAATAATAAATGTTAGCCGACATAACGTATAATAGATCTTCACGTTAGAAACTGTTCATCTCGAGAATATGCTATTGATTTTTCGGTATTCATTTCCTTTGGGGCTTCTTCTAATGTGAATAATTCATGTGGGGCCTTCGTTGACATATTACTTCCGAGACCCTCTCAAGATTAAAGGAAAACAAAGAGAGTAAGTGGGTAGGTAGGTGTACTTCATGCAAATGGTGAGGGGGTGAATATCTCATTCTAAAAATACGATTTAATATAAGTACTTTTACACATTACTCATTTATTCCTGTTTGGTTTTTGCTTCATCACAAAACCTACTGAACTGTTTCGATCGGATCAACATAAACATAGCCTAGAATCCACTTTTAAAGTAAGTAAGTAAAAAATGCTAATTTATCGCGATCGTGAACACTGTATGCCACGTTTAGCTTATGTGAATATAAAACGGTTTAGATTTATATTTTATTCTATATAGAAGTGAACCGCGGGAAATTATAAAAATGTAACAGCTCTAAGCTGAACATATAAAAATGTGTAAAGCTTTGGCGCTGAGAAGAGCTCGCGAGTCAACGCTGGTGGCGGCGCGGCGGCGGCCGAGCGCGGCGAAGCTGCATGCGCCTTACCAGCGTAGGACAATGACATCGCACGTTCCGCACCATAAAACAACCTGGACATTATGAAGTGTTGCCTTAGCCTTTTTATTAGCGTAAAAATGTAGACACTACTTATAATTGCATCATTAAAACGTCCATGCTTATTTTGCGAACGCCTACTAAATATTTCAGAACATTCACCGATGATACGCAGGATTTACGGCACCTACTCATATCAATGATACAAAGATAATAAAAAGCTCAAAATCATCTTGTTTGTTGGTCACGAAAAGAGGTAAAGGTTCTTTGAAATGTAAGACGTGAAACAACAATTTATATTTTAAAGGCGATTGATCTTCCAATGGCCCAACGATTTTCCTCTTTGTCATTGCCATGTTACCCTTCACATTCCTCCCAAAAACCGCTGTGAAATTCGAATCCTTTTATGATCGTCAAAATCCTTTAATACTTCACATGAAAGTTCAAAACGACTGGTGTTTGAACATAAACAATGGGCTGTTAGTCGTGCAGTCATTCTCTCACACTTTAGATCGACACGCAAGGGTCGCGGTCACTACAGTGTTGTTCCATGAGCGCAACAGACAAACTTTAACCCTCATATATCGGTCGGTATAAATACTAATTGGTAAAAGACCTATTCAAACAATACATGGGAATTTTTACTCGGTAAATGGTAAAGTGGACATGTCTATTTGTCTTGTTATTTAGAGTGTGGGTGCCATGAGCGTGGGCACCGAGCAGATACTCTTTAGGGAAGGTAGCTAATGCATCGCTTTACCCGAGACCAGCCGGAATATCGACACGATAAATTTAAGCTCTGGTTATAAATTTAGTCAGTAGTATACGTCTACTCCATTCTTTATTGTTAACGTGAATTTAATAGCGATACTTGTGGGAGAATGTGAAATGTGGAAATGAAATGAGCAGTCTAGCAAGCACCGATATTATCATATCTTATTGTTAGACCCACGTATATAACTGCTTGAAAAGCTCGAAGAAGCAAAGCTTGGCTTGGAAAGGTTCTTTTTGTGCTATTGTAAAACGAATTGTGCAAATATTTTGTTGCACTGATAATAATTAATTGAGTTTTAAAATTGCAAATTCAAATATAAAAGGGAAAACATACGTAATGGATATAATTTTTTTGCTGTCCGTAGGTATTTATGTTAAATCTGGCATTTATAATAAAGAATGTTAATACAAGAGACACAAATCACAGATCAAATCAATAGATATTGAAGAGAGAGTCCTTTGGTTAAAATGGCGCCTAATTCAATACAGATACAAAAAAGCTTAGAAGGCATGTTCTCAATAACATGGCCGCAGGTAAGTTCTCATTGAATCACTAAATTTAGCACAGTGACGTCAATACTTTCACGCCTTATATGAGATTGATTGGCATGGAAATAGATAACTATTACCTATTGTAAGTAATATAAAAACTTGTGCCGGCAAAAAACTGGGGCTAAATAACATCATAACCTAAATTCCGATTGGTGGCACCGAGCACCAAGCGAACTGTTAACACTGAATGTGAATTTTAAACAGACTTGGTGTAGGGCCATATTCGTGTGTTTCTCTTTTATCGGTCATTGTGACTGGCATCGCGACTTGGTTATATTCTGATATTGATATTCAGACGGCGACGCGACGCGAAGTTTCTTACACACTTGCACCAGCGCTATGAGTACATCGGAAACCAATAACCATCCTGTACTAGCACAATACTTTCATTGTGCGTTTACATGGCACGTGATATGCCGCCAAGGTGCGCGGATATTTGCAACTTTGCAAATCTAATTAAAACCACAGTTTAGATAGGTATATAATCAACTGATTGTACGTATCAGTACAACAATAAAAAATGCTTAAATGAAAACCTCAGACGCTGAATTTTACACTAACAAAATCACGAAGTACACGCTTTGATTATTGCATAATAGTACACGAGAGCTGTCTATTGTTGGTAAATCTCCTTAAATATACCATGAAATAAAAGTCACGTCACAAAATTACAATATAACAAGTGAAACAGAAACGGTTTACGAGCTTTTTTGCGACATTTTTGTGGTCCGGTAACGGTTTCAGCTCCTACACCGGCGAAGACGGCGCGCGGCGGCTTGACGGACGCACTGCGCTCGCGCCGACCAGCGAGATACGATGCCATCTACAAAGCTACCGCGCTCTGGACACACCAATTCGATTTCTAGCGCCAGATATGAATGTCATTGTGTCACAATTCAATTTTTTTTCATGATTTCTAGAGCAAATAAGATTCTAAAACTGTCATTTATATTACCTATATATTATTATATTATTATTATTTTTTTTTTATATTTTTATTTCTGTTAAACATCATTTGACAGGCCAGTTGGCGTGGTTGGTTAAGATACCACCTATCATGCCACAGGTCGTGGGTTCGATTCCCATCCAGGACAAACATTTGTGTGCATGAACATGTCTGTTTGTTCTGAGTCCGGGTGTAATTATCTATATAAGTATGTATTTACAAAAAAAAAAAACGTAGTATATGTAGTATATCAGTTATCTGGTTTCCATAGTACAAGCTCTGCTTAGTTTGGGATCAGAGGACCGTGTGTGAAAATGTCCCAGGATATTATTATTATCTTATTATGTTATCTTATCCTACACTGAGAAAATAAACGCATGAGTGAAGATCGTGAGGAATCGATCCACCGCAGTCATTAAAACCACTGGCTATTCCGCTCCATTGTGGCTTTCGATTCTTACGAGTCTATAAACCTATATAAAGTGGAGGTATGTGGGTAAATATTAAATTTGAATGGCAACACATGTGCGTCGACTGTGGCAGGTTGCGCGGGTCAATGGCACCTGCGAGGCCCAGATTCAGTTCCCCATAAGTTGCCATTTTCTCAGGAAGCGGCGGCGGCGCGTGGCACGCAGCTCTGTCGACGACGCCGCGAGCGCATTCTGTCACGGCGGACTGCGCGCGCGCATATTGACGCGCGCTTTCATTAATGCGGAGTCACTGGAGTCGCCAAAGACGTTGCTAGCTTTAAAGGATGCTTAATTTTATAGCTGCCCTCCATATAACGGCTTTGTCTCAGAATGGATGGAGAGAATTACCGTAAGCTACGTAATACTGGTTCAATTTCGGGTTTCAACACGGTTTGGTAGCTAGCTGTGCAAGTCATTAGTGTAGCCACCTTCGTTAAAATCCATGAACTTAAAGTGTTCGAATTTGAATTGTTTTTATCTTTGCTAAAAAAATGTAGTTAACATCACGGCCATTAGGTATATATTTAAAGGAAGAGCGTCATCCAGTCATTTAGCTCCCGTCAACAAGGCGTATTTCCGCGGTCTAAGTGCTAAACTCTAAACAAAAGAATCGGAAGCTCGCCGGCCTTGTAGGTACCATCATCAATGATTGCGGCTATTTACTTTTGATATGCTGTTTAATTTTTGTTCGTCACGTATGCAAAATAATTGTTATTTATTTGTTTCCTTTGCTGAATTTACGAAAAGTTATTATCGTTGACATATGATTACAATATAACATCTGTCGGAAGACCACACAATACTTCATGAAATCATGACTGATTTTTCACTGAGGTATGAAATTATTTTCTAAGTTTTTGTTAAGTTTATATGTAAACTTTTATTAAATTATTTGACTGTATGCCACAGTCAAATAATTTCTAGTGCTAAATTAATACAAGTGAGTTACTTTTAAATGCCTGGTAACATAAATGATCAATAAGTATATTAAAAATAGCAGGAAGATTACAGAAAAAAGCGAACGTTCAGTAAATGATGAAATAATTAACACTTTCGCAAAAACTTCAAGGTACTACGTTTTCATGGGCACATTTAAGTTTGCTGTGCCAAGAATCAAGCACTGACCCCTAACACGATAAGTCGTTCGCCCAAAACGATAGAAAGAAAGGGAAAAAGTTTACTAACAATGGCTACGCTAACAAGTAGGTATATCCAAAGTGACCAGAATGGTACCAAGAATGCCAAGAAAACATATGGTTCCAAAATTCCGTTTCTTCACGCAACATGTAAATTGGGTCTGTTTTCAATAAAACAGGAAGAATAATTGCATGTAAAGTTGGATGCCTATGTAGCTAACAAAAGCACGGATGTGGACAGCGGTGATGGCGGTAGAGACGGCATCGGTAGCGGCGCTCGCCAGCCGCGGAACCTTCACCCTGCACTTGAAGTCGAGGCGCGCGAGCCCACCCGCGCCGCGCCGCTGCCGGCGCAATCAAACGAAACGGACAATTCGTACACCACATTCACCAACTTACGTTACCAATTTTCGGAAGTAGACGGAGTACCTTGTATCTACTTATACGACGAGGAAATCCCTAAAGACAAATTATTTAACTTCAAGGAAAAACAGCCAACAGAGTCTACAGGGAAATATAACATTTGCAACTTCGCACGAGTTTTACTGCGGAAAATTATTTCCCTAAAACTGTTTGCAATAAAATGAACGATCAACTCACGAAAATCTACGTAGCCGACCGGCTGCTGATGTGGTTTTATTATTCCAGCCAGTGTAATTTCTGAGTCAGAATTTGCAGAGGCAACACACTGACCCCGAATAATAAATTTCGCTGCTAAATGAGCCCCGAGGGGGCTGGGACTGCTCAACGAACTCGACTCAAGATAAATATGAGCAATAGGAAACAGTCGTTCGACTTCTTAACTTAGGGAAGACAGGCTAAAACATAGATTGTATGAAAGAAAAGTATTGGGGCTTTGTTAAAGAAGGAATATCTAAAACCAAACTGCAAACGAGACACAATTTGAAAACATTTAAAGACATCATTGTCATTGTCAGTTGAAGTAATTAAATGTGCTATAATATAATAAAAAGACCAGAAGGAAAACACGAAAACATAGTTAAACAAACATTAGGTAGAATCAGTTCGTATGAACTTTGTGAAGGGCTAAAGTAAAGGGTGCCTCGCGCCGAGAGAATGTTCCTTCTTCAAGTGTACGTGACGTCGAACTCTCCGGAAACTTTTGTTGAGATGAGGGAAGCAAGCCTACTTTTACCATTAATTCTGCATATAATTATTAACTTTGTCTTATTTGCGTGTTAATTTATTATAATATTTTTATATGAAATACTAAAACAGTAACATTAAATATTTCTGATTTTGTTTAAATAATTGTGACGTTATTTGTATAACTCAATTGTGAAAAATACCCTTTCTATGCAACAACTGCTTGATTTAATTTCAATCTACTTTGTAAGTACAATCGTGAATGATTAGCGGTGGTGACTGTGAAATATTGAATCCGCCACGCTCGTGGTTGTGGCACGCGGCTGTACTATGTATTTCACCTTTATTCAATTATGCCAATTCATATGTCATTAGTTATTCAGCAAACTAATCTAAGTAGTAAGTAATCTGTCCATGCAATTATTAATCTAATCATCCAATTTAAAATGCAAATAATTACGGGAATTTATGTGAAATAATTTTACTTCAAAATTATTGCACATAAATGCGTAAGTACTCTATGAAAACACGGTAATTAAAAACAAATTCACAAAATTATTTAAAAAAAAAAGCTAAATAAACCTATAAATAAATCTATACAACATTCAGAGTTAACAACGTAATGTATTATCCTTTTATTTGATAATGTACCATGGAAAATGAATTATTATAAACATACAGATATTCAATAAAGAAATAGGAAAAAAAATGCAATTTAAGTTTAACTATTACACTTGACAAAACAATGCTAACTATTAGTAGAGCACATATTTTATTTAAAAAGTGTACCTAACCTTAATGGACAATGTATCACCTATTGCACACACGGCATTACGCTCTCTGGCCTGAACAGTGGAAAAGCTCACAGACCGGCTTTTTCAGACGCCGCGCTTGTGCGCGCTGCGCGTCGATGTATATATTTCAATCTTTCGCATTTCTTCTTTGGGTACTTATTCCAAATTTACTTTCTATTTTATTATTCTAAAAATTGAACTTTTAAAATACAGTAAAATATTACCTTTAAAGTTAAAAATATAAAAAGACAAGAAAACTCACCAGTCTTTCACAATAAATATATTCTCGTACACTAGACGGCCGACAGGGTATAATTCTAAGTTGTTGATACAGAGTGTGTATCAGTGTCCAGCAGTTAACAGTTAGATCGTATCGTTGCCGGAGCGTGGTGCTATCGGCACGGCCGGGCCGGCACTGACGCGGAGCGGGAGCTCGCCCGATGCCGCCGCTCTCGGAGGCTTCGCGGCGCGAGCTTTCAGACACAAGACCCGCACGCACTGCACACTGCACTCGCCCTCGTCTACCCACGCGTTGCGATTCTCTCGATCGTCTACTGTTCCGAGCGCCCGACGCACGTTTGAACTCTTAGCGGCGTCCGCTTTAGCGTATAAATATGAGGTCCGGTGGCGGGGGCTGCCGTCGGAACCCGACGCATCGCGAATCCACATCGGCATAAATTGAAGATGCAGCCGATGTCCTCCCCATTGATTTTATTGCTTATCTATTAGATATAGCCAATTAGCAAAGTTCTCACCATAGTTGTCGTGACCGTTTCCGTGATCAAAGCGCATGTTACGTATAAATTATTAGATAACAGATAACGTACATTACTGACAATGTTATGAGTCAATGAACGTAGTGATTTTTTGTGTTTGACAACCCGATGCATGTTTCTAATGACAAGAAGCGCCTTACCCCTTATTTATTAACAAATATTTATTATCAAATCCACTGTTATAATTATTATCACCAGTAAAATAAATGATGAAACTATTTAAGCTGGTTTTTTTCGTTTCAGCTTTTCAGTTTCTGTGACACTCATGAAAGAAAAATTAGGTAAGTGTATATAAGTGTACTTATGACGACTCTATATGAAGGTCATTGGATTGTCATTGGATGCAGTCAATAAATAATTTTGCAAAAGTAAAAGTTCGCAGTGTGCACCCTCCTTATATGTTTCGAGTGTAATAGTAGTGAGATGTGATGTGCAGCGCAGCGAGTGCTGAGGATGCGTCGAGACGACGCACACATGCAGCTCCGCAACATTCGCAAGAACACGTCAATTACCTCATACTTTTTATTCTGTCATATAATTTCATAAAAAGTACCTTCTCAAGGTAACGCATTAAAAATGCAAATACATAGTAAAATGAAAGAGTAAATTAATCAAAATAACAACTTTAGCATGTTAATTCACTGTTTATAAATTATAATGTAAACTTTGACTAGAGATGTGTTATTTTTAGGGTTCCGTACCTCAAAAGGAAGAAAACGGAACCCTTATAGGATCTCTCCTATGTCTGTCTGTCTGTCACAAATGATTTGCTCCGATACTAATAGACCGATTAAGTTGAAATTTGTGAAACATATGAATTTCTATTACCCAAACACGGATGTGTAACGTAAATAAATGAATTTTGAATGTGGGGATCAATTTTGGGGGGTACATAAGGAAATAAAAAAAGTTTTGCAAAGTACAGTTTGCAAAACTATTTTTTTTTAATTTTCTTATTTGCCCCCCAAAATTAAGCACACACAGTAAGGCCTTTCATTTTATATGTCACACAGTGTACTGTGCAAACTGCAACCTGTACCGTGCGATATATCAAATGAAAGGGCTTACTGAGGGTCTCAAATATATATTTTTTTATAATTTTAAAATAAATTGTTTTAAAGTTATTTAAGAAAATTGACGATAATTCACCAGTCCGCCCCCTCTTATCGCCGAAACTTGGAGCCGTAAATTTTGAAAAAATACAGAATATAGTTCTATACCTATAGATTACACGAAAACTTATAAAAAGTCTATGGCCTTAAAATAACATGGTAAATCTCTCAAAACTGAGGGTACAAGCTTACATTTGCAGTTGGAATGTATGGGAGAACATGTTTTTCAACTACAATGTTAAGTTTGTTCTTGGGATAAATTCGTCCCAACTACGGAACCCTTCATTGTGCGTAGTCCGACACGCACTTGACCGGATTGTTTTTTTTAACTATTTTGGCACAGGGCAAAATTGTGAATAAGAAAAAATACTAAACTGTTTTATGCTGACAAATAACCGATCATGAAAATTTATCAAGATTACAGTGGAAAACTAAGAGGACGCGGTATACAAACTACGTACGTGTCTAATGAAACACGTGTTCTGAATTTACCGTGACATAAGAACTAATGCGCCTAATTATGCAATCAATTTCTGAGGATTATATTAGGTCTTTACCTATGAAATTGCCATTTAGTATGCAGAAAGTTAAAGTCATTTTTATATAAATATTTTTTATTTCTATCAATCAAAATATGCACCCATGCTATCGATGCATCTCTGCCAGCGCTGTGATAATTTTTCAATGCCCTTCTTGAAGAAGTCAGGTGTAAGGGAGCCAACCAACTCCTCAAAGGCATTTTGTACTGCCTCTCGGTTATTGAATTTTTTCCTGGCAAGGAGTTGTCCAAATTTTGGAAAAAGTAGAAGTTTGTCGGCACAAGGTCTGGTGAGTACGGTGGATGACGCAAAACTTCCAACCCTGGCTCTTGTAGCTTAGAGACCGTCTGTTGTGCCATATTAGGTCGAGCGTTGTCGTGTAGGAGCAGCGGGGACGAGCGATTAGCCAAAGCTGACCGGAGATTTGCGAGCTTCTCCATCATTGTGGCCAGTTCCTCACAGTACACATCCGCAGTAATGCTGGTGCCATTTGGTAAGAAGCTGTGATGAAGTATACCAGCACTAGACCACCAAACAGTGCCATGACTTTTTTAGGGGTAAGTTTTCGTTTGGGGTATTGCCTAGGCGCTGAACCAGGGTCTAATCAACATGATGACTTAACTCAGTCGTACATTGAGTATCGTCTGCTTCCACTATCGCCTTTAATTCGCCTTGCTGACTTTAGTTTTAGAGTGACCACGGGGTTCATTTTTCAGATTGAAATTTCCATGTCGGAAGCCTTCAAACCAATAACGAGTCGTGCGTTCGTTTGTAGTGTTCACTCCGTACACGTAATTAATGTTGCTAGCCGTTTATGCGGCATTACTACCGCGACGGAACATGTATTCCATAATTACTCGTATTTTTATCGTGTTTCATAGTGATGAAAAAGATACAAATGTAGTGAAAATAAAACACTAATCAATAAACAAATGACTGAATTTGAAAGTAGAATTCCATATTTTTAAAACAAAATTCATTTGAATTTAGAATTTATTGCCAGCTATAGATAAATTACGTTTCAAATGGCCAGTATTGTAAAACGGTAACTTCATAGGTAGGTAATAGTGATATATATTTACCTATTTTTTATTTATTTTGTATGCTATTACAAAAAAAAAAAAAAAACTGAAATGATAGCCGCTAAAACTGGAATACTTTGTTGTTGTAAAATATTCATAATAAATTTTACTTTTCTTTATCAACTCGTAAAATATTTGATAACTGTAAATAATGTATGATTACTATCTTTTAATTTATTATAGTTTGCTACAATACTTTGTTTTAATCTACATTTTATTGTAAGTAATTTGTTAATCGCGGTGATTCAAAACAATACAGCCATTGATGTTCTTGAAAATTGTTAGCACAGGTGATTGTTTCTAGATCTGTCACCTTCAGGGGAAATCACGTAACAGACGCGTCACGAAAGTGTACACTTTCGGTCACAGTAATACAGTCAAATTATCGGAGTGATTGTTATGTTCACTTTATTTTTAAACAAGTTGCACATATTATGTGTATTTCTCCTTTTTTTAAAATCTATAAATATTTGAGTGGTAGGAGTTGGTGCTCTACATATCATTCTGTGCTTACGTTTAATAGTAATTGGTATAAATGAGTGAACAGGGCATATACAGAATGTAATGTTGTCATCTGCACTTCAGCAGAATGGTTGGTAGTCAATCAGATATCCAACGTTACTTCCCGTGGAGGTAAACTGTTAGATAATACATTTTTAATTGCAAAGCTATACCATATTAGTAGGTGTCGGTCAACATCACGGTATTTTACAAAACTGTCCGGATTGTAATCTGTAATGTCGAAGTATATAATCACCGTTACCTACTAGAAGAGAAATGTTTTTTTTTTTTATTAAGATATTATGTATATTTTCCGGAAGGACAGTAATTAATTCCTACAAATTCCTCATTAAGTATCGACATCATTATCGAATTTAAATAACTAGTTCCATCCTTTCAACTAATCACTAAATACTATACTTAATTTAATGATCAATAAACATAAGGATTCAGATTACAAACTGTAACCAATGTTTTGAAACGGGTTTAAAAAAATAAACATTATCTAAATAAATACTAAAACACGACAAATAAAAATCGTTTAGAAATATGATATGTATTAATGGCAAATATCACTAAATATGCAAATTTAAATCACAAATTTTAAACCAATAGCCAAGTTATTCGGCTTCGCCGATGGAGCAGCCCTACCTCACTAACAATAAACTCCAAACTCGATCCCGCAATCACTGTCCATTCCAAGATTGCCTAGAATTGTGTTCTGTATTGTTAAATTATTTTTTTCTGTTATGTATTTTCTGATGTACAATAAAGTGTATGAAATATTGTAAAAAATGATAATATGCATCCACATGATAGAAGCTAACCAAATTCTAAACAATGGCTAGTTTTCTATATATCATTCACAAAGCCGCCATCACTTTAAGAATGACTCGAACCCAAAAGTAACACTCGTATGCTCATAATCGGGGAATTCAACAAAAACCTATCGTGTGTAAGCTACTTACACTCTCGTCATAATAGCTAGAGTCAACGGAGGGAAATGGAGTAGAATGGAGGCAGTAGGCACGAACCAGCCAGCTATCTACATGTGCGGCATCTATTACGACTACACCTATATTTACACAATATCGGTAAGTATTGTTATCCTTAACGGGTTAAACTAATAATTAATATTTAGTGCCAAAGCTCTGCTTGGCACCAACACGGACACTCATCATATAGTGAATATGATGATTTTGACTGATTTTATCAGATAGATACTCTACCTGTGTGTATTCGAGTATTGTGATCTAGAAATCACAGATGGTTTATATTTAATTTTCATATATTTTTTTCGTCATAGAGGTACACGCTTCATTCCCGGTTTAAGCCGTGCAAGAATAACTAATTACGGATTAGAACATGATTTGAAACTGCATTTACGTCTTGTGTATATTAATAACAACAAGTTTTTATCAACGTTTCAATACGAGATATGGTTAGTGTCGAATCTGTTAAGGCCAGTGACACACGTAGCGCCACTTTTTTATATTAATTATTGCGCTCTCAATCCTAACATAACGGCTGCAAACATTACTATGCTAATTTATTATTAGGGTATTTTCTTGGCATCCGCAATGTGACATACATTTTTTTAAGACTTAACTGTTGCGGAAATATGATTGATAGTTGACCGTTCAAGTACGCTTCAGTCGCCCGTAGCTTTGCATGCTCATTCTGTGTGCAAATCTTAATCTGTGTGCCAAATCGTAGAGGGACAGCTGAATAATCAAAATATTTATTAGACGGCCGAACACACGACATCTTATCTAAATGTAAGATTTATAAAATGTAATTTATTATTTGCTATGAGATAGCGATACATTTATTTATTCCGAGATGCATCTACGATCCTTTAAGCTATACTAGATATTGATCGAAATCCCACATCTTTAAAAACAGAATAAAATAAGGGCAAACACAATTACAATATTTTATGTAACCTAATTCCTCCGCTATCCGCTTCTAAAGCCTTTTGTAGAGACTCATAAACACGGCACACCATTCTGGAGTAAGTTTATAAAAATGTGCATACGTAGGGAAGCCGCAATATTATGTTCATCATAAACGCCACCTGCTTGAAGACAATCATTTGGGGCGTGTGTTCGGGCGGATATGAGCCGAATAAAGAATCGCGATGTGTGCAGATTTCACGAGTGTAGTGGTAGCAATTCGTAGGTAGCGACTATTGATTTTGTCCACCCCAGACCGCACAGCCGCCGAACTGCATCCAGTTCCGCTGCCTAACACTTATAATACCCATCTATTATTATCAATTTATTGACTGCTTCCATAAGATTAGCTTCGTAGTCCTAAACGGTAAATCATTTACAATGTAGGGAATGTTGTTAAGCTTGAGGAGAGCAGTATTTGGTTTATTGAAAGTTTATTCTTGTTTTAATGATATTTGACTATTAGAGTTTAGCTCGAGTAATTTTTTTTAATATAATTTTTTGAAATGAACATATGAAACATTTTATAAACTAATAATAAACATATGAAATTAAGCAGGTGAGTGCAGGTACCTTGGATAAGTTTCAAGTATTTGTTACGGGAAAGGTTAAAAGCTCGAGTGACCCAAGCTTACCCGAGTTATTTTAGTAAATGGCTTAGATCTTTGGGGTGAAGTGAAGATATCTCAATATATAATAAAGTGTCTCGTGTGTCTACAATCTATACACACCTGCGTTAGATACATACCTGCTGTCAAAGGATAGGGGTGACGGATCACCCCTAAATCCTTTAAAATAATTACCTTGTGGTTACCTTGGGTTATTTGCAAGGAAATTAAGCAGATTGCTTCCCAGGATTAGTTATTAAGATCAATCTGCCTAGCCTTTTCCAACTATGTTGGGGTCGGCTTCCAGTCTAACCGGATTCAGCTGAATACCAGTATTTTACATGGATCGACTGCCTATCTGACCTCCACAACCCAGTTACTGGGTAATACGATACCTCTTGGTAAGACTGGTTGTCAGACTTTCAGGCTTCTGACGACCCGTAACGACTGACAAAGATTCTCGAATGACAGCCGGGACCAACGACTTAACGTGCTTTCTGAGGCACGGAGGAGTCTCGGTATGAAAAGATGGTCACCCATCCACAGCCCAATGACTGTAATTTTTCTTTTCAAGCTAGAGATGCCTTTTTGTATTTAAGTTTCACTCTGAGCTTTATTTAATTTGTAACTCAACCAATTTCAGGGAACATGAATAAGCGGGACCGTAAAAATAAAGGATGTTGACGGTCAATGTCACTAATGCTGGTGGTATGTTGGGTGTATGTGTGTCATAATTTGGATTAATTTACTTTTATTCTCCATTTATTAATGTAATCCCCCTTTAATCCACACAATCATAAAGCCCACACCACCCCACCACCCCACCAGCGGACCACCAGACGTACTGCAGGGTACCATCCCGACCAGTCATACTCAGCGCTTTTCCTCCACATTTATTGTGCGCACAGCCAAAGTGTGGAACTCTCTGCCAGCTTCTGTGTTCCCTTCTACATATATGTTTGCCTACAATGCAAGAGTGAACAGGCATCTTCGGGGACGCCCGTTCCATCATAGACCTTATCAGATTAGATCAGGCGTGATCGAGGTCAAGAGCAGGCCCAGTCAGCAATAAATAAAATTAAAAACAAAAGCTATTTTGAGCTACTAAGCAGTGATATTACAGTACTATAAATAGATAGTTGGTAGGTAGGTACTTGTAGGATCTTCAACAGTTCCGATTAAGTATAGAATATGCCCAATCATGCTACCTTGTGGAAACCCCAAACTAAAACCCATTTTACCAACTAGGAATAAGTCTATGGTTACTACGAATTGTGTCAGGAAAAAAAAAGAACATATTGGAAATACACATGGAAGTTGAATTATATTAAAAAATGTTTATAATAGGAGGCTCATATA
Organism: Dicycla oo; assembly: GCA_948252095.1. Lineage (NCBI taxonomy): Eukaryota > Metazoa > Arthropoda > Insecta > Lepidoptera > Noctuidae > Dicycla > Dicycla oo. The sequence continues at coordinate 17,002,490 of OX411718.1, forward strand.
GCTATTGTCAGAGACATGGCAAAGAATGCAGCAGCACAACCAAATAAAATGTCTACTGTTAGCCAAACCGCAGTGGATAGTGCGAGCTGCCTGGGAATTGTCTGGTCAAAAACTGAAAAGATTCTCAGAAATAAGGGTTTTTCAATGTGGTTTAAAAAAAAAACTATGCTTTAGGAACAACTCACTGATGACACAATAAATGTTGATCGGTTCACCGTTGAGACCAATCCTTAGGTATGAATCAGAAATTCTTCAAGTTGTTTGTTTGTTGTGATTTCGGACTCAGGGACTTTTTATAATATCTAGTAATTTGCCTTATTTTACTACGCAGAATTGTATCTTAATCATTATCGTAATTGACAGGATTGATTATTGATTGTCAATACATCGGAATCATTTTTATAACCATTTAAATGAAAACATTTAGCTCTGTTATACCAAACGCACATGCATATTATTGATACTGCTTGAAAATTCTCCTTATGCGTATGGTAAACCATGTGAGTAAAACAAGCATCTGTAAGTGTCACGTCGATTTTCCTCGCTGAGTGCAAAAAGATGGCGTGTATGAAGAGAGTGAGCACTCGAAGTCAAGCGGGTCGCCGCGAGCCTTCCACGAATTTCCCGATTATAAAACCGGTCAAGCCTGGGAATTGTTCACCGATGTCTCGATGAAACGTGATACGTGTTCGAACTTCGTTTCTGAAAAACAGTTAGCGCATTACCTCCTTATGAAACGGCCTACTACTTCATATAGTTAGCAGACATTTTTGTTTACAGTTCATTCAAATAAAGTTCGTATGTTTGCGTCTTGATACGAGGGCAATGTCTTGACAGGCCAGTTGGCGTGGTTGGTTAAGATACCACCTATCACGCCGCAGGTCGTGGGTTCGATTCCCATCCAGGACAAACATTTGTGTGCATGAACATGTCTGTTTGTCCTGAGTCTGGGTGTAATTATCTATATAAGTATGTATTTACAAAAAAAAAGTAGTATATGTAGTATATCAGTTATCTGGTTTCCATAGTACAAGCTCTGCTTAGTTTGGGACCAGATGACCGTGTGTGAAAATGTCCCAGGATATTATTATTATTATAAAAAAAAAATGCCACTGTGCACTGTTGTCGTTAATCCCAAATGACTTGTGTACTCTCCTCCAATTGTTAACAGTTAAGGATAACATTATATTTAATAATAAACTTGATACGGTACCTAACTAAGCCTAGCCCAACCTGAGAGTAGCTGGAAATACTGTTTTTGATTTCGTTTTTGTTATCGACTTAGTCATCAACTTACCGTTGAAAACGAGAATTTTATTCTCCTTTAAGAACTTGTCAGTGTTCTACATAACGCTAATTTATAACGGGTTTCCTTATTTTTGAAGCAAAACGTAATTAATGCATAGACACCCAATTTACGGAATATTCTCACGCTTTGCATACACGATGTAACTTGTGAAACAGGAATATTTTTATTATGATTCATTTAAAGTGTTAAGGCTGATTTACACAGGGTCAGTAGCTGACTCCAAATGAAGTCAGTGCTGGCGCCGAGAACTGACTTTCACTGTTTACATGCAGTCAGTAGTCGTATTACTGACTTCCAAATCAATTTACATGAAGACAGGTCAGCACTGACTTGGTTCGAGTTTGGTGTCAGCTGCTGACCCTGTGTAAATCAACCTTAACAGCCGAGTATTTATCGATGTATTAATAGGCCGGCGAAGTCATCATACGTGCAACATAAATTTTATGGAATCTTCAGATACACTTGCCACCTGTACTTAAGTGGAATATGAAACTGCATACTTACATAAACATCACTCCTGGAAAAAGGTACATGGAGCTCCACGACAATGTATTTTTAATTAATATCCTGTGCGGGGAGCATATCTTGTGAGGGGAATGTGAATCGTTAAAGTTAGATACTTCATATAAAGAAGCTTTTACCTGTACTAAATTACATTTTGGAAACAATTTGAATGCATTGATTTCTTCGGAAATATAGGTAAGTGCCCTTTTATTACCTGTAAAACCCACATTTTTATTTTTTTAGGGTTATAGTATCTAACCACAAATATTTTGTTTTCAAGTTCATAAATAAAACATTTTAAATAAAAATACCAATTTAAGTAAAAACTTGCTGTCAAATATAAATCATTACAAGAAAATACTGCATAACTTGTTGAGATTGTTTATTATAGGCTCGATATTTGTGAACTTTTAATGTACTTAGATAGAAACAAAGTTGTGAAGTACGGTATTGAAAAGTTTTAGTTGGGAATACATTTTGTCAATATTTTTTTTATATAAGGCTGTTATATACACAAATGTTTTTTTTTTTTTTTTAAATAGTAAAACATCCCCAACAGAAATTAATTTATCTTTATCTTATATGATATTAGAGTTCAAAGCGATCAGAATCATGTTGAATTTTAATAAACTCATGTAGAGATGAGTGATCTTAAAATTATCAGAGCAATTTGTTATTTTAATTACATCTATTTACAACTGACAGAAAAACCAACAAAAAACCGGCCAAGTGCGTATCGCACCATGCACAATGAAGGGTTCCGTAGTTGGAATGAATTTATCCCAAGAACAAACTTAGCACTGTAGTTGAAAAATATGTTCGCCCAATCCGAGATTTACCATGTTACTTTAAGACCATAGACTTCTTATGAGTTTTTCTGTAATCTGTAGGTATAGAACTATTTTCTTTATTTTTTATAAGGGGGAAATGGTAATTTTTCGTCTATTTTCTTAAATAACTTATTTATTAAACCATGTATTTTCAAATTTAAAAAAATCTAATAGAGATCCCTACAGAAAGCCCTTTCGTTTGATGTGCACAGGGTACAGTTTGCACAACTTTGTTTTTTAAATTTCTTATTTACCATCCAAACATCAACATTCCTGTCACAGAAATTCATAATATCGGAAATTCGGAAGAGGCCCTTCTTGCCCCGCCAACGCCCGGTTAAGCATTCAAGGCTCGCGGAGCCAACTGCGATAGGACCGTACTAAATAAAAACGGAGATTCGGAGAAAATCGACTGTGATAGACGGACAGACAGACATGCAGACACACAGTGATCCTATAAGGGTTCCGTTTTTTCCTTTTGAGGTACGGAACACTAATTATCGACTCCATCCACCTAAGACTAAACTGTCTTTCCTGTGTTCTTGTATATTATTTTTAAATTATATAAATATTATTTTTGACATTTCGCGAGACCCTGCGGTCCCGGACCGTGGAAGGCATACGAGGTGCCGAAGCCAACACGCAGAGGCCCCTTAGACAATTTTAAATAATTAGGAGGCACCGCAGATAAATTTATATTATTACCGTTGAAAACTCGGTTACAATATCCGAGTTTACGGTATCTACGGTTTATACCTATGTATATTAAATTAACGATTATTTTTCTATGTCGAGTATACTAGTAGTATCCGTTTTATACATTTTACAACATCTAAGTTTGTCCTAATTTACATTATATTATTTTAATTATATTTAAATAGCCTCACTAAAACTTTTATTACACCTATTATAAACGCATTATCAAAACTAAAACTTCGCATATTTTATGTCGTAGCGCGCCTAGCTGGCTATAGGTGCCTACCTATATATACACTCTTAATGATTTGAATTAATTAATAATCTATCTACCTACCTAAAATATTGCGCGAAATCTTTGTTTTTGGGAAATTAGTCGATTTTTGTATTTACTGTTACAAATCATTGGTATTCAGTAAATATATTAGTAACGTGAATGTTTATTATTAACTAATATGCCAGATCACTCGAGGGTTCTGGAAATCGGATTAAGTAGCTACTTTTACTTACGAAGTTTATTTGTACGGTTTATATTATTAGATCTATTCGAGTATGCGAGTCTTGCCACGTAGGTACCTTCTCCCTAGAAATAAACGATAGAAAACCAGCCGGGGCAAGTCTCGCGAAGAATATTAAGACTGTTTCCAAAATATCAAAAATAAACATCATTCCACGTAGACAGGGCTGCAATTTAATGAAGAATATTCAATTATCTCAAGATATTGAAGTAACTAGTACTTTATGTCTGTGGTACTTTATACTGGCATGGGATAAGATGTCATAAGTTTTTATTATGGATGTAGTTGGTATATTGCAGGGAGCAGTCTGGGCGCGGAGCGGCGCCGGCGACGATTCTCGTTTGCGCGATGGCTATCAGAAGCGCAATCCCCTATTCCTCGCAGTGCTAATCAATGAATAATTACTCTGTTTAAGGGGCACCTCTATAAATAGCCGGCTGGAGCGCTGACCTGGAGCGACGGGTTAGTCCGGCCTGACAGCCGCGGACACTCGCAGCAGCCTCGCTCGCCGCACCCCCCGCGCTCGCCACACCACACCCTCCGACGCTGCCGCGCACAGGGTTGCCTCCACCACTAAGCGTTTCCTTAGCTCTGAGGAAATGTAACCACTTATCGAATATTTCTCTTCGCTATTCATTATAACTGTGACAAGTTTAATAAGACGCCAGATTCTCTCCGCCTAACACGGGAGATGATTCATTGCTCACATAGTGATAAGCCTCTTTTCGAATCGATTACTTTCCAGGCGCCTACTAATTGCATGGCCGTGTCTTCCAGCGGGTGCAGCCCTACGCCGTCGCCACTCTACTCGACACGCCTCCGACTCCGCATCCTGCCGTTTTTTGCAAAATTAACTACAAAGGAATCTTTGTAGGCAAAATGTGGACATAGTTTTTCCAAAATGATTCATCACAATGGTCTAGTTACTTACTTTGTAAAGGATCGACTTTTTAAGTCGAGTTTTATTTAACACTTGTATATCTATAATTAGAAATAGAATTCCCGATGCATCGATAGCTGGCCGGTAAGCGCCTCAGCACAATGCTAGGAGGATTGTGCGTGTGATTTTACAAGTAACGGCAGTTCTAACCGAGCTATCGGCTCAGGTACCTACGGTGCCAAGAGGTTATCGGTTATCGAGCTGTCTATAAAGAGATAACTACATATATGGTGCTCATAAGAATTTCCGATTGAAATTGCTTATGGATAAACTTGGCGAAATAAATATATAAGTTCTGCTGTCATTGCTCGAGTGTTGCAATATACGCTTAAACTTCGAATTACTGTAACTAATACGTGACCATAACGTGCAGTGATAACAAAAAGAAAAAGGTTTAAACATAAAACAAAGTAGGTGTCCGCGATTCGGTTTAGTAAACACAAACAAGTTGTTATTTAATTTTGTGAATCAGGCGACTGCTTTGGCGAAACAAACAACAATGACATAGACATTGGCGAGATGGCCACAAGGCTGAACGTGGCGCTGGTCGGAGTGGCCCGACGACGACGCCGCCGGAGCCCGGCAGCGGCGCCCAGCGTGGCGCGCGGCGGCGTGGAACAAATGCACAGACCATGCCAATTTGCCACTCGTCATGACAGACGCTCGCCACATTATTTGTATAACGTTAACATGCTCCACTACCACTATTTTGGTTTTTGTTCCCAATACATAAAAGGCTTCGAAGTTTCCAATAAATTCTCATTTACCTATACCTACGTACTATTTTCTCTCTATAAAGTATATTATTGGTAAATCTTTACAGGTAAAGATAAAGATCAGGATTATTTATTTGTCCAAAACATTATGTGCATGCAAGATGTTACAATAAAATTATTTCAGTCATGTTTTGCCTAACGGAGTACAAATATAAATAGGTAGGTATTATAGGTATACACATCAAATAATTATAAATTTATCCACTATTGAAACAATTAACAAACCATATTATAATTTTAAAATTAACATGTCCTGCAAATCAGTGTCATCAACTCATGATAGAATATAGTAAAATTAGTCAGTTCAATGTCAAATTAAGTAAATACACAATTTAGATTAATTTATCATTCAAAAATTTGTCAGTGCTATAATAGGTTTTCTCTAAAAGAAGGCTTTTTAACCTACTTCTTAATGTTTCCATTGTATATTTCCTCCAATATTTTGGCAATGTATTATAAAGAATGGGCGCCAATAATTAATTTCTAATTATTTTATCTGACAATAAGGGGAATAAGTGTGGGTTCGATTTAACAACCACAATGGTTTCTAAAATGGCTCTCAGTAACATGAAGCCCAAATATAGTTCTAGGGCACCTCTTTTGGGTTTTAAAAATAACATTCTTATTCGTTGAATTGCCCCACAAAATTACTCGTATCTTAAATTAGAGGACACTAAGCCCTGATAAGCAGTACTAATTTGTACAGTGCATATGTGGAATTACATTTTTTTTTTGTTTAAGGCGTCCGTATGTGCTTTTCAATCTAATTTACTGTCTATAGTTACTCCAAGAAATTTTGTTGTATCAACTTTGTCCATGATATTATCACAATGGTGTACAATAACATTTGGAATGGTTGATCTTTGATCAAAATGCATAACATAAGTTTTTCTAAGATTTATCTTAAGATTGTTGTTTTATAACCATTTTATCATTGAATCTATAGAATTGTTAATGCCAGCTTCGTATGTGTCTCTATTTTTACTGGCAATTGTGTTGGTACTATCATCGGCAAAAAGTGTCATTGGGTGGTCGATACTTTTGGGTAGGTTATTAATGTATAGTACTAGCTGACTCGACAAACGTTGTTTTGGTCAAAATTTCTATAATTCATACAATATTGCCATAGAAAATGCACTTTCAGTTTTCCCGAATTTTCCAATTTTCCCGGCAACTTTTCAAACATTTTCTTTCATGCAAACCTTGTCCTGACAATTCCAAAATCAATAAAAACAGAATTAGCCAAATAGGTGCAACCGTTCTGAAGTGATGCGCGTACATACATTCGACAACTGAATTGTATTTACAGGGTTATTGGTAAAACACCAACAACCTCTTAAGGGGTCATTTTACTCATCATTATGAACAACTTTTACTATGGAACCAAACCTGAAATCGCGAAAAAAATCAGCTGTTCAGTACATTTATGTTCGCATAATTCGTCAAAATGTACTGAACAGCTGATTTTTTTTTTGCGATTTCAGGTTTTTCCCATAGTAAAAGTTGTTCATGATGATGAGTACAATGACCCTTTAAGAGGTTGTTGGCGTTTTAGCAATAACCCTGTATAGATTTAAAATAGTGGGCCTACGACAGTACCTTGCGGTAGGCCAAATTTAACTATACGCTCGATTTATAAATTACTTTATGTTTGTTACGTTTATTTTCTGCCGAGATTTTTGTAAAATGTCTTCTGTTGCTTAAATAGGATTGAACAACGCTTGAGAGATGGCTCTAATGCCATATGCTTCTAATTTCTCAATCAGTTTGTCGTGACCCACATGGTCGAATGCCTGGACATGTCACAAACGTACATACAGGTATATTCGCATATACTTTTGGTATGAAATTGTGTAAAAAATCATATTCTCTATTCAGCGTGTTAATGAAAGATTCATTTCTAAGTAAACCTATTGTAAGTACCTACATAGCGAGTGGAGCCTGGTTAGGTAGAGACCACTTACAACACTCAATTAATATGTACGACAATATTATATATGCCATTCCTGTCAAGGCTCCAGACCGTCCGTAATTAAGGTCGCTAAAGTGGCCTTGGATATAAGACATGATAGAACCTGTAAGGGAGAAAAATGATAAAAATGACTGCACAGCGATTAAACTTGTTGTAATGAATTACGGCATTGCAAGGACGCAGTAAAGTTGAATATTGCATCAGAATGGTTACGAACACAGGGAGGCAACGATCGCGTGGAATGTTGGCGCGCGGCTGCAGGCTGCGCGGGCGCAGGCCGCTGGTGGCCGGCGCCGCGCGCGCGTCCGCGGCCGCTATCGCCGCCGCCCGTGACTCACCGCCCCGTCATCTCACCACTGCCAGATTGGGGAAGTACGTGCTTAATGCGTCGATCTAAGAGTTCTTGCAAGCCTTCCACTTACCACTCGCGTTGACGTCACATAACTACGCAGATTTATTTAATTGGGACAGGTATTTTCCTTTTGTAGATGAATCAGAGAAATTAAGCTTGCCTATCGATACAAAGTTTAAATTAATGTAATTTTTAATTTTTATGGCACTATGCCAAAAACCCACGTTTCTGTGTCTTCGTTCGAGGACGATAGAAGAACGATACGACTTAGCTACATAAAAGTGCGCACTTGATAGATCAGCACACTTCCCCGCATAGACAAACTATAATAACTCATCAGTTACCTACTTAAATACGGAGATGAAGCATTGTTTTTCAAAGTTTTACAAATTAATAGAAACCTGATTTTTTTTTAATGATCATGGAATAATCCTTTTTATTTAGCACCGAATCATTAAGTCATAAATGTCCCATAATTTCTACATACCTATTAAGCTCTATGTATAACGATATAGGTGCATAAAAGCGCACGAAGACTGAAATTAAAGAGAGATTTGGTTATTTCAATGTACCTACGTAAAAGAAATGGCCACTCAACATACTTTTTAGCTTCTCACACATGCGTGAAATGTGGCAGAGATTGGCCACTTCGCTCACATGACACGCTTGAATTCAACCGACTCACTTCCAAAAGTTAATCAAAGAACTTTACGAGTCGCCGACCGGAGTAAAGTGCTTAGAATTATTTAGAGACGGGGGTTTGCTAATAATTTAACGAAAATGCATGCTTCATATAGATTTCGTGGGTCCATTCAAGGTTTGGGTAATCTGGACATACACGTTTTGGGCGTCTTTTTACCTCTTCTTAGTCATAGTTTGTTTGTGTAGCTGTACTCTACTCATTTGCCAAGTGATACATGATAAGTGTGTGTATTATTACATGTTATATTTTGTATTTTGTACATTATTGAATACATTGGTAAAAGGATAAAGGATACACAGATAATATGTCAGTACAGTATACACTGGGCCACAATCAGATAATTTGATGAAAATAGAATCGTAGCAGGTGGTTCTATAGCTTCTGCCTAACTTCATGGGAAGAAGGAATGAGTTTATGTATGTAGGTACCTACATTATGTATGTTGAAGAAATATTTATTTTGTGACTAAAAACACTACCTAATCGTGATACCATCCTTGCTCATTACAATTCGATAGGGTTTGTTTAAAATGCTCAGAATATAGAAGAATAAAATGCATCCATTTATTTTGAACCATTCATCCATTATTTTGTGACGAACCAAAGCGTTTTCCCAAACTTTATGTTAATGCTTTTCCTGTGCTCTGTTCTTTGCATAATGTAGTACCTATTACTCTGGAAGTTTGTCTGTCTGGAAGTATAGTTAGTTATTAATACAATGGTATTGATCCATTGCTTGTTACGTACATGTTTTCAAAACAAAACCAGTAATGCAAATGTATGCTGATAATTACATGCCTAGATTCGGTTTATATACGCTTGCAATAACAGCTCTTATTTCATATTATCAATTTAAAATAATTGGCGTGCTTATTATATTTTGTTTAAAAAAAAAACCAACACAATAATATTCAATTATAACAAACCTAGTCTACTCGTCCATATTCAAGAGGGATAATTTAATTTTAAACTTGAAAGTCAGTAAGCAAGATAAGTTTATGTTTAAAGAAGTACATTTTATAAAGGTACCTAATTATTTTTTGTCTCTTGATGATTTGTAAGCAGGTATATATTCGTTATTTGACACACAAAGAAAAAGTGAGCAAACTTCCCAAAAATCATTCAAATTCTACACCATAAAAAAAGAATATTCTTGTAAATGCGAGACGTCATCGACACCTACTATCAGTCAGATCAGTCTATTCATGATGAATCATTGTAAAGTGGAATAGAGTGCAAGTGTCGGGCGCGGGCAGCGAGTGTGAGTGGCCAGTTTAATGCCAGGCCGCCGTATCACCGATATATCTTTCGGTTGCTAAATAATATCGATTTTATGAGGCGGCAGATGGCCGGCCAGGAGCCCGAGACCGCCGTCTGCGACCCTCCCGCGCTGTACCGCCAATCTCTCCTCACCCCCGATTGAGATTTATCCTCCCAAAACATCCCCTGCACACAAGAATGGATTATTCGATTTATATTAAGTTTCCGCAATTTCTATTTAGAGGGTTCCCAAAGCGAGGAAAGCATTTGCGCGACGGATTTGGTGTTCCTTTGTAAACATTTGGAAGGGCATGTCACCGAGCGACGGTCATTAATAATAACAATGGGTGATGTTAGTGGGCTAATTTCCAATCGTTGCTTGTGCCATCTGCCATTCCTCCTACGCAATTTTTTCTTGTTTATGTTGAACACAAAACTATTTTGTCAACAAATGTGAATAATAAAGCTATTGTAGAAGTGCCAATTTGTAGTTTGGTAAACCAAAAGGTTATTCTTAAAAAAAAAAAAAATGTTGGTTGGTAATCCAAAAAGTAACAGAAAGAAAACTCATCCTCAAAGTTAGCCATACGAAAACGTATTGATGGAAGCATAAACAAAATCAAAGCTACGTTTAATAAGGGTAAAAATACCTTCCATGTTTTTATTCAAAGCGGAATGGCAGCAATCCAAACATCGGAACACAAACAGGGTATTTCAATATGATACCGAACATAAGTTTGCGGAAACATCCCAATAAAAATAAACGAGTGTCAATATCCAAGTCCGTAATGCAAATTTGCTATTGCGATAAAGGGCCGTGAAAAACGAATAAGCTTATATTCCATTTTACATAATCTCCGTCTAGACGGAAGCTGACCGCTCCTCTCGTACGGTTGGCGTGCTCTTATTGAGTGCGGAGAGAGGCCGTGCCGTGTGCGGGCTGGGGCTCGCGCTCTGCACACACTGCACACCCGAGCACGGGATTTGCATCCCACGTTTGTTGGTGAACTACGGATGAATTACGAGCGATTTTCACAGCTTCATAAGTACTTTTCATCCAGGAGGGCTTGCAAGCATAATATACGATTGACTTTTTAATTCTTTTACAAAGGGAGTGTAGATGTATCTTGTGACGGGTGCTGCCTGTCGTAAATTCTACATAAAATAGGAATTTTCTCTTTTGATTTGAATACACATCTGTAATTTAGAAAATAAAGCATAATTAAGTAGAAATACAAAAACGAGCAACAACATCGACCTGTGTCGGCGCGGCAGTAATGTATCAAGTTTCGTTGTCAACGGACGCCTCTGTCCATTTCTCATTAATTCTAATTACGCTCAAATGTTTAGGGTTTCACAGGGATCGTTACACAATAAACCCTTTGAGCTCAGAGACGTTAATTTTCATTAATTATAACAACTAAAGATGTACCTACAGTTATTATCAACGAAATCTTTTACGCTTTGTTGTTTTAGCTGAAATACGATACTTTTGAAAACGCTGAATAAATTTATGCAATGTAGGTAATTGTTAAACCATTACACCATCTTTTGAAAAGGACATAAATAATTTGTATATACTTAATCTACATCTGTGTTTTGTAAATTAAAGCAAATGTAGGTAACAAAAACAAACATACATTTGTCTTTCATTAAAAGAAAATATTACTTCACTTCAGGCTCAAGTTTAAATTACTGATAAATTACTATTTATATGCAATATTCTCGTTTGCTCACAGCTGCATTTGCACGTACTTATTTTATTTTTTTCTACGGAAACTGCTATTTTTCTGAGATAGCAATCTGCACGCGGGCAGACATTGCGCGAAATAGAACGTTTTATTACAGCTCCGTAAATTAGTATTTGAGGCTACAATAGCCCAAGCACGGCCATTTATTTAATCCTACCATCCTATTGTGGCTTCTACCTGTTCATATTGTTGTCAGTATACAGGAACATAGCTAGTTTAATTTTTGATACATGTATATAATAAAAAAGCACGAACAATAAATTGCATCTGCAAAAAGTGTTTCGCCGATCAAAACAAAGCTCGGCTTCTCAGAAGCATGCCAGCTACACATTTGGTAATGGTTTGCACTTCCGCTTGTTCCCATACGCTTTTTAGCCAGCCCTCATGCGTCGTACGCAGTTCAACGAATTAATTTAGCCAATGAAAAACGCCATCAGCCTCACAGTAACCGCGTGTCTCATTAAATCGAACGATACAAGCAACCAGTGTCCAACTTGTCACTTGTACATTTAGGAATGGTGTTTTCTCTGCTTCTGCGCGAAACACATTAAAATTGCAATTTATTATTTTCGTTTACATATAGCATGTTTAAACTGCTTGCAGTAACAATAATCTATTCGCATTCAAGTAGTAAATAATAATAGTATAATAATGGTATTCAGCCTGCACTGTCACACTACGAGTACATGGCCAAGGCCTCCCTTTCCTTTGTCTACTCAACTCGATCCTGAGCCAATATCTATATACTAATATAAAAAATAATTAAAAAAAAACATAAATGGATAACATAATCGAAATAAATAAATGATTTATGATTTATGATTTACGACTTTAAAAAGAAATTAACTTAACTTAAAATTATGAAATAACTTTCATTTTGGAAGTCGGTGTCTTGGGATCTGTATTTTAATTTTTTGTCACGGACTTCCGAAATTAAAGTTATTTCGTATTGTTAATTTTTTTTTAAATGATTTTTTATTTCGCAATTTTTAGTTTTTAGTAAAATCTGGAATATTTGTTTGTAATAAGTAATTAATAGTTTTGTTATAAATATTGCACTAGAATTTGACCAAATTTTTGAGATGTTTTCCCTTTGACACCACACCCGTAGCTCGTATCAATAAGCTAGGCCGTCACACTTACACGTATTAGTCCATTATCTTGAAAACTACTGAACCGATTTTGATGAAACTTGCACTGTTCCTTAAGTTGAAGTAAATGTAAGCCAATAAAAATTAAATGGTCACGATCTGATTAATAGGTTCGGAAAAATGCTTGCACAAACATACATACATACGTACATCTATAAAATTTTGTATATTTTTTTGTAGATTATCATATATGAATATATTGCAGTTCCAATAATATTATTTTTATTTTTACATACGAATTGATAACCTCCGTTTTTTTTTTTTTGCAAGCCGGTTATAAATGGACTATTATTTTAAAGTGTTAGCTGTAGGTACCTACACTTTGAAATAAATCCACCAAAGATTCCAAAAACTTTCAAATTCTTGTTTGGGTATTTAGTATTATCGCTCGTGGTTTTTCCCATACGAAGTGTGCAGATTCCAACCGGTATTAATCGTGGTCGGTTTTTTGGTTTCTCATGGGCTACTTATAGTCTGATGGTCTGGTTACGAATGACAATAGCGCACGATACTCGTAGGCCGTTTAAAATTTGAATAAACACTTCACATTCACTACTTCACCCAGAAACGAATCGAAAACGTTATTTGGATTGGTAACAAATATTCGTAGAGCATTCAATAATTAGGTTCGATAATGGGAGTCTGCACGCCGAAGAACAAAGAGCTGACCCCATTGCTCGGGAGCAGTTTATGTCAGCAAGGTTGAGCCCTACGCCTTCGAGCGAGATGATATAACTCGTTTCCATCAGTAACTCTTACGACTGAGAATACACAAACGATATATTATATCAGCTACGAATTGCTACGCGCAAATCCATGCGTAGCCGATACGCTTGCGTTGCCGTCACTACTTAGCGAATTAGTACGCAAATAAATAATAACCCAATAATCAGAACGACACGTCACGTCTTATAACAGGTACACAATTATTAAATAGACAAGCGAACGATATACGACGGTTAGTAAGACGATTTATAATGTATAGTTGATGACCAGCGAACTACAGATACACAGATACATACATTTAAGTAACCTATTTAACAAGTTACGAGTGCTTTATGGAATATCAAGCAATGGATGTGATATTTTCAGGTTTCCTTTATTATTTTCAACGTAATTATTCTTCTGTTATATTTATTTTGTTTTGGAGCCCCAGTTCATCCGTTAAAAAATCTTATAATACGTTAATTGAGAGTTAACATTACGGAAACGTACATAAAATGTAGACAATCAATCTGCCTAGCCTTTTCCCAACTATGTTGGGGGGTCGGCTTCCAGTCTAACCGGATGCAGCTGAATACTAGTATTTTACATGCAGCGACTGCCAATCTGACCTCCACAACCCAGTTACTGGGTAATACGAAGAAAATGTGCTTCACAAATGTTTGAACAAAACATTTCAAGTTGGTATACTTACTAGGTGTACGTAGGTATCGAGTATCACGTTCACGTATCGAGATCTATCGATACGTGAACTGCAGATTTGGTCGTCTGCTGATTTTTACACGTCTATAATAAAACACTTTGACCAATTGTCTCACAATGGAAGGACAAACAAGGGGATATTGTTTTTTATTATAATTCAATGATTTGCGTAATTTTGTGATGACATCATTATCACCCAGTGAAGCGTGAAGCTTATTCTTAAAGTTTCATTATTGGAATGACATTTTTGCTTATAATCCCGAGAGATCAGAAAAACTGTAGATACTAAGCATTTCCAACGTATTAGCATAGCCACTTCGTAATTTTTACCCTGTAGGTAATTGAGTTTTCTCATAGATAATCTAACTATTGGACTTTCGATCAAAGGAAGTCTATCGAATACTGTAGGGTCGAGACTGGCCGAGACAAATCATTTGACACGTCATTCATTAATTCGGTCGACGCAGACTAAAGCTGAACTAGCGTACCTACTTACTGGCACATACACAGAATAATAAACATATAACTTACTTTGCATTCCGAAGCACGCTAAATTCGAAGAGTAATTTAATTTGTTATATTGATATTTAAATAAAATTTATTTAATAGGTGTATTATAGTTTTTGTCCACTGGAATGTTGTAAGTATTCAGAGGCGACTCCATAATGAGGCTCGTAGATTACCTACATGCCATTACTGTGTAGAAAGAACTTGACATTTGTGTTACCGACACACTTTGTTTGATGATTCGTTTTTTTATACGAAAATGCAATAGAAACAAACGCGTTTATTTTTATCATATTTTACATGAATGCAGTTACTTTTATTACTTGAAAGAGTTATTTCATTATCGTCGAAGAGCACTTTACCTTTTTATATTTTAAGCGAGAGAAGACTTAGAAGTGGTTTGATGCCTAACAAGCAAATTATACGAAACACAAATCCCACGATCCACGTTTCGCACTTGACTGCCTTATTCTTAAGAATTCTAAGCCGATTTACATATCAAGCTTAAGATTCAAATCTGTTGAATAAGTTTAACCTGTGAATATAAATAAAGCACTAGGTATAACGCTGGCGGACTGCAAAGTCGTCA
Source organism: Dicycla oo (assembly GCA_948252095.1). Taxonomy (NCBI): domain Eukaryota; kingdom Metazoa; phylum Arthropoda; class Insecta; order Lepidoptera; family Noctuidae; genus Dicycla; species Dicycla oo. The sequence continues at coordinate 17,017,772 of OX411718.1, forward strand.
CCGAACTGCGCAAGTAACTGTACCAACCGGGTCCCCAAATATTTAATGAGATTAAACGGTAATGCTCTGCAATCATTATTGGTCTCTCCGTAATAATATCTGGCTGTTTTCTGAATTCGTGTGCACGTTTGAGACCATTGCATGTTTTTAAATGACTCGCAACGAGAAAGTCGTCGATATAAATATCCCAGCCTGGGAAGCGGACCCGCTAAGATACTTAATCTAAAAAAAGCTTGTCACACATCGCTGAACAAGGTATACAGGTATCAGGCACGTTTATAAAGGATGAACGTAGTTGGTAAATATAGCAGATGAGACAAAAGTTCAGTGTCTCATCTCCCGTCACGTGTACTAAGTACATATATTGTGCTAAGGATGGAGGTACATAGCGAGTCTAAACACTTACGTGCCTAGGAAGTACCGTAAGTAACTGTGGGTCATTGGCTCATGAAGATGTCAGGAAAGTAATAAAATTTATTCTATCAACACGACAGCATCGTTAAAATTAACAATACTGCATTACAGTCTAGGCTGTATAACGATTAATCTCGACGCTTGGCTAGCATTCCGGTGGCGCGCGATCTGCGCGGGCGCAGACCCCCGTTGCATACGACGCCGACGACGTCGCGACGCCACCGGAAAATGCTTCACAGACGTGTCAAACTAACACGCTGGTCTTCACTTATCCAGCAGTCGCCAACTGGCTCGCGTACAAGTTTCAAATCTTTTCAAATCAAATCAAATTTATTCGTAAATGTAGGTTTCAATACAATATGATGTTATAATAAGATGGTCAGTTCGCTAAATTTTACTTGAGAGCATACGAATAATAATATAGTAATACCTTTTGGTAGGTATATGATAATCTTTTACAAGTTTCTAAAGCAAATGGTTCCAAGAGCTAGTTCAAGTTTAATGTTTAATACATAGAGCTTTTGTTCATCAAAATATAGTGGGCTTACAAGTTTCAGCTTTACGTTATGAAACTTAATTAGTCTGAAGTTTATTATGAAGTGTGATATTTATTGGTGGTCAATTTATAATTCAATATCAAACAAAGTTCACTAAAAGTTAGAAGAACTAGTGAGCCGGGTTTAAAACACGTATTACTTAAGGCGAAAGCACCAGGTAAACCGCAAAATTCAAATTTTCTTACGTTTTTTGCAATTCGCAGGTCAGTATCAGGTTGTATGTTGGTTTGAATATGATTCGCGACCGTAACAAATTTGTATTTATAAAATTATAAACATTAAAATCATCAATACAACTCTCTAAGTTCATATAATCCTAATGAATGACTATTTCGTGATATCTTAAGAATTAGGATTATACTAACTTAAGAAGTTGTATTACGGATTCTAATGATTATAATTCTGTAAACACATATGTTACGGTCGCGAATCATACTTTAACCAATATACAACCTAATACTGACTTGCAAAATGTAAAAAACGTAAGAAAATTTGAATTTCGCGGGCTACCTGGAGCTTCCCCCTTAAAATACATAACTATTACAGTTATTAAAATTGGTTGGTCTCAATCACACGGCCTCTATATACATCCTTCCTTATTAGACAGTATAACGGCCAAGAAGGATACGAAGAGACCGCAAAAGATAAAATCTGCTCATATTTTTATAATAAACAAGGGTTTCAAAGGATACTCGTTTATGCAAATGTGTATAAAATAGGCGAGTTGCTGGCCGAACGCACCGTGCCTCTATAAGTTGTACGCCAACCCGCTGGTCTCCAGTTTAGTCTTCGGTTCGAGTGATTTATTACCGCTCGCAAGACGCCCCATTACCGTGTCACAATCAATAACCACCGCACTGGCGACAGATGAATTCTGCTTATTTCTTCCTCTTTGCCATCAAACACCCAGCGCAGGTTCACTATTATCTCAAGAAACGTCTTAGAGGACTCGCCATTATGAATGCTGGTCTACGTCACATAAAAAAGCTACTTTATTAACTTTTAAAATAACTGATCCTTTATGCAATAGCCACAGTCTAACGCTGCAACAAAATAACGTCAGTGTTGTGTTCAATGACAAGACTTGTCGTGATTATTAAAATTACGAGTAATGCCTCAAGTCTGTGCGAACAATGAAACCTAAACCGTCGACTGTAATAGGAAAATTCAACGTTAGTAGCTTTACGTGTTATGAAACAAAGGAAAATTTTGCTAATGGCGTAAATTAAGTAATGCTATTTATTATATTTATGTACATTACATGGTTGAAGGGCTTATGGCTAAGTAATAACAGATGCTGGGTTCATCTACGCCTGCCACGGGTGGTACGTGGACTGGTGACCATCTTTACATACCTAGACCGCTCCATGCCTCGGAAAGCACATTAAGCCGTTGGTACCGGCTGTCATTCGTGGATCTTTGATAGTCGTTACGTGTCGTAAGAAGCCCGAAGGCCTTATCAAGGGGATACCTCTTAATCCGTAACTGGGTTGTGGAGGTCAGATAGGCAGTCGCTCCATGAAAATACTGGTATTCAGCTGCATCCGGGTAGACTGGAAGCTGACCCAAACATAGTTGGGAAAGAGCTAGCATAACGAGTAAATAAGGGAAGAAGGAAAATACGGTACTTCGTTTGACGGCTGATCGTAAAAAAATATTTATAGATCAAAGTTGCTAGGTAGACGATGAACACACCTACGGAATTACGTCCCTAAAAGGGCCGACTAAAAATACTTTATGTGAAATTGTACTCATAAGTTCATAACAAACAAAAGCTTTGTTGCTACGCTCTACGCGAATTAAGCTTCACGAATTTCTAAAAATAAGGTAAGTACCTACAAATCTTTCGTGTTAGATGTCAAATTAATGTTAAACTGTTTCGTATAAAAACCCCGTATCACTACTTTGACGTCGTGGCGGGACTCCAAAATCTAAGTCTGTATCGGTAGAGTATACTTTGTCAGAACAGGTCTAGGGTGAAGAGCCAGACCATGCAGAAACCCGCAAGGCAGCACGTGGCGAGCTGTTGGGCAGTAGCGACCACACAGACCCTATCTCCCGGGTCTTAAGTCTTGTTCTTCACCCCTGGCTTGCCTTTATTGGCCGGCTGGAGTGAACACTGACGAGGAACAGAGCTCCCATCTCTTTCTTGCCTTTAGTGGCGTATCGCAAGAGCAAACGTGCTCGGAGGAAGTAAGTGCTGGTATCTTGATCATCTTTCGGGCTCTGGGATTGTCCTGATAGTCGTGTCCTCAAGCACCTTAGGCAATAATTGACTGTGCAAGTCAGTCCCTGCCATTTTATCTGTGTATAATAAAACATTGATCAGGCAGGGGCCATAGTCCTTTCATAGTTCAAGATAATCAGTTCACTTTAGCCATCCAAAAAATATTAATATCTTTGTTTCCTTAGCCTGCAATACTCCTGCATCAACCGGGGGTTGTCCTTGGGTGCACTTGCATAGTGCGTACAGGGATAATCGTCGGTTGGTGCCTCATTTCATTAAAAGCGTCTAACGGGCCTCTACGAGTTGGCTTCGGCCCCTCGTATGCCTACCAAAGGTTCGGTACCCCAGGATCTCGAGATATGTAAATGTATAAAAATAATAATAATATCAGTACACCTGCTAAGTCTGCCGATTAGGGCATTACCCCCGCCCTTTGCCCAGAACCGGTCGTTTTGGCGATGTTTGGAGAAATATTCAACACAACCAACATCCACACATGAGTCAATATGTGACGGAGGACATTTCTGAATGTTTATTAATAAAATGTAGGAAGAGAATTTCAGAAATAAGCATTTCCTTTGTACTTACTCTATTTTACTATTACGTAAGTAACTTTACATGTAGGTCATCATGAAAAGCTGCCTACGTAAGCGAAACATTATGTTATGTGTTCCATAAATGGGTAATAAATGAGTAGATATGCGTAAAGAGCTAGCAATAAGACCTTATGTGTAAAATTGTAATTAAACTCGAAAGGTTATGTATTATTGGCAGTGTAAACAATTCTAGCACACCCTCTATCTCTCTCTATCTCTTGGGCTGTGTAGAATGGTAGATTACTTCAATTAATATGCATTTCCGTTAGAGGTTATACAAAAAAAAATACAAAAAGCTTTTAAAGTTTGGCATTGGTACTTATTACAATCAATAAAAGCAACAAAGAATAAAATGAGTCACAATTTACAAGCGGCCAACAATCAATCATGTAATGTAATTTTAAACTACTGTTCCTTGCACTAATAAAGTAATTGATACACATCGGGTGATAGTTAATCATCAGGTGTAATAACCACAATCTGCCCACTAATGAATTTATTAACAAAAAATATGCAAATATAACGCAAATATATCTCAATGTTATCATTTCGTGCAGGGTAAACAAACTTGGCCAACGGCGACCACTTCTCCACTCAACGGTACTTGACATAATTGAGCATGTTGATCTCAATGAGGCGAGCTTTCTTCTCTTGTATTTCGCACAACATGAACATGCATCATCCATGTATGTATTACCTATCATTCAACGCCGAAAGTAAGTGTTTCATTACAGAAAGTAAAACCAAACTCACTGAATAGTATTCATAAAAAAAAAGTTAACAATGGCTTTCGGATTACACAGATAAGTAGGTAAATGTGACTTTGTGTTGAAGAAAAAAAGTCTATAACTTTATGAAAAGGAAATCAATTAACTTCCTTTCACTAGTTACCTATTTAAGAACCATTTTTCGTTGTCAGCGTGTAGTGTAGACATTTTCTTAAATTTTTGTTGCTACGGGCAGACGAACACGCGAGAACAGTTAGGAAGTTAAGGTACTTACATACTTGCTTACAAGAATTCCGTATTTACCCTCGGTGATTATTTACATAGAAGTTCTCAGGAGGTTTGTGGTTGTAGAGGTACATGTGCGAGTGGTACACGGTCAAGTGAGCGGAGGTCTGTGTCAGCGCCGGAACCTCTATTTGTCTTAACGCAATACCTGTCAATAACCGTCTTAAGTTCATTGGCACTCCCGCTTTGGCGCATCCATTGCGTAGATTTGTGCATTGCGCTCGCGCACCACCATTCGCTCAATGGGAACCCATCCGACATGTACTCAGCGTTGTAACATGATCTCGGTATACCATTAGTTTGTTGACAGAATAAATACAAAATAATTGTACTTGACTACAGCTCACAATACTTAAATTAGTCAAACGTTCGAATTTAATACCTTCAAAGATAGGTTGAAAACTTGGACCATCCGAATAGAATTGCATTTCCTGCTAATTTTGTTTTACTCGGCGATATTTAGCATGTCTTTCAATATTAAGAGTAATAAGGTCCACGTGAAGAACTAAGTGCGGAAACCAAACCCTATTATGTAGAACATTTATGCTAGCTTAAACTGCTTGTCAGCTTGATATATCTACCGAGGCCGTCCGAATAACGTATTTACTACACTTTAGTTAGCGAGCACCATTTATTTTTTACGATCGCCATCAAGTAATCTAGTTCTAATCTAATCCTCCTTCCCAGATGGTTATGGTCTGGCGAAATTAAAAGTTTATTTCATTAAAGCTCATTTTTCTTTGCCTCCTTAGCCGAAGGAAGAGGTAAGTAGACGCTTCTATAAAAAAATAACATAATTTGTAAAAATAGAGCTACAGCAAATGTTACATAATTGTATTAAAAAATGTTGTACCTATTAGTTTAGAAGTTTACTATAGGTAATGACTGGGTGGGTTACGGGTAGGTAGTTCGGAAGTTTAGGAAACTTTAACTTCCGACCTAACCACAAATGAGGAGTGTACGAACTATAGGTAACATTTCCACTTTTTGACTTGCTTTTTTTGCAGAATCATCAGTAAATCTATGAACTACACATTCTAGTAAAATTTGGCGTATCAAAAATCGAGTCCAAGTTTCACAGGAAGATCCAGTTTCAAGGAACTAACTACTCTTATAATCATATTTTAGTTATTTCTAAAAAAAAAGCAATGGTGGGAACGTTACCCTTTGTGCTAACTCTCCTCAAATGTGGTGACTAATTTTCCGCTAAGCAAGTATTTGTATTGTATGTATAAAACTAATATTTTATGCAAGTATTTATTTACCTTCTTTGTAATTAAAATTCCTAAAAGATGAAGTTAACGCATATCTGTGAATGCGTATACATATAGAAGTTCTTCTGTCATCCTGTATGTACATTGTACGGGTAATTTACATTATCATACCTACATCGCTACAAGTGTTCTCATGTCCATCTGAATCATTAAGGCCCCCTTCGCTTTCATGGGTTATCTTAGATAACTCGGAGTTAACAGCTGATTCGCGGTTTTAATCAAATAATTCATCTTGCGCTACCAAGAGATAGAGGTAAACCTAGAGTTAAACTTCTAAATAATTAACCCACCGATGTCGGAGAGTTAAGTCGCTAAACTCTGGGTTAGTGTAAGTAATGTCAAAATAAATTGACGTTATAAGTTATCTCATATTTACTTTAGTTACTTTTGTATTTATTATAGAGGTACCTAACTTATTTTGTATTTTATTTTGTTAAACGTAAGTGAAAATTCGGTATTATATCAGCAGGCAATATATTCGTGAACTCATCTAGAAATAAATACCTACAAATTATAGAAAAACTTATTTAACATATTTTTCCATATGACGTTTTCGTCATTCAATAAATGAAATCCATGAAAACCATATGCAATACGTACATATGTTCTTTCCATGCAGATTTAGTACAATACAATTAAAATGCAATGTCATGTTATAAAATTCAGAGACGCAAAAGTATTACGTATATAATGTAGAGTAAAAGAGATGCATATACAATTTCCGTTTATTAATTTTTGATGGGATTATATCAGGGCAAAGACATTGCAATTCCATGTTTCGTCGATGGAACAGCACTGTTCCCAACTCAAAAAACACTAATGCCAGATGTTAATCATAACCCGGGTTAGTTATAACCCGGTGTTACTTTTTAGTGGCGTAACGCGTAATAAGACTGTTTTCTGGTACTTAACTCCGAGTTTACAAACTCTACATTTAACGTTTGGTAACCTCTTTTTGAAAGTGACCGAACTCTAGCTGTCAATACATGTCATAAGTAATTTGAAAGTTGGTGTTAAATAAAACGGTGTTCAATATTTTGTAACAAAACAAGGAACACAAAGGGCGTTACACTCTTTAAGCAAACAGAGAGCAATAAGCGCAGGCGCAGACACGTGTCTCACACACTCACACGTCGCACCACCGCGACAATCAACTAATTATCACAACACTATCATACAAAAGAACATAAAAACGTGCTAATACGTGAAATAAATCGTTCAAATACAATGAACTTGTAATTGACCAATTATTTCGGACTTTGGGGAATTCGAGACCACGGATCCCATATCTTATTTTTTGCCAATTTAAATAAAGATTCAGATTTCTAGATATAATTTTTACTTCCAAACTGTTATTGGGATCTATTTTCTAGATTGGGGGGATTCATTGAATTTAAAATTCATTCGAGAGGTATGTAGAAGTGCTAACTAAACACTCATGTTTGTTTTATTCTTGTAAGTAAATACAGATAATTATAGGCACCTACTAATACCCACATATTTAATGTCAATAGCTAAGGTAACGGTGATAACACCAGGTAAGGAACTAAAATTTTCACACGTGCCTAATGAGCAAAGAAAATAGAGACGATATCTTACATTACCTAGTAGGCTGGTGTAGTGTAGGTACTCTCCTGTGAGTCCAGCTTCAACAACGAACTCTATTTGTGATTTATAGGAAATCATTAAAATAAGTTTATGTGCAAGGAAATTGCTGGCCCGTGATTAGACCTTTGTAATTCTAACTTACTGTAATAAAGTACAGACATTTAACTGTTTTTAAATTGAAGTTCACTAAGAGCTGCTCACTGAAATAAAATAGTCATCTTTCTACGCAATAAAGTGAAGAATATTCAAGTACGCATTCTAATCGAATTACTACATCGGTTTTTTGTTTGCGGTATATTAATAATATTGTACGCGCATACATATTACTCACTTTTCCATGTATGTAAAAGTAATTATGTTGTCGTTTTAGGAATATTAATTATATGGTTAGTCACTGCCTATATACCTAATCCATATAAGAAAACATTAGTACATACACACGAGAGAAGAATGAGAAGAAATTTTCTGCTGGTATTTAAAAAACGTTTAAGAAAACGGTTTCGTGATTAAACAAATTAAGATATAGCTTAATTTGTGAAATCTAAAAGCGTTTTTAATAACTGTATCGTCTTTAACCTAAATTTTTGTGCATGATTAAAGACGGTGTATATGTAGAAATTCCTAGTTTCTTAATATTGAAAATGTGAGTCAAATTACTAGAGGAGCTCGTGGCTAAGTAATTACAGCCGCACGGGTCGATCCATCAGCTTAAGCTACGCTTGCCGGGGTTGGTCTGTAGATGGGTGACCATCTTTACATACCGAGACTCCCCCGTGCCTCGCAAAGCACGTTAAGCCATTATTGGTCCCGGCAGTAATTCCTGAATCTTTGACAGTTGTTATGGCTCGTCAGAAGCTCGAAAGTCTGACAACCAGTCATATCAGGGGGTATCGTATTACCCAGTAACTATGGGTCGTGTAGGTCAGATAGGCAGTCGCTCTATATAAAATACTGCTATTCCGCTGCACTGGTATTCCGGTTTGACTGGATGCCGACCCCAACATGGGAAAAGGCAGATTATGACTATATTAAGATATTGATAATAGCTAGTTCGTATTTGAGACATTATACTTATGTATAATTCCGATATCTTTTTCCAAGACCAAAAGTAAGTTTATAACCTGTGACCGCAGAAAGTTTTGTAAGTGACTGACTACCTACTAAACAAACAGCGGTTCATGTGATCCTCAGTACCGGTGCACATGTAATGTTGTGTTTCGAAATAATGTGTTTATTGTGATAACAGTCTGCAAGCTGCATCCGCGGCCATTTGTAACAATATTTATGTTTTTATAATTAGTTCCTGCTGCTATTCGCTTATACGTTATTATGCCGTCATGAAATCGAAGCTAGTTATACCCAATGATAGTTATTTATTCCCTTTGCTTCGTTTCTTCCAATAAAACAAGTTTTAAAGCCTTGCTACAGAAAATACGGGAAGAACACCATGAAAACATAAATTCCTCGGCGATACACATAAATAGTAAATAGGCATACTTGAGGAATTAAAACATCTTCTAAATAGCAACTTAATGCGTCATATTTATATCTAAGGAATCAATCTGCTACGTGTTATTAAAATTTCTGCCACTTTTTTCCATCACCACTTTGATCGTCTGACATCATATCAATTATTATAATTCTCAGTTCCTTGGCCCTGAATAATTTGAGCAATTAACAACTCAGGATACGATTTCGGATCACTGCACGAGAAAAACATTTAATAGAATTATTTCTGCACCTATTTCCCAATTGGTTTTCTGAAATACACTCTATTTCATGGAATTGCTGGGCATTCAAGAATAAAAAACTTTCCACAGAAAGGGTGATGTCACTAACCGGACAGAAGAATAGTAGAACAGAGGAGACCAGCAGTGCCTCCTATCAACATAGAGATCGCGTGCTGGTTGATGGCTACATAATATAGAGCAATTTTCAATACGTGCTTAGTTTAGTGAAAAGCTTATATGAATAAAAGCTTATTAAGTAATAATAATAATAATAATGTCCCAGACATTATTCACACACGGTCATCTGATCCCAAACTAAGCAGAGCTTGTACTATGGAAACCAGATAACTGATATACACTTTTTTTTTGTAAATACATACTTATATAGATAATTACACCCAGACTCAGAACAAACAGACATGTTCATGCACACAAATGTTTGTCCTGGATGTACCTTTAATGCAGTCTGGTTGTCAAGAATCAATTCCAGGCTTAAATAATATAGCACCTACTCTCTACAGCAACGGTTCTCAAACTTTTTTGGCGATGGAACTCTTTTGGAAAACTAAATATTTGGCGGAGCCCTTAAATAATCAAAGAGTGCGTTTTATGGGTTCTTCAACTTTGGCCCACCATTCTGTCCCACCAGTGGGACAAAGTGGATTGTTCACAGTATTGTCGTCCAATGTATCCCACTAATTGATTTTGGTGAGGCAAATAACACTCGCATAAATTCTAGTTCACTTTTCCCCACTAAACTGTTTGCGCTTTAGCATGGTGCGGGTGACAGATGACAGCATCGCATAACTAGGTCAGTGACATTATGCAATTCCATTTTATCAATAACGATTCTCACAGCAAAAATCTCGTTCTCTATATTATAATTTTAAAAATGTCTTTGATATAACTTATTATTATATTTTTTTTATAATCATGTATTTAATACAAAACATCAAAATATCACATTCAAAGCACAACCGACATATATTTATAAAAAGAAAAAAAAAATTCGTGGTAACATTTTTGCAATATGGCGCGGTTCGTCGGCGGTTATTTTACGTCAGTACGAGTGCTATGTATAACAACAAAAAATAAAAAATACATATAGTAAACTTCTTTTTCTATAAAAAAAAAATCGACTAGCCATCATAGCAATACATCCCATCACTAAACATGTCTATGGCGTTACGGTACACGTACGCACTTTGCTTCATTTTTCTTTCAATTTGATTTTATTTGTAGACATTAACATTTTGACAGGGTAAATTCATTTAATTTACTACAGTTATTACACTTATTATTAATTCCGTAATTTACGAATATGATGTTTAGGGTGCAGCTAAAATATTAAAACATGATTGTAAATTGCGGTAACGTATCAAGAGTGAAAAGGAACAGGAGTGATATTCTGTACAAATGTCACCGTGAAAACTTAGGTGAAGTGAGCGTGAAGTGAGCTGTCAATGGTGTCAACCCCATAGCACCAGGTGGAATGACAGCTCACTTCACCTACGTATTCACGGTGAGATTTTTGCAGAATAGACCGGCTGTTCGTCTAATGTCACCCGCACCATGCTACAGCGCAAACAGAATAGGGCTGGCACTATTGGATTTATTAAATGTATGGCGAAAATAAAAGCAGTTTTACTAAGAAAAAAAACATAAACTATTCGTAGGTAGATTAGGATGATTCTGAAGCAGCTAAAATACCTCAAAGCAATGACGTCTACTGCTGGACATTAGGCCATAGGCTAACATTTTCGCGGAGCCCTTACAGGGGCTTTGCGTAGCCCAAGTGTTCCGCGGAGCACATTTTGAGTATGGTTGCTCTGCAGTAGGTACCTAACGCTAAAGTTTGACGCCATTTACAAGAACTTTGCCCCGCTTCTTCACTCGACCCCCAATTGTGTTGTTAAGAAGTAAGAGTCGTGTAATCAATACAAAAGGTCGCAGTGATGTAGAAGCATCCTTAGCAGTTTAGGATACTTCTACATCACTGCGATCTTTATTTAAACTGAACGGCTATATTTACATTGACACCATTCGACAAGGCGAGTCTGTTTTAATAACCCTTATAGAACCAGAAGCGAATTAAATAAATGATCGTGATGAACATAATGACGCGTCAATGTTTGTGATATTTGAACAAAAAGGCTAAAGTTGGAATGTTAAACCGCTATCAGCTTTATCCCTGTTCGTAAAAGTGTTTATGGAAAAAACGATCCTTTATTTCGTGAAATTAGCAACGCGGATGCGGTCGTGCAACATACTTAATTAGTATAGGTAGTGGCCAGTGGCCAGGTACCCGCCAACATTCGGTCAGTTGAGTGTGACGAAGCGCAATCTAAAGCTCCGGTCAATGCTCGGCGCCCACCGTTCGGAAGGTCGCGGCGCGGCCTTCTTTCGGCCAGCCATCTTCGTCTAATGTGTCCGCCCGCGCCCCACACCCTGTATTTATTTCGATACACTAACAGTTATGAGTGCTCTTGCATGTTCATATGTAGGTTATTTATCTGTGTCGATGTGTATTTTGATTTTAACACGAATAACTTCAATGAAATGGATAATTGGATTCAAAGCGGTCGCAGAGAATTTTGAATTGCACGAATGGATACCATATCAAATCTAACACATTCATCGCTTTGCAGCTCATTTAGCGTTTTCAGATCTCACGGTGACATTAGCATAATATCTTAATAAGCCTTTCCTGCGAATACCTTTGTGAAAACGTCAGGGTCCGAGCGAGGACTGAGTCACACAACACGCATTATGCGCGAACCCTTTTTATGTTTACGAAACCTTAATATTTATAATACCCGAATATCTTTTGATTAGAAGATAATATTGAGTTTTGATTGTGAAAATGCTTAGTAAACATTTTTGAGGTGAAGGTACCGGATTGAATAAAAAGGTCAACACATGCTTTATGCTCATTCTATCTCTATCCTTGTATACGTCAACCTATATTGCTTAACTTTTATTTACCCATAATTTTGTTTACAATCAAGAGTTATTCAGCATTATAATACTATTGCAAATGTTTTATTATCTTACAATACATAGACATAAATTATTAGATGGCTCCAAGATTTCTTGCAAAAAAAATTCATATCATCATCTTCCTAAAAAGCATGTAACATGCTTTACAAAGAAATATAGTGACCTCGAAATGAAAATGATGCAGCGCTCCTACCGTTACAATAACGAGGTCATTTATCAGCTCTGTATTTGTTTGTCTCTACGCATTAAAATACGTATTAGATTTCCATTCACAAATCTGTTTGAGACAGGTACGAGGGCGTCGTTTGTTGAATGTTTACCGTGGCTTCGTGATTGCTGCTACTTTAATAGGTATAATCACGATAATAAACATGCAAATCGATGTGTACGTATGAAATCAAACGGCGCGGACTGGTCGGCAGTCGGCGATAAATCACGAACTCTCGACGATCCTTGCAGAAGAGGAAGTGGCCGCACAAGTATCCTCCGCTATCATGATTCCGCAATCAAGTAAACTCGTTAATATAAGCATTGCATTCGTTTTTTTATTTAAGTGCAATTTAGAATTATACGCAATCATACGGATCAGGGCCCTGATTCCACTAATTTACAAACGTTTCAGTGGTCCGCCGAGTGTCGATATTATGTAATAAAAACATACAATCGAAACATATACCACTGAAACCTTTGTAAATTAATAGAACCAGGATCAAGGCCCAAGTAATCCAGACAAAGAATCTGCAGTAACTAAAAATGTATTTGATTATACCGAAGATATGTCTGAAGTAGCCACAAAAATAATAGATCAGGTAGTCCCGGTGACAACAACTCTTAATAATATATTAGTTAGTCCTGGTATCGATAACTCTTAATAATAGATCAGGTAGTCCAGGTAATCGATACGTCTTAATAATTGATTAGGTAGTCCCGGTGACAATACCTCATAATAACAGATCAGGTAGTCCAGGTATCAATACGTCTTAACAATAGATTAGGTAGTCCCGGTGACGATACCTCATAATAACAGATCAGGTAGTCCCGGTGACGATACCTCTTAATAATATATCAGGCAGTCCTGGTATCGATAACTCTTAATAATAGATCTGGAAGTCCCGGTGACGATACCTCTTAATAATAGATCGGGTAGTCCCGGTATCGATACCTCTTAATAATAGATGAGGAAGTTCTGGTATCGATACCTTTAATAATAGACCAGGTAGTCCCGGTATCGATACCTCTTAATAACAGATCAGGTAGTCCCGGTATCGATACCTCTTAATAATAGATCAGGTAATCCCGGTGACGATACCTCTTAATAATAGATCAGGTAGTCCCGGCAACGATACCTCGTAATAATAGATCTGGAAGTCCCGGTGACGATACCTCTTAATAATAGATCGCGTAGTCCCGGTATCGATATCTCTTAATAATAGATCTGGAAGTCCCGGTGACGATACCTTTTAATAATAGATCAGGTAGTCCCGGTGACGATACCTCTTAATAATAGATCAGGTAGTCCCGGTGACGATATCTCTTAATAATAAATCAGGTAGTCCCGGCATCGATACCTCTTAATAATAATCAGGTAGTCCTGGTGACGATACCTCTTAATAATAGATCTGAAAGTCCCGGTGACGATACCTTTTAATAATAGATGAGGTAGTCACGGTGACGATACCTCTTAATAATAGATCAGGTAGTCCCTGTGACGATATCTCTTAATGATAGATCAGGTAGTCCCGGCATCGATACCTCTTAATAATAACCAGGTAGTCCCGGTATCGATACCTCTTAATAATAAATCAGGATATTCCGGTATCGATAACTCTTAATAGTAGACCAGGTAGTCCAGGTATCGATACGTCTTAATAATAGATTAGGTAGTCCAGGTATCGATACATCTTAATAACAGATCAGGTAGTCCCGGTATCGATACCTTTTAATAATAGGTCTGGAAGTCCCGGTATCGATACCTCTTTATAATAGATCAGGTAGTCCCGGCAACGATACCTCGTAATAATAGATCTGGAAGTCGCGGTGACGATATCTCTTAATAATAGATCAGGTAGTCCCGGCATCGATACCTCTTAATAATAATCAGGTAGTCCTGGTGACGATACCTCTTAATAATAGATCTGGAAGTCCTGGTGATGATACCTCTTAATAATAGATCTGGAAGTCCCGGTGATGATACCTCTTACTAACAGATCTTCTAACAGATCTGTTAAAATCTTAATAACAGATCAGGTAGTCCCGGTATCGATACCTTTTAATAATAGGTCTGGAAGTCCCGGTATCGATACCTCTTTATAATAGATCAGGTAGTCCCGGTATCGATATCTCTTAATAATAGATCAGGTAGTCCCGGTATCGATACCTCTTAATAATAGATTAGGTAGTCCCGGTAGTGATACCTCTTAATAATATATCAGGAAGTTCCGGAATCGATACCTTTAATAATAGACCAGGTAGTCCAGGTATTGATACCTCTTAATAATAGATCAGGAAGTTCCGGTATCGATACCTCTTAATAATAGATCAGGAAGTTCCGGAATCGATACCTTTAATAATAGACCAGGTAGTCCAGGTATTGACACCTCTTAATAATAGATTAGGTAGTCCCGGTGACTATACCTCCTAATAATAGACCAGGTAGTCCGGTATCGAAACCTTTTAATAATAGATCAGGAAGTTCCGGAATCGATACCTTTAATAATAGACCAGGTAGTCCAGGTATTGATACCTCTTAATAATAGATTAGGTAGTCCCGGTGACAATACCTCCTAATAATAGATCAGGTAGTCCCGGTGACGATACCTCTTAATAATAGATCTGGAAGTTCCGGTGACGATACCTCTTAATAATAGATCTGGAAGTCCCGGTGACGATACCTCTTAATAATAGATTAGGTAGTCCCGGTGACGATACCTCTTAATAATAGATCTGGAAGTTCCGGTGACGATACCTCTTAATAATAGATCTGGAAGTCCCGGTGACGATACCTCTTAATAATAGATTAGGTAGTCCCGGTGACGATACCTTTTAATAATTTTCAGCTTACTCTACCTATTGAGTACTTAGTAGGTAGCTGTGTGTTCTCGAGAATCCAGTGAAGGGTGAAAATAAAGGGGACCTAGCAACACCCCAATAAATTGAGGTTGAGATTTTTAAAAGTCTGATAATAAGATAGACAAGTTGCAATAAACGATAATTGTATTGTTACTATAGATATGCTTATTTCACTATATTATAAATCGTACTAAAGTATATAAGATACTTTTGAACTTTTACTTACGTAAAAAAATATTCATGCACCTACGTAATTTTCGAATAATGGGTGACCTTTTATTTGAAAAGTTCGTACCTACTAAAAGATGGGAGATAGAGACATGCAATGTAAACTTCAGCAATTGTGATACAACAACAAAAAACCGACCAAGTGCTTGTCGAACTACGCACAATGAAGGGTTCCGTAGTTGGGATGAATTTATCCCAAGAACAAACTTAACATTGTAGTATATTATCTTCGTAAAACATTGTAGTTGAAAAAAATGTTCTCCCATACATTCCAACTGCAAATGTAAGTTTGTACGCACAATGTTGAAAGATTTACCACGTTATTTTAAGACCATAGAATTCTTACAAGTTTTCTGTAATCTATAGGTATAGAACTATTTTCTTCATTTTTTTTCTAAATTTTAGGCTCAGAAGTTTCGGAGATAAGGGGGAAATGGTCAAATTTCGTCTCTTTTTCTTAAATAATTTTAAAATAGTTTATTTTAGAAATATATAAAAAAATATATAAATATTTGAGACCCTCGCAGTAAGCCCTTTCATTTGATTTTACCTTTCATTTTATATTGTCACAAGGTACAGTTTGCTAATTTTTTTCTTCATTTTCTTATTTGCCCATTTTCAAAATTCATTTATTTATGTTACACGTCCGTATTGACTCTCAGAAATTCATACGTGTACCAAATTTCACCTTAATCGGTCCATTAGATTCGAAGCAAATTGGCTGTGACAGACGGACAGACAGACACACGAGTGATCTTACAAGGGTTCCGTTTTTTCCGTTTGAGGTACGGAACCCTAAAAACAAATTCGCTTTAAAAGTTTAATAAAGACAACACGATTAATAGATGCGAAAGGGCATTGTCCCGGATAAATTACTGCTAAAGTACACAAAGTTCAAAAAAGATCACAGAGACATGATCATGGCAGTGTACGAGCACTGGAGGGAAATGTGATTCAGGTAGGAAAGTTTATAGGAGAGCCGCGGAGCCGCGCCCGCGCTCGCCTGCGAAGGGGAGCGCGGAAGGGAGTGTAATGAAATAGATAGGCGAGACGCAGTTAACAAGTGCCGTGGTTCAAATTGCTTTTTTAACAAGTTTATTTTATTTAAATTTGCAGTCAATTACAAAAAATCACAATTAAAACAGCTTAATAGGATAATTTATTCACGCATTTGATTTTTGTTGAATCAAAAATATAGTAAACGACCTTTTGTTGCGTCCTTGTGAAGGCCGATCGTCTGCCTATTATCAATAGTAAGTAAATGGTATACAGCGTATAAAATCTGAGCCGTAGATACGTGACGAGGCTCTCTATTGCGCAAGCTCGAAGCACGAAGAACAAGGAAGTAACCTTTAACATCTGAAACTGTTCAAACAAATATAAGTATTACATTACCTGTTAGATATGCACGATTTTAGTAAATGAATAGACGATTAAGTTGAATACTTATCGGGTGTATTTGTTTATTATCCGAATAAAATACCGTGAACAATAATTTAACGGCTGTAACTGTTTAGTTACACTAACTTCCTAATTTTTAGTAGGTACCTACCTAATTAACTCGTGTAGTTGATCATGTGAGTAGGTTGGTGTAACTATATTTACTTAGATGTTTGAACAACAATCCAAATTCAGCCGAACAGATTGAAAAGCAAGATAAACAGATTGAAAAGCCTTAACGAATTCAGTCTAGTCAAAAAACCGCTAATTCGATGTGTAGGACATAAATTATAAGTTTAATGAAGTGTCATGGCCGTACGGCGTGCGGACTGCGGCGGCGGCGCCCGCGCGGTGCTGTGTCGTGCGGCAGCCGCGCGGTACGAGCTCGCGCGCCGCCCGATGATTGATGTTAGGCGCAGTGAAAGCACTTGTATATGTACAAACATCTTGAACCCTAGCGGTATCAAATGCAACCACAAAAACAGCGTGCCCAAAACACGCGTTACAATTTTTCTCCTACATTGCACAATACGAATTTGTTAACGGGAACCGGCCAACTACATTCGACTTTTTTGTTTGTGCACGGCGAGTATAAATTGATAATGTTGGTAATTTGGCGCCCGGCCCGAGTGCCGTTGCCCGCTACACTAATGAGTTTATAATGGACACAATAATATAGGATGATAATATATTTTCAGAATCAATGTCTAGGTCGAGTACGCACTGCGCGTGTAATAGGCAGGTATTAAGATGTCACGAATATTAAAATATTATATCCGGGAGAAACCCGAATATAAAAGCGTAGCGCTTGACTCATCGTACCTAAGACTGCCGTCGTAAGCAAAAAGGGCGCAACTGCATCTCAGGAAAGGAGCATCTCATCTTGAAACAGATGACTTATACCTTTTTTGTTTATGACGGCAAAATACGTGCAAGATCTACCTAAAGTATGGAAATACAATGAGTCTTCTTCATAAGATACTAATTGGACGTAGAATATAGCTCTTATAAACCAGACTACTAACTTTGTGTACAACCTGAGAGATCACTAGATTATACATCACGTGTAGATACAGTCGGTCTATTCTGTAAAAATCTCACCGTGAAAACTTAGGTGAAGTGCTTTAACTTTATGCTAGGGATTGATCTTATAGACAGCTCACTTCGAGCTCACTTTACCTATGTTTTCACGGCAAGATCTTTACATAATAGATCGGCTGTACCTACCTACTGCACTGTACCTCCGTGGAGGTAAACTAACAAATCTATCTAGCCTAAGTTTGAGTCTATGTGCTTGATAATATTAGGTTGGGGAAAAAGTCTTTTCGCATTATAGTATGTATGAACTTGTAATAAAATCTCTTTAGCTATTTGTATCTGGCTGGTTTTGGTATCATTGAAAGTTTAAATTTTAAAGAACATAATTCCCAATTCAAATTAGGAAAATGTGTGATTTTCATTTGTTTTTCGTACCGTCAAGATGAGTGAATCTAATGAAGAAATTCGATACATTTTAAAATTTTACTACAAAAAAAGGTAAAAATGCAACGCAAGCCGCGAAAAAAATTTGCGATGTTTATGGACCTAGTGTAGTGTCTGTGAGAGTAGCACAAATTTGGTTTAAGCGTTTTCAATCCGGAAATTTTGATGTCAAAGATGCACGTCGCTCTGGTCGCCCTAATACGGATAAAATGGATGCCATTTTTGAAAAAGTGGAGCAAGATCGGCATATCCGTAGTTACGACGTAGCTGAAGAACTGGAAATTGACCATAAAACAGTTTTGGCGCATTTGAAAAAAAACTGTGTACACAAAAAAGCTCGACATTTGGGTACCTCACGAGCTCACTGAAAGAAACCTAATGAACCGTGTACTCATTTGTGATTCTTTATTACCACGTAATGAAACCGAACCATTTTTGAAGAAGCTGATAACTGGTGATGAAAAGTGGATCACGTATGACAAGAACGTACGAAAAAGGTCGTGGTCAAAGGCCGGTCAGGCTTCACAGACTGTGGCGAAACCCGGGTTAACTCGCAACAAGGTGATGCTGTGTGTGTGGTGGGATTGGAAGGGCATTATTCATTATGAGCTGTTACCACCAGGCAGGACCATCGATTCTGAACTCTACTGCGAACAACAGATGAGATTAAAGCAAGAAGTTGAGAGAAAGCGGCCGGAATTAATCAACAGAAGGGGTGTGGTTTTTCATCATGATAACGCTAGACCTCACACATCTTTAGCCACTCAGCAAAAATTAAGAGAGTTTGGCTGGGAGGTGTTAATGCATCCGCCGTATAGTCCTGAACTTGCACCTTCAGATTTCCACCTGTTTTGGTCTCTTCAGAATTCTTTAGGCAGTGTCAGGTTAACATCACGAGAGGACTGCCAAAACCACTTGTCGCGGTATTTTGACCAGAAGTCCCAAAATTTCTATAGCAATGGGATCATGTCCCTACCTACAAGATGGCAAAAAGTTATCGAAATGTAAATAAACTATATTAAAAAATGTTTTGAATTTTCTTAAAAAATGCGAAGAAACTTTTTCCCCAATCTATTATTTTTAATGAAAATAAATATTTTGTCCCTCAAGTATTAGTAAGTAGTATTGTAAACAAAATAATAGGTAAGTACCTAAGCTTTCATCTGTATTGTAGTTTAATCAAACTTATTTAACAGAGATAAGTTAGAACTTCGGAGATCATTTTCGTTAAATAGATGTTTCTACAAGAATATCTAACTTCCCTAATCAAGCGATCAGAACTTGGGACATAAATAACAACTGAAACGGCGGAAAAAGTTGTCCAAAACAATGCTGCCGTCATAAGGAAAAAAGACGTATCTGACATTTTTTTTATTTACATATTCGGAATCAGCAAATAAAAACGCATCTACTAGTATTTTTATATTGGCGTAAACTTAACGAAAAACTAATAATTCTTACTAATAAAAGACGCGTCTGCCTTTGTATCTTGTACTATAAAAAGAAAAAAAAAAAAATTCTCCATTTCAATATTTCTGTAGATACGTCCTTTTTCCTTACGGCCAGGGGCTGCAGTCTCGACAAAGATATCGATGGCTTTACGACCGAATTCGGTCGCAAAGTCCTAGTGGGGTACCTTGACAGTCAAAATTACTTGACAAGCATGTGATTTTTTCGTGTTTGTCATGCAATTTTGCGGGTCTCCACTAGGACTTTGCGACCGAATTCGATCGTATAGCGATCGCTATCTATGTCGAGACTGCAGGCTCAGAATGATGGAGCTAACGAGGGAGGTAGCGAATGAACGCGCTGCTGAACGGCGCAAACACGACCCTGGCGACACGGAAATAAGAATCAATAATAAACTTAGAAACTGCTAAAATGTTACCATGTTCGCCCATAGAAATAACTAGTAATACACCCATCCTTAAATTATCACGTTTGCACTTTGCGTGGAGCGGTAGCGAGAAAACCTGATCTAAGTAACAAAAAATAATTGCGCACTTTAGTAACAGGAAATGTTTAGTATTAAATAAAATTACACACAAAACACTAATACCTATTCTCTGTCATTACTAAAATGTTTATATTAAAACGATTCTTAGAGCTGTGCGGATTTGTGTCACGCACGAACAATAGCGAGAAATGCCTGGCCTGGGATCGTCTAGGGCCCAAAAATAAATCAAACATGACATCACAACACGCAGCGGAGGTACCGCCGCCGCCGCGCGCCGCACCGCACGCGCACCTATGGAATGCTTTTTTTTATTAAGGGGACTACAGGACCTAAAGCGCGGTCGGTAAGAAATAGAAGCGCGATGACACAACGCTGGTAATTTAATGCAAAATATGAAGCAATTATCTATTTACAAAAAAAAATATACGTACCTACTTATATTGATTGGACTAAAAAATTAAAACACTATTACGTTAATATGTTGCTTGTATTGTTAAAAGAAATTTTTAGAGATATATATGTATGTGTATTATGATTTCAACACACTATCTAACTAGCATATATCCTGAAGAATATCATATCCCATCAAAAACATAACATGTACAAAAATGCACAAGTCTTGCAACGCAGTTTTCTGCCGTAAATAGTTGTGAAATCGAATGTAAACCAAGTCGGTTAATTCAGTGCCTACCTTTCTATGGGAGCATCTATCCAACGACTTTGTCATAAATTGATACCTTGTTACCTAGTTACCTAACAACATTGTATAGTAATTAAATCAATACTACATTTCCTTATTTCTTTAATAAGTAGAGTGACTTGGCAATGGTTGGATAGCTGCGCCCTTATACAGGTAGGTACTGAATTAACCGACTTGGTTTACATTCAATTTCACAACTTTTTACGGCAGAAAAACTGTGTTGCGAGACTTTTGCATTAATATATATGTTATTTTTATGCTTTTGACGGGATCTCATTTCTTTTTGTAGGTATCTTCCTTTTTTTCTTTTCTGTGGTTTATCTGTAGTATCGTAGAAGTTTCTAAAAGTGCTAATTACCTATTTCATCAATTTAAATGAAGTCTAATTAAGAACTGTAAAAGTAACTTTGTAATTCCATACAATTTATATAGGATTACAAGGTTACTTATTCAGTTTGTATATCTAGAAAACGGGACTAAAAATTCCTTGCTGTATAGGCTAAACAATAACTGTATTCAAAATTTAGAGTTTGTGGGTCTTCTAGAAGTATCTTAGAATTTTCTTCTTAGATCTATCTTAGAATTGATGATTGGTGAGTCAGTGAGTCAGTGACAACATTAAAGAACTTGCAATAATTCTTAAACTACTGGTTCAAATTTATTTAATGCCCTCTTGATCACTGAAAATTTAGGCTTCTAGTTTTCCCACAACGAAATTACAGGGGGTCGAAAATAGCCCAAATGGTTTCTAGAAAAGGATGGTACGGCCGTGCCTTTGTTTTGCTCGAATTGGCGGGGGCAATTCCGTGTCCCCCGATATTTTTCTGATTTTGTTTACTGCAGTAGATCATAGACATTATAAAAATCGCGTTTTGTTGCGTTTAGGTGCTGTAGTCCCCTTAACAGAGGTTGCTGCATTCGGTCTGAAAAATAAACACCATATGGGCTCAGAGTCAGTCGTGTAAAGACTATTCTGGGAAGAGCTAGTAAGCTCTTCCCAGAACAGTCTTTACATGACTGACTCTTAAATAATTCACACCATTCCAGTTAATTAGACATGCTCGTACATTAATAATAATTACAATAAACCTTCAAAGTAATGATAAATTGGGTGTGGAAAACTGATTAATCAAATCCAAGACTTCACCAATGTTTAGTGTTGATAATAAAGATATAATTAATGAATTTATATTCGTTGTAAACGTCGAAACGTGAGCATCGACGGCAGCGGCAGCGGCGCGGGCGCAGATGACGACATTGCCTGCTGATCTTCCTTGTATTGTGACTCATCTGCTAGCGATCATGACCTGCTCCACGGATTTTGTTTACTGGCCCCGACTAGGCTGTTAGCGAAATGACTTCACATTAATCGCATCATTCGTAATCATGTATACCTACTACTTAGCTTTTTTGTACCTATCTTAATTACGGAAATACCGAAATTGGCGGAACTAAAAAGGTATCTAACTACTTACACGTCTAATTTAATAAGCCTAAAAATAAACATCCTACTGAAAGCTCCAAGTTCTGCTTGTACTGTAAATTCTGCGCTTAACACTCAACGTAGAATAAACCTTTGTCTCGCTTTAAAGGTACTCACGTGCTTATTATAGAATTAGTGTGAAAATAACTCCCCTATGACACAGGCGCTACGAACTTATGTTCTACTTAATTGCAATAACATGTAAGAAGTATAATAAGAACGATTATGAACTTGCAAGCTATTAAACAAGTTGTCAGCCCCCGTTGAAGGCCAATGCATTCATTTTATTTTTGTTTTTGCTAAAGACATCCTTTGAATCAATATCAGTTGTATTTGAACAGTAAAGTTTATCGCAGGGCGTACTTAGGTACTGGTACGATCCCTGGAATTGCACATGATATCTGCCTGTAAAATGCAAATGATGTGCTTTACATCCGGCTCAGAATATCGCGAGATATTATTTAATCTATGATTATGATTATGCCTGTATCACATCAGCTCGTACGACTACGAGGCAGACCGGCGCGTAATGTGATGACATTTCATCTTTTGCCCATCATTGCCTTTAATGCGTAACTTATCGTAAATTAACTACACATTGCAAATATGAATAAAGATTCCAGCAGTAGGTATTGTTTATCTTTATTCTTATCGACCTTCCTTTCATTAGAGACGTTTACGGTGATTGAACATCCATAATCAGTGTGATGGTGATATCATAAAATGCGAAGGTTCGTTACTTAGTTGGCTTCTATAAGAATCAAGCCTTCGCGTTTCAATGAAAATATTGTATTTTATACGATGTGTAAAATTTGAGTAGTTAGGTTTCCATTTACACTCGCTGAAAAGAAATGTATATATATATATATATACTTCTCATTGTATCGGCTTTTACTGCAAAAATTTAAAAATCAATCTGCCTAGCCTTGTCTGTTGGGGTCGGCTTCCAGTCTAACCGGATGCAGCTGAATACCAGTATTTTACATGGAGCGACTGCCTATCTGATCTCCACATCCCAGTACCTGGGTAATACGATACCACTTGGTAAGACTGGTTGTCAGACTTTCGGGCTTCTGACAACTCGTAACGATTGTCAAAGATCCACGAATGACAGCCGGGACCAACAGCTTAACGTGCTTTCCGAAGTACGGAGGAGTCTTGGTATGTAAATATGGTCAGTCATCCACGCACCAAATCCAGCAAGCGTAGTTTAACCTGATGGTTCGCCCCGTGCGGCTGTTATTACTTAGCCACGATATCTCCTCCTTAGGCACGAGTTCCTCTGCAAAAAAAAAAACAAGTTTTTTTTATTTGACACGTATTGTTTTCCTAATAAACATGGACATGTTTGCATGTTGTACCAAAAATCACAAATGCCAACTTTTTGGACATAGGTATACAACAAAAGACAGCATCAACTTAAAGCTCTCCATCTCGTATCCATAGCAAACACATTTGATTATCTATGCGATCTATAGGTACTTATATATTATACAGGTTATGGTTGATTATCACTATATGTACCTAATATAATACTATATGTACCTACGTAAATGATATCGCAGGACATTGCAAAAACTTGTAATGAAATAATAACAGCGGAGCAGTGCCGAGGCTGTTATGAGACTATAAGAAATATGTACCTACGCATTGAGATTATTCAACGATATCAGAGCGTGTATCTCAATACGTACGTATCTCCGCGTTTTCTTGTACATTGATACAGACTAGGATCCTCACTTCTCCTATCGACGTAACGTCTAAACTATTTACTTCCGCCATCGGTTTTGTTATGCAGTCTAGTACGTACTTAAATAAATATGTACCGTTACCACTTAAAACTTTCGTGAGAATGTAGAAACACTCAAATTAGTTTCGATTCAGTATGCGAATACATGCGATTTAACTGAATTGCATTGCAAATACAGACAATGCTGGTGTACAGTTAATAAAGGGAGCTTTAGGTATGAGTGTCCGAGCCCGAGCTTACTCGTTCTCTTGAAGGTATTTCTTGCTCGTCGTTATATAAACCAAAAAGTAAATAAGTAAATATTTTCCTTTAATAAGTTCCAAGCGATTTGGAACGTAATTTTTGTATTTATACAGAGTAACTGGTTACGACGTATTCGTTGCAGGACGTCATAGTAGGGTTAAAATGCAACAAACTAAGCCAGCAAATGTTCGACCGACATTCAGTAGTTTTTGAGTTAGGTACTTAATTTTTTTTTTTTTTTTAATGAAATATCCAATACAAAAATTATTTACGGTGCGACTATACTGGAAATTAAGTTATTATCATAGCTGATGCCGTAGCAGATCATTGCTAATAATTTTACTAAAAGCGTCAAAATGCCTAAAATTTTGGCAGGAATCACTAATTAATATTTTTCGCAATTTCAGTCATACTTACATATATAAAAAAAAACTCAAAAACTACTGAATTTCAGTAGTACATTTGGCAGCTTAATTTATTGCATTTGAACCCTACTATGACATCCTACAATGAATACGTCGAGTTACCAATAACCCTGTATAGCCGATAGTATATAAACAAAGTCGCTTTTCGTGTCGGTCAGTGTGACCACTTAGTTCTTCTCCGCGGTTTATTTTGATGCGGTTTTCACCATCATTTAGAGAATTTATACCGGAAGGTCTATGTCTTAAACATAAAGAAAATTTAAAACCACCATGTTTTGTTAAGTCGTAAAAAACCGCGCGAAGCAGGGGCGGATCGCTAGTGTTTAAGGCGATACCAAAATAAGTTGGGGGCTTTTTCGTAACCATTTATTTCACTCTTACAGAATGTATAGATTTAATTTTTGGATATATGTTTATTGACTATTTGATCAATACTCTGACTGAAGGAAAACACGATTGGGTTAAATTTCCTCGATAGAATTTAATTCCGAAAATACCTCTGCTTTTTTATATTTTTTTCTGTAATTCTAAAATCCTAAGTAATTTAATTGCAAAATTGCATTCAAAATGTGCGTATTAGGTAATTCAAAACTCTGGCTGAACACATTTTTGATAGATAGCTTAATTTATTTTTAAACAATTTTTATTTGGTTTGGCGCTTTTATTTTGGTTCCAGCGCATTGTTGCGCTCTCTTTTTTTCGCATGTGGATGTAATTAACTCTGTCACTTTCTTATTACCACTCAGTTAGCTTTTTACGTATCGCCTTAATAAAAAAAATGCAAAATTTGTAGAGCAATGCTTGTTATCAAACTTCAACTTTACAGAACAATTATGAGAAGCGCTTACAGAGAAATAAATCTAATATAAAGTATCTAATAAAGCTTTCAAATGTAAGCTCAACAAAGAATAAAAAATACAAACCTTTTCTTAAGTCTTGACATGACGTTTTTTTTTTACATTAAAAATCTTTTTTCGATCGCTTCAGTATAGCCCCATTTTCGCTCAGAGTGTGACATCGCCTTGGTGTCGTGAGATTTAGGGCTACATGAATGAAACAAGGAAACAACAACATATGATGAAAAAAATTGAAAAAGGCACAAACTTTTTTGAAAATCGCAAAAATGTGAAAAATTCGATCAATTTTTTTGGGTCTTTCGTCATAAAATCAACTATACCTCAGAAACTAAACACGATATCAAAAAAAAAAAAATCCTCGGGGTATTGAGTTGGGCTACATTTAATAAAAAACCGGACCTCTGTATCACTAATAGTCAAAGAGAATTAAACCACTTGAGAGCTGATAGACCTATTTCGGCTAGGCACACGACTCACCACCACTGCGCACTCACTGCGGGCCGGGGGACGAAGAAAACACAGCGTTGTTGGGCGGCCGATGCAACAATGTCAGGACGAATGTTCCAAATATAGTGATGCACAAAACAGTTTTACAACAATAATATCGATATCGATAAAATCGACGTCTATTAATTCTACATTTTTTTAAACTATTTTGATAGGGTGTTAACTGGGTGCAAATAAAACACTGACGTAACACTTCAAATTTAACTTTATTCAATTAAATCAATCAGCTAATTTAATCGACTGAAAGTATGAATAATAAAAATAATTAAAATGTCCCTGTCGGAAAGAACAATAAATTCTCGGAAACCAATTATCCCTGTAAACTGCATTAATCCACTTTTCTTTCAGTTCCGGAATATTTGGAAATCTAAAATGTAGACATTAAGTAATATTAATTTTTTACCACTAGAAAACATCGATAATTATTTTTATCGTCAATATCGACTTTGTTTTGAAGTTGTTGTTACAGATAGAAAGGGACAGACGTATTGACAATACCCTAGTGAGAGAAAAGGACTTTTCAAAAGACATCAACGTAGTATACTTTTTTGTGCCATTTTACCTAAACAACAAAGTTTTGCTTGAGCCCTGCAATTATTCATAATATTGTTAAATTATAAATATATTTTACTTACTATTACGATGAAAACTTATGCCATCTTTTTTAAAGGTGGATGATCTAGACGATTGCCCACACCATTTAATTGAACAGGGACTCATAATTGTTTTTATTTATGCAGAATGTTTTAAAAGGTACCAAAATTACCACGTGTGCAGAGAACCAATAACTAGTCAAAACTAAAATGACCCCTCATATTGTCATCCTATCCTAATCCTAACTATATGTTTAATATTATAAATGCGAAAGTAAGTTTGTTTGTTTGTTTGTTACCTTTTCACGCCTAAACCACTGAATCGACCATCCTGAAAACAATTGTGCATATACGTTGTCACTTCTACAGAAACGGACATAGGGTACCTTTCATCAGGAAAAAAGTACTATTCCCGAGGAAAACCACAATAACGTTCTTATGATAATAGATGGCGCCACGTGTCTTTCGAATCATGATTGAATTATTACGCTTTCACGCTAAAACCGCTGAACGGATTTGGATGAAATTTGGCACACGGGTAGACTATGATCTGGATTAGGACATAGGATATTTTTGACGATAGTACGTTCCCGTGGGATAATTTCCGATAACCACGCGGGCGAAGCCGCGGGCAAAAGCTAGCCTAATATAAGTGCAATTTCATTAATGTGCCGTGAGCCTGAGTCGGCCGTATGTGCAGTCAAGAGGCTATATAGTCGTTGCTAATAGTCTAGGCAGGAGGGTGCCCTTTGTGTGGCGTAATGTATTTGTATTTATTTGTAAATACATGACATACGTCATTTAATTTAATTTATAATGATGTTATTTTTTTTTTTTAATTAATTTTGGTTTGCGATACTTTGAAAATACAGTTCATAAGTATTTTGTATCGCTTCGTTGTTGTTGAGTTAAACAAAAAATGATTTTCTTTCAAAAATAGTCTTAAGAATATTTAATTAAATTTCATAATTGCATGGCGTAATTTTTACCTTACGGATTTTTTACTTCGTGCATTTGAGCTCTATTACTTCAAAGACGATACAAAATCTATTAGATTAGGCATCGTACAAAATGAAAAGCCTGCCTAGGTGCATTTTCAATGTACCCGAAGGTCGTGTAGAGCACGAGATCTGTGAATTTTTAGATTATTTTGTAATTTTTCCGGTTTTATTCAATCCTGAAAACCCATTTACTTTACATTACTGAAATAGGTAGACTAGTAGAGTAGAGGAGGAGAAGAGGGAAATTACGCTTAACGTAAAATAATGATTCAGTATGAACAGATAAAATCTCAAAATGGAAGTATGTATCCGAAACTGCCATAAGTAGAGGCCTAGTAACATGTACCTAGTGTGCTCTAGTTTTCCGGTATCGCTTTAAATTGTCGGTGGCGTGGAGTGCACTGCAGTTAGTGGCAATCTGGCGATGTGGGCCGACGGTGGCGATCGGATCGTGTTAAGTAACGGCACCTAACTAATTATCTATTAAAGGCAACAATGGTCTCACGTCGGCGGTGGCGGGCGCGCGGTCACGTCGTGTCGCACGCACCACTCGGCGCGCCCCGCGGCCCCCCGTCCTCTAGGCCTCCTCCACGTTGCCGTCGCGACATTAGCACAGAACTGCATTATAAGGTGTCACATAGGGTCCACATCTGTAACTTCAGCATTTATGTAGAGTTATTAGAGTTCACTCGAACTACAAAAGCTGAAAATTACGCTTTCGGTTGTTTATTGACTGTACTAACAACCACGTAAATAACATTGTAATGTTGCGAGCGTTAATATAGGTCAGTGTTAATCATCTTTTAGCAGTCAATAGTACTGTCAGCTGCAATATAGCATTTTTGTGAACCTATAAAACGTACCCTTGAAATGCTTGCATTTTAAGAAAGAACATTTGTGAACTGCTATAATGCAATCAGCTATTCTGTGACCTCAATTAATAATGATATAATGCATCTTGATGCACATAGCTGAACTTTTATAATGTTAATCAACTTGTTACACGCAATCTTATAATAGCACTTATTTAGCCCACGGGTGAATTCTTATATCGCTAAATTACAGCAAACTGCTGTAAATTAGGTCACATGTTACCTTTGATCCTCGTTAGAGCTGAATACTTGTACTAACATGGATAATTAATTTTTTAAATATACTACTATATACACTATTAAGCTTTAAATGGATCAGTGGCTGAATTGTTTTACACAAGAACTACTCGTGTCAGCTTGTTGCGGATTTATGAACCACAAGTGAACTCTTCAGTCAACTCTTTAATCAGCCCATCGAATTTAATTGGGGTTAATGTGGTGCACATGGGTGTCCGCCATTTTTCAGGTTCTATCCTTTATATTAGGTTTTTACCTATGAAATTTCCGTTTAGTATGCAGAAAGTTAGTCATTTTTATATAAATATTTTTTTTTATTTCTGTTAATCAAAATAAGCACCCATGCTATCGATGCATCTCTGCCAGCGCAGTGGTAATGGTTCAATGCCCTTCTTGAAGAAGTCAGGTGTAGGGGAGCCAACAAACTCTTCAAAGGCATTTTGTACTGCCTCTCGGGTTTTGAATTTTTTTCCTGCCAAGGAGTTGTCCAAATTTTGGAAAACGTAGAAATCTGTCGGTGAAAGGTCTATTGAGTACGGTGGATGACGCAAAACTTCCAACCCTAGCTCTTGTAGCTTAGAGACCGTCTGTTGTGCCATTTGAGTTCGAGCGTTGTCGTATAGGAGCAGCGGGGACGAGCGATTAACCAAGGCTGGCCGGAGATTTGCGAGCTTCTCCATCATTGTGTCCAGTTCCTCACAGTACACATCTGCAGTAATGCTGGTGCCATTTGGTAAGAAGCTGTGATGAATTATACCAGCACTAGACCATCAAACAGTGACCATGACTTTTTTAGGAGTAAGTTTTCGTTTGGGGCATTGCCTAGGCGCTGAACCAGGGTCTAACCAACATGATGACCGCTTACAATTATCAAAAAGAATCCATTTTTCATCACAGGTGACTATGTGGTTCAAAATCCCTTCGGTTTTGTGTCTGTTAAGCAACGCAAGTCATACTTCAACGCGATCGTTACGTTGGCGATCGTTCAGTTCGTGCGACACCCACTTATCAAGTTTTTTACCTTGCCAATTTTACGCAAATGGACTAATATTGTTTTGATGCTAACGTTGAAAGCTGCTGCTAACTCAGCCGTTGATTGAGTATCGTCAGCTTCCCTATTGCCTTTAATTCGTCGTTGCTGAGTTTTCGGGTGACCACGGGGTTCATTTTTAGATCAAAATTTCCATGTCGGAAGCGTTCAAACCAATAACGAGTTGTGCGTTCGTTTGTAATATTCACTCTGTACATGTAATTAATGTTGCGAGCCGTTTGTGCGGCATTACTACCCCGATGGAACTCGTATTCCATAATTACTCATATTTTTATCGTGTCCATATTGATGAAAAAGATACAAATGTAGTGAAAACAAAACACTAATCAATAAACAAATGACTGAATTTGAAAATATAATTCCATATGTTTTAAATAAAATTCATTTGAATTTAGAATTTATTGCCAGTTCTACATAAATTACAAACGTAATTTATGTGTAAATGGGCAGTATTGTAAAACGGCAACTTCATAGGTAAAGACCTATTATTATAATAATATTAACAATTTATTTTTGTTTAGTCAATGAAACTAACAACTAGATTTAAAAAGGATTCCAATCACTGATAAGTAAACAGCTTATTGTCAAATTACATCGTATATAAAGATATTTTTAGCTTTTTTTTCTATCATCAACCTATTTTATTCTATAAATTTCAATTAAACAGTCATATTTTGAGAGCGCGTGAAACTTTTCGTCTGTATCCATACGGTATTTGACAATAAATTTGCTTTCCCAATCAAATTTTACGCATGAGTAAGAAAATATCAAAAATCCAAAAATTATCATAAACATCTGTCACATAATGGTTTGTACATATAACACCAAAATAACAAATAAAATGTATTCACAATTTTGCCACTTGTGAATTTGCAACAGCTGCATGATCTCGAAGCTTTAAAAATATCCCCGGCTCTAATTTGAGCTGAAAAATAGGTAACCCACGTCGATCAGCCATGTACTGCATAATAAATAGGTAACACCCACTCTAATAATCAGCCAATGTTCAGCTATTGGGGTGACTGTTACTCTTATTAATGCTTTTAAAATACTAATATAATACAATTAGTTACAGTTATTCAGCTCACAGCTGTCTAATTTGTGCCCAAATCAGAATTATATCAGCTGAAATAGCGCTGCTAATGCTCTTATTTAGCAGGCTTGTACAGCTCAAGATTCTATTGTAGACAGTTACTCAGCTGATATACAGCACTTTTGTGCTACTTGAGACCCCCGATATAAACCTGAATTTCTTTGATAAGCTGCCAATGAGTATGAGGTATTAGGGCATCCTTAACGTGCATGTTGTTCGCTGCGTAATTCCTTTGTATTATCTGTGACCAGCCTACAACCTTTAATAATAAAGCTTTTAACATAGTAGCCACCCCACAACTAACAAAAGTCAAAATTAGAACGGCTAAATCGAAACTTGGGAGATCGACCGCTAGATCGCCTTTCAACTTTCCGATATCTTTTGTGCAACTTTTTTAACATAGGCATTGTGCATTTTCAGACAATCGTAATAGACATTGCCTGGGTACGTTAGGCACATAGTAACACTATCCAGGTCAAATCATTTTATATCTGCTACATTCAAATTATATCAAATAAAACCTAACCTATAAACACCTCGATAGAAGTTTTAAAACTAGTTAAGCTGATCGCTAACTAAATTCAAGTAAATGAAGTGCTTTGCCTATTTATATAAAAATGTCCCGCTGTTGCTATTCGCCGATTTTGTGGAATTTTATAATGGCGTAATTTTATTCGCATGTAAATCGTCGTCTACAGTTTTTTTTTTATTTTTTATGCACAGCTTCATTCGTAGTTGCAAAGCGTTCCGCTTAAAAACGCTAAGGATTTTCCGTGACCGAATGAGAGCACTATCTGGCTGAGCTATTCCCAGGCCGTATAAACAAATTCTGATCACAGCAGCGCGCGGCGGCGAGGCGTCGTGGAACGTTGCCTTGCCCACTTTAGATAGTTCGGTACGTGTACACTTATCTCTCGGTCATCACCACCAAATTAGCTTGCTGAACAACATCAGTCGATTTTCTTTACTGCTTCTGTAGAACGCTGAATGTTGAAGTTATACATTCGGTGCATTAGGTACTTTAGTAGCTTAATTATGTATTTTTAAACATTATTTTTGTTCTCATAAAAATTCAAATGTGTAGGTACGTTAACTTAAAGTACATCTCATTCTCAAAAACACACTTGGATGATATTTAAACAGAAGTTCTTAAGGTCCCTATTACATTTCGACCGTGATTTTTTGCGTTATATGGCAATTTTTGGCGTTCTTATATATCTGAGAAACTGAAAGATTTCGACAATTTTGACTTACTGAGTGGTGGAGAATAGTTATTAGTATAGTTCATAGTGGCCTCACTTTTTGCAATTTTTTCTTATCTTTTTTATAAAGTCAAAATTCCGAAGCAAGTTTATCATAAAATACGTGAAAGCATTTTTTGAGGTCGTCGATGATTTACTTACAAAAGAAAATGTAATGAAAAATATATAATAATCTCTTCACCCTACAGCCTAACTGCACACCATTGCTGTTCGATAACTAACACTTCCTGTAGCTGTAATGTGATTATGCGAACTAATAACATAAAATATCTTGGTGTTATTATCGACAGTACTATGTCGTGGAATGAACAGATCGGGTCACTGGTGACACGGGTCAGGAAATTAATATTTGTGTTCAAAAATTTAAGATCTTCCGCCAACTTTCATACTCTGAAAATAGTTTCCTCTGCCTTGACGCATTCTATCATAACCTATTGTATAGCGGCTTGGGGTGGGTCTAGTATGTGTGTAATGCTTAGACTGGAACGGGCACAGAGGGCAGTTCTTACAGTTATGGCACACAAACCTATTCGTTTCCCTACCATCGAACTCTATACTCTCTGTAAAGTGCCTAGAGTGAGGCACGCATTTTTCCTAAGCACTATACTACGCAAACACTCGGAACCTACTTTTGACCCTAAACACGGTTCAAAAAAACGAAGGGCGGACATAGTGTGCCAGACTGAGCCGATTAATGTTGTGTTGGTGAAACGCCAGTATCACTTCTTTGGCCCTGTTTTGTACAATATAGTAAATAAGACTTTAAATATCTATCCACTTACCTCACAGGAGTGCAGAGCGCTCACGGACAAATAGCTCCAAAGCCTGACTGACGTATGAGCAGTTAGAAAATCTGGTGACACATACTTACCTATGATTTATATATATCCTGACATTCATATTCCTCTCGTAATAACATTCCTAAGTATACTATCAAACACAGACACATACATATACACACTGCATACACATACCACATTAGAGAACTGGAACATCTTAACCTAATTTATTTTAAATGTTTAAATAATTAAAAATATTAGGAATTCGATGTAATTAATTAAGAAATAATAATATTTTAGTTAAATAGTTGATACACCTACTTATTTTATTGCTTTAGTATAATTATTTCGTTTATTTATAATAAATGTTGGAACGCCTACGTCTCCCCTCTCGGAGGTGGGCGCTAATGGCTGCAACACAGTTTTTTAAACTAATGTAGCTGTTAACGAACACTAAAAATTTTGATTTGATTTGATCTCTTAAATAGTGGTTTAGTCTACAGCGGCCTCAGAATTTTGAAATATGTAGATAAATATGGATGGACTATCTATAAAAAAAATCTCATTTAAAACCATAAAACTGCTCAAAATTAACTGTGAATTTCTCCTTACTGCATTAATATTATTACATTAAATTTATACCAGAATAAACGTTAGTTTATAAGAAATTAAAATTTCATACTTTAAACAAAAATAAATAAATTATAACACTCAAAATAAGCGTAATTACAACTGCCAAACTGCTACATAATATGATGCGTCGCCATGCTTTAATATCAAAACGCAATTTTTTTAATTTTGTTTTCTATCTGTCAAAACGCTATTGACAGGCCTCTTAAACACCTGCTAGCTTTTGAATTTCTTATATTGTAGTTTAGACAGATCACCGCTTAGTCACAAAACATATTGTGAAGAATTTCGCGTGTGAAAATCAAATATGCTTGTCGAGTCTCTCGAATTGATCAATGTTTGCATTCGCATCGTAAGTAGTGGGACTCATGCGTCATTAGAAGATTTATTTTTTTAAAGCAATGAACTCACTCGAAATCCTTCCACTGCATTGTGTTTCCTTACTGCTCTGCTTAAAAATAATATTAATTCTCTATCTTAACATTATATCAGCAATACTTAGTTGTAGAGCCTAAGGATTGCTATGAGCCGACGAGTGTTAGTTCAGCGGATAGTAGTTCAGGAAGTGTTTGACGTCTATGATTATGATTAACGAACGTCTAGTGTAAGCTCGCCAGTCTATCTGGTGATGTCGATGAGTGGGCATAAGATTCAGGCGCTCGCCCTAACGGTATCCCGCTGGCGGCTCTGCACACAAATTAATGGTTGCCGCTCAAGGCCGCCTACAAGCAATCGACATAGATACATCGTTTTGTCGACTATGAGAACACGGCGCCTTCCAACTGATGGTCAAGAATGGGGCCGAGAAAGCGGTCTCAACACAAGCAGTCGCCAGCGCAGCCACACCCGGCACCGCCGCACCGCCGCCGCCGCCGCCCCCGCCTGCCGCTCTGCCAGAAACGAAAGTGCTCGTGATTGTTTGAGTAATTTGATGACCAACATGCTAATTGGATTTTGGCCAACTTGTAATTGAAAAGCTCGTCAATTCATCGGTTAGTCGTTCGTTTTCAATCACGACCGACTCTCTCGATTGTATATAGAAAAAATAAGCACAGAGATCTGTATGTGTCCATTACGGGTTCGTACGTTGTGCTAATGAAATCCTTATCATTGACTCGAGACATGTATTTGTTTGGCGATCCATTCACTATTTCCGTGTCATTAAATCAAATAGGTGGATCACAAAGGAAGGTGCTAGCCTAGTAATCGGAGTAAGTCGCTCTGGGTGCTCAGTTTTTGCGTGGGTGTACTGTTACTGTTAGCCGAGTTCCGGCCGCCCCCCGCGCCCCGCCAGCGACTAACCTTGATACTTTCAGTTACGACGTCTAAGTCTATTTCGCACTCTTCTTGTTACCGCTGTCATCTTATTGTGGCCGAGTTAGCTGACAAAAAATATCAATCAAAATTCTAGCACAAAAGCCCGCGGCAGTCGCGCTGTCTCTTGCCCAACATATAAACGAGAAGAAAAATGTTTTAACAACATCACTCTTACATGTACCTACAAGTGCGCCGACGCCGGGGTCGCTTCGTACACCTCCAAATTGAGTGCTTTATTTGGATTTATGGTACACACGTGTTTTTGACTACCATGCATATAATTGCTATGCAGGTACCCACCAACTAATAAGTACTCGTGTTATGGATTGCTACTTCACTTGGTGCTAACGGTAATTCTGGACGCATACCTACACAAATTACTGTTTCTCAACCATTTTTGTGTGTACAGTCGAAGTAAAATCATTTTGGAATCTTCTATCCTTGTCGCTAGAGTCAAGGATAGAAGATTGAAATATGATGATCATAACACTCTACCCAATTTTGGTGAATTAATAACATGCCAGAAATCTTCCTTTTATGATTGATACCTATTGGTTACTAAAAAAAACTTTAATGACGTGTCACCATGATAGCTTAGATAGGTACCCTTTATTTGAAAATCATTTCAGGTTAAAATTGCCTATAGGTACTTAGCCTTTCAGAGCATCAAGTTAGGAATTTCTTAATTAATGTTAGGATTGGCAATAAAAACGATCCTTTTCCAGACATAAGAACCGGGCGTAACTGCATATAAAACTCATGATTGTTTTATGAAGTAATTCTAAAACTATCTTTTAATCATGATTGGCCACAGACTGAGACTGTTCGTCCACAGCACCGGGAACGGGACGTCAACGAGAAAACAGATGACGGCGCCGAAGTAGCGAGTTCATTTACTATGGCCTTGAACACCAAAATCTCCCTTCCTCAAACTCTCATTCAGACCATTATTGACTGCGCTGATGCCTGTTATTTGGATGCCACCGATGAGCTTTTAAATAAACTTGAGCGTTTGCAAAATATCTGTATCCGTTTTGTTTTAACCTTAAAAAGTATGATGATCACGTTTCTAACTTTCCCATTTCCTTTGCTCCCTATTCGACTTCGCAGGAACTCTCACATATTGTGTCTGCTATTTAACATCCTTCACAACCCTAAAACTCCTTCCTATTTGCGGGAACGCTTTTCCTCCGCCCGTCCTTTTGATCAATGTGCTTTGAAGGTCGCATCTTAAAAACCTCCTTGAATTTCCTTCCCATTCCACCGACTTCTACTCCTACTTCTTCACTGTGCATGCGGTTCGGTTGTGGAATTCACCTCCACCTGACATTAGGGACTGCCAAACTGTTGCAGTATTTAAAAGAAGAGTGAAAGAACACTATCTTTCCATTTATTCATAGTTGTTAGTTATTTTAGTGATATTTATTCTAGAAGTATGTATGTAGATATTAAAGTATTTATTATATGTTTTCTTGGCTTGTTGCTGTATTTATTATATGTGTTCTTTGCTTTGTTTTATTAGATTTTTTTTATTTTATTTCTTCTTCTACTCTTACACATGGTGTCTATATCTCTTTTTATCCTCTTTCCTATCGCAGGTATGGTGGAAGATTTTTTTAGAAATAAGCATCACCATTGTACATATTTTTCTGTTCCTTTATTCTTGTATGTTTATTTGTGTGTACATAAATGGTTAAATAAAATAAATAAATAAAGTATGGCCGAATTATTTCGTTTCTCGTTGACACAAGCACTCTAAGCCTAGGGCCAGGGAATAGTAAAAGTACTGAAACATCTCGGTACGTTGCATTTCGTCGAAGCGTCCCTTATCGAGGGGCTTTCGTAGACAATCTACGTTTGTGTTTAATGTTATTTTTCTTCTTTAAGCTTGTATTTCTCTGTATTATTTTTTTTTTAATTACGAATTTCCATACAAACAAATCCTTCCTTTGGCTTACTTTCGATCCGTATATAATGAAAGTGAGCACTAAGGAAGGATGTCGTGCAAGTTCGTGCGTTGTCTGTCAGTGAATTTAAGATTTTTATTAAGTAGATCTATTTAATACATCTGAACTCGAATTCATTTGAATTCAGTTGAATAACTTTCAAAAGTGCACTTATCTTACTAAACAGCCTTTCCTCCACAGACTGCATATGCATAAAACCACCTTCTCAGACAGGCATAGGTATTTTGTTTTGTCTGTATCTAATTATATTTGATAATACTCCCAATCAGCTGCATGGCTTGTTTTATAACCCTGTTAACTTGTTATACAACAAATAACACCTAAAGTTACTATATTTTCTATAATGAAAATATTCTCATGCTGCAAAACTCATAATGCTTAAGCCATAAATCGAAAAGACATCAAAGGTGTTTTACTCGCTTTTGCAAATTCTTGTCTGCCTTTATAATAACAAAGATATTTTACAATCACAAGAACTATGAAGTAAGGAACGAGATGTAGCATGCGACGTGCAAGTTCAGTGACTTTACCTTCCCTTCGGGATTCGCAAGAAGCGGCATTCGCGTTCCCCGAACCTGTTTGTGTATCCCAATATCAGCGGCGTGGGGATTTTGGAGGCCAATTAAGTGTACTTGTAAGTACAACAACATAAAATTGGCATGTACCGAATATTTGAATGCGTAGCGGACGATGCACGTAACTTTTCTCTGTTACATAACAATTAGCGAGCGAGTTGGTTGCGGCGCGGCGCGGGCGCCTGCGTGCGGGGTCATTGGCAACGCGGCCGAGAGCTGCCACTTTAGGTTCAAGGGTATCTAGAACGGGCCTACATGCCATCGCGTGCGGACCGACTCTAGTCGATCGATTTACCGATCGTACTCACCTTTTACCCAAATAAAAAAACTTTATTTTTGTAGATATCTAATTCTAAAACAGCGTAATAGTTTTCTACCAAAGTTACCTTTCATTTTTTTGCCCAATAAATGGAACGGTAAAAAATATGTAGCGCCATCAATTACTCTCGTATAGTATACAAGTTTAAAAAGCAATAAAGAAGTTGAGTTCAAGAGTTGGGTTGATGTTTTCCTGAAAAGGTCAGAGTTTGAAAGTAACAATGAATATCCGTTTTGATTTTAGTGTTACTATACAAATGTCAATATTTTACCAATGACAATGACACCGAACAACTTTATATTTCACTAACAAAATATTAAACATCGTAGTCGCAAGTAAAATAAGGTTTCCAAACTGTAATATGTCTGTGGCATCCAAATCTAATTTCTAAAAAATTGCATTTGGTGTTGGCAACACAACAGAAACGAGTACAAGATGGTTCTGAATTTCACAAAAATGACGTGTGTACGAATACTATAAGTTGAAGTGAATATTTTTATTTATTAGGTGGTTGTGTCAAATAGTTTAAGATTCCGATCACAGGCGGCGCGTCATGTAAGCCGGCCGTGTGTTCGCTGTTCTTTGTCATTAGCGTGCTCTCACGTCTAGTGCATTAGCTAATTTGTCATCGCTGGATGCGCTTCGTTGATCGATTTTACATTATTAAAATAGACTTCTTTATTTCACACCATGCTTCCTATAACTGTCAAGAATAAATTATATTTCTCAATCAATACTAAACAATATCTCACAAACATATATTTCATTCGGATAAATTGAAACATGGAATAGACTGTAAAAGAATGAAGTACCTAACAGATAACTTTATCCTGTGTTATTTAATTCCTATCGACAATTATTACTCATTTATTTTGATGTAGCGATGGCCGATGTGTTACTTTTCTCTGATTGTCCATAAAATTCAAAATTACTTAAATGGGTACATTATGCAAATTAAAATCAATTTCATAGGACCAATTCTGACATATTCCACGAAGGCGTCATCACTCATCATATACATAGATCGTACCTACATGTGCATAAAGGTTTATGATAATTAAAATACTGCAATAAAAATTTTTAAGTGATTGAGTGTCGTTTCCGTTAGTTTTTATTGATCTAACAACACTCCGATGATGAGAACCTGCCGCTTATGCTTTTGGTAGATTCCTTCACTATAGCATAAAATAAACAACATTTCCAAATTATGTCATTTTTATTCTCAATATATAGAACACATCTCTTACCTATAAAGATATTGTGTTTAAGACATTGAATAGATATGGTAATAAGGTGATAATGAAGTACAATTTGAGTGTGATTTGTAGGTACCTGTATCTACGCGCAACAGATACCACACGCTACAAGAGGGATTGCATCACTGATCAGGCATTTTTGTAAAACCCGAGAGCCCTTCTCGTTTAGTAGAACCTAAGGTAATTCTTGTACGAATGATGCACGACTGTGACGCATTGTCTGCAGACGTCCATCACGAACTATACTCGTGCTTCACAATTCTTTCAGTTTTGCCTATAAATAACTATTAATAGATACCGACCACGAAAAGCAATCTCGCAGGATGGCAGTTAAGAGCCCTCAACTTATTTTACAACGAAGCTCATTAATGAGGGGAGCGCGCGCCCCCGGGAATGTGCGCGCAGCCTCCTCGCGCTACGGTCGCTTCTCATTTGACGCTCCGCACAACATTGTATAATTATTACTTAATAGTATAATTGATTGTAATACGTAAGTAGACATCTCGTCCGCTCGCTTCGTATATCAGTAACTAAGTACCTAACAGTAAAATATAAACATTAAAAGTTTAGCTGCACTAAGAAATAGCTATTCTAGATTATCCGTATCTAAAAGAAAATAAAATTCAAATGGCTGCGAAACCGTGTTATTGTTGATGATCCAAGATTTTTGAATCTATCAATATTCAACATTGATTAAATGTTGAGAATTAACTGATAGTAGCAAGCTATAAACATATTGTTAACTATCACAGTGATGCTACGTATGTTCGTGGAACAACTTAATGACGAGCACACAGCGCTGCGCTAGCGTTGATGTCTAATATAAAGAACGTAATACGCGTGCGCGTGTTCCCATTCAACTATTGAACGTGACATTATAACACACAAGCCCGTACGTTACGTATCTACGTACCTACACTAACTAGCCTTAACATTCAACTGTATGAATGAGTATCTTGTCGCAAAAAGAACCATCCATTTATAGCTGAGGTCATTACGTTTTATGCTCAAGAGAAAAAAAAATAAATAAGCACACGTAAGATACTGAAGATGTAGCAATAGTGCTATTTACTTATTTGTAAAATAAATAAATTATGTATTTATTTCTTTATGCATTATGTATTTATGTAGGCCCAGACGGAGATGGCGGGATGAGCTGGACTTCATCAACAAGAAATGGTCCTTAGTAGCTCTAGACAGAGAGAATTGGAAGTTGCCCTGCAGAGGGACATCACAGGCTTTTGATAATAATAATAATTTCTATATACTTACCTAATCGCCTTCAACTTATATAATACGTGCCTCATTGTAGGTACCTAGTAGAAAAGTGTTTCTTCTGTAACATGGGTAACTACACTACCTACGTAATTCAAATTAAGCTTGGCTTTGCTAAACATTAACGAGCACTTTTCGAACGTCAAAAATAACACAAAACAGCCTCCTATAAGACCATACTTCACCGAAGAAGCAGTACAACTAACTCCACAGCCATTCTTATCATGATCAGACTTGTGGTTGAATCCACATTCATAACGCATATTTCTGATTTACCTAAAGCAAATTTACGATCACGTACGTAAGCCATAGGGAAACCATTTCTTCTCAAAATTACGAGTATTTGCTCACACAGCCGTGGATCCCATGAACATCATAATTATATTCTCTAAACTCTTTTGACATTCATGGGAAATTAGCATTTTGGCCTACGGGACTGTATGGTATTATATTATACGTATATCTGTAGCCACAATTAGATACTTATTTAAGACAGAGTGAATAGAATATAATATCCCACCAAAAACACAAGATCATATGGCTCGCATCGTCTAAAAGTTATCAGATCTCATGTAGAGCAAAGCTTCTAACTCTACAAGCCCTAACTATACAAGCCCTCACTTCACAAACTCTACACCTTAGTCAAATATGCGGCTTGGCCGTTTTGTTACCACAAGAACTATTGTATAACAGAAGAATAATGGCAGGCCAGTTGGCGTGATTGGTTAAGATACCACCTGCCACGCAGCAGGTCGTGGGTTCGATTCCCATCCAGGACAAACATTTGTGTGCATGAACATGTCTGTTTGTACTGAGTGTAATTATCTATATAAGTATGTATTTAAAACAAAAATAAAAAATGAAAAGTAGTACGAGTATGTATTATTAACAGTGAATTAATTTTTCACCTTACACCCATGTGACGGTAGCAAAACGGCCAAACCACAAATTTTAGGTAAGGTGTAGAGTTTGTGAAGTTAGGGCTTGTGGAGTTCGGGCGTGTAGAGTAAGAAGTTTCGCACTACATGAGATCTGATAACTTTTTGATAGTGGGAGCCATATGGTCTCGTCTTGGCAACATTATACATGAAAATGTTTTTGGTGGGATTTCACTTCTTTTTTATTAGATGCTTATGACAATATTTTTTTTATTTTGTGAAGGGTGGCGGGTGATTTCCTAAAAAACCTGAAATATGTATTTTATTATTTATAACATGGAGGGACTCATATCAATGTTCAGACCTCTAGCTTCAAAATTTGCAGAAATCTCATAAACACTTCCATAGTTATATAGTTTACGGGGTTGGGGGGTAAAAGTTCCTTAGAATTTTTATTGTTGTTTGAGTGGGACTTCAGGAAGTACCCTAAGATATTTGATGATCATCAGTCAGTGATGAAATATGGGTTTTTTAGATTTTAATCAAATCTAAAGTAAGGTCTAGCTTTTTTTTTGTTTTCTATGTATGTTTAATAAGTCCACTATTGGCATCATATCCCAAGAATTTTGTTTATCTGGTATAATCCAAACCCAAGTTATGAGGGTTCAATAAAACTTCGCTTGGCTCGTCTTGGCGGGGACACTACCGTGCTCTCAGATTAATAATATAAGACGTAAACTAAAGCTTTTCTTAGAGCTGGTAAGAAAAAAGAAGTGATGAAAACACATAATTTAGTTTAAATGCGTTTTAAGACGTTAAGTAAAAAATACCTACATACATTTATAAAATTGTACATATGTAAATAAGCACTTGTTGGTAAAAGCACCACCTCTAGGTGAACTTAGCAATGCCGTCATTTGTTTTTAGAAATCGTGTCGGCCGAGGCCTTCCACGAGCGGCTTCCATCACAAAAACCACCAAAATGTTTGGCGGATGAGCTAACCCGCCCCGTCCCAGCGCACGACTCATTGATTACCTTGTAAAAAATTCAATCATCGGCTAAAATTAATATTCCCAACGGAATAATCGAATTCTAACATTTCAAATAAGTAGCTTTGCCACGCAACAATTCAATCCGCGGAACTCGGCGATCTCAACTCAAAACTGCGCAGTACACGTACCTATTAGTACCATATTTTTATATACATATTTTCCGTATAGTTAAGTTATTCCTTATAATTTGCAGTTCATAAATCAGTTTGTATATTTATGTAAAAAAGTTCATCGTTGTAATTCCGCGTTTGTTGAAGTCTCAATATTTCAAAGTCGATTAGAAGTT
The DNA here is from genome assembly GCA_948252095.1 of Dicycla oo. Classification (NCBI taxonomy): domain Eukaryota; kingdom Metazoa; phylum Arthropoda; class Insecta; order Lepidoptera; family Noctuidae; genus Dicycla; species Dicycla oo. The sequence goes on from OX411718.1 coordinate 17,060,776, forward strand.
CCAAATAACAGGTGTACGTAAAGGGCTTGTTTATAGTTAAATGGTATTTAGCTAGTTTGCTGTCAATATCTTAAAGACAAAACAGTTTTTTTTACTACGTATTCAATAATATTTCATCATTCTCTATCTCCAGTGTTTAGGCTGTGTGCTGTTCGTGACCAGCGTCACCCGAGTGAATTTCATGTCTCTATCTCCAGTGTTTAGGCTGTGTGCTGTTCGTACCCAGCGTCGCCCGAGTGAACTTCATGTCTCTATCTCCAGTGTTTAGGCTGTGTGCTGTTCGTACCCAGCGTCGCCCGAGTGAATTTCATGTCTCTATCTCCAGTGTTTAGGCTGTGTGCTGTTCGTGTCCAGCGTCGCCCGAGTGAATTTCATGTCTCTATCTCCAGTGTTTAGGCTGTGTGCTGTTCGTGTCCAGCGTCGCCCGAGTGAATTTCATGTCTCTATCTCCAGTGTTTAGGCTGTGTGCTGTTCGTACCCAGCGTCGCCTGAGTGAATTTCATGTCTCTATCTCCAGTGTTTAGGCTGTGTGCTGTTCGTGTCCAGCGTCGCCCGAGTGAATTTCATGTCTCTATCTCCAGTGTTTAGGCTGTGTGCTGTCTTACAATACCATACAAATTTCCAATATTTCAGGTGAATTTTCAAAAAAATCCGTCATACAAACCTAGTCCTGAAAATTACAAACACAATAAAGAAAGCATTAGCCAAATAGGTGCAACCGTTCTGAAATAATGCGCTTACATACATTCGAAAATTGATTTTTATTTATATAGATGATGGAACCCTAAAGATGAATGGATCTGATGATTCATGAAACTATTGCGGGCTCATTGTGGCAGACAAACCGGATACTATTCACATAATATAATAAGCGTACCTAAGCTGATGTCAACAGGGATGACGTCTTCAAGGAGTTTAATCTTCGCAAAAAGCACGACTATCGTGATAGTGCGATGCGATAGTGAATACAAAAAATGATCCTTAGATGTATCTACACCTATTTATTAGTCACGTATCGACACAAAGTTTTCGAAAACCACAGATCGTACTTTTCGCACTAATCTATGATGCTATTATGGGGGTTTTATCGTTTCTATCTCTAATAGAGATATTAGAATACAATATTGCACAAAAACCGGACTGAAAAGTTAACAACGAAAATGCATTTATTTTTGACTAATTTCTATGTGAGAAAAGCTTTTCCTAGGGACTCATTTGCAGCATACATTCTCATTCCGCAGTGCTTATTTATCTACAAACTTATGAAATAATTTCACGCAGCGACGCCGCCAAGAATAAACTCGTAGCTTTATTTAACTTCACAAGATATTATTACTCTCTGTTTAGCGTACTTACCTGTACTAATAACGAGTTACCTACTTCTATTAATAACACCGCGCTATTTCCAACATCACACGATACACTACACTTTACTCTGTGTGAGACGTGCGGATGGTCATGCATGAATAACTTAAGTTCGTTTAAAAAAAAAATCACTATACATATTCACTATATATATTTATATTATTTATTTTGTATGCTGTTACTTACATCTTTAGATAGGTACAAGAATACAGGCATGCTGGTTAGGACTTTGCACTACTTCGCAATGATAGAGACATGGAAACTTTGAAACTCACTTATTATTTTAGTACATACCATTGTATAAATAAACTCATCTAGCATCACATTTGGCAGAAAATAAACAGGAGCTTTTTCAGAAGCAGGTTCTGAAAAATTCAGGATGAAGATGGTAGTAACAAATAAAATTATTATCGAGTTAAAAATTCAAAAATCATGCGGATGCAGATTTGCCAAACATACCGAAAAAGCTTTTTTCAAGACATATCAAGATCGTAATTTTCCGAGACCGCGGCGAAGGTGGTGTGACGATCTGATCATGTTTGCAGCGCCAACATGGCCAGAGATCGCACAACACAGAAAGGTTTGGAAGGGAAAACAGGAGGCCTTTGCCCAGCATTGGGACACAAACTAGGCTAACAACAACAAAAAAAAAAGCGACATGTCTGTATCGCTTCCATTCTTTTTGTCGACAGTTACTTGATTAAATCTCCATGAGCTTTTTCTCACATCCCTATGGATGGAACATAATCCTATAATGCTAATTAAGTTCAATATTAGCTGTTCGATAATGACATACGAGGGTCATTGACTTAAGGCATGCTTAAGTAAATATTTAAAATCTCTTTGCCATTGTGTGAAACCTGATAGGATTATATTAGTACATCGTGCGCGGAGCTGTTGCCTGCGCCCGCGCATTCGGAAACGATGCTTAAACAATCATGTACGCGCTCCCTGGTAATTAGGATAGGTTGGTAAATACTCAATAGAAGAAGCTCTTCACTCCTGTAATGGTAGTTGTAAGCAGGCGTGTCAGTCATTCGTTTTGTGAGGAAAAATAATAAAAACTCAACCGCACACCTTAATTGCGTAACATACTATCAATCGGAAACTGAATCATTTTGAAACAAATTGCTAATCCATTGCTTCATATGTTCGAAACATTTGTCTGCTCGACAACGTAAATAGCGCAATGAATTTTTTTGAACTGTCAAAATAAAACCGACTCAGATTGATAGTGTGTTACGCAATTGCCCCGACCATCTGTAATATTTTCAATCCTAGTTTCGCGCAATCTATATTTTTCACCCCAATTATCATCGAAGGTTCTAAACTACTCGTATAATACATTTACCGCAATTATATATTCACAAAACTCTATCTTATTACTGTTTGCAATTATTATAAATAAACGCATGTTGGCGTGATGTTGTGACGTGTTATTAAGTATATGTAGAAATGAAAACGAAATGTTTCTTCGCACTGGGCGTTCGCGTAGATGTCGACGCAACATAGAGTGTAGATGCCGCGAACAAGATGCTACGCAGCTGAGTCGAATGTCCACGTAGCTGCATGCTAAAGCAGCGGTGTCTACAATCCGCATGTCACATACCACGCAGCGGAGCCAACAGTCCGCGTAGTCACATACTACGCAGCGTGTCTATTAAAAAGCCATATGTCACGTTGTTCGGAAAACCTGAAAGCGCCATTTGCCGGCACGTGTTCAGGTTCACAGAACAAAGAGTTCGAACGATCGGGTGTTAGCGCGACGATCGCTTTTAAATAGGATGCGGGGCTACACAGCAGAGTCTACAACCCGCGTTGTCACATACTACACCAGCGGAGTCTACAATCCGCATATTCGCAGCGGAGGACTAGCGGTGCTACGTAGCATGCGGTTGCACGGAGTGTAGACCCCGCTCGTAGCATACGGCTACGTGAACTGTATCCTCCGCTGCGTAGCATGCGACTACGTGGATTGGTGACTCCCTTGAGTAGCACGCGACTACGCGGACTGTAGACTCCCCTGCGTAGCATGTTACTACGCGGAGTGTAGACTTCCCTGCGTAGAATGCGACTACCTGGATTGGAGAGTCTACAACCCGGTAGCACAGCATACAGCTACGCGAACTGTATCCTCCGCTGCATATCATGCGACTACGCGGATTGGTGACTCCCTTGCGTATCATGCGACCACATGGTGACTCCCTTACGCAGTATATGACTACGCGGATTGGTGACTCCCTTGCGTAGTAGGTATGTGGCTACGTGGCTTGTAGACTACGCTTCGTAGTATGTGACTTCGCGGGTTGTAGACTCTGATGTGTAGCCCCGCATCCTATTTAAAAGCGATCGTTGCGCGAACACACGATCGTTCGAACTTTTTGTTCGGTGAACCTGAACGCGTGATCGCTCTGACAATAGTTTTTGAATTTCGGTCAAAAGATGAAAATCTTCTGTTAAGTCGCATTCCTATATAATCCTGCAACGGGTTTGAGACAAAATCAGTAAAATTTCTGCCATACTTCAGAGTGGAATTAATACAAAAGAACTTTATTATGGAGAGAAGACGTCATTTGAGCCGAGAAGAATTATTAAAGCCGTGGGAATCTTGGAAGCTAGTTCTCGGCAACGTGCTGTGGCAATCGCATCACTGGCAGCGTGGCAGAGTGACGTGGAGGACGAGCCCTCAGCACCACAGGCAGAAAAGATACATACAAATTAGTGCTCGACAAAATCAAATATAATGACCGAGATGATGTTGGTTACGAGGCTTCATAGGTACCATAAGAAATCGCCAGCATGAAGCCAATCTCCGTTCCCGAAGGCCGCTACGTGTACCACCACACACAACACAGGCACATATTGAAGAAGATGAGAAGAGGCAAATCCCTTGGGCATGACGGACATGCACCTCGCATTGAGCACCTGCAGCATTCTGGTACCCACTTACCTCGCGGATGTGGGCACTTTTATTTAACCTGTGTCCGTGTTATTCACATCTTCCGCCTGATCTAGTGCGAACTCTGGTGGTGCCAGTGATCAAAAGCAAGACAGGAGACGTATCGGACAAGTCAAACTACAGGTGTATTTCACTCGCCACCGTCATAGCCAAGGTCATTGACAGAGTGCTTAACTCACATGTAAATAAGCATGTGCGACTCTGTGATGCCCAGTTTGGATTTCGGATTTCGGGTTTCCTTGACTTGTTCAGGGCTTTTGACATTGTCCCACACCATCTTCTTTGGCGAAAGCTGGAAGTTACGGCGCTGCCACGAGAGTTCGTATTACTCCTCAGATACTGGTACCTAAACCAAGAGACTCAGGTGGGGTGGGCAGGGGAGCTATTGGAGTGGGGCACGGAGGCCTGCCCTCGCCTTTGCTCTTCAGTCTGTTTGTTAATACACTGATTGAGCGACTCAGTAGCACACGTGTCGGCCACTACGTGGATGAAGTTTGTTTTAACAACATTAGCTACGCAGACGATATGATGCTGCTGGCTCCGTCGATCGGTGCTCTCCGAAAGTTACTCAATGTGTGCGAGTCGTACGCTGCGACTTATGGGCTAATGTGTAATAGCACTAAGACTGATTTTTACTGACTGATTAAGAGGAAAACTTATAAGAAGTCAATGGTCTTAAAATAACATGGTAAATCTCTCAATATTGAGCGTACAAACTTACTTTTGCAGTTGGAATGTATGGGAGAATATGTTTTTCAATTATAATGTTTGTTCTTGGGATAAATTCATCGCAAGTACGGAACCCATCATTGTGCGTGGTCCGCCACGCACTTGGCCGGTTTTAATGATATGAGGCTCCAACCGACGATTATCCCTGTATGCACTATGCAAGTGCATCCAAAGACAACCCCTGGTTGATATAGGACTATTGCAGACAAACAAAGATATTGGACTACTTTGGTTTGATTAGTTAAAGTGGACTGGTTACCTAGAACTATGGCCAATCAATGTATGGCTGATCAATGTTTTTTTTCAAAATTATTTATTATGGGACAACTAGATCCAAAAGGAAAAAACTTAGAAACATCTAATTCTATACAGAAATGCCCCTGTACTAAGACACCCTGCCCCGTCAAAATAACCAATAGGGAACTCCTCAAAAGATCACCAGACGAACGAAATGCCTGAACACAGGTGCACGTACGTCTTCAGCGGCACCCTTCTCATAAGTGCACGACTTTTTCCGAATGACGGCATGTAAATCGTTAGTATGAGCCTGCGCGAACATCTCGGAGGAACTGCAGAAATTAGAGAGTCCCAACATTATCCTGAAAATGTTATTGTATTGGATGCGCAGGGTGTCCATGGATTTTTTGGTATAACTAACCCATAGACCACCCGTGTACAGACCCTGACAATACGCTTTAAGAGTACTACTATACTACTAGCATATTATTATTATATTACTAAATTAGCATGATCCTCCGTTATGTCGAAAATACTCCAGCATTAATTTTGAAATAAATATATGGTAAAGTTGAGGATTAATGTTAAGTACTATGTTTGACGAAAACACGATTCCATAAAATTTTCTCGATAGATGAAAAATCCAAAGTTACCTCTAAACCGAACAATAAACAGCTGGTATTAAAAAAATACTCCAAATTAGATCATGAAACTTTGCATACTAACTGAACTAAGTATAAAGCAGGTCTTATGATTTTTTTTTAATTAGCATTATTTTCACCGTAAAAAGAAATAACCTAAACCTAGGCCTCTTGAAGTTTGTTCCCTGCCGCCCGACACCCCCGCTCAGTCTCGATTCGGCTTTCGAACGGGAGAGCTGTGTCGCTACCGCTCAGAACACACACTACGCAACAGGTAATATAGGTAGGATAAAGAGTGAGGTGGCGCAAGAAATTAGAATTTAAGCTGAGGTTGCATAGTAGGCTCTTAAATAGCGTGATCTTGAGTTGGTCCGTACAGCGGGCGAATCTACGGGCCAGCATATGGCCACGGACTGACAGAGCCCTGCGCTCCCTCTGTATGTCGACATCAACTTTAAGGTAGTCGGTGAGGTAATGTCCAAGGTACATAAACTGCGACACCCTATTTAAGTTAACACCATTCAAAGTAATGGGTAGAACAGATTCAGGACCCTTACCGGCGGCCTTAGAGACCATGTAGGTACTGACTTTTCGTTGAGCTCCTTAAGTTCAGAGTTGAGCTGCGCGATTACTGACAAATGCGTGCACTGACTGGACAGGTCCTCTCAATCTGTTTGGTGCTTTCCTCAAAAGACCATTTCAGACACCAATCTACATGGTCTTCACATGAACCGACCAAGATTATGTTTGGACTTTAAAAGAGACTGAGCCCTCTGAGTTTGTTTCGTCCTTTCTCCTCATAGTAGTCAGATAGGAAAGGCCGACCTCATCTAGTTTTTAAAAACATGATTGACGTGTAAAAGTGTTTGTAAACTTACAGAAATAAAATCATTTATCATTGTAAAAAAGTCCGTGTGATTCAGCATAGGCTTTACAAACTTGCAGCATCTCTACAAGCGCCCCTGCAGTGCAACTCAGCAGCACCATGTCGTCCGCGTAGTTGATACTATTAACACTAATGCCACCCACCGACACGCATGCTGCTGAGTTCCACCATGAGTTCTTTTACTTACAGTTTTGCACACTCAATAACGGGCCCCTGAAAACAGTCGCCAGTACAAGTGTCATAGCGACAAGGGGGCAAGGGTGTCTTGAGGTGCTAATGACGAGTAGAGAGGTATTCCACAGCTATCAGGATAATCCCAGAAGTACGGCCAATATACCTACCAGCATTTTACTGGAATATTTCGTACCTCCGAACACGTTTGCTCTTGCGAATCTCCACTCAAGCCGGCCAATCAAGGCAAGAATGAGGTGGGAGCTCTGTTCCTCGTCAGTGTTCACTCTGGCCAGTCAGTAAAGGCAAGCCAGAGATGAGGAACAAGACTTTTAGCGGGGGGTAGGGTCCGTGGGGTTGCTACTGCCTAACAGCTCGCCACATGCTGCCCTGCGGGATCATGTATCTTTCTTGGTCTGGCTCCATACCCTAGAACTGTATCGGAAAAGTACGTGCGCGCAAGCCCCGCCACAACGTCAACGTAGAGATATGGTTATTATTATTATTATTTTATCTCGGGACCCTGGGGTCCCGGTCCTTTGGAAGGCATAAGAGGAGCAGAAGCCAACTCGCAGAGACCCCTTACACAATTTTAAATGATGAGGAGGCACCAACCGACGATTATCCCTATATGCGCTATGCAAATGCACCCAAGGACAACCCCCGGTTGGTGCAGGACTATTGCTGTACGTGGAAACAAAACATATTGGGCTATGGGTTTGGGTGGCTAAAGTGGATTGGGTAACTTAAACTATGGAAGAACTATGTTCCCTGCCTGATCAATGTTATACAGGGTTATTGGTAAAACACCAACAACCTCTTATGGGGTCATTGTACTCATCATTATGATCAACTTTTACTATGGGACCAAACGTGATATCGCGAAAAAAAAATCAGCATCTCAGCACATTTATGATCGCGTAATTCGTCAAAATGTACTGTACAGCTGATTTTTTTTTTTGCGATTTCAGATTTGGTCCCATAGTAAAAGTTGTTCATAATGATGAGTAGAATGACCCCTTAAGAGGTTGCTGGTGTTTTACCAATAACCCTGTATAATTATACACGGATAAAATGGCAGGGGGTGACTTGCACACTCAATAATGGGCCCCCGGAAACGGCCACTAGCACATAGTGACCTAGCGTCAAGGGGGCAACACTTCCTGAGGTGCTTGAGGAGTGGAGAGGTATCTCACGGCTATGAGAACAATCCCGGAAGTACGGTCAAGATCCCTACCAGCACTTTACTGGAATACTTCCTTCCTCCGAGCACGTTTGCTCTTGCGAATCTCCACTCAAGCCGGCCAATAAAGGCAAGAAAGAGGTGGGAGCTCTGTTCCTCGTCAGTGTTCACTCCAGCCGGCCAATAAAGGCAAGCCAGAGATGAGGACAAGATTTCTCCCAGGAGATAGGGTCCGTAGGGTCGCTACTGCCCAACAGCTCACCACATGCTGCCCTGCGGGTTTCTGTAACTCTCTTGGTCTGGCTCCTCATCCTAGACCCGTTTCGGCAAAGTAAACTCTACCGGCACAGACCTAAAGTGCGGAGCGCATAAGCCCCACCACGACGTCAACGTAGAGATACAGCGGTGGAGTTATTATTATTATTATTATTGAGACCCGCAATCGCAGAGCCCGATTACAATGGGCTCGTGAACACAGAAATTGGGCAGAAGAGTGGTGTTTTGTGTATTTTTCTGACGAGTGTCGCTTTGGTATGAGACCAGCCGCCAGACACTACAGCTGCCCCATCTCAAAATCTAGTAAGGACTTAAAACACAAAAACGTAAAATGGTCACGTGGCAGTGAATGGGCTTTCTAGGTTTCGATGCTTAAATATATCTGCTTATTTGTGAGTTTTTAACGCTATGTTTTTGTATTTGGTGGGGACTTACGTACTAGGTTAACAAGATTATGCAATAAAACAATTTTTGTAAAAAGTGTCCCTTACTAGGTTTTGAAATGGGGCAGCCGACTAGACGTACAAAGTTTTGGAGGACCCCTGGGTGCTAAGAATTTTTAAAATCATGCCAGGAAGTCCATGCATACAGTGGTGGAATAATCATGATATTGGCGGGCAATTTGGACAAACTGGAAGAACCAAACTGATTTGGATCAGAGGCAACCTTAATGCATTTACGCTGAAATTATTGTATCAGATGTTGTCATTCCTTTGCGGACCCAATTTGGTGCCTCATTTTGCTTATGCACGTCCACACACTGCCAGATTCATTGCAAACACACTTGCCGCAGCTAATATCAACGTCCTACCATGGCCTGCTGAATCGTCAAACTTGAATCCCATTGAGTACACATGGGATATGCTTCAAAGAAGAGTTCTGCCAAATATGGATGCCGTACACACATCAGAAAATCTTTTTCGCCTGTTACAATGAATGTGGGCAGCCATTCCGCAAAGAGATTTGAATGAACTCATATTGTATGCCGAATCGCTGCAACTATGTTATAAATACGCGTTAACTGCGGAAATACAGACTACTAATTGTTTATTTTACACAATAAAAATCTTTAAAAACTTAACAACTTTTTTTATCACATTTTAAGGATTAACTTGAAAAATCCAACATGAAAAAATCTCGAAAAGTCTTTATTAATGCAAAAGCAAAGAGTACGTTGATCTACAATCTCATTTTATTTTATCATTTCGTTTGTCACTCCGTCAGGTCTTGGGCTCTTTCCTGTTTTTAGTTTATTTATAGCTATATCTCTATGTCGCTTTCTAAAAAATGTGTTACTGTTTCTTGGGCTGGTTTATAATTTTTAGATATTGGTTTCTCATGGTTTTTATTTGCACATGTGTAGAGGTTCTTGTAAAACTTTGTAGCTATCGTCATTAGGCCTTTCCTGTGTGTGACGGAGGTTCCTGAGGCATTCTGGAGTTGTGTCATGACATGTTTAGTAGTTTCTAAATTTTATAAGGCTTCTTTATTCCACCTGTTTCTTCTATGAATTTGCCAATTGTATCGAGACTTTTGTTTGTAATGTTTTGTTGTATTTTTTAATGTATTGTCCTATACAGTTTACTCAGATCTTTACTGTCTTGCCTAGTTTTGTTTATCTTGGTTTTTAATGTGTGTTTTCGTTTTTCAGAGTTTCTATTTCTTCTGTTATAATTTCTTTATTTCTCTTTTCAGTTGTGTCTTCAGTTGGTTTTTCGTAGCTTTTTATTAAAATTATCTCTATTTACTTGTTGAATTGGTGCACGCTGACGTTTTCGCAATCGGACAAGGTCTTTATTTGCAATTTAATTTTCTATATATGCTTTGCCTCGGTAGTGAGCTTGGGATTTTTGTTTTCCTCTATATTTAAAGTAATTCTAATCATTCTATAGAATAGAATAGAATAGAATAGAATATTCTATTTCCGTAAAACATGGTATACAAGGGTGTTAAATACAAATTGAGGCACAAGTATGTTTAGCTAGGATAAAACATGCAAAATTTTATACACAAGCAACAACAATCTTTTTTTTTTTTTTAAATCAACATTTTTTATCTATAAATTCTTTTAAACTATAAAAACTCCACTCGAATAACCACTTATGAAATTGAATTTGAAATAATTTTGTTTTTAAAGCTTTGAAATGCCTTGGTATTTTAACGCGCACACACATTGCCAAGCAGTTACCTACTATTGTATTTAGACAGTCTAGGCAAATCATTTAACACTAGTTTATATGGATCTCGTCGGTTCCGAGGGTTGACATCATTTGCAGTCTTAAAGATAATAGTCGTAAATAGTTGCTTATTTTTCATAACAAACACACATATTTCGTAAATGTAAAGCGACGGTAACGGTAACAAACCAAGTTTTTTAAATATTGGTCGACATGAGTCGTCGGGCTTAAGTCCACAAATTGCTCTCATGCACTTTTTTTGAGCGATGAATGCTCTTTGGAAGTCACTGCTGTTATCCCACATTATTAGTCCATAACGTAACAACGATTCGACGTACGCGTGGTATGACATTACAGCAGTTTTTATATTAGTTACATTTTTTACTTGTTTTAATGCATAAACAAATTTATTAATTTTAGTGCAAACATTGTCTATGTGCTCTTTCCAGTTAATGTCTTTATCTATTATTACACCTAAAAATCTGGTCCGCGATACTTCATTGATTTTATTAATATTGAGTTAATATAATCACTAGGGTGTTGCAATGGGGTTAAAAACTGAAAGCTCGTCATAGGTGGCAACACTTTTGGCCGTCTTCAAACCGCCATTGTTGTGTATGTGTTCACTGTTGTGTCTATCACTACAATTACAACTGAACAAAAATGTATGCGACTTGGAGTGTAATACAACTAAAAGCGGAGCTAAGAAAAAGGGTAGCGTCTAACACTGGTAAAAAAGCAGCTTTAGTGGAAAGGTAAAAAAATTATGACCATTTTATAATAGATGGGTATGTTTTGTTTGTTTTACATTAAAGTCCTTTTTTTGTTTTGGCATACGACAAAAATAACTTGAGCAGAGTTGAAGACGAGCTTGAGGATGATCACCCCAACATTCCTGCCCTAGAAAAGTTCAGGGATGTCAATTCTAGCACTGATCTTCCAGCGCTATCTAAAACCCACATTTAAGAGTTTGCTGAAAGCCAAGTTTTCATACATAGATGGTGCATTTATCTTTCTTTGTGAGTTGATTCTAATAATAAAATATACGTATTTACAATATGTTAATATTTTTCCAGGTTTCAAATACCAGGAGGTATTTGAAACCTGGAAAAGCATCCTTTGTTAAGTTCATGTCTCCCAAAATTATTATATTTCTTGTGGATTTATTCATAGCTTTGTCAACATCGGCGTAGAAGTTTTCTATTTCTACTTTAATGGCTGTTCTTCTTTTCTACCGACAACCCTCCGTCACACTGGACGTTCTTTTCTACCCACTTTTTCTTTTAACTTTTTTCATATTATGACACAATTACTTTGTAACAATAGCATTATTTAAAAAATGCTCTTTTTTGGGTTCCGTACCTCAAAAGGAAAAATACGGAACCCTTATAGGATCACTCGTGTGTCTGTCTGTCTGTCCGTCTGCCACTTTGCACAATCTAATGGACCGATTAAGTTGAAATTTGGTACACATATGAATTTCTTGAATTTTGAAATTTGAATATGGGTGTCAATTTTGGGAGGCAAATAAGAAAAGTTAAAAAAAGTTGCTCAATTTGTACCGTATGACATATCAAATGAAAGGACTTACTGTGAGGGTCTCTAATTCTCAACTCATCCTCTCATTCCTAAACTAGACTCTTTATGCTCGACATCTTAAACAGGTCGGCTTCATATACGGATATATGTAAGTGGGCACATCCTTTATTACTGGAGGCTTGTATTTGGCGTGTGCTAGCTTACTTATAGCAAATAATTTAATTTAATGTTCTGTGTTACGTAATGTACCTAAATTATTATGGGCCGTGTTGTATAGATTTTTGTTTTAACTGAACAGACAGCTGTGTTGCTGGGGAGTTTGTTATGCCACTTCATCTCCCTAGCTAAAGCACTAGGAAGTGGTGAAAGGCGGGTGTTTTGGGGGACTGTTCTATGTAATTTTGACGTTCAAAAAGTGCTGATTTTCAGCCTAGTTTGAATAAATGACTTTTGATTTGGATTATGGTTTGCAGATTGAATCTTCAGACTACTGGTCCCATAAACGTACTTGTTGTTCAGTTGTAAGATATAAAAAATCGCTTTCACTTTCGTCTCCAATTCACCGTTCCAATATACTTCCCCAATTTAATAGTAGTTATGAGAGTTTACAATTCAGCCCCACCATTACATATAACTAAGTAAATCAGATTCCGATTGTCATATAAGTTTTAATCATTTACTGGTTGAACACTTGGAGTATCACTATATTTTTACTGATGCTGCCAAGCGTTCGCCGACGGGTTGTGTTGGGATAGCTACTTACCATTCTCAATACAACATCGTTCAAAAAATAAAACTGTCTCCGGAGACTTCTGTTTTTACCGGGGAATCTTTCGGTATTTTAAACGCCATAAAATATACTCGTTTTTTTAAGCTCAAAAAAAAACTAATTCTAGCCATCAGTAAATCCTATATCGAACACAAATCGCAGTTTCCAATCATTCATTTAATAAGAAAATTTGCGTTCAGAATCATTTCAATTTAAAGTTCTCCCCTCTAAAAAAAAGCACCTGATAAAAGCATTTTAGCCAGTCGTAGGATAAATGAACAACATGTAATTACAGATTTATCTTTAGAAAAAAATCGGATAATTTATACCTCCAACACTGGTAGGTACCTACGTTGTTTAGATACCTACTCGAAATTAAACGATCATAATCAAGTCAAATAGGTAGGTATGTACTATAATACGTCAATATAATTATATACACAAATATTGTAAAGATTTAGATACGTACCTAATAACCTAAGTACAGTCAGGGGAATTACTTGTTAAACAAACCCAAACTCTCAAACACAAAATATTTATTTCAATCAGTTCAATTCAACACGCAAATTGAATTTTAAACTAATATTATAAAGAGAAAACAATTGTTACCACAATTGTTTTCATTCCTCATACTTGGAAAGTACGCTTGAAGTAACCTATCAGAGGTATGGAAACTTGAAAACTATGCAAGGCATGTCCCAACTTTTTATACAGCCACTCGTAAATCGCGGCGTAAAATTGTACTTAATTAAAAATATTATCAACAATTTCGTAACATGTTTTGTTATTTATAATTTACTTTTCACTAATTTATAATTTAATTTACATAGATTTAATCTAAATATTTACCATCGCCATCATCAATGATTTAAAAAAAAGTGTATGTCAGCTCCGACGCACGACTGGAGTTTACTCCTTATGTACGATTGTCTTTGAATATAATGGATAGATTGACCGCTACAATGATGACTGGCCGAAAATAAACAAAACACAAAAACGTGACAACGCTTCACTTGTATTCCACAGGTTAATATTATTCTACGTATTCCACTCTTCAATTTTTTTTCATACCGGAGGCCTTATAGTATGAAATCTCCAAAAAATATAAGTAAAAATCTTTGTTGAACTAAAAAGTACAAAATAAAACTTTCGTAAACAATAAATAAAACTTTAATATTTTCTTAAAAGCTTGAGGCTTATCTTGAGTGTAAGAAGGACGTTGAAAAGCGCGGGAAACTCCTAACTTGGTGGACGCGTCCTTTTTGAGATATTATTTATAATTAAAAAAAAAAACTTGTAATTTATGATCAGTAGTCGTAGTTTTAGTGTTCCATTTTCTTTCAATGTAGTTTAATTTTAGTGTAGCATGTTTTCTTCGGTAGTGATAAGATTTTAGCTATTTAAACGAATAATGAAAGACCCACCTGATCCGGGGGATTTCGATCCCCCGACAGGCAATTTTGTCACCATAATCGGGCATGCCAATTAAAAAGAAGCCGTATGCATTTTTGCAAGCACAGCAATAAGCGCCACCGTACCCGTAAAAAACACTGGTCCCTGTCGTCGGGGTGTGGTTGTATGGACTCTACTACACTAGAGCCTACTGCATCAGAACCTAACTGCTCCAAAATAATCGTCGTAAACGAAATGCCTGATGTTCTTGCTCCATCCTTAGTTGTTCCCACTCACATAGTCGAAAAACCTACGACAAAACGGATAGCACGTCTTTTATTAAACATGTCCAAAAAACACTAATTTCACCAGATGATGGAACGACGTTTCGTTTGGCAAATTCTTCAAGCACAACGCCTTCCAAAATATAATCAACGGTAGCGTCAAAAAATTCGGGCGCAATAAAATATCGTTTTTTTCCAATTTCCTGGACGCATATTCCTTTATTACTCATAATAGTCTTGAGACATATAATTACAAAGCTTTTATATCTACTTTTAATGTCACTAGAATAGGTTTAGTGCGTGGTGTTCCTGCGGAATAGTCTCCGGAGGAAGTTATTGATAATATAGCGGTACCAATTTTAAAAGTCAGACGCCTCAATCTAAAACCACTGTTGATGGTACAACCATTTGGAAACTATCCCAATCCATACCTAGTTGGTACATTTCATGGGCAGGTTCTACCGAAAAGAATTTTATGTTCTATAACGTTTAATGACCTGTAGATTTATATATTTTCCCTACAATACAGTGTTTTAATGGTTGTCGTTTTGGTCACACTAAAATTCAGTGCAGGTCAAACCTCGTTGTTATAAATGTGGCCAAGGCTACACTGGGGACAGCTGTGAAAGAGAACAATAAAGTGTATCCTGTTGCCTTTGCTCTGGTTTTCACTATGCTACTAATAGGTTTTGCCCAGAATTTTCTAGGCAAAAATTAACTAAAACATACATGGCACATAGTTAATTAAAACATACATGGCACATCTTATGCTGAAGCGGCAAAAGTATATCCCCCAGTAACTAAATCGTATGCTGATACACTTCTCTCTTTTTCTTCCAAAAACTTTGCACATACTCCATCAATCTTGAAAAGATTGATGGAGTATGTGCAAAGTGCCTAAAGTGCCTGCTTCAAGTAGCTATAAAAAGAATGTCTTCCTCAAACCACGCTCCCCTCCCAAATCTATACAACGATGTATAATAATAAAGACGCCCACAATGCCATTATTAAAGATATCGGCATTCCCCAACCACAAATGGTTGTGCTTTTTCTAATAATCATAACAATGAAAAAAATTACTATAGTTTTTCCATAAACGATTTTCTTTCTGCACTACACAATCTTCTTCCTCAGTTCAAAATTTCACCGTCCAACGTTGCCCCATCTTTCATTGTATCTCAATCCATTCATAATGGACAACACATCCAACATAATCCAGTGAAACCGCCGCAGACTGGGAAACAAAACAGAGTGATGTTATAAACAAATATGAGCCGTTTGCCTTTGCCTTAGCAGAGATTTGGCTCAAAGCAATTTTTTTTTTAATTAACGTTTATATAACTATTAGAGATGATAGACCTAAAGGGTATGGTGGAGTAGCTATACTTATCAAGAATTCCATCCCTTCAACCACTCCACTTCCACTTTCTATCCTTACATTACCTCCTCATAGTGAGGAAATTTCAATTGTAGCTATTATACCGTGTATATGTGCATCACACTTGTCTTGTTTCTATTTATACTCTTCACCCTTCCTCTTCTATTCTTCAAGAGATGAATAATCTCTTTTCTTTTCTTCCAAAGCCCAAGCCAATACTGGGGGACTTTAATTGCCATCAGTAATCATGGGGTTGTTCAACTTCTAATTGTTATGGCGAGGAATTACTAGATTTATTATTATTATTTACAAAAAAAAGTAGTGTATGTCACTATATCACTTATCTGGTTTCCATAGCTCTGCTTGTATTATTATATTATATTATGTTATATTATATAATATTATATTATATTATATTATATTATATTATATTATATTATATTATATTATATTATATTATATTATATTATATTATATTATATTATTTATAATAGACTTACATAACTTATGCATATTGAACTCAGGAGCTGCCCACACGTCGTTCAGATCCCAATCAGAACCAAAACGCAATCAGCCTTTCTATCTGTTCTCCAAATTTGAATCTTGGCGTAACTTTTACTCATTAATTTCAGCGCATACTCACCCTACGATTATCTGGCGCAATATTCGTAGATTTAGGTCCATTTAAAACAACCCTTCTCTTATCCCTGATTCTTTAGCCAGTGAATTTTTAGATAATTTAGCACCGCTTTGGGTTCCAGTTCCTTATTCCAACTTTAACCTTTCTCTCGTAACCAATAACCAGGACACTCATACGACGCTAGATCTTCTATTCACTCGCACTGAATTAAAAGGTGTTTTTCATAAAACTAAGGATTCTGCACCAGGCATTGATAGCATCCCGTATTCTTTATTTTGCTCATTTAAATGATAACGTCCTCAGTTATTCCTCGGAAACATCCTTTTTTTTTTTCTTTTGGCTTCGCACGGTTTGTGCATTTAGCCAATGTCAAGTTTATAATTATTTCAGAAATAAAGTTAGGGAAACGAAAATATTAGTAAGAATAATTAAATGATTATTGACTAATGATTATATATTTATAAACGTGAAGATAGTGTATAATGAGCAAATTACAATGAGGAAAATTTACAACTTAATATTATTTAAAGTGATGAATGAGACTATACATTTATATACAGGAAAGCTAATTGTGCAAAGTAAAGAAAGTATTGAGGTAGGAAAAGGAATACGAAGGGACAAGAGGTTACTGATAAAAGAAGACAGGACAAAAAAATGTGGTTAAGGTCGCCTACGTCTGTGCCACACGAGCAGATGGGGTCGTCGATGATATGAAGTTTGGCAAGATGGGCTGGAGAACAAACATGACCCAGTCTCATACGTATTAAACCGGAGGTCTCCACCTTGCCAAACTTCGCCCTGCCAAACCACGGTTTTCCGGAACGTCGGGCTGAATAATTGAAAAATAACGGCCCTTTAATTTGCTTCCGATATCCCAAGCTACCTTCATTGTGTCCCGAAGAAAAGTCTTTGGTAACATTACGAGGTCAGTACTAAAATTAGTATAAGGAACTAAATCCCCACACTGCACCGCATCACCGGCAAGTGTGTCAGCAACTTCATTGCCATGGATTCCAGAATGGGGCGGAATCCATGCAAATTGCAAAGTATTACCTTCCGAAATGGTTCTGAATGCAAATTCTCTTATTAAATGATTATTATTATTATTATTATTATTATTATTATATTATTATTCTTTTTGGGAACTGTGATTTGTGTTCAAAAGAGGATTTATTGATTGCTAGAAGAGCACTTTGAGAATCGGTTAAAAATTATTGTTTTTTTTTAGCTTAAGAACACGAGTATATTCTATGGCTTTTAAAATACAGAAATAACACCCCGTAAAAACTGAAGTCTCCGGAGGCAGTTTTATTTTTTGTACAATGTTGTATTGAGAATGATAAGTACCTATCCCAACACAACTCGTCGGCGAACGCTTGGCAGCATCAGTAAATATGTAGTGATACTCCGAGTGTTCAGCCAGAAAATTATTAAAACTTATATGACAATCGGGATCTGATTTACTTACACAGTTATATTTAATGATAGGGCTGAATTGTAGACTCTCATAACTACTGTTAAACAGGGGAAGCTTATTGGAACGATGAATAGGAGAAGAAAGTGAAAGGAATGTTTTATAGCTTACAACTAAACAAGGAGCACGTTTATGGGACCAGTAACCTGACGATTCAATCTGTAATACTAAAGAGTCTAGTTTAGGAATGAGAGGATGAGTTGAGAGCTGAAGAATCCGAAACAAATATTTGTCAGATAGGAATTGTCTTCTAATATATAAAGGAGCTTCCCCACATTCAATTTGGAGTGCATTAATGGGACTAGACTTCATGGCACCCGAAATAATGCGTAATGGTTTAGACTGGATGCGATCCAATTTTTTAAAAGCCATAACACTACCAGGGTCTAGAACGGACAATCCATAATCTAGAGTGCTTCTGATAATTGCATTGTAAACAAGTTTCAAAGAAAATGGATGTGCACCCCACCATACACCAGAGAGGCAACTAAGCATGTTTAGGTGATTTTCACATTTGTTAACAATATAATCACAATGAGGAACACCACTTAATTTACAGTCAAGTATTATACCAAGATATCTGACTTTATCTGTAACTGGAATAGGTATTTCCTTATAAAAGAGGTTTACCAAGGGAATATTTCTTTTCCGAGTGAATAAAACAGCCGCGCATTTAGATGTGGATAAATCCAAACCGTTTAGATGTAACCATGACTCCAGAGTAGAGAAAGCAGAATTGATAGCACAGCTGGATTGTTCAACAGATTGACTTAAAGAATATAATAATACGTCGTCGGCGTATTGAAGAATCTTAACATTGTTAGTAATTAAGGATGAGTCTAAATCGAAAGTGTAAATATTGTATAGGACGGGACTGAGCACAGAACCCTGCGGGAGGCCTCTTCAAGCAAGATGGGATACCTCATGATCTCCTATTATCATGTTAACAGATCGTTCAGTCAGAATATTAATAATGAAATTCGACAAATTCAATGGAACTTGTAAGGCTTTTAATTTATTTTGTCAAACTTTATACAACATTATCATACGCTGCATTAATATCAAGGAAAACTGCAATGGTGGAATAGTTATTAGAGAAGGATAATCGAATATCCAATGTTAAAATACTTAAACAGTCAGTTGTACTTTTACCTTTTCTAAAACCATATTGTGATTCTGATAACCATGATACGCCAACAATACTGTACGCTGTGTTGAAGTAGTTTTTAGTCTGTTTAAAACATAAACGAAACTATTTACTTTTTTGCAGACTCCATCAAAATGTGCTTTCCAATCTAGGTACTTGTCCATGGTGAATCCAAGAAATCGCACATTGGTAGATTCACCAATTTTAGTACCGTCATATGAAATATGCCTTGGAATGATCTTTGATCCACGAGTTTGAAATTGCATAAAAGTAGTCTTATTGATATTTACCTGAAGATTGTTTCTTACTAACCACCCTATAGCTAAATCAATAGTGTTATTTATATCAATGTCATAGTTATTATTAATTATATTGTCATGTTGTATGTCAATATTATAGAGATGTCATCCGCAAATAGTATACATTTATTAGTAGTAATGTCAGGTAAATCATTAATGTATATAAGAAAAAGAAGGGATCCGAGGATACTTCCTTGCGGGACGCCACACCTGTTGATAAGATACTCAGACCTCTCTTTTTTTACTACGGCGTTTTGTTCCCAAGATATTTCGACACATTGTTCACGATTATCTAAGTATTTTTCTAACCATTGTAGCGCTGGGCCTCTGATCAGTGGCGTAGCTAGGGGGGGGCGTCGGGGGCGGTCCGCACCGGGTGTCACCGGTTCCGGGGTGACACCTGACTGTATAAAAAAATTTACACAAACTGTCACGTTTTTTAATGATAAATAATATGGGTTTGAAGCTATTTTAATCAAGTTATGCCAACAAAATAATTTAATTTATCAATTGTGATTATTTATAAATGCACGTAGGTACCTATTATTTGAAATAAATGTTAACAAGAAATTATTCACTCTGACCACACATTAGACCATGATTTTTTTCCAGTATACACACTCTTATTTTTATGTTCATGGCTCTATGGCGCGATCGATCGGGGAGCCCCTCAAAATGTTGTTGTTTTATTTAGCCCTACTACACTAACTGATTGGGAATTCCCCTGAAATAGTCGTTGCTTGTCGCCTGTGTCATTGCTCATTTCTTTCGCGAATTTTTAAAATTTACTGGTTTTTATGATGAGATATCAGAAACAGAACTCTTTTTAGAGATACCGAGGTAGAGAAGACATTTAAAAGCGGCTAATGTTACAGTTTCTAGCTGGATGACTCTAGACTTTTTGAAATTCATCGTGGAATGGGACTTTACAGAATCTCTTCCGAATCTTATGGTCGCACTAAAGTTATTTATGACAATTTGCGTATCAGTTGCTTCATGTGAGAGGAGTTTCAGCAAACTAAAATTAATTAAAAATTACTTGCGGGCAACAATGACCGAAAACAGACTTAAAAATCTTGGCATATTAACAATAGAACACGAGGCAACACAAAATATAAATTTTGATGATGTGATTTCCGAGTTTGCAGCTGTTAAAGCTAGAATAACTTTTTATATAAAATATAAAATTAGTATAAACAAATGTAGGTAATTAGTAACTATTAGTATCAAAATTTCTATTGTAATTATGAAAGACTTATTTATAATAATTAAATAAAAACATACTATACGTTTATTGCATGTTTATTCATTTTAACAGATTTCATTCTTGGGTGACACCACAATTATGCGCACCGGGTGCCACCCATGTTAGCTACGCCACTGCCTCTGATACCATAGTTATCTAATTTTTTAAAAGCAGTTCATAAATCTACAGGTAAAGCATATAAATCTACAGGTAAAGCATATAAAAATTCTTTTTGGTAGGACCTGCCCATCAAATGTAACAACTATGGATCGGGATGGTTTCCAAATGGTTGTACAATCAACAGTGGTTTTAAAATTAAGGCGTCTGGCTTTTAAAATTGAACCACAACCAATTGGTACTGTTATATTATCAATAACTTCATCCGGAGACCATTCAGCAGGAACACCACGTAGTAAACCCATTCTAGTGACGTTAAAAGTTGGTATAAAAGCTTTGTAATTATATGTCTGAAGACTATTATGGGTAATAAAGGAATTTGCGTCCAGGAAATGGGAAAAAGATAGTGATATTTTATTGTGTCCGATTTTTTTGACGTTACCGTTGATTATATTCTGGAAGGCGTTGTGTTTCAAAAATTTGCCAAATGTGATCGGGTGCAACGACGTTCCATCATCTGGTGAAATTAATTGTTTTTGAACATGAATAACAAAAGGCGTACTGTCGGTTTTGTCGTAAGTTTTTCGACCTATCTGAGTAGGAACAACTAAAGAAGGAGCAGGAATATCAGTAACTTTGTTGGATACTATTATTTCGGAGCAGTTAAGCTCTGATGCAGTACGTTCTAAAGTAGATGATTCTATGCAACCACAACCCGACGACTCGGAACCGGGGTTTTTGCGGGTACGGCGGCGTTTATTGCAGTGCTTGCAAATATGTACACGGCTTCTTTTAAGGTGACGAGCCGAAGACGACCCATCGGTATCCATACCTGATTCGTTTGATATTATAGTTACGAAATTGCCTGCCGGGGGGACGAAGCCCCCCGGATCAGGCGGGTCGTTCATTATGTTCTCAAAAAGTTAAAAAAGACTTACCACTATCGAAGAAAATATACTACACTAAATTTAAACTATAACTAAAAGAAAATAGGACACTAAAACTACGACTACTGATCTTATGTAACAGGTTTTTTAAATTATAAATTTTAACATAAAAAGGACGCGTCCGCCAAGTTTGGAGTTTCCCGCGCTTTTTTTCAAACATACCTGTTGAATCGAAAAGTCAAATGGTGTTGCCATTCCTTCCTTAAACCAAATAAAACCCAATCTGATGTTTCTTCATACCGTCCCATAGTTTTGTCTTCAGTTCTAATGAAATTAGCGGAATACTTAATTAAAAATCGCCTGGAATGGTATTATGTTAGGGTAAGTAGGGTAAGTCTTAAGGATATTAAACTTAGAATCGGTCAATACTTCTAATGATAAAAGCAAAAAGTTTTTTCGTGAATAAAATTCTATCATACAATAGTAATTGTTCAATTAGTATATCAATAAACAATCATGCATTCCAAAGGTTACTTGATACATTGCATATTACAAAGAAAACATTACTATAAATGAGGAGCTCCGGAACAAAAGCCGATAATTCCACTCTTCGTATTTATACAGGAGATACAAAAGAATGATTTACCTACGTAGGAATGATTTTGTTGTTTGTTAAACTAATTTAACGTCAATTTGGCTTGTAGTAGACGTTTACAGATAGGTAAGATTAAAAAAAAAATGTGTTGATTGTTCCCCACAATAAAAGTAAAAAAAAAATGGGTATTAAGTGGATTTATCGGCTTTTGTTCCGGAGCTCCTCAAATGGTATCGGAGACAAAATAAAAACAATTGGATATTGTTATTTAAATTTCAACGTAAATGGGCATCAGTTGAAAAATAAATTCTATTAGGTTGGGGAAAAAGTCTTTTCGCATTATAGTATGTATGAACTTGTAATAAAATCTCTTTGGCTATACTATTTGTATCTGGCTGGTTTTGCTGTCATTGAAGGTTTAAATTTTAAAGAACATAATTCCAAACTCAAATTAGGAAAATGTGTGATTTTCATTTGTTTTTCGTACCGTCAAGATGAGTGAATCTAATGAAGAAATTCGATACATTTTAAAATTTTACTACAAAAAAGGTAAAAATGCAACGCAAGCCGCGAAAAAAATTTGCGATGTTTATGGACCTAGTGTAGTGTCTGTGAGAGTAGCACAAATTTGGTTTAAGCGTTTTCAATCCGGAAATTTTGATGTCAAAGATGCACGTCGCTCTGGTCGCCCTATTACGGATAAAATGGATGCCATTTTTAAAAAAGTGGAGCAAGATCGGCATATCAGTAGTTACGACGTAGCTGAAGAACTGGAAATTGACCACAAAACAGTTTTGGCGCATTTGAAAAAAAAACTGGGTACACAAAAAAGCTCGACATTTGGGTACCTCACGAGCTCACTGAAAGAAACCTAGTGAACCGTGTACTCATTTGTGATGCTTTATTACGACGTAATGAAACCGAACCATTTTTGAAGAAGCTGATAACTGGTGATGAAAAGTGGATCACGTATGACAAGAACATGCGAAAAAGGTCGTTGTCAAAGGCCGGTCAGGCTTCACAGACTGTGGCGAAACCCGGGTTAACTCGCAACAAGGTGATGCTGTGTGTGTGGTGGGATTGGAAGGGCATTATTCATTATGAGCTGTTACCACCAGGCAGGACCATCGATTCTGAACTCTACTGCGAACAACTGATGAGATTAAAGCAAGAAGTTGAGAGAAAGCGGCCGGGAGTAATCAACAGAAGGGGTGTGGTTTTTCATCATGATAGCGCTAGACCTCACACATCTTTAGCCACTCAGCAAAAATTAAGAGAGTTTGGCTGGGAGGTGTTAATGCATCCGCCGTATAGTCCTAACCTTGCACCTTCAGATTTCCACCTGTTTCGGTCTCTTCAGAATTCTTTAGGCAGTGTCAGGTTAACATCACGAGAGGACTGCCGAAACCACTTGTCGCGGTATTTTGACCAGAAGTCCCAAAATTTCTATAGCAATGGGATCATGTCCCCACCTACAAGATGGCAAAAAGTTATCGAACAAAATGGTACCTACATAAGTTAAATGTAAATAAACTATATTCAAAAATGTTTTGAATTTTCTTAAAAAATGCGAAGAAACTTTTTCCCCAACCTATTATGTATTTAACTTCTTACCAATGGCGAATGGTATCATTGGTCAGGACTTTCTGACTAGGTATAAATCGGTATTGGATTTTAATCATAACATAATTACTCTGTCAACTTATTGTAATGAAATTAATTTACCTATTAAAACAAAGAGCAATCATTTAGAGATTCCACCTAGATGTGAATCTGTTCATTATATTTCGACAGATATTGAGGATGAATGCTAGTTTGTGCATCAGATATCAGTGACGGTATTTACTTAGCGAGTTCATTGGTAAAGCCAGTATGTGGTAGGATACCTATCAAGATATTTAATACTACGGAAGATTATGTTACACTTAAAGAAATTAAACCAACTACCGTAACAGTGACGATAATGTAGTTAAGAAACTATTTTCATTGCTACAACTAAATCATTTAAATGGAAAAGAACAAACATCAGTAGGGATTTTATGCGCAATATACAGTGATATATTTTATTTACCGGGAGACAGTTTGACAACAATATTTATAAATATTCGATAACCTTACAACCAAATACGACTCCTATATTTTCAAAACCTTATAGATTACCTCACGCTCAGAAAAAGGAAATAGATAGACAGATAGGAAATATGTTGCAAGAAGGAATTATAGAGGAATGTAAAACTGAATGGAGCAGTCCAGTGTTATTAGTACCGAAAAAATAGATTCCAGCGGAGGGGTAAAAAATGGAGATTAGTTATTGACTACAGGAAGTTAAATAATTGTATTGAAATTAAGAACGATACATTTCAACTACCTAACAAAACAGAGATACTGGATTGTTGTCAGGTTGCATATATTTCAGTCATTTAGACGTATATTGGGTTTTCATAATGTAGAACTTGACAAAGACAGTCGAAAGTCTTTTGTTCTGGCCAGTACCAGATGACAAGAATGCCGATGGGACTCAAGACCAGTCCCTCATCCTTTTTCCGGATGATGACAATGGCTATGGCAGGTCTTTCATATGATAAGTGTCTAATTTACCAAGATGATTTGATAATATTTGGTCGTAATTTAGGAGAAAAAATTAAGAATTTACAAGATGTCTTTGAAAGAAACTATCTATTAATGACAACATAATAAAATCAGACTCACTAGTCGCCGCGGCCTTTGAAAATTTATTTTCAGATATTCCCGTTTCAACTACTAAATCCCTAAACTCATCAACTTCTGTTGCCGAGTCTTTGCTTAAGGAAAATGTTAAAGCTTGCGATTCGGAATTTAATTTTGAACATATTACCTGTAGAGATATAATTAAAACCTTTCACACTTTAAATGTAAAAAAGACAGCAGATCTGTGGGGTAATTCTGTAGAAGTTGCTAAGTCTATTATTGACATTGTATCACCTAGGTACTTTAGCTCTTATCTTTAACAACTGTATCGACTGTGGGGAGTTTCCTGACCTTATGAAATATAGTAAAATAATACCTTTGTTTAAATCAGGTAGTACATCAGACCCCACAAATTATAGACCTATTGCAGTACTACCTGGGTGAATATTTGACCTTTTAACCGCCGTCATTACCTTCCGCCAAAAGTTGATGAAGGAGAATATCGTTAATGAAATATTTCATCAATTCCCAGAATCTGCTTAAGGACCAGAATCAGGAATTGCTGAAATATTTCATTAAATATATTCTCTTTCATCAACTTTTGGCGGAAGGTAATGACGGGCGGTTAAAAGGTCAAATATTCACCCACCTACGTTTAGTAAAAATTTTGAGAAATTAATTTTAGACCAATTGCAAAGATTTTTTAATAAACATAAATTATTACATAACAAGCAATTCGGTTTTACAAAGGGTCGTTCGACTACTGTTGAACTTTTAGGACGTATTTATAATGCATTTGCGGACAAATGCGATGCCTTGGGCATCTTTTGTGATTTGTCCAAGGCATTCGATTGCGTTCTTCATGAAATTTTAATCAGGAAACTCCGCTATTACGGGATCCGGAACACCGCTCTGGATCTTCTTACTTCATACTTGAGTTATAGGATTCAGAGCGTTGACGTTAATGGAAAAAGACCGCCCAGATCTATAGTAACAATGGGGGCCCCACAGGGCTCGATTCTTGGTCCTTTCTTGTTTCTTATTTATATTAACGATTTGCCCTACCTCATAAAGGATAATCATGATATAGTTTTGTTTGCGGATGATACTTCACTTTTGTTTAAACTTAAACGTCAGCAGCTGGTCACTGACGATGTAAACAGAGCGATCTCAAAAGTAGTTCACTGGTTCAATGTTAATAATTTACTCCTTAATGAAAAAAAAACCAAATGTATTAAGTTTACGCTACCTCACGTTAGGCAGGTGAAAACTAACGTGTTGATAAAGGGCGATGAATTGAATCCTGAAGATAGCACAGTATTCTTGGGCTTAACTTTGGATGCTAAGCTTCAATGGGGCCCACATATAGATAAATTGTCAAAAAAGCTAAGCTCCGCAGCATACGCTGTTAGGAAAATTCGTAAGTTAACCAACATAGAGACAGCCCGTTTAGTGTACTTTAGCTATTTTCATAGTATAATGTCATACGGTATTCTGGTGTGGGGAAATGCAGCCGACATTCAGACTATCTTTGTTTTGCAGAAAAGAGCTGTTCGATGCATTTATAAATTAAGTCCGAGACAATCTCTCAGAGAGAAATTTAAGGAGATTAATATAATGACTTTGCCTTCTCAGTACATTTTTGAAAATCTTTTATATGCTCATAAAAACATTAAATTGTTTAAAAAATACAGTGATATCCACAATATAAATAATAAGAACAAACACAAATTCGTTGTACCTCCAACAAGGCTCAAGAAAATAGGTGGCTCATTCAGGTGTCAATGTATACGCTTTTGGAGACATCACAGAAAACTCCGATAGCATTTTGCGAGTTCTCCCACGCGTTAAATATGTGTCTCAGCAGAGCAACACCCGCATCTGTGGATGAACAGTTGTTCGACTACAGATGCGGGTGTTGCTCTGCTGACAGCAAACAACAATACCAACTACAAAGGTTTTTGTAAAGCCATATTGTTCGTTATGAAGGAGGCCATAATTAAAATTAAAATGTCAAATGCCATCATTTAAATTAAAATGTCTTAGCAATTGCTTGAGTATTAACTTTTCAAATATTTTACTAAATGCAGATAAGATAAAAATAGGGCTAAAATTGCCAACATCATTTTAACTACCTGATTTAAATAATGGTATGACTTTACTACTTTTCATGAGGTCAGGAAAAGTTCCTAAATCAACACATTTATTAAAAGTAACAGCAAGATAGGGGGTTACGATTTCTATTTTATTACTTTACAGTTTAAATGGAGATGCCCCAGTAATCACCAGAGTTTTTAGACTTAAGTGTGTTAAAAACATTAACTACATCACGAAGAGTTACGTGTTCGAAGCTAAATAAGCGACTACATTTGAGCACACTACTATACACAAGGTTTTCAGCTTTAGACGGGGATGAATTTAAGAATCGAGTCGTAGTTATAGGTATGTTGGCAAAAAACTCATTAAATGCCTCAGTTACGTCAGCTGCGTTATTAACTAATTTGTTGTCGACCATAACTTCATGTTGTTTTTCTTGTTTAATCGACTTACCCATTTCATTGTTAATAATTTTCCAAGTAGTTTTTACTTTATTATTGGATTTTTTTATTATATCGCTTAAAAATTTTATTTTGCAAAAACACAAATATTTTTAAATAATTTTGAATAATTTTTGACATACTCTAGGAAAGGAGTATCAAACCTGTGCTAAATATGATTCATGAAACATGAAACCAAACATGACGGGGCTATCTGGTGGACTTGAAAGTTTCATGCCTGTGCTACTGTCCGCTGAGAACATCTCTTGTATGGAGCCGATCCTGGGCGCGGTAGACAGGTCATGATGTATGAGTGCATAAAATTAAGTGTCTCTGCTGTTGACCGTTTAGGAGTTTCTTCGTCTGAAGCTATCACTGGGTATGGCAGCCAGGTGAAGGTAGACTTTAGAACGGGCTATCTTAATTGAACGCGTATATAAAATTTTGTGCCTGTGCTATTGATTATTGAGGAGTTTTCACGTCTGGAACCAATCCTGGGGGCAGCAGCCAGGTCATAATAGGCCTTAAAACGGACTATCATAATTAAAGCGTATATATAATTCCATGTCTGTACTGCGTACCGTTAAGGAGTTCCCTCATCTGGACCCAATCCTAGGTGCAGCAGCCAGGTCATGGTGGACTGTAGAACAAACTATGATTATTAAATAAGTATGTAAAATTTCGTATCTTTCCTGTGGGTGCAGCAGCCAGGTCATGGTGGACCTTAGAACGGAATACATAATTAATTAAAGGGTATATACAATTTCCTGTCTGTGCTGTTAACCGTTGAGAATTTCCTCGTCGGCAGCCAATCCTGGGTGCAGCAGCTAGGTCATGGTGACCTTTAGAACGGACTAAATCAAAGCGTATAAGTATATAATTTCGTGTCTGTACTGTTGACCGTTGAGGAATTCCTTCGTCTGAAGCCAATCCTAGGTGCAGCAGCCAGGTCGTGGTGGACATTAGAACGGACAATCCTGGGTGTAGAATAAGGTCATGCTTATCATGGAAATGCATTATCTTTGGAACTGAACCAACATGTAAAATATCATCTCCATAGGATAAGTAAGTAGTAAGTGGTTTTCATTCGCTTGCAAGATTCGATCCAAACAAATTAACTATAAAAAACATTGCAAGTAAATATAAGTTTGTTTTTTTTTTAAACTTTTAGTGAAATCTAATGAATTTAATGACTTTAATGAATCTTAAGACTATTTTGAAAGAAAATCATTTTTTGTTTAACACAACAACAACGAAGCGATACAAAATAGTTATGAACACAGAAATAATAATTTTAGTCTCAAATATTTAATAAAGTTTTAATTAGTAATTTGAAGTATTTTCAAAGTATGGCAAAACAAAATTAATTTGAAATAAATTTACTTAAAAAAAAATAAAAACCCACTTCAAAACCTAAAACGAATAAAATAACTTTCATAAAAAACTTAACAGCTTCTGAAGTCGGTGCCAAGCTAAGGTGCATTGAAGAATTGAAGACAAGAAAAAAACGAAAAGAAGAATCATCAAAATCCGCTTATAGAAATGCCGGAGATACAGTACATTAATGCATATAACTTCGTATATAAGAATGATTACGTAATGTATTACAAATTACAACCTTCCTGAAAGTACTCGTATGTCGATCACGTTAGTGAAAGAATTATCAAAATTGGGTCACTAGCTTTTGAGAAAATCGCGGACATACAACATACTTACACCTGAATAGAGCATTTGTTGCTCAAAATAAGTGCATATGAGTAATGTATTTACGGACTGGAGTCCGTACATACATTACTCATATGCACTTTTCGACATGAGTCATCAGGTTGGAACCTGATGACTCATGTCGACCAGTATTTAAAAAACTTGCTTTGTTACCGCTGCCATCTTTAGACATTTATGAAACATGTGTTCGCAGTGAAGAATAGAGAACTGTTTAAGACAGCAAACGACGACGTATGCCTTCGGAACAGACGAGATCCACATAAGTTGGTATTGAATAATATGCCAAGACTTACCAAATACAAAAAAAAACTGCCTAGCAATGTGTGTGCGTATTTATAATAAGGATACCTAGCTATTTCAAGACAATAAATGAAAGATTGTTAAGATTAAATTGTACAAATGGTTATGTGAATGTAGTTTTTATAATTTAAAAGATATGTTATGATATGAAGATATTTATGGATAAAAAATGTTGATTCAAATATAACTTTTAGCTTGTAAGTCGTTATCCTGTAACCCTAAAATTTTGCATGCTATGTCATAACTTAGATAAACATGTTTGTACCTTTTTACTTCTATATGCCACCATTTTATACCTTTTTTTTTATTTAAGAAGGGTTTGCTATTGACTAGAGTCTAGGTCTGAGGTGACAGAGACAAAGTCGACGATGGAGTGAGCTTACCCAGATAAAGCCTGTTCGCTCTCACTTTGAAGAGATTAGGGTTGTATGCGCTCGGAAACAGAGACGCAGGTAGTGAGTACACTCTTTTGCTGTGCGCATTATAAAAGACATTTGGAAACGCTTAGTGCGAATTGGTGGAATAGCAACTAGGTAGGTAACTGGCAGTGCGTCTAGATGTCTGATGGTAGAAGGGGACCGGTGAAATCAGGTCGTGGAGTTCTTGGGCACATTCACCGAAGTACATTCTGTAGAAGACCGACAAGCAGGCAACCTTGCGGTGATGAACCAAGCTGTGAAGCTTGGCATCCACCAGTTCTACGTCACCAATGAGCCTCTTAGCTCTGCGTTCCACCGAATCAAGCGCGGCTAGTTGTTACTTAGCTGATCCATCCCAAAGGTGGCTGCACGCACAATAATACGCAAATAAACGATTTATTATTATTATTATTTCATACATACATACATACATACGCGTCGAATACAGAACCTCCTTTTTTGAAGTTGGTTAAAAATAATTTAAATTAACATCATTATAAAATAAAATTACAATACGTATTTACAAATACATTTCACGATCAAACCCTTAAACACTCCCTTAACAATTCAGCGACACAACGCGGGTCAAAGGAGCGCGCTCCCCGAAATTACGCCACACAAAGGGCACCCTAGGTTATAATAACCCTAAAACTCACGACAACAAGGAGATGTCACACTCTGAGCGAAAATGGGGGCTATACTGAAGCCATCAAAAAAACATTAAGTGCGTGTCAGCTCCGACGCACGACTGGAGTTTACTGCATAATTATGTATATTGTCTTTGAATATAATAGATAGATTGACCGCTACAATGAAGACTGGCCGAAACTAAACAAAACACAAAAACGTGACAACGCTTGTATTTCACTCCTCATATTTTTTCCATACCGGGGGCCTTATACAGGGTGTAAGGGACAGCCTTCTGCTAACTAATAGGGTGAATTGAGTATATCATACTAAGATGACCGGTACATTAAATTATTTCAGGAACGATATAGGAATCCAATAGAACTGATTTGTTTGTGTTTATGTGCACATATCGGAGCGTCTGTAACTGGTTGGGAAGGGTAATAGTAATAGGTATGCGGTGAGTTCGATGAACTCTGTAGCTAGGCAGAATTTGAACAGCTGATTTCACGCGTCGTTCGTTAGAGTATTTCAACATCCATTGCTGTTTTAATTTTTTTTTATTTTAGCTGTTTTATTTACATAAATGGAGGGCTGTGTACAGAGAATGTAATTTTACATTTAAGTAACTGAAAAAACGATAAAAAGTGAACATTTTCCTGAGAAGTTTTCCAGTGGAATATAACTCAAAATAAGGAGCTGAATGCACCCTATTAGTTTGCGGAGGGCTGTCCCTTACACGCTGTATAGTGTTAGGTGGCACGGGGCTTTCTCGAGTCCGTATGGTCTTGAGTCAGGTGTGAGGCAGGAGGGTCTGAGTTTTCCAACACTCCTGTACATGGACCAGTTGATTGGGGAGCTGAGTAGCACCAGAGTTGGATGTTATATTGATGGCATATGTGTCAACAACATTAGCTATGCAGATGACATGGTGCTGCTCAGTGCCTCAGTATGTGGCCTGGGACTGGTGAGTGAGAGTGAGAGGTACGCCAGTGCTCATAGCCTGGTGTACAATGTAAACGGAAAACCAGACGGCCCGCAACATTGCAATACTGAGAAGACCAGAGAGAGCATTGGCCGTCACGGTGATAAGAGGATACCATACGGTCTCCTTCGAGGCGGCGAGCCTCTTGGCTGGATCACCACCCTAGGATCTTGACGCCAAATTCCTAGCGTCACTATATCGGTGGCGCCGGGACGCGCTCGAGCGGGGCGAACACCTGATGCCTCGTCATGTCGAGGTATACAGGGTTATTGGTAAAACACCAACAACCTCTTAAGGCGTCATTGTACACATCACTATGAACAACTTTTACTATGGGACCAAACCTGAAATCGCGAAAAAAAAAATCAGCTGTTCAGTACATTTATGTTAGCATAATTCGTCAAAATGTACTGAACAGCTGATTTTTTTTTCGCGATTTCAGGTTTGGCCCCATAGTAAAATTTGCTTTTACTTAAAAAAAAACACTAGATGAGTCTCATTGTTACTCTCAATAAAGAATGTATTATTATTATCTCCTTTATTTAATTTTTTACATGGATAAATTACATTTTTAAATCTTAGAATAAAAAATAAAAACATTTCTAAATTATATTATTATTATTATATTAAAACCGCTAAAAAATACTGGCTGGTAAAATTCTACAGAAAAAGAAACATAAAAAGGCGGGAAACCGGCAATTCGATCTTTAGTTGTTTTGTCGAGTGATAATTATTTATATGCACAGATATTTTGTATAACATATAAGTTATCAGATTCAGATATGGATTTATTTAAGCCTGATTTCATTAAAGAGGCAAAAACAGTAGTGGAAAACTTTTTTTTTCGAAAAAGAGTCATGTTCTTGTTCGGAAAACTAACATAGGTATTTCATTCGATGAATTATCTAAGAATAAATCTTCTACTCTATGGAGCGTGTATTCAATGTTAAAAACACGATATACATTTGAAAGATTTCGCCAAACTATCATCTTTTCTGAAAAGACAGTCGGATGGATTCAAATTTCAAAGCGAAAAAATCCATAGTTTTCATCGCACAAGAGGTCCAAACATTCTTAAATCAAACGCCAGGACGAAATATACTTAATAACAAAGATAGAGAAATCTTTATAATATCATCGTGCATCGCATCTAAGAAATGTGTCTTAAACTGTAATTAGGTATGTATGTATTCTACAAGAGACCCATTATAGATTTACATTTATTTTTCAGGTCGTGTTGATGATATTGGCCTTATGTGGCGCTTGCCGAGCATTGAACTGACGATTATGAAGGTACATGACTTAAAGAAACAAGGTGAAAAAATACTAGTAAAGTTAAGGGGTAAGTACTAAAACAAGAGTTGACCGAACCTTAGTAGTAAAGAAATAATTTGTACAAATAATAGAAAAATACCAAGACTTCGATCTATTGATATGGAAACTGATCGTTTCTTCCTGAATTACCAAAAAGGGAAATTTTTGAGGCAAGTAATTGGGAAAAACAAAATGTCTGAAATCCTGAAACAGATAGCCACGTAGGTATCTTAATTTACCAAATCCAAACTTATATTCGGGTCACTGCATAGATATAAGAAAGAAGGGTCACTGCTTCCGCAGAACTTCAGCTACTTTGTTAGCTGATTTAGGCGCGGATTTGACTACAATTAAAAGACACGGAGGATAGTAGTCGAGTAAAGTAGCCGAAGGATACATAGAAGAATCAGTGGAAAATAACACTAAAATATATCACTATATATAAATAAAGTAACAAAAACGATAAATCTACATTCCTCGGAATTCTCTACCCAACCAAGATTTTCCACAGAGTATCCGGAGCGAAGTAAAAAAATCTATTCTAGCTGAAGAAAATGACAAAATAATTCTTTCTCCAAATTTACAGAAACACAAGAAATAAAAGCAAAATATATCCAACATTAATATACCCGAATCAGATCAGGCGCAGATTACAATTTATCCATGTCAAACCGTCAAATTGTAAACGAACCTGCATTTACCGATTGACAAATTGTGAACCTTACCTATATAAGGTTCAAATTGTGAATCTTACCTATATAAGGATCAAATTGTGAACCTTACCTGTGTAAGGTTCACAATCTATCCGATTCTATCACTCGTAAAATTGTGAACCGTCCCTGATTGGTAGGTCTAGGCGTTAGCCGAATTGGTCGCTGTAACTAAGCCAGGACACGCCGACCGGCTAGGTTTGTATAAATACTTTTACAAGTCAATCATGTTTTTTTTTAAAACTAGATGAGGTTGGCGATTCCTATCTGACTACTCTGAGAAGAAAGGCCGAAACAAACTCAGAGGTCACAGTCTCTTATAAAGTCCAGACATAATCTTGGTCAGTTCATGTAAAGACCATGTAGATTGGTGTCTGAAATGGTCTTTTGTGTTTAGGTTAGGTTACAACTCTGACCAACCACGCGCGAGCCGAACGAGCGAAGCGAGTGGCGCCGCGGTAGCAGCTAGCGAACGCTTCTTCCAAGTTGGTCGGAGTTACTTGGCTATTTAGTACCTATTAGCGCAAGGTGCGTTCGTGGCATGCAAGTTTGTTACCAGTTCACAATTTGTCGGTTTGCTATCGATAGATTACCTACAAACTATCGAAAAACAATGCGTTTAATTGTAGGTAAATGGTTTGTTACAGGTCAGAATTTATCGGTAGTTTATAATCTCGCGAGATAGGTTATAAACTAATGACGTTCATAATCATACGGTGACAGCAATAACAGGGCCATGGAACTAGTAAATATTAATTGCTGCAATTTATTTCCAGGACAATTAGATCTACTCTCTATATGTATGTCTGTGAAATAGACGTAGGGTGTCAATTTGCGCTAATCTTCCCCGCGAAATAAATTATTATTACGTAAATAGGTTAAATGGTCTAAGGTTTTTAGAATTTTACAGGTTTCGGTCAGTGTCAAGTTATATGTTGATATGAATTAAGAAAGAAAGTATTGCGATCGTAACAAATATGTATGTATTTATGCCTACAGAATTA
Source organism: Dicycla oo (assembly GCA_948252095.1). Lineage (NCBI taxonomy): Eukaryota > Metazoa > Arthropoda > Insecta > Lepidoptera > Noctuidae > Dicycla > Dicycla oo. The sequence goes on from OX411718.1 coordinate 17,095,455, forward strand.
GAACCATCAATACAACTCGCTTTATTTATTTATTTAAGGAAAAACAAACAGTAGCACAATAAGAAATACTCATAATATCTTAATTATTACATTTTTTTTAAATTATGCTACCCACTACGTTCTCCACAGATTACAATTTAAAGTATTTAAAACTAGCTAGAAACACAGATACAATACCTGTATTGCTTGCTGATCCTTTAGGGTTGCCTGGATTTGTTTCATACATGCATTTTTACTGAGAAAAAGAATGTCGATTGAATTAAATTCGTTGTTATATATCTCAACCAAACGATGAAGTGGTGAACGCGAGCCAGCGTTGGATTTACAGGGTCTAGTAGCAAATAGACGTCGAGTGCGTTCCGCACGTACATGAACTGTACGAGGAACCAGGCTACACAGACTCCTAACTAAGTCAGGACAATCAAAATGATTGCGGCACACATTGAACAGAGTCATAACTTCCAGAAGTTTCCGTCTTGATTGTAAGGTCAGAAGATCTAACTTTTTAAGAAGTAAGTGGTATGACATTTTATTCCGATAAATTCTAAAATTCATAGCACGAAGGTACTTACGTTGTACTAGTTCTAATCTATCACTATATTTTACGTAAAAAGGGTTCCAAATAGGTACTGCAAACTCTAACTGTGGCCTAATTATTGATTTGTATAAGTGCAAAAAGGTCGACGAAAATCCCTGGAAGATCTCATGACAAAATCAAACATTTGGTAGGCTTTGTTAACAATTTTTTCTATATGAGCATCCAGATGGAGCTTCGAATCTAGCAGGACACCAAGATCGCGGAGAAAACTTACTTTACTAATTGGCGTATTGGCAAGACGATAGTCGAACTCGGTAATATTTTTCTATTTGGTAAATGTTATAACATGACACTTTGGAAGACTAAGGTAAAGCTTATTGGAAGAGCAGTAGCTAGAAAAACGATCTAAATCCTGCTGGAAGTTAAAACAATCGACTTTATCAGAAATAATTTTGTAGACCTTTAAATCGTCCGCGAATAGAAGAAATTTAGAATTTTGAAAACAGTTTTTTATGTCATTAATGTATAAAATAAATAATAAAGGGCCTAGAATGGAACCATGTGGTACCCCAGAGGTGACCCGAAAAGAGCCAGATTCAAAGCCATCAACAACCACCTTTTGTGTGTTCTATGAGTTATGTAAGATATAAACCACCGTAGAAGATTCCCTCTGATTCCATTATAAGCAATTTTATTAAGAAGTAGTGTGTGGTCAAGTTTATCGAAAGCCTTCTGGAAATCTGTGTAAACCGCATCAATCTGCTGTCTATTATCAAGACTATCAAACAGTTGGGACGTGAAAATGATGAGATTGCTAATACAAGATCTGTCTTGTCTTGAACAAAGCCATGTTGTTCTTTTATTAAAATACTGCGAATGGCAGGATATAATTTATTGTGTACCAGTCTCTCAAATAATTTGGAAAAGCAGATAGGTAAAATACGTAACTACCTACGTCTTATCGAATTAAATTATTGACCAACATCAAAATTGTAAATTAGCATGAAGGTCTCTTAATAAAATTATTACACCCAGTTCAAGTTCTACTAATCTACTAATATAGTAAAGTGTACAAATGTTGACATGTACCTACTTACCTCTCAAGTGGCCGCCCAGCGCACGCCGGGGCAGTCATTTCTGCTACCGCCGTACTGACTATATTTTAGGAAATTATGAGTGCAGCAACAAAAGTTTTCTTTAGCACCTGCACCTAACGAATTTTTTGTATGTATGCAAGCTGCTATTGTATTAATTCATCATCTTTACTATTCCAACAGAATATCAAAAAACCAGCGTCAAGTTACGAATGTAAATTAATATCAGGTTGGCACAAAAGTAATGAGACACTTGGTTTACGTTTTATATTTTTAATTATTATTACAATACAAAAAGCTTAGTCAATGATGTAATCACCATTATTAGCATCTAAGACTTCTTGCCAACGATCCGGCAAAGTTTGGATGCCTTTCGCCCAGAACTTTGATGGCTGTGCCTCGAAAAAGTTGTTCAACTCCGCCTCTACATCAAAAAAACTTTTTCCAAAAACACAACCGACTTCCAAAATAACACTTTAATGTGAATAATAACTTTAATTTCGGAAGTCGGTGTCTTTGGATCTGTATTTTAGTTTTTTGCCCGCGACTTCCGAAATTAAAGTTATTATTCACATTGAAGTGTTATTTTGGAAGTCGGTTGTGTTTTTTGGAAAAAGTTTTTTATTTTTCACTTTTTAGTGGGTCAATTTGTAATATTTATCTAAGTTACAATATTCTATTATCAACTGCTCATCACCTTTTATAAAATATTGCTTTTCCCGATGCAGGGACGTTAATTGTTGAGGAGTTCTCCCTGGCAAGTAGGTACCAGGAGAACTCCTCACCACTATAAGCATTGTGACGAGCATAATTTACTGTGCAACTATTATTGAAGTTTCGTTGATTATTAAAAATTAGGTAAATCGAATCGCAACCCCTGAAGTAGGTACTTATTATTGAATAGTTCCGGTGGCCATCTGTGATCTTCATCATCAGTTCCACTTGACCAAATGGTGCTTTCCAAGAACAAATGCACGAGTTACTATAAAAAATGCCCAAATCGCTATAGGTGTGCCTATAATAGTTGAAGAGTTCCGTCGATTTTTCCAGGATCCCATTATGAAATCCTGACCTGATGACAATGGGACCAATTAGAAAGTATACCCTTTCAAATAAAAAAAGAATTTTCCAAATCAGTCCAGCCGTCTTTGAGTAATCGGGGAACATACATAAGAAAAAAAAATAATGACAAAAGATTCCGTCGAACTGAGAACCTCCTCCTTTTTTTGAAGTCGGTTAAAAAATCGTTAGTTTACCCCGCAAATGTTGTTTCAGGGCTCTAAACAAATGATAGTCTGATAGGGCGAGGTTTGGGGAATAAGACGATACCCCACCCGTTTCCCAACCCAAGTTCTCCAACTGTTGGCGAACGACAAATGCGACATGAGGTCGAGCGTTATCGTGTAGTAAAATTACATTGACTCGTCTTCGTCGTTTTTCAGCAGCAGCAGATAAATAGTTTGGTGAGCTGGGTTCAATATTTGTCAGCGTTTATAGTTTTATTGTGTAAATAGTTCATAAAACAGCATGCCTTGCACGTCCCAGAAACAGCAAAGCAGAACTTTTAAGCGGTTCTTCTGACTGAGCTTCGGTTGAGTTGGTGGCGTTTCTTCTGGAGGCAGCCAAAAACACGACGTGTGTCATTCTCATAATGAATCCATGATTCATCTCCAGTAACCAGATCAGATAATAACTCTTTACGTCGCAGCAAAGGTGATTAACAGATAGCGACACGGGCTGCACGACTGGCGTCTGTAAGGATGTGCGGTACCCACCGAGCCAAAACTTTTCGATACCCAAGCTCATGCAGATGGTTTTCCACGGCGTGGTGACTGCAGTTAAGTGCTTCCGCTAATTCACGAGTGGTAGCATCCGGATTCGACTGCAGTTCGCGGCGTAAATCGTCATCATTCACTGCGGGTGGTCGTCCAGAGCGTGGCTGACTTTCAAGGCTCCTGTCTCCTGATTTAAAACGGTCAAACCATCGGGACACCGTCGCATGGCTTGTACTTCCAGCGCCCAATGCAGTGTTGATATTGTCAGCCGCAGTCCGCGCACTGTGGCCTAACAAGTACTCGTATAAGTATAGTGTTCGAACTTGTCGCTCGTCCATTTTTCTTTAAACTGACTAAACCGTTCGCGAGAGCGGCTTTATATTCCCCCACATCACAAGTACCTAGAAGGTTCTACAACATTCTATAATATTATCGAAAACAATTAACTTGAAAAAGGATATGTATAGAGTGTTGTAGTGTCTCATTACTTTTGTGCCAACCCAATATGGCTCAGAGCTACCGTTATAATATTAGGTTGGGGAAAAAGTCTTTTCGCATTATAGTATGTATGAACTTGTAATAAAATCTCTTTGGCTATACTATTTGTATCTGGCTAGTATTGGTATCATTGAAAGTTTAAATTTTAAAGAACATAATTCCAAATTCAAATTAGGAAAATGTGTGATTTTCATTTGTTTTTCGTACCGTCAAGATGAGTGAATCTAATGAAGAAATTCGATACATTTTAAAACTTTACTACAAAAAGGTAAAAATGCAACGCAAGCCGCGAAAAAAATTTGCGATGTTTATGGACCTAGTGTAGTGTCTGTGAGAGTAGCACAAATTTGGTTTAAGCGTTTTCAATCCGGAAATGTTGATGTCAAAGATGCACGTCGCTCTGGTCGCCCTATTACGGATAAAATGGATGCCATTTTTGAAAAAGTGGAGCAAGATCGGCATATCAGTAGTTACGACGTAGCTGAAGAACTGAAAATTGACCACAAAACAGTTTTGGCGCATTTGAAAAAAACTGGGTCCACAAAAAAGCTCGACATTTGGGTACCTCACGAGGTCACTGAAAGAAACCTAATGAACCGTGTACTCATTTGTGATTCTTTATTACGACGTAATGAAACCGAACCATTTTTGAAGAAGATAACTGGTGATGAAAAGTGGATCACGTATGACAAGAACGTGCGAAACAGGTCGTGATCAAAGGCCGGTCAGGCTTCACAGACTGTGGCGAAACCCGGGTTAACTCGCAACAAGGTGATGCTGTGTGTGTGGTGGGATTGGAAGGGCATTATTCATTATGAGCTGTTACCACCAGGCAGGACCATCGATTCTGAACTCTACTGCGAACAACTGATGAGATTAAAGCAAGAAGTTTAGAGAAAGCGGCCGGGAGTAATCAACAGAAGGGGTGTGGTTTTTCATCATGATAGCGCTAGACCCCTCACACATCTTTAGCCACTCAGCAAAAATTAAGAGAGTTTGGCTGGGAGGTGGTAATGCATCCGCCGTATAGTCCTGACCTTGCACCTTCAGATTTCCACCTGTTTCGGTCTCTTCAGAATTCTTTAGGCAGTGTCAGGTTAACATCACGAGAGGACTGCCAAAACCACTTGTCGCGGTATTTTGACCAGAAGTCCCAAAATTTCTATAGCAATGGGATCATGTCCCTACCTACAAGATGGCAAAAAGTTATCGAACAAAATGGTACCTACATACTTTAGTTAAAATTAAATAAACTATATTAAAAAATGTTTTGAATTTTCTTAAAAAATGCGAAGAAACTTTTCCCCAACCATTATATTTACTTTTGAATTGATTACTCAGCAACTTATGTTGTAATTGGGCTACTTTATACAGGGTAAGTTTAAAAAGAGTACGGATATTTTAGAAGGTAATCAGGTGCATAAAACTGAACAACATTCCCTTAGGAACATAGGTCGACATCATAAAATTGAAAATCGACTTTTCATACAAAGTGACTGGTCATGTGACTTAGGTTTATATGAGAAGTTGAATTTTATTTTTTAGATTTCGACCTATGTTTCTTAGGAAAAGTTGTTCAGTTTTATGCACCTGATTACCTCCTAAGATATCCGCACTCCTTTGAAACATATCCTGTATATTTTTGGGATTCAACATCTGTCTGCTAATAAAATCAAATTTCAGCCTCAAAAAATGCTTTTATAGGTGCAATAATAATATATTTACGTCGACATAGGATGTGAGAGCGAGCAAAGGGTACCCCGAGGTTAGGTTTGGTTAGGTTACTTTAAGCCCTGTACACAGAAATAGGAGCCCCGCGAAGCGGGGCTCCGTCGACATAAGATGCAAGAGCGAGCGAAGGGCACCTCGAGGTTAGGTTTAGTAAGCTTGTTCATATTTACTTCTCAACTCAGTTAACTTTATATACAACCTCATTGTATAATTTAAGAATGCCCATTTTCTACTTTTAATCCGCCGGCTGTAGCTGCCAACCTACTATTTTGGCTACCGGCTTTAATTATTTTGATTATTTTGACCATTATTTGATGACAATAATAAGGTAATTTTATGTTCAATTATAGTAGATTCACTCATCAATAACTTGCTAACGTATAAAAATATAGGTAACTATATGAAATTAGAGTATGTTGAAATTATTTTATAGATGCAGTCGATACACTTATTAAAAGCTGCCAATGCGTAGACATATCACAAATTGAGTTGCTTAAAAACTATCACCATGCTGCGTCATATTAACAGTACTTAGCTTGTTTTACAATTTAAGTTCGCTTGAAAAGTTCTTCGCTGACCTATTAATTCATTAGACAACTAGATACTTATACATATTTGAAGACGAGCATGACATTTTAAAGAAGCTGCCTTAATTAGCACCCATATTATTTATATCGCAATACCTACTATTCTTATTATTAGGTTCACTTGTGCAAAGCAATGGGGAAGTACTTAGATCGGACTGTTAAGCATAGAATTAACACTAGATCACATTAGAATTATCTACAGTAATGTGACTCGACCCCTGTTCTCGAAATAATTACCTACAGCCACGCGGTACGTAAACACGCGATTCCCGCCTACATTATTCTAATTTCATCCTATCTACCATCATCACCGTCACCTACTTGAGTTTCTTTCTAGTTTTGTAATTGTAAATATTATATTTTTATTTTTTTTAAATAAACTGCTGTCGTCGAAGGTTACCAAACTCCAATCCTTAAGGCGAAAGCGTCAGGGTAGCCCGCGAAATTAAATTTTTCTTACGTTTTTTGCAATTTACAAGTCAGTTGTTATTCACAGCGCCTACAAGGTTGTACATTAATCAAAATGTGATTCGTGACCGTAAAAAGTGTCTTTTTACAGAATTATAATCATTAAAGTCATCAATACAATTCTTTTGGTCACCCATCCGATGTCGAACCGCTCTGCAAACATTACTTAATTAAAACTAAATTTAAGTACAGTGCATCTTTTTCTTTCTATTTCATTAAGAAAAGGACAGACGATAAATATTAGTTTACTCCTGTCATATTAAGATACTCCATAAACAAGTTTAGACGTGATTTAAAAATTGGCTACTAAAAATACGTAATTTAGGTACGTCAGGCGCTGACTAATTTGACAGGAGTAAACTAATGTTTATCTGCTGTCCTTTTCTTAATGAAAGAGAAAGAAAAAGATGCACTGAACTTAAATTAAAATTTAGTTTAGATTGTGAACAAGCGAATCGGCGCCATTATCAACCCTCTCATCGCGTACTACAAAATCTTACTTATAAATTAAATTATAATGTACCTACTTAAATCTTGCTACGTAGGTACTACCATTTATTACTCTCATAATCATTTCATAACGATATTTTGTCTACCTCAATAGTATATGTTGATGTAAGTAGCTAAGTACATAAGTAAGTAGATAGCCTGGCCTAGGAAACTACCTACTAGTTTTTTTAACGCGAGCGTAGGTAGGTCACTCGTGTGTTACTTTTTTCACCCTATCCACTTATTTATTTATTAATCTATGTATTTTACTCGTTGGGAAAAGCGAAATACCTACCAATTAAAACTTAAACAAGTTACGTACGTAGTAGGTATATAATAAAAAAAAATATAGTTTTACCTTTCGGAGTTTAAAGGTAATTTTAAAAATGCTATCTCTAGGTGCGTTATTGACGAATTCAAGGAACCAAAAACAACACAATATAGGCTATTATTGTTATTTGCCATATTAAGTAAGTACTTGTACTTATTTCAATGAATACTTATTTGTCACAAATCGCACGCGTACTGCTTACATCATACCATCCGTTCGCCACTGCGGCGCATTGGCGACTGTTTGGTTACCGAACTCGAGGCGTGTAGGTAAGTATTACTCGCGTTTCGACCGTTTATATGAAGATAAAATACTGTATAGATATTTCTACTGTGACTAGATGGATCGGAAACAATCTGCGACTCCCTCGTTCCCCTTAAACTTAAGGGGAAGATTTTTAAAACAATGGTGTATGGATCAGAATGTTGGGCCACAAAAGGAATGAATGAGAGGCGATTGCATGCAGCTGAAATGAGAATGTTAAGAGGGATGTGTGGAACACCACAATGCCCTCATTTCGTAGGTATATAAGAGGAAGTCTGAAAGTGACATCTGTGACTGAAAGTTGTGTGGAACTCGGTGTTGATGCTATGGCCATGTGATGCAAAGGAATGAGGAAAATGTCTTCAGGAAAGTTTTGAGTATGAATGTGGATGGCTATACGAGTAGGGGAAGACCAAATAAACGATGGATGGACTATGTGAAAACTTATATGGCTAGAAAGGGAGTGACTACTGAGATGACGACTAATAGAAGCATGGAACAAAAAGACAAGTTGCGCCGAACCCAAATAAATTAAGGCAAGGGCAGGAGAATGATGATGACCCATAATTCGTGACGAGAGAGAGAGAACAAAAGTCAGTGTGTGGTAGTCATAGAAATATTTTATCTATGATGGTAGTAGTAATAAAGATTACCACAGGTAAACACCATATTAACACAGGTAAAAGCAGTTAAGTAGGTAACATCATAACGTATCGATTGAATTAGGAACACAACGTTAGAGATGTATGTGCATCCATCTCGTGTATATTTTAAATAAGCTAAAGCAGCGCCTAAAGCAAGATGCGCACGGTAAATAAGTATAACGGTGATTTTACAACCTCCGCACCGGTGCGCGCCTAGCCTCACCTCGGAACATTGCCAATTCCCATTGCTCAAGTCTTAGCATTGGAATTTCTCACCAGTAAAACATGAATAGATTTACTGTTTATTACATTATATATGAATAATATGAGTTTGAAAGTCTTCATCAAAAGGTTTTAATACTTAATGTTCACTCACAACCTTATTTAATTGCTAGCGAATGATAATTTTAGGTACGCCTACAGTTACCACTACTAACTAAAATAAAAAATTTTCTGCTCCCTACATTTTGACGAGTTATGCGAACATGAATGTCCCATACATACAGCCGATTTTTTTTTTCGCGAATTCATGTTGGGTCCTATAGTAAAAGTTGTTTGTTACCATGAGTACAATCATGTGTTCAAGTATCGGTCACTAATTACCAGTCACCCTATACAGGGTGGAAACAATTAAGGGAAGGGAAACCACTGTAAATTCTTAAGATAGATTATTTTACTTAAAGGAAACGAAACATTCCTTTATTTTAAAAAAGAAACATAACTGCATTCACAGATTTCTCGACAAGTTTACCTAAACCGGGAATCGAACCAGCTAAACATTAAAAAATAAAAAATAAATAAACACTCGCTATTTTATTTCACTAGTCGATACTATCAATGTAAAAGATAAAATTTCTCCAAGAAACATTAAGTCTTACACTCGTCTGTCGTACCCATGAAATCTTATATTTAAGTAGGTAGGATAGGTACAAAAGGGGTGATTAGATGGTCTGCAGGAAGTCCAGACCTGACGCCTCTGGACTATTTTTTTATGGGGCCATGTAAAAATATTTAAAAATAAAATAAATAAAGAATTTATTGAACAAAAATGGTTGAACAATCAAACACAAACAACACCATGCGTATACAATAATAGCGTATTACAATTATACTATAACCATTAGTGTTAGAAGCAGTCATTATATGAACTCTGGTATCCAAAGAAAGATTTAACTTGTGTTATGGAGCATTTTCACATAAAAGAAATACATATCAAGGTTATATTGATTGCATCAGAAGACGATGTCAAGAGTGACGTACTATGCAAGAGAGGAAGCCTTTTGTAGAATGTATGTAAGTAAGTGTTTCATTACACTTACATACATTGTACTAAAGGTGTGAAATTATAATACATGAGTGAGGAAGATTATGTGTTCGTGTCTGAAGGATCATCCATCGTACCAGGTTAGTGTGTATTTAATTTGTTTACAAAAAGTCTTAAGAGACTATAGAAGAGCTAAGGATTGAGATAGAAAATGTTATTAGGAGCATACACCACACTTTGAAGAAGGCTACATGAAGTGAATTTCAAAGAAGACTTTTGTGTATCCGTAAAGAGGGGTCTCATTTCGAACAACTTATCAGTTAAATTATTAAAGTGTAACAAGTACTCAACTGCACCTGGTTAGACTGGATGCCGACCCCAACATAGTTGGGAAAAGGCTAGGCAGATGATGTTATTAAAGTGTAATAAAATTGTAATTTTAAATAGTTAGTTCAAGTAGGTATCAATGTCTTGGTAATGGTAATAATTTTCTTTCATGTTTTCGTGTCCTTCATATTAGAATTGATGACAAAATAAAATTAATGTTAGATTTCAGGACCTTTTTTTATTTCTAAGAACAAATGTTTATTAGAGTGATCTCTCCAGAATAGTAATCCTATCGATTAGTAGAATAAAATAGTGAGTGTTTATTTTTTGAATTTTTTTTTTAATAAAGACGTTTCCTTTAAGTAAAATAGTCTTTCTTAAGGATTTAAAGTTGTTTCTCTTCGGGGTCCATTGATTTCTTCCATTCTATAATTATCTAAACCATTTTGGATAGTTTCATTTCTGCATAGATGTGTCCATTTCGAAGATAACGATGAATGATAGATAACTTTTGATGTACTTAGGTTATGAATATGGAAATTACACACGTTCATGTACCTACTTAGGACGTAGGTACTTAACGAACTCTAACGATTTATGAATCCTCAAATTGGCGGGTCCAATGTTTTAATAACATAACTTTAATTTGGCACTGACAATTGTATTGAAAATTGAGTATATATCTGTAGGTACATATGTAGTACTAAGTCTTCGGGTGTGAATTACCTGCCACTGATTAGAGCTTCCAGAAGGTCCCGCCACTTTGACGTGAAAGTGACCAGGGACGTCTTGACGTACTTCCTTTACCTTTACAGATACAAATGTCTTGTTTAGGGTACAAATAGTACATAATTATGTAGTACAAACACTTTAATGTGATACATTTTAAATTGGGGACTTGAACCCGTCATCTTGATGCTCATGGAACGGACTCGTCCTTGTCGAGATAGATTTATTATTATTATTTATTTATTAAAATGCAAAGTTTATAAAAGTCTTAATAATCATGCCCCACAAAACCGTTTCCACGGTTTGTCTGTGGGAACGGAACATACAGTTTTGCAAATAAGTATTAAGTGCGGACACTTAGTTTTCACTTATCGTGGGTATATTACTCAAGCAGTTCCCACCAATCCCCTCCCCCGCGGAAGCCTACAGGCCATGCTCTCAGGAAAGCAGTCTCTGAACAATCAAGTAACTAATTAGCTTCAAATATGATACCCAAGACATTCCGATATGCAAGATATCTTCCTCACTCATCCCCCATAAGACAAGATACCTATTATCACTAGTCATGTTATAGTAACGCAACTAATAACAACAGGCATCCCGTCCCATGGAAAGTGAATAAAGAAAACATCCCACACATCAAAATATCACCCCCCCCCCCCCCAAGAACACATTCTACAAACTCTCGAAAAAGAACTGCTTAAGTAATTTGGCAAACTTACCATTTATTTTCTGACTTCTTATATCAGCAGGTAATTGGTTGAGAAGATATGGTACTCTTTTATCAAGCGTTCGTCGTCAAAATAATTACTTATTCTGGGTACCACAAACTTACATGCTGATACCATCCTCGTTACGTAGTTATGGGTAGATGCATTAAAATTGTCCAAAAAAAAATTTAAAAAGGGTGTTAGGGTTTCTAATGAACTAAAGCCAGATGCGGGCTTAAATTTTGATACACTATTCATTTTCAATGGCTTAAAATTCTACCTAATTAACTTTAGCATAGTTTGGTTTTTGACCTCTAGTCTAAAAAAACAATTACAGGGCAAGTCCGGATTTGTTCGCCAGCTCCTCAATTATAATAGGATACAATGAAATAAGAACTACCATTTCTGGTGCTAATAAACTTTTTAATAACTGTTAACTTACTGGTTATTTAATAGTACCCACTAAGTATTGCCTACTTTTAAAAAAATGCATAGATGGCGTGTAGGTAGATCAGTAGATGGGAAGAGGCACAGAGATTTCGCAAAGGTTGCTTATGATAAAGTACTCAACTATAAAATTGGAACTATCAAAATCTAGATATCTACCTACACGAAGACGATATTTTTCTCTCTCTATGCAATCTGATGAAAATCTGTGATAAACATAGGTACCTACAAAAAAAATATAAAGGCGTCTCAAATAGGTTTCAACATATTGTTACTGCAGTAAATTAGGTTTTTAATACTTAGGTACTGCTTGCAGCAATGGTAAATTAGTAGGAAAGAAATAAGTAAGAAATACCTATCGCTCTTTAATGATATTCATATACCAACACAGAAGGTAGGTACTTACAATACAGAAAAATAATTATTCGAAGGTACTCGAATAATTATTTCTATCTACCCACGTCATTAACGAAGATATCACAGGTCATGGACAACGATAGGTTTTTTTTTTTAATTAATATGTACCTAGGTACACAGTTTGTATAATATTATAGAAATTGAACTGTTGTTATTACTATTCCGACATCCATAAGTTTATGAGCACGAGTCTCCTAAACATCGCAACAGGTACTATTCACAACTTAATTTGGTCGGGTTATACGTGGAGTTTTAGTATGGAAAAGTAATGAAAGCTAACTTCTCTTAAAATACAACACTTAGGAATCTGAATTTTTGGTCACTATAACTTCTTTATGGGTACTAATTTTTGTATAAATTTGGGAAGAAATCACAGTTTTTAATAGGGAAATCTTGAAATGAAAATTTAACACCGTGACTACCGCCACCCCACCAATGGCATGGTGTATCTCGTAAACTACTGGAGTACTAATTTTGAATTTTGGGTGCTAATTTTATCTCACAGGGTACTAATTTTCTATGCAGGTTTGAGGAAAGCGACAAGCTCCTCAAACTTGGAATCAACATTCAAAGTCGTGGTCCTGCTGAACGAGCGCGCAAAAGCTATCATCGTTGATTTCTCGGTAAATACAAATGTTTCAGTTGTTTTTTTTTTACGAAATGAATCGCATTTATGGGTACTAAGTATACTTAGAATAGCTGCAGCATGCCCCCTTTTTCGGCGCTCATGGTGGTCCTGCTGAAGGGAGCGTAACTACCGCAAAGTCGATTTTCTTGAAAACTCTTTTTTTTGTGGATGGGAAATCATCAAATAACTTCTCCCGCTCTGGGTGGAGCGGGAGGGCGTGTCAGACTTCTACTGACTAAAACCCACCAGTGTTCCTTCAGTTGCCTGTGCCAGGGCCACGGTAACTCTTTCGAACAACCCGCAACCCTGGCGGGTTCTTGAAAACTCCTAAGGTACCTATCAATTTTGTTGTTCGAGTACTAATTAGTAATCGAACCCGTTTTACACCAGGGGTACGGCCAGGGGTACGGTGGGTCTGCAGTATGGCTTGGGATGCCCTACCCGCACATACAGGCTTATCCATTAATTACGCTACAACCTGTAAAAAGAGAATGAGGAAGCGTTTTTTTTTTTTCGGAGCAATGAGGAAAATGTCGTGAGGAGTCTGGAGTATGAATGTCGATGGCTATAAGAGTAGGGGAAGCCCAAATAAACGATGGATGGACAGTGTGAAAGATGATATGGCTAGAAAGGGGGGACTACCGAGATGACGACTAATTGAGAAGTATCAAAATCATAACCCTTCCTTTTGGCTTTGCCGCAGTCGGGTAAAAAGGGACATGTTGCGCTAACCCCAAATAGATTAGGATAAGAGCAGGATAATGATGATGAATGAGGAAATGATTTTTTATTTTATAAAACAGTACATAATGCCATAATTAAGCTTGTCCGATGTCGAGAAAAACTGCAGGGCAACAGGTACCTTTTATTTTTTAAAGTGCGGCTGTGTGGCCTAAACGATGACAAACGACACAAATAAAGCAATAGCATGCCATGGATTATACCCATACATTCTAAACTGGCGCTTTTGCTGCTTCTCTTATATGGTGGTTTACAAACCAGTTAGATCGGATAGCATAGTTTGGATTATACTTTTGTGAACAGATTTGTCATCCCACTTAGCACACTGATGACATATGTATTGTATTAACATCATCAGACTAAACAGTCCACTACTGGATAAGGGCTTCTCTTGCACGCTCTTTAGCTTGGGCCTCTATCATCAGCTCCAGCTGCTGTCACCCATCCTGCGAAGACCGTCGCACCACCTTGCTTGAGAGCTTCCCACCCTACGTTTGTTGATTCAGTCAACACTCGAGAATGTCTACCCCAACAGTCATCACTATTGCCCTGATTTATCCGACCTATTGCCACGATTACCAATTTAGTTTGCTTATTCTGTGGACTATGCCGACTATAGTTCGTCTAGATAGCCCATCTGGACATCCCACATCGATTATCTCCAGATCTTCTACAGCCTAACACATATCGACCCACCCTTTAGAATCTTCTAAGGGGTGGGGATATAACTATATGCGGCAAATCATTATGTGAATGTGACCTATTTGTTTTTCTGGCAGCTACTCGTAGGTAACGCTGATGTATTCTCACTAAAGCTACGTCATAAAAATGTGTCATTTTCAAACCCCGCCCCCCAAATATTTAAATCGCTAGATTTGCCCTCACCGTACTTAGTCACTAGAAAAAGCGTCCATACTGAGAAGAGTGAGCTCACACATTATTAAACAACGTTTCCATGATAATAAAGTGAAGTCACTACGTCATTGCGTGTCAGAGGTATCAAAACGAAACAGAAATGCGACAATCTTTTGACGCAATAGGGCAAATCTAACGATTTAAATCTTTGCCACTGTCATTTTCATGACAGCCGTCAGTCACTACGGCCGTTAAGTGCAGCCACCACACTCTTCTAGGATACCGTATCGATGACGAGTTTTACAATCTTCATTAGGTTAGTCGCCACTTACAACTTTCATCAAAGATAATAAGCCTATATATTCACAACTTGTGAATCGCAAGCGAAATCGTCATCAAATAGACTATTTATTTCTGGCTAAACACAGCCATTAGCCAGCCGCACAAAACGCGATCTTTTCGAAATTACGAAAAATTTCGAAAGGTGCAAACTTTATCATAATACGTTTAGTGGCCGTGAAGGTTAGCGTAATCATATAGACATGAACACTTAACACGTAATTGACGTAATGATGTTCACTATCCATCGCACAATAAAATTGTAAGATTTCTTTTGACTAAAGTAAACATGGCCTTTACTTGTAGCTATTTGTATATTTTTTTAATAACTTTATTGTACGTTTATAAAATTTTGCAATAATATTGCAAACTCAGAAAAGGAAGGAAATATAAACACATTATATTGAAGTAATTCAATGTTTAATTAAAACGTCATGATCAAGACAAAAGTAACAGCATCAAATGTTTCAAAAATGAAAAAAATTGCTACAATAGTTGTTAACTATATAGTTATCATAATAAATCTGTTTATACACAATACTTGTATCTACATATAAAATATATCCTGTTGTTAAAAACGAATGTGCCGATCAATTGTTTGCAATGTGAACCAATGATGATAAATAGGATTTTAAAATCAATAATCAGGCTCCTACAAGTAGTCATGCTTTAGCAATAAGAACACGGCTTTACATGTGTGTGGCATGCATGCAACCTCTATTCGGTAAAACTCATCTATTAAAATAATAGAAATTATTCGAATGTATAATTTAAAAGATAGACAATTCGATGCTGATAATTATCAAAGTGATGAAATATTTGCGTCTGTGTTATCCTACGCTAGTTCTATACAAACCTGAGTAAAAACACCAAGTGTCCTTGTAATGTCAAACATTTTGTACTACATTTTATTATAAAATTATCATGATGTGGTTGCTCACTCGAAATATAAAAGTGTTAAACAGTAAGTAAATGTGTTTAGCTATCCAGCTTTTGATTAAAAATACTTTAATACATCAAAAGTGGCTAGTTGTTATGTATAGTTGGCAAAGGCAACACACCTTGAGCCGCTTAGCGAGAAAGAGCAATGAATGGCACGTGGCATTTCGATGGAATCATGCAAAAATTAATTAAAGGTATGTATATAATGTATGTACTTAAATTCATTTAAAATCATAATTTCTAAAAATCTAAAATATGCAGACGTGCAGTCAATTCATTAACTAATTATCATAATTGGATCAGTTGATAATATTGTACATAAACCATATTACATGCTAGGTTTCCTGTACTTGATGTTAGAGATAGATAATACAATACATTTTATTTCTATCACCTAACTAGAAAATAATAAAAAATATTGTTGCTATGTTACAAAAAAAGTAAATAAAAATAGCTCAGCAACACTGAATTTCCAATTTACCTAATACCTTATAAGTAAAACGAAAAATACGTAAAAAAATAACAAAGTAAATGTAGCCCAGGAACACGAAGGTGGAATCCTAAAGCCCTTAACAAAATCTATTTATTATATTTTATTTAACCATCTATTGGTGTATTTAATTTTACTTAATCTATTCAATTCCTATACTATAATGAGGCGCAATCATATACCTCAGATCCATACAATGCGCATGCACCCGGGACAGAATGCTATTAATCTTTATTAAGCACTATTATCTTTGCAACATTAAGTCACCTCGCTTTCAAGTTAATAATAAAGTAAATCAGAATATGAGCTAAACTGTTGTGACTTGGGCCGGAGGTGCGCACGTCAGTTACGTCCGGCAGTAGTCTCATCAGCCGGTGTCGGCGGCGTAGTCTGTAACACAACATTTAACTTGATCGTATTACCGCCATTACGCAGCCTACAACTGGGAAGCTTGCTATAATTACCGATAAATACATAAATCAACATATTCATTAGTAAAACATGTACCGTAGCGTCGTCGCGGTTTAGGCCGGCCCAGTGCACGAAGGAGGGCAGGTCGCGGGTGGGCAGCTCGGCCGCCAGCGCCTTCACGCGCAGGTTGCGGTCGTCCGTCAGCAGCACCACCTCGCGCACGCGACGCACCTCCTTCTCTCTGCCGTCGTCCCCGCGCGTATCTGCAAAGTGACATAACATCACGCCTGTAATCCCCGAAGGATTAGGCAGAGGTGTACCTATAGTACATTCCGCCAATACCGCACATATTACGTCGGCGAGCCTATTGCCATCGACCGGGGCACAAATCCAGGCTTCGGGTTGCTACTGAAAAATTCCTGATGGAAAAACCCAATTGCTCCAACCCAAACAGTTTGTCCGACTTGGGAGTCGAACCCAGGACCTCATGCTCAGCAACAGCGCTTGAGACCACTAGACCAATGAGGCAGTTCAAAGCATCTGCAAAGTTATGGAATTCTAAATGCAGTTCAAATTGCACGATAACACGATGCACAAGACAGACGACATCCTCGCTAATACAATTTTGTCGCGTAACGGAATGCTACTAAGGAAGCGTCATTATAACAAATAATCGGCGGCGCCAGCGCCGATAAAATCACCGTTCACGCGAATATGTAGTAACAAGCCGCCACCGTCTAGCTCTGACCGGGTCGACACAGACACGTCTACCGGTCCGCCGCACGCGCCGAACGCCTTCTCCGACACGCATTTGAAAGTTACTGCATAGTACCGTCCAAATACAACGGTCAACTCACAATAAGTATAAATAATACGGAAACTATTTTACAGGAAACCACATTTTTGAGCATTGTGCTAAATATGAAAACAAACCTGGAGTAAAGTCATAATACGTAAAAAAAACAAATGATCGAATTAGGCATAATGCTTCATCATTACGCCGAAAGGTGAACGCGCACCTAGACGCACCGCACGCGCCGCTGTCGCCGCAGTCATCGCTTTTGTTAATGGTACTGCGGCGACTGCGGCGCGGGTTGGTGTGTGGGATTGCATAGAACTTCATATGAAGAATTCGAATGCGGCGACTGCGGCGCGTGCGGTGCGGGCCAGGTCTGCGCTTACCTTAATCCGTTCCTTTATAATATTATCTGTTTGGGTCGCTCCCTTTCGGCACTTTTTCGCAAGTTTAAATGGCAACGAAGCCCGATTCCAATCCTCGACCGAGATTGGAATAACCAGATAAATGCAGCCCAAAATAAAAATAAACTTTAATATTCATAAAGCATAGCATAAATTAAAAACCCGTCAAGATTAACCAATGAAAAAAATGTAAACAAAGAATTGACGCATTGATCAAAAAAGCACAAAAGAATTATTTATTACGTTTTACAACCGTCTACGGCTACAGCTACAATGACGATCAATAAAAAATCTTTTGTGCCAGATGCCCGTATGAGATGTATTACAGACCTTATATAATACAACCTTGGGGTATAAATTTCACAGTGTACTTTAGAAGTTAAATGGCAGTTAGTTTATCTGCATCTGGTTTGACTAAGAGTGAGGTGAGGTGAGTCAAATCCTGCAAACCGACAAAGTGATCTACACTGAAGGCAGCGAGTATGGAGCATCTGGAACGATTACGGTAGCATAGTTCATTCATCTGCCTAGCCTAGGCTTCCAGTCAACCGGATGCAGCTGAATACCAGTATTTTACGTGTAGCGATTGTCTATCTGACCTCCACATTCTTGTACCTACTGGGTAATATAATACCCCTTGGTAAGGCTGGTTGTCAGACTTTCAAGGTTTACGACGACCCGTAACGACTGCCAGAGATCCACGAAAGCCGGAACCAACGGCTTAATGGATTACGGTAGCGTAGCTATGAAATTTATAATGTGGAGTATCGTCATAGTCCAGCCGAGTCTAGTCCTGCCCGGTCTAGTCTAGCATAGTCTCCAGCCGCCACCCGACACAAACTCGCGGACGCATAAAGATGTGAAAACCAACTCGCGTCGGAAGAGGCGCGTCCACATCGACCGAGCAAGTAAGAATTCGGAATTCGGCTCAAAAATGGTTCCACGCAAACCTTTTTTTTTATTTTTATTTTTTTTATTTGTGATGGGTTTGCTCTTGACTCTAGTCTAGGTCAGAGGTGACAGAGACAAAGTCGACGATGGAGTGAGCTTACCCAGAAGAAGCCTGTTCACTCTCACTTTGAAGAGATTAGGGTTGTATACGTTCGGAAACACAGACGCAGGTAGTGAGTTCCACTCTTTTGCTGTGCGCATTATAAAAGACATTTGGAAGCGCTTAGTGCGAATTGGTGGAATAGCAACCAGGTAGGGATGGTAACTGGCAGTGCGTCTAGATGTCCGGTGGTAGAAGGGGGCCGGTGGAATGAGGTCGTGGAGTTCTCGGGCACACTCTCCGAAGTACAATCTGTAGAAGACCGACAAGCAGGCAACCTTGCGGCGATGAGCCAAGCAATGAAGCTTGGCATCCACCAGTTTTACGTCGCCAATGAGCCTCTTAGCTCTGCGTTCCACCGAGTCAAGCGCGGCTAGTTGGTACTTAGCTGATCCATCCCAAAGGTGACTGCAATACTCCATGCAGGATCGGACTTGCGCTTTGTAAAGGGTTAAAAGCTGTCCAGGCGTAAAGTATCGCTTCACCCTATTTAGGATGCCCAGTTTCTTGGCCGCAGTTTGGGCCTTGTACTCGATGGTGGCGCCGAAGTTGAGACCAGATGTCAACTCCATGCCTAGGAGCTCAAGTCGATCAGTTACAGGAACAGATGTACCCCGAAAAGTAGGAGTTTGGGCGAAACGACTCTTTTTAGCGGTAAAAAGACACGCCTGCGTTTTGGTGGCGTTAAAAGAGACCAGATTATCATCACCCCACTGGGAGACAAAGCTTAAGGTCAAATCTGTCCGCTCTACCATGGCCTCTCTCAAGGAACGAACTTCAGCCCCGCTGGTTTTTGCGCTGGACAAGTATCTCTCTGAAACTGTACTGTCATCTGCGTACCCAACAATACCAGGCCGAAGCAGGTCATTGATGTGCAGCAGGAAAAGAGTTGCAGAGAGAACAGACCCCTGAGGAACTCCGGCATCAATAGCCATAAGGTCAGAAGAGCAGCCATCAACAACTACTCTAATCGACCGTTCACTAAGGAAATCTGATATCCAGCTACAAAAATCAGCTGGGATTCCATAAGCAGGAAGCTTGCTGAGCAGAGCAGCGTGCCAGACCCTGTCAAAGGCCTTCGAGATGTCAAGCGATACAGCCAGTGCTTCGCCGTGTTTCTCGATGGCTTCGCCAAAGCAGTGCGTGACATACACAAGAAGATCGCCAGTTGACCGTCCCCGGCGAAAGCCATATTGACGGTCACTGAGGAGATCATTGTCTTCAAGGTAGTTCAGCAACTTATTGTTCAGTACCCTTTCCAAAACTTTGCACAGAATGGAGGTAATGGCGATCGGACGGTAATGGGCAGGGTCTGCACGGTCGCCTTTTTTGGGCACTGGTTGTACATTTGCAAGCTTCCAGGATTTCGGCACCGTTCTTTTTTCAAGAGAGAGGCGGAACAAACGTGTCAATACAGGAGACAGTTCAGGCGCAACCTCAATCAAGTGGGCGGGACGAAAAAAGTACAATCAACTCGCCGCTCAGTATGCCGCGCGCTCAGTGACAGACGTCCGCATAGTTTCGAATAGTAAAAAAATCCAAGAGACAACTCTTTTCTCAAGGACAAAAATGACCTCCTGTATTTTGAAGTGGTGTAAAAGACGGAAAGAAGGAAGTAAAAAATGATAACATATGACAGGTAAGTGAAATAATTGCGTGTTTAGTTCGCGTATAAATAAATTTTTGATACTCCCATGCTGTGTTCAACAATCTGCTGATTGCTATGCAATTGCAATGTATATGGGAGGGCTGGAATAATAAAAAAAAACACGTTTCCGGATATGGGTTCCCTGGGTTTGTTGGTCTCTCATCCGTGGCCCATCCCCAGGCTCAAAAAATTTCCAGCCCCCCGCTACACAGGATGTAACTCTTGCTGGGCTTAAAAAATTTAGCGTACCAGGAGGCTGAAAAGTTTTAACAAGTTACTTAGGCTCAAAACTTTTCAGCCCCTCTGGTAACTATTTAGAAAATTAAAGCTGAGATTAAATGAAAATTATTTAATGTGCTTCTTGATATAATAGGTTGGGGAAAAAGTTTCTTCGCATTTTTTAAGAAAATTCAAAACATTTTTTAATATAGTTTATTTACATTTAACTAAAGTATGTAGGTACCATTTTGTTCGATAACTTTTTGCCATCTTGTAGGTAGGGACATGATCCCATTGCTATAGAAATTTTGGGACTTCTGGTCAAAATACCGCGACAAGTGGTTTTGGCAGTCCTCTCGTGATGTTAATTCTTGCTTTAATCTCATCAGTTGTTCGCAGTAGAGTTTAGAATCGATGGTCCTGCCTGGTGGTAACAGCTCATAATGAATAATGCCCTTCCAATCCCACCACACACACAGCATCACCTTGTTGCGAGTTAACCCGGGTTTCGCCACAGTCTGTGAAGCCTGACCGTCCTTTGACCACGACCTTTTTCGCACGTTCTTGTCATACGTGATCCACTTTTCATCACCAGCTTTTCATTATCAGCTTCTTCAAAAATGGTTCGGTTTCATTACGTCGTAATAAAGAATCACAAATGAGTACACGGTTCATTAGGTTTCTTTCAGTGAGCTCGTGAGGTACCCAAATGTCGAGCTTTTTTGTGTACCCAGTTTTTTTCAAATGCGCCAAAACTGTTTTGTGGTCAATTTCCAGTTCTTCAGCTACGTCGTAACTACTGATCTGCCGATCTTGCTCCACTTTTTCAAAAATGGCATCCATTTTATCTGCATCTTTGACATCAAAATTTCCGGATTGAAAACGCTTAAACCAAATTTGTGCTACTCTCACAGACACTACACTAGGTCCATAAACATCGCAAATTTTTTTCGCGGCTTGCGTTGCATTTTTACCTTTTTTGTAGTAAAATTTTAAAATGTATCGAATTTCTTCATTAGATTCACTCATCTTGACGGTACGAAAAACAAATGAAAATCACACATTTTCCTA
This sequence comes from Dicycla oo, assembly GCA_948252095.1. Lineage (NCBI taxonomy): Eukaryota > Metazoa > Arthropoda > Insecta > Lepidoptera > Noctuidae > Dicycla > Dicycla oo. The sequence continues at coordinate 17,117,363 of OX411718.1, forward strand.
ATTTGAATTTGGAATTATGTTCTTTAAAATTTAAACTTTCAATGATACCAAAACCAGCCAGATACAAATAGTATAGCCAAAGAGATTTTATTACAAGTTCATACATACTATAATGCGAAAAGACTTTTTCCCCAACCTAATATTTTGATAACATGTACCTATGTGCCGAAGGAAGCCGACCCCAACATATTCGGGAAAAGGCTAGGCATATCATGATGTACCTATATGAATATTATACTAATCTGTGTTATTTCTCACATCTTTACTTTTAAAATAGGTATTTGGTAAGTAATAAAATAACTACGTTTAATTTCCAAAAGCTATGGATATTTTTTTTACTCATTCGTCGTATCATACTCTTCGTCTTACGTTTTTTTTTTCAATTTGTAATCAGGTTATATGTTGATCTGAATATGAATCGGGACCGTAACACATCTGTATTTATACAATTATAACCATTAGAATCATCAATACAACTCTCAAGTTCATATAATCTAATAAATGACTAGTTCATGAAATCTTGATATTTATGATTATACTAAATTAAGGAGTTGTATTACTGATTCTAATGATTATAATTTTGTAAACACATATGTGTTACGTTCGCCAATTATACTTTAAGGAGGAAGCGTCACGATAATAAGAATAATATGTAAAAAAATTGAATAAAGGAGATAATAATAATAATATCCTGGGACATTTTCACACACGGTCATCTGGTCCAAAACTAAGCAGAGCTTGTACTCTGGAAACCAGATAACTGATATACTACATATACTACTTTTTTTTTGTAAATACATACTTATATAGATAATTACACCCAGACTCAGAACAAACAGACATGTTCATGCACACAAATGTTTGTCCTGGATGGGAATCGAACCCAAATTGATTTGCAAATTGCAAAAAACATAAGAAAATTTGAATTTCGCGAGCTACCCTGACGCTTCCCCCTTAATCAACATACAACTTAATGCTGACTTGCAAATTGCAAAAAAACGTAAGAAAATTTGAATTTAGCGGGCTTCCTGGATCTTCGCCCTTAAGAATTTTAACTTTTTTTATAACCTTTTTGTTATCTAGTCAGATGTAGAGCACTGATGCCCTCTAGCGAGAGCAATTGGCAGTAAGGTTCCCTATTACGTAATTTAAACTTAACAGGGTTTGCTTACACTTAAATTTGATCGTTTTGGAACAGAGTATAGTTACCATGGTCGGCAGCGATGTTGGCGTGCAGGTTGAGCGCCGTGGCCAGCACGCGGTCGTCGTTGGTGGCACGCGCGGCCTGCTCGGCGGTGCAGGCACGCGACGCCAGCAGCGAGCCGCGCGACGTTGCCAGGCGCAGCGCCGCGCCCGCCGCGTGCAGCCACGCCAGCGCCGCGCGCGCTGGAGCACCCACGCGCGCGCTCAGCCGCAGCCCCTCCAGCTCCGTCACCACTGGGGAACGTTGCACTTATAATAATGCCGTAGCTTGGAGCGGGTTAAAATATTCACCTACAACTGGGGAAGAGCGCTGATGTCTGAAATACAGATATTTTATATCTAGTTCAGACACAGATGTTCAATTTCGGATCATAGAATTGTGTCAACAAATTATTTAATTGTCTGTATACTTTCTGAAAAATAAATTATTATTTACTTATTCTAATTAAACAATTAGAACCTACACATAGCCTTAAACACAGCCTAACATAGCCAAACATAATAAACAACAAACATAGCCTTGCGATATATGGCGTTTTATTTTTACATTTTACTGCGCTAACAAACTATTTACTATGCTTTTATGAAAGTACTACTTCTTGTTTCGTTTTCGAATCAATGGGTTAATAGTCTACCCTCAGAAATAAACAAATGTATTACACATATAAATATCAAATGTAAACTTAAGCAATATTACTTAAGGATTTATTTAGGAATGACTGTAACTATTTAAATACCTAAAGATGTTATTAATTGTATCGATAATAAGGCATACATATAAAATGCAATATTGTATAGTTTGATATTGAGATAGACTCATGATAGCACAAGTTTAAACCTTAGTGGTTTTTGGTTGCTATTTAATATGTAATCCTGTATTCTTTTGATGATAAATATATTTTTTTTTAAATCTGCTTAAATTAATTTTGAAATTGTGAAATTTCACCACCTTGATCATATTGCAATTTCTGCAGGATTTGGATGAAATAATACTCATTGTAATATAATATATAGCTTCTGCCTGCGCCTTCGTCCGCGTAAAATTTCTTGTCTCTCCGCCCCACCCCGTCGCACCGTTTTCGCTTAGCGTTATTTCGAATGCAAACGGAATTTTTCAAATCCGACTGGGAGTTCCAGAGATTAGCGCGTTCAAACATACAAACAAACAAAAAAACAACTCTATATAATATAATGTTGAGTAGCTACTTACCCACGACGGGCACGGCCAAGGTATAAGGTTGCGCGGGCGCAGCTACAATAGCCTGCAGCAGTGTCAGGTGGTCGATGAAGCAATTAGTGTCGGGCACCAACAGCCGAGGACGAACTTCAACCTCCGCGCTCGCAGAGCCACCGCTTAATATTTCCTAGAAACAAAAGTAAATAATCAACTGTTTATTTACGTTATCTACGCATGAAGGATTTGGAAGAAACCGTGTACCGTACAGAAAAATAAAAATGTTGTCTACTTAAAACATCGCCCGGATATCGATAATAAGTATGTAAATAATAGTACTAACTACCCAAGTAGCACATTAGCGATGAATAAGGTCATAAATACAATATGTGACATTCCACGGGAAAAGGTACCTTATGGCACTTTTTAGTTTCGGAGATATTAAATGTTTCGTAAAAATATGTATAAATAATAGATTTTATTTTATTGCTGATTCGTAACCATAAGATGTAACATTTATTTCCTATTTTTATTTCTTATGATATATGTAAGTTATTAGCCCATAATGTGGCCTTAAAGATTAGTAGAAAAGGTACCTTATAGCCGCTTAAGTGTTATGAAAAATAAGAAAATAATACTTGCAATCATGTCGGGACATGCTCCGCTTAGGTGATTAAGTAAATTATATCGAAATAGAAAAAATACGTTGACTTTATTAATATAGTTTTTTTTTATTACATACAGCCTTGATACCACATGGAGGCTTTCCTGTGACCTGCCTATAGTAGGTACCATTTTTAAGCTCTGTACCAAAAATCAATTAAATAGGAGCAGTAGTTTAGTCGCAAATAATTTTTAAAGTTTTTGTCCCGTTTGAACACGATGTATCTTTCCTAACAGCTGATTATGTCTTTAAGCATAAGTCAAGCACCTTAAAACGATAAATCGATGCGTTGTTGCCGCTCTGACGCAAGTCACAAGTACAACAAGTATTTTTGGACCATATATTCTAGAACTTTTTGTATTATTTTTACTTATAGAATATACAGGGATATTGTTAAAACACCAACAACCTGTTAAAGGGTCATTGTACTCATCATTATGAACAACTTTTACTATGGGACCAAACCTGAAATAGCGAAAAAATAATCTGCTGTTCAGTACATTTATGTTCGCATAATTCGTCAAAATGTACTGAACAGCTGACTTTTATTTCGCGATTTCAGGTTTGGTCCCATAGTAAAAGTTGTTCATAATGATCAGTACAATTACCCCTTAAGAGGTTGTTGGTGTTTTACCAATAACCCTGTAGAGTACCCAAATTTGCCTCTTTATTTCACAAGGTTGTAATAAATATAAGAATAGTAAATAAAAATCAACTGACGATTAAACATAACTCAACGGATCAACATGGGTTAGTTGGACTATAATGACAGAGAGCGCACCAACTCTCCGCACACAGACACACGCGCATCTGTGTGAGTTCAAAGTGCATTGCAATTACCTAAACTTGGTGCCGCGGATTCGGCGTTAACCACAGATCTTAAAAACACAGGAGATATGGCAAGGAGGCGTGGTGCTTGCGAACGCATCTGGCCGCAAAGCGGCTTGATGCCAGTTTCAGTCATTAGCCGAATGTCAACTTGCGACGGCTGCGCTGCTTATGATTTTTGACTTGCTTGCTTGCTTAGTGCAAATTGATCAATGAATCAGCTGGTCTAATAGCGCAATGGATAAGTGTTTTACTGATACTCTCACTCACACGATAGTTTATACAATAAGCTAGAAAGCAATAATTTTAGTGATAAATCTATTAAGTATCTGTACACCATTTATCTTGTGAAATATTTTCGTTAAAGCGATATTATTCTGATGGTGCGTGAAATATTTGTAAGTACCTACACACATTCATATAAAAATGGAACTCGGAACTAAATTTACATACAGGGACACGCAAAACTAACGTGAAAATTAAATATCTTAAATTAAATATGTCCCCCGCACCTTATCAAATTTTAAATGCTATCTAAAAGCTGTTGAAAATAATTAAAGTAGCCGAGTCATAGGCTGTAATGGCTGTTGAAGAGCTGTTTAAGCCATTGTATACGCCTTGTACAGCTGTTTCAAATGATTATACTGCTGTTATAATGCTCAAGGCTGGTTAATTTGGGGCCCAATTTAGAATTACAATACTAAAACAGCTTTGAGTAGTCACTTATTCTGTAGTAGAGCCACTGTGCGGCTGTCATGTGCTACTTGGGAATACTATAAACGCAAAAAATATGTGTGTGCCAGTTCCTGATTTGTTCTACTTTCTCGTCAAATGACAGAGAAGCGTAGTTGGAAGGTATGAGAGTGACATGGGATACTTTTATCACCGTATCCTATTAAACTTTCCGGTTTGTGGGGAAAATTTTGACAGGCCAGTTGGCGTGGTTGGTTAAGATCCTATCATGCCGCAGGTCGTGGGTTCGATTCCCATCCAGGACAAACATTTCTGTGCATGAACATGCCTGTTTGTTCTGAGTCTGGGTGTAATTACTTATTATTATTATTTATTTAAATCGAACACATGATTCATATTGTTGTTAGTAACAGTTATAAACTATGTTAGTAACATTCACATTAAAATAATATCAAAAAATGTCATCAAAATAAAATAACAACTAATTCAAAAACCTATAACTATAACTAAGTCCGCCTCCCGCTGCACCAGACCTGCAGCTGTGTATACGGGTCCAGTGCCCCAGGAACGGGCAGTCAGTCAATTAACTATATAAGTGCGTATTTACAAAAAAAAAAAAAAATGTGTATGTAGTATATCACTTATCTAGTTTCTATAGTACAAGCTCTGCTTAGTTTGGGATCAGATGACCGTATGTGAAATGTCCCAGAATTTATTATATTATTATTATAAAAATTTTATGCGGGTGAAACCGCGGAGCGAACCTCAAAAATTTGAAACTAGCAAAAATAAAATCGTTATGGTTTCGACTGGTGTCACACGTATAGTAGAATAGATGTATTAGGTTATTTTGTCAATATGTCTGTATAGGTGCATTCAAATGTCAAAGTTATTTTTCCACATCCACGCGTGCGCTGTCGCGGCATATACTATACGTACAAACACCACCGCATACTATACGGTGGTGTGTGTGCTGTTTTCCACGCGGAAGAAGTTGCGAGCAAGAGCCAATTCTCGTATTTTTGTTACCATTATTTCGCTGAAATTCTTCAAGTTATTGCATTCTACCGGCATTTTGATTATGCATAAAAAATTACAGGCCAGTTGGCGTGGTTGGTTAAGATACCACTTTTATCATGCCGCAGGTCGTGTGTTCGATTCCCATCCAAGACAAACATTGTGCGCATGAACATGTCTGTTTGTTCTGAATCTGGGTGTAATTATCTATAGAAGTATGTATTTACAACAAAAAAAAAGTAGTGTATGTAGTATATCAGTTATCTGGTTTCCATAGTACAAGCTCTGCTTAGTTTGGGATCAGATGACCGTGTGTGAATAATGTCCCAGGATATTTTATTTTTATTTTATTTTATTTTATTTTATTTGGGAAACAAACAGATGCAATAACAAATATATGTATACAAATAGTTCAACACAATCCAGAAACAGTTTCCACAGATACAACTAAATTATATATATAATATTATTATCTATATATATTATTATATGATATTATAGTATTATTATCTATTTGAACTATACATACTTGCATACGTAGGCGATGTTTGTCAAGCGTTGCCTTCCTGGTCTCGAGTTGCTCCTTGCGCCGCAGTAGCTTGCGGGTCGCTTCGTCCGTTCCTTCGGCCTCTACTCCTTCACTGTGACTGGGAACTTCGCTGGCAGTACCACTTGCATTGTTTTCATCCTCAGAATTTTCAGACTGCAAAACAAAAAAAATATAATTATTGTAACATAACATAGGATAAAAAGGGCAAAATATGTAATTCAACCACATTTCAGCAGTTATGTTTAAGGGCCTGTGCACACCACGTCTTTTAAATGCGCCGTTGACGCAGGTTTGTAGCGGTACAGACGCGATACGCACGCAAGTCAGACGCAGTCTGTAGACCGTTGCATACCTGTATAAGTTCAAATACGCGTTTGAATCGATACAGACGCGCGTGTGTAGCGATACAGACGCGCGTGTGTAGCGATACAGACGCGATGCAAACGCGCGTGTGTATCGATACAAACGCGCTGGCATTTTGCGTTTTTAAGCAGAACCTCGTTAACAGTAGCAAGATGGCGTCGGTCGATACAGCATTAATTGCATGCGCTTTGTTATTAATTTTTTAAAAAGGAAGTAGAAAAATTACCGACGTTTTTGGGTACATCCATTTACAAGCGAGAGAAGATTGTGTGGACATTATACAACAAAGTTTAGAAAATTAATAGGACATGAAAAAATATTGAAAATTCTTATCGAATGTCGTATTCATCATTTAAAGAACTTCTTGAGATTCTTAAACCGGAATTAATTCGTCAAAATACAGTGCATCGGTGTCGCGCGTTTGAATCGATACAAACGCTATACTAACGCGCGTGTGTATCGATACAGACGCACCGGTGCCGCGCGTTTCAATCGATACAAACGACAACAAACTGTTCTGTAGGATAAAAGCGCGCCGTCGACGCCCGTTTAAAAAACGTGGTGTGCACAGGCCCTAAATCTCCTATCTCGTATTCTGACGTCACTGTTTCCTAAACGTTTCTAACTGCGTAGAACTATTTCGTGCAAATTCTCCGATAAAATGAGGAGTAACTTGTGTACATTAGACTTTACTACTGTTATAAAAAGTTCTACAAAAATGTACACTAATTGGCGACCAACAACAACCAGCCAACAACTGCAACTTGCCAGTTACCTAATAATTATATCTTATGTAACGAATACTTTATTATACACATAAAATCTTCCGACCATAAGCAGGTTTATCATTTTAGTGAGATGCTTTAACATTGTGATAACTTTTTTATTATTGCACTGTGTATATCCTTCTTGTGGCCTCTGTGGTCGTATGGTATTGTAAGAATCACTCGCTGCGTAATCTAATATATTAGGTTGGGGAAAAAGTCTTTTCGCATTATAGTATGTATGAACTTGTAATAAAATCTCTTTGGCTATACTATTTGTATCTGGCTGGTTTTGGTATCATTGAAAGTTTAAATTTTAAAGAACATAATTCCAAATTCAAATTAGGAAAATGTGTGATTTTCATTTGTTTTTCGTACCGTCAAGATGAGTGAATCTAATGAAGAAATTCGATACATTTTAAAATTTTACTACAAAAAAGGTAAAAATGCAACGCAAGCCGCGAAAAAAATTTGCGATGTTTATGGACCTAGTGTAGTGTCTGTGAGAGTAGCACAATTTTGGTTTAAGCGTTTTCAATCCGGAAATTTTGATGTCAAAGATGCACGTCGCTCTGGTCGCCCTATTACGGATAAAATGGATGCCATTTTTGAAAAAGTGGAGCAAGATCGCACAGGTGCGGCGCGCCGCATTCGAAGGAAGTACATAAATTGTATGGACACGCATGCATATGCGCCGGTAGCACATGGTGAACGTTCGAAAATCGCACATGCGTGTCTGCCGCACAGAACGTGTTAAAGCAAGAAATTGAGAGAAAGCGGCCGGAATGAATCAACAGAAGGGGTGTGGTTTTTCATCATGATAACGCTAGACCTCACACATCTTTAGCCACTCAGCAAAAATTAAGAGTTTGGCTGGGAGGTGTTAATGCATCCGCCGTATAGTCTTGACCTTGCACCTTCAGATTTCCACCTGTTTCGGTCTCTTCAGAATTCTTTAGGCAGTGTCAGGTTAACATCACGAGAGGACTGCCAAAACCACTTGTCGCGGTATTTTGACCAGAAGTCCCAAAATTTCTATAGCAATGGGATCATGTCCCTACCTACAAGATGGCAAAAAGTTATCGAACAAAATGGTGCCTACATACTTTAGTTAAATGTAAATAAACTATATTAAAAAATGTTTTGAATTTTCTTAAAAAATGCGAAGAAACTTTTTCCCCAACCTATTACAATAATATATAAAAATCAATGTTTGTTTAACGATGCTATACATTAATCCGATTACGATAAAACTTTGTCAACTTATTGCTGCACTTACGCGAAGGTTGTAGGCATACTACAAACAATTATTTCTTCTGCGGCAGCAACGCATTGGCTAGTATTTCAATATTCTGCCATAATAAATATCGACCTAACAACCCCAGTTGTAGTGGCTTATGATAAGCTGTATGTTGATCAGGTTAAGAACAGGAACTTCCAATTTCATGCTTAGAACACTGTTACACTGTTACAAGGCTCTATTGGCGCTCGAATGAATGACGTTGACAGGGGAGTGCTGTTGGTAAACATTTGTGCAATTCTTTTATGAAACTTATTGAGAAAACGAGATGGCAGCGTTAGTCCCTGTTTTTAGTCACGCGCCAAAAGATCTTTGTGCACCTATAACTTTATGTGATACATAAAAGGATGTTAAATGGTTTGAGTTACAAAGCATTCGATAAAAAAAAATTACCAGTTGTTGCAGGGGAGCGTGCAGCGGCTGTGCTAGTTGCACGGCGCTGACGTAGCGCGGCGCTGCATCCGACGGGTACTCCAGTCTCAGCACCGGCGGCTCCACGCCCACTAAGTACCTGGGTAACCAACACAAAATACATGTTAGCTCTTCTACTTTAAACATCGTTCATTAGGTTTTTAAGATTTTCATCAAAGTTAGTTGAGAGAGTAAAGTTCAAACCAAACCAGAACACGGAAATGCAGCTTAGTGGAAGAACAATTCCTGTATTTTTAAGACGGTCGCATTCTAATTTTAGTCTCAATCTGTCAAATATAGTTCTAGTTTATATTTTTGTAAATTTTTGACATTTGTTGTCGCTGAGATGAGATTGAGATTAATTTGGAAAGCTTTTAGTTACGGGAATTAGCCTTCTGATCTCACCGCTAGAGTTTAATAGTCTAACCGCTCGCCGCCCCGCACCAAAACATCACTGGTAGCGGCAAGGTCGTGGCCGAGCGGTAAGTGTTGTTTAAATAGCTTAAAGGTCAGTAGTACATGTGGACTCACTCGGTGCCGAAGAACAGCAGTTTGCTGATCCTAAGCGCATGCTCTGCGGCGTGGTGCTGGCCAAGCTGGTCCACTCGAACCCACGCCACTGCTGGCTCCATGTACATGAGTGGCGTGAACCCGCCCAGCGACGCGTCTTCCGGTAGACGGACGCATACGTAACCTTACGTAAACATACAACAATAATAATTATTAACAAGTAATAATAACAATGTAGTTTCTTGGCCATACTTCACTATACGAGACTACCTTTTAGAAGGGGCAACTAGAATCAATTCTATTTTCTTGTAAATATTGACGTTCAAAAGTGCCTTTTGTGTGTAATTGCATGAAATAAATTATTTGACTTGACTTCCCCTTTGACTGTTGGACTATATACATAAAACCAGCATAGGTCATGTCAATGTGTGCTCGAATGTCAACCGAACACCATAATTATGTTCACAACTACTGTAAGCCCGCGGTCGCACTCGCATGACGATTTTTTACGATTATATACATATATATGATATACGTTTATATACATATTATATAAAGATATTTTCTTACGCGCACACATGGTATGCGCGCGACGTTTGAGGGGTTAATGCTTCGTAAATGTATTTATTATCTCTGCCGAAAGACGTCCATTACTGGACATAGGCCTCCTGAAGCAACGCTAGAACGACCGGACGAGCGCTGCCCCGATCCAACAGGAGTATGGGTGGTCTTTAGTTACAACAGTGCGTTGATATATCTGTTTTCGGTCTGTGATTGATACCGTCAATTAAACAATTATTCTTTTTAGGCTTAACAAAGAGTCGATTAACCAATCCTGCAATACTAAGAGACAAACGCCACTGAATTACAATTGCTAAAATAGTAATTTTAAAGTGTCATACTCAAGTTCAACAAAAAGAAAATGAGAAAGATAGTAAAGGAATGACAAAGTTACTTCTGTAGCTTTGCTAATATAAATCGGTATATTTATGTAGTGTCGACTTTCAGCGGGTGCCTTGGTAATGTGCAGGCAGAGGTGATATACTAGTAATAAACATGCACTATCGTTCTCTTTATCAATTATCCTTATGGGATCTGCAGAACCCAATGCGACCACAGCACGAGATACATCGATACCGGCGAAGCTATTAAAGTGACCGGATTAAATACCGCTGTAATTTGACTTCTATGTCGCAAATAATGTAACTCATGCTTTTAATAATAACAATGGTAATGATTAAGAGAAGCTCAATTATCAAGACAGAATTATATTTTATGTTCCTACTCTGTACTTTTATCGTTTACCTTTATAGTTAAACGATAAAATAGTTATCTTTGTTTAAAATATGTATATTTTAAACAAAGATAACTTCTTTAACTGACGAGAAAAAGCCAGCATTGTGGCCCAATTTCGTAGCATCCTTTAAACAGAAAATAAACACACTATACAATGAAGTATTTGATGATAACTTAGTGTTACAACGCGAATAGGAATGACAAATACATTCAACAAATAAAAACTTCTCACAGACGTTTCACAAACCGACCTAATGTGGCAACTTGTTCGTAGTATAAACAAACAACAATGGATCCTCACCTTCTTTCATTTCGTTTTCGAATTCTATCGACTTGTCATCAAGAGATTCTAATATGTTCATAAGCTTTGCAAGCCAGTCCCACGGGTCAGTATCGGCTCTAAACAAAAATAAACAGTTAACAATAACATCATATTTACAAATACAGGTAACATAACGGTAAAAAAATGAAACTCACCCGATTTCAAAACTGTCGAACGATGGTGGTGGATTCCATACACTACTGTGGCATAACATCCAGTCGGACCACACCTTAAAATACAAATAACTATTATGAAACGGTCTTACTTAATAAATTATTATCAAATAAACGCGCGCACATGGCTATTTTCTTAATTACATGTTACACGAGAGTTCCAAAGTAATTGGTGTTTTAACTGTACATCTCTAAACGTTTATGAAAAAAAAACAAGGTCTGGCTCGCGGTATTACAGTAACCCACAAATCAAGAGTTAGACGATACGGCTATAGGTACAAGATACTATCACAATAACATTTTCTTGGGCGATATTGGAATGTTATCGTTTTGCTAAATAAGGCAAACTGGTGGTTAATTTGATAGACCAAAATGATAGCTGCGATCGAACTTTTTTGTCGCTTTGACATTTTAGTTTAGCAAATTTATAATCTGAGTATAGAATCTATATAAATAAAAATCAATTGTCGAATGTACCAGGCATGCCTTTTAAGTTCTGTCGTTTACATATCGATGCCTTAGTTCACAATTGCACTAACTACAGAATTGTCAATTTTGAGTAGAGAAGTTGAACAGTACGAAAACTAAGTAAAATAATCTGCAAACTACGTTTTTGGTAGAGAGAGACGTATCAACGGTATTTCAATACGCGCAAACGAAAGAACGTGACATTTAGTGTATTTGACAATAAAAAAGTGAAAATTGAAATTTTGTAGTTAGTACAATTGTGAACTAAGCTTGAACATTTGCTGCCAATTTTTAATGTTTGTTGGAATTTAGAATATCAAACAACTGAAAGAATTAGGATTAATGCAATTGTTTAGTCACAGCGTTGTTTTGTATCTGTCAGGTCACATACGAAAATGAATCTTACTAAGGAAAATGTCCATGCAATAATTTTATATAACTTCTGAAGAGGCCTAACACGGCTTCAGTTTTTCGAAGAACTACCATCTGTGTTCCATGATGAACCCCCATGTCTGCGGACTGTCGAACGCTGGTATTTACAATTCCAGCGTGGACATACCAGTCTTAGTGACAAATCTCGTGAAGGACGTCCTAAATCCGCCATAATAATATATCTGCTGTGAGGAAACTAATCCTTGAAGATTGTCATGTGACATATCGGCAGATAGAGGCGTTATTAGGCATCTCAGCTACCATCATTCAGAAGACCTTGCATGAGGCGTTTGTTGTGAGAAAGCTAGTTTCCCGTTGGATCCCGCATTTACATTCCGACGATTATAAGGCGGCCCGCGTCAGATGGTGTAAGAAAACTCTTCAAAGGTTCAAAGAAGGACAGTCAAATCACGTCTACGACATCATCAGTGGTGACGATTCTTTTTTCTTAATTCCCAATCTGGGTCGTCCAAGACGAGCCAAAGCCGATTAAAGTCGTTCGCTCTCGAAGCATTTTAAAGAAGATGGTAGCTACGTTCGTGGCGAAAACCGGTCATGATGCGACGATAGCACTTGAAGATCGTAGAACGGTTAATGCAGAGTGATATACCACAGTTTGTTTACCACAAGTCATCGCCGAACTTCCAAAAGCAACCCAAAGCGACGCATCATCCTACACCATGACAACGCCAGCTCACACAGCGCTTGTCAAACGATTAAGTATTTTAGCAGGAAAACTTGGAAATTCTTGACTGTCCTTCGTACAGTCCTGATCACCTAACGATTTCTTTACATTTCCTAAAATTAAGAAAACTCTTTGTGGTCAAAGGTTCCAGTCCGGTGAAGAAGCAGTCGACGCTTTCAAATCAGCCATATTGACCACCCCTATTTTGTAGTGGAATAAACGTTTTATTAACTGGTTCGAGCGAATGGAAAAGTGTATTAAACTACGTGGTGAATACTTTGAAAATCAGTAAGAATTACTATAAGTTTGTAGTTGTTTTTTTTATATATTATAGGGCTTGGAGTCCTCTACCCGCAGATACAGGGTTATCCATTAATTACGCTACACCCTGTATGTACCTACATTATAATATATTGTCAGACAGACCAAAAAAAAATGCATGCCCATCGACTCCGAGGTTTGGCATTTTATTAAATTATATGGCTTGGGGTCCCCTACTCGCAGATACAGGGTTATCCGTACCCGTTATAATGTATTGTCAGACAGACCATCTATCTTACCTTATGGTCGGAATATTTTATAATAAACGCTCCTGTAATTCCTGAAGGATTAAACAGAGGTTTACCTTAATATGCACATCCACATTTCACCAATTATGTTTAAGTCCCATGTAATAGGAGCAATGTTGTATAATTATAATTGAATATACCTTGATAGCAGGCAGCAGAAGAAGTGCGTCAGTGTGGTGTTGCGACTGCGGTGCTTCCGGTAGCAGTGCGCAGCATCGCTCCAGCATGGCGCCGAACATTAGCAGCGACACACCCAGCGCACACTCCAGCCACGCCGAACGTTCGCCGCTGTTGCCCTCTATCGAACAACCACAATAATAATAAAGTCCCAAAATATTAAAACACGTTTTAGAAAATAACCTTTTGCATTACAAACGGAAATACATTATGTAAAATATCGTCAATCTGCTGCCCTTATCCCATTTAATTTCGGGTCGGTACAGCATGTCTTCTTCTTTCATTCCTGTGTGCCTTCATTTCAGTAGTCACCCCCTTATAGCCCATATCATCTTCCACACAATCCATCCAAATTTTATTTGATCTTCCCCAACTATTTTGACCTAAATCATCTAACGTACCTACACCAAACACCCAACGAAGTTCATCGACTCAATTATTTAATCATAGGTATATTTAATACAAATATTTCCTAATAACAAACAATAGAAGCCAAAACCCTGCTAACATAATACCAACCATGTATTAAAATATTTATTTATAGTAATTGACAGCCATGTCTATATTTACGGGCAAATAAGTATAATTACGTATGTACATACAATCGTGAGTCTCATCCATCTCACACAAAGCAGTTTGCATTAATCAGCAAACGATCAGGACCAACCGGAACCAGCTACCGGTGAGTCATCGCCTTCTCCGTAATCAATACCAGGTCCATACGTCGAAATAAAACGAACGTGACCGCGAACAATTTTTTTTTCTCCATTTGATCATATGTTTTTCCTTAGAATTGCTAACAAAGTAGCTTATCCCTATGACTAATACATTAAGCAGAACCTTTTACCTAACCACAAAAGCTGGCTTGGAGTGGTAAACTGTCTTCATACACCATAATTGAAAATGTGTTGTCTCTCTGTTCGTTAAGATTAAGACCGGATGGGTTTTATTATGTTTCTTCTTTATTAATATTCATTTTTCATGTTGTAGTAATAAAGGATCAAAGCTAGACGTGCATGAATAGTGATAGAAACACGTCGTCATTGGATCATCCACCGACAGCTCATCGGTCGCTTCGAGCCGGTCCGATATAAATAGTCGTCTAAAAATACACAGCACGGATTGCACCTGCAAACGCAAAACACCTACTATGCACATATTTATTAAACAGCATAGATTATGCTACTTAACAAATAGGTACCTGGATGAACCAACTAAAAAGAAATACCTGACAAATAAAATTCGTTACGTAAAGTCATAATAAATTCAAGCGTAACAATATAATATCACAAGGTCAGATACTCGTAAGAGATGTATATGTATGTCAACTATTTAAATGAAATGCACATTCTTGCAATAGATATTTTTACATAATGTGTACGTACCTACGCGCACCTAAGCCTACATGTTGCGTTTCTTTGACTATGCATTTATACGCTCGAGTCTCGACACGATTCTCTAATGTATAGTGACTACATAAGAACATTTAATCGTAATAAAAAATCTATGTTCCAACTGATTTATGCGTCGTATTTTTGTACATACAAAACGTTATCTCATATATCTTTCCAGGAACTTTTCTCGACATAAGCGCTGCCAAAGGGCAACGTCTTGCCGAACGTCGTAATTAAGGGTCTCGAACGCCATAATTTTTGTATAATAAGTCAAAACCTCATTACGAGTAATGGCGTAAAAGAGTGGTCGTCACCGTGCCAACGCCGAGTCAGTTTGTTGAACCTGTCGCCATCAAATGTGTGCATTTGTGCGGGGCGCGGGCCTGCGCCCGCGCACCGCACAGCGGCGCACACGGCGCGGCGGCGACGGAGTACAGTGCATCAACCTCCAATAACTTGTAATTTGTAATTACAAACCTTTACTGCGCCCGGACGGAGCCACAGGAAATAACCACGTTTACAGCTCACGTTATATATTAATTTCGTAAATCGAATACGTGTACACCATTTAGTTTCTATTACTTAATAAATATATCTTTGTTCTAAATAACGTGCTTTCAGTGGATTCAAAGTCATAAAATCTAACTGCCTAAGAGTTAATATGAAACTAAACAGGACCCGACTTTATACGATCCTTACGGACCCTCATAAAATTGCAGTTAAGAATAATTTATGTAATTGTTATTTTTACTTTTTACCTTGCACCACTTTTTCATCCTTTTTACCCGGCTGCGTCGAAGCCAAAAAGGAGGATTATGTTTTTGACCTGTATGTTTGTATATCCGTTCCATTGTGACCTCCCCTCTTGTAGCCTAAGCGGCTTGACCGATTTTGATCAATGATACTCCGACTGCATAGTCGGAGCTACTTCTTCAATTTAACAAGACCTCATGAGATTATTTGGAGACAAAATAGGTCATCTTGTTTCCATCTTTTTTACAGTTCACTTTTAACGCAGTCGGGTATTTGATTTTGTAAATTTACTTTTTATTTATTTTGTAGTCCGACATACCCCAGATAAAACATTTAATGAAGAAAGGTCTACATTTCCGTCAGTTCGGTTACAACTGCAAAAATAGCTTTGTTTTACACAGTTTCTTTGAGAAATACAGGGTGGTACATAAGTCATGAAGGGATTGCAACCAACTAGTTATAACTTTGATAATTTTTATTTATTAATATTTTATGATATAATAAAATAAAACTCATAAAGACATAATTTTAGAGTTACTTTATAAGTATCACGTCGCGTAAATGACCGTCATTTCCAGCTAAACAAAAACGGTTTCTTACGAGAACATTAATTAAGTAACATAATTATAATTTGTGAACACAAAAGAACAGTAAGTCAGTGCAAATGTCAGATGTATTTATTTTTTGAAAACCCCTCGTAATATGTATTTGCAAAAAAACTTTTGAAAAATAACGTTGCATTTCATGGCACGGTGGCCCCAGTAGCATGAAATACAAATTTAATTTTGCTGTCCTGAAAATCAATATTGTGCGTGCGTAAATATTCATCCGGACTACGGAACCCTACACTGAGCATGTACAGTACAACACGTACTGGGCCGCTTTTTTCCCTTTTTTTTTTGTGAAAGCTTTAGCATAATTTGGCATTTTTTATAAGCTTCATTAACATCTTATTACATTGGCAGCACCCGCACACGTTTTTTGAATTAACTATCTTTTAACAAGCTTCGCCCGCGTGGATGTCGGAAATTATCCCACGGGAATGTGCTACCGGGATAAAAAGTATCCTATGTCCAAATCCACGTCATAAGGCAAATTTCATCCAAATCCGCTCAGCCGTTTTAGCGTGAAAGCGTAACAAACTAACAAACTCACTTTCGCATTTATGATATTAGTTAGGACGAAAAAGTAAGTTAGTTTGTTTTATTATTTTATCCCTCGGGAACAGTACTTTTTTCTGGATGAAAGGTGCGTATCTTTTTTTTTTATCCCTGACAACGAATATGCAAAATGTAATGATAATCGGTTCAGCGGTTTAGGGCGTGAAAAGGTATCAAGCACACAAACTTATTTTCGCATCTATAATAGTTAGGAGTATGAAGAACCGGTCTATCGACACTCCAGACTCACAAAATATATTAGGTGTAGCAATGGACAATATCAACACTGCATTGGGCGCTGGAAGTATTAGCCATGCAACGGTGTCCCGATGGTTTGACCGTTTTAAATTAGGAGACAGGAGCCTTGAAAGTCAGTCACGCTCTGGACGATCACCCGCAGTGAATGATGACGTTTTACGCCGCGAACTGCAGTCGAATCCGGATGCTACCACTTGTGAATTAGCGGAAGCACTTAACTGCAGTCACCACGCCGTGGAAACCATCTGCATGAGCTTGGGTATCGAAAAGTTTTGGCTCGGTGGGTACCGCACATCCTTACAGACGCCAGTCGTGCAGTCCGTGTCGCTATCTGTCAATCACTTTTGCTGCAACCCCGACGTTAAGAGTTTTTGACTGATTTAGTTACTGGAGATGAATCATAGATTCATAATGAGAACAATACACGTCGTGCTTTTTGGCTGCCTCCAGAAGAAACGCCACCAACTCAACCGAAGCTGAGTCAAAAGAACCGCTTAAAAGTTCTGCTTTGCTGTTTCTGGGACGCGCAAGGCATGCTGTTTTATGAACTATTACACAATGAAACTATAAACGCTGACAAATATTCAACCCAGCTCACCAATCTATCTGCTGCTATCAAGAAAAAACGACGAAGACGAGTCAATGTAGATTTACTACACGATAACGCTCGACCTCACGTTGCATCTGCCTTTCGCCAACAGTTGGAGAACATGGGCCGGGAGACGATAACCCACCCACCTTATTCCTCGGACATCGCCCTATCAGACTATCATTTGTTTAGAGCCCTGAAACAACATTTGCGGGGTAAACAATTTAATGATTTCTCTAATGTAGAGGCGCAGTTGAACAATTTTTCGAGGCACAGCCCATCAGAGTTCTGGGCGAAACGCATCCAAACTTTGCCGGATCGTTGGCAAGAAGTCTTAGATGCTAATGGTGATTACATGCTGATGACTAAGCTTTTTATATTATAATAATAATAAAAAATATAAAACGTAAACCAAGTATCTCATTACTTTTGTGCCAACCTGATAGGTACAACTCCTTATGTTAGTATAATCCTCAAATGTCAAGATTTCATGAAATAGTCATTCAATAGGATTACCTGCTCTTAAGAGTTGTATTGATGACTTTAATGATGTTTTGTTCAATTAAGTTCACCATAAAATAATCAAATTAGAAAACCAAGTCGACGTCCTGTGCGAGCCAAGTACTTAATTACCTTTTATAGCACATAATATTCTTATTTTTTTTTTTTAAACAACCATTTACTAAAACTTTTTTATTAAAGTCAGAACGGTAAATTAAGCAATTTTATAGACTTGACGAGCAGACTAAAACAGTTTTTTTTTTTGCATTTACTTGAATACGCGCTGTTCATGTGACTTCATTGGTTTTTAAATGACTAAGTTATTTACGAGTACATAAACACGGCCAAGAAGTATTTAAATTCATGTCTCAATTTTTTACTTAAATTCCATTTATTTATAACGAGTATCTCAAATAGACGATGACACACATATGAAACATCTATGACTCACTACTCTGGATAGTAAATATGTCAGTCTGCTCCATAGTAAAATCCTTTGACCATTTTAAATGCCTCTTATTTCTTATTGGTACAAACGCGTGGCTATTACATACATACATAAACTCACGCCTTCTTCCCATGGGGGTAGGCAGAAACTACAGAACGACACCTGCAGTGATCCTTACGTACTCCTTTTGAATCGTTTACGTGACTATTACACAGTCGCTCTTTAAGTATTGTCACAAGTATAATAAATAGGTCATAAAATTAAAAATACTTTCAAAAAATGTTATTTTTTATTTGTAAGGATAGTTATTTTAGGTTATATTGAAATCAAATTTATTCACAATATCCACCGCCATTCGCCACGCAGGCCTTTTCTCAGTGAAGACTTCGGACTCTCCAAATTTTTATGAGACTTAGCGCACACTTTGTCCTCCAACACCATATTTTGTAATCCAAAGGATTAAGGTCAGGGCTGGAGGAGGGCCAATGTTGATGCTTTATCAAGTCGATTTTGTTGAGCTCGAACCACGCCTGGGTGGTTCTGGCCTTGTGCGCCGGTGCGGAGTCTTGTTGAAACGTCCATAGCCGTCTTCGAACGATAGTCTGAGGTATATATTTAACGATAGGATCCAAAACAGTGTCTTGATAAACATTCGCACTCGTTTTAACACCTTTTTCGCAGAAATGAACTTCAGTGTAAATCTGTATTTTATACCATTTCATTTAATGTATAAATGGTTATAGTGCGTAACTCATTGTGTCAGTTATTTAACTTTCCATATGTGACAAAACTTATGACCAGACTACGTACTCGTATAAAAAGTGTGCTATTTACAGACATCGTTTTATTTTTCCTGTAATCTTTACATAAACTTCTGTCACACAGAATAATTTCAGATTTTTCTCTATGCAAACTTCGGAGATAAAGGGGGGAACGGTGTTTTTATTAACTTTTTTCTCAAAAGTCGAAAACTGTGCGGCCTAAAAAAAAAGAAAAAATGTTTGAGAATGTGCAAACAGCGCTCTTTCATATGATACCCTACATGCCCTAGTAGCCCCACTTCGAATTTTTAAGAACACCTTTCAGTCCCTGTTGCAAAAAAAAAATATATAACGGCATATAGTTTAGCAGCTTCGAGAGACGGCGACTAGATGGCGCTAGTGGAACGTGCACCGGACGCATCTTGAACAAATCATTCACTCTATCGATCATTTCACCTAAAGGACTTGAGTCCAATCCAGTAAAATATTGTAACGTTTTCCCCCCACTAGCGATCGCTTTTATAAGGAGCTGCGCTGTTGAGTCGGCACGCTGTGGCGCCAGAACACTTGCCAAACAAGATTTCACAGCCTGTGCCATTAAGCTACTAATGGACCTCATTAAAGCTATAAGGCAGGGGCAAGACGTAGAAACGGTCATCCTTGATGGCCTGGCCACCTTACTTACCCTTTATCATGGCTAGGTCATTGAGGGTGATTCACTGGAATGCCCGCGGCCTACGGGAAAAGGTCGTCCCCCTCCGCCATCTCCTTCGGGAACAAAATATAGACGTGGCGCTCATAAGCGAGACGATCCTGGGACCCGAAGGCAGGGTTAGGTTCCCAGGTTACCTCGTTTATAGGAAGGATGAAAGGTCGGCACAGAACGCCCGTTACCGTGGTCTGACGGTATTGGTGAGGCGAAGAGTCGTGCACCAAGAACTCCCCTTGCCGTCACTCAGCTCGTGGTACGCGCTGGGTGTGCAGCTCCACATAGCCGGCGAGGACATCAACATCTATGCCTGTTATAAGCCGCCCGCGGCCCAACTGAACCTGTCAGAGTTGCGGGCGCTTATCAACACATCGCAGAAGGCGACCATCCTCGCCGGTGACTTTAATTGTAAGCACCCAGCGTGGAACTCAGCCAACACAAATACCGAGGGGAGACGGCTCTTCGCGGACGCGGAGGCCTACGGGTACACGGTGTCCGGACCAGAGACACCGACCCACTACCCCGAGTGCACACGCTACATGCCGGACGTGCTGGACATCGTAGTCCACCGAGGGCTACACTGCCAGATCACGCAGCAAGTGATAGACGACGAGCTACAGTCAGACCACCAGCCAGTACTCGTCGTATTATCGGGTATGCCGACCCGACTGAAGCCCACAGCGCCACGTCGACTAACGGACTGGACTGCCTTCGGAGAGAAGCTAGAGACCACCACGCCGACTCGGCCTATCGTTACCTCCGCGGACGTAGACCAGATGGCGGGTGACGTCACTGCTTGCATTCAGTGCCTTGGAAGCGGCGACAACACTGCAGCCGGAGGGGAGAGGGCTATTGCCGCCCCTACCAGCGCGTATCAGCAGGATGATCGCCGAGAAGAGGCGCCTACGCAAGCAGTGGCAACAGCTCAGATGCCCGCAACTTAAACAGCAGCTCAACCGTCTCGCGGAGAAGGTGAAGGCCGAGCTCAAGGCACACACCGCCGCGGGCTGGGAGGAACGAATAGACGCCACGACGGACAGTTGGCCGTCTGTACATCGCCTCTGCCGCCAACTAGCGAATACCCCAGCTCCGGTGCGTCCACTGCTCAGCAGCGACGGGGCGCTTAAATACGTAGCAGAGGACCGGGCGGAAGTCTTCGCTGAGCACCTGGAGCGTCAGTTCCAACCGAACCCGACCAGCGACCACGACCATGTCGCAGCAGTCGAGCAACACCTGGGAGATTACTTCGCAACGCCGATAGCTCCCGAGGAAGACCCAGTATTCTTCTCGCCGGGCGCAGTCAGACGCGCCATCCTACGAACCAAGCCTAGAAAGGCCCCCGGAGCCGACGGTATCACTAACACAGTGCTGCGCCACCTGCCGTACCGCATGGTAGCGGCCCTGGCGCGCCTGTTCACAGCGATACTGCGCACGGGGGTCTTTCCCGCCGCTTGGAAGGAGAGGCGCGTCATCATGCTGCCCAAGGCGGGAAAGAACATTTTGAAGCCGGAGAGCTATCGGCCGATCACACTGCTGCCGACAATCTCCAAGGTGTTCGAAGCACTCCTGCTGCGACATCTCCAGCCTAACATCACGCCGCGTCCGGAGCAATTCGGGTTTCGGGCGGACCACAGCACGACGCTCCAGCTGTCGAGGGTACTGCACCTACTCACAGCTGCGCTCAACAAGAAGGAATGCTCGGTTGCAGTATTCCTCGACATGGAGAAGGCCTTCGACCGTGTATGGCACGAGGGCCTTATCTTTAAGTTGGCCACATCAGACGCGCCCCGTCGCGTCGTAAAGGTGGTATCTAGCTTTCTCTCCCACAGGACTTTCAGGGTGGTGGTCGACGGTGCGCTATCCAGCGCCCGCCCGGTGCTGGCGGGTGTACCACAGGGTAGCTGCGTGTCGCCTGCGTGTTACTCGCGATACACGGACGACATCCCCACCACGGAGGAGGCGACGCTCGCGCTGTACGCTGACGACGCCGCGTACATCTGTACTTCGCTCAATGCGAAGCACGCGGCGGTCAAGATGCAGCGCGCCCTCGACCTTCTTCCCGACTGGCTGTCGAAGTGGCGGCTGTCGGTGAACGTGGGTAAGACGCAGGCGATGGTCACCGGAGCCGCACGACTACCACCACCCCTGAGGCTGCAAGGAGTCGACATCGAGTGGTCGCCCCGGGTCAAATACCTGGGTGTCACCATGATGGGGATGGGGCCGCATGTCCGCAAGGTCGCCGCACAGGGCAGGGTCGCCCGCAACCTGCTCAAACCAGTGCTCTCGTCCCGCCTCCCAGCGCGCGTCAAGTTGGGCGTGTACAAGTTGTACGTGCGCCCAATTTTGACGTACGCCGCACCGGCTTGGTTCGCCCTCACGAGCGAGACGAGCCGTAAGACGCTCCGCGCGCAGCAAAATCTTGCGCTGCGGACCATAGTCGACGCGCCTCGCTTCGTGAGGAACAGCGTCCTTCAACGAGACCTCGGGATTGAGAGCCTGGATGAGTTTGCGTGCCGCCTCGCGAAGGGAATGTTCGCGCCAGGTGGTCGACGGTGCGCTATCCAGCGCCCACCCGGTGCTGGCGGGCGTGCCACAAGGTAGCTGCGTGTCGCCTGCGTGTTACTCACGATACACGGACGACATCCCCACCACAGAGGAGGCGACGCTCGCGCTTTGTCAAATACCTGTGTGTGTACAAGTTGTACGTGCGCCCAATATTGACGTACGCCGCAGCGGCTTGGTTCGCCCTCACGAGCGAGACGAGCCGAAAGACACTCCGCGCGCAGCAAAATCTTGCGCTGCGGACCATATTGGACGCGCCTCGCTTCGTGAGGAACAGCGTCCTGCAACGCGACCTCGGGATTGAGAGCCTGGATGAGTTTGCGTGCCGCCTCGCGAAGGGAAAGTTCGCGCGTGCCGACGCGTCTGCCTGGCCTGGCCATGTCAAGCAGATCGCGCCCTGGCATGCGCGCCCCCCTGACGCGAGGAGGCCCCTCCCCCGCGACCTGCTTGCGGACGACGACCCCATCGCACCGGACTGGACTTCCAAATGAGCCGCCCTCAGCTTACACGCGGCTCATTTGTGATAATGACTCCATACAAATACATGCATCTGTTGCGTGGCGCGTGCTAGGTTAATATAGGCGTGTCACGTAGCAAACAACAGACATTCACCTCTACACAGGCACCCAATTCACACGCGAAGTTGCGGCTCTTTTTATGCGGGCGTGCGACTCGCGTATACACCGGGCGGTGTTACACAATACAATACCGCCCACACACTAAGAACACGGTCCCTTCTCCCCATCCGGGCTCGGCTCGACTCGAAAACGGAGAGGGGAGGGGGGCCATACACCCTATCTGTAGGAACGTCGAGTCCGTAACTCTGTCGCTGCACGCCATTAGCTGGGCTTCCCCCATGTAGGTGGGGGTCTCACCCAGTAGGGGCTGTCCGCCGAGTTGCGGTGAAACAAGCGGCGTTGGGCATCAACGTCGTGGCGTGCCTACAGACACAAATTCAGAAACCCTTTTCACATGGGCGTGTATGCCGCACGCCCAACCATCTGCTCGCCAGTGGCGACCATAACGAGGGGCCCGTAGTTACGGGCCACCGTATAGCCTCCGCGGTCGGGGGGCTGTGCTAGCCATAAGGGGGCTACCGGCTGATACGAATCCCCAGGAGATAGAGGAGAAGCTCCGAGCATGGGGGTACCAGCCGGAATGTGCGCCATATTAAAGGCGCACAAGGCCGACCCGGCTGTGTATTCCACGCCATTTTAAAGAATACCCCTGACGTCCGGGCCATCTATGACATCACCGTGTTTATGTAGATGCGTGGTGTCAAGATTGAAGCCTGGAGAGGCAAACGTGGGCCCGCTCAGTGCCACAGGTGCCAACGGTTCAGACACAGCTCGCACCAGTGCTACCGCCCGCTCGCTTGTGTGCGATGCGGAGGCGAGCACGCGGCACGTGACTGCCCGCGCCCGCGGGACGAGCCGGCCACCTGCGCTAACTGCAGGGCCCGCATCCCGCGTGCAATATCTAGTGCCCCGTGTTTCAAACAGAGATTCGAAACAAGCGAGCGGGGACTGCCGCCATTCCGCCATATTCCTCGACATAGAGAAAGCCTTCGACCACGTGTGGCACGACGGTTTCGTCTACAAGATAGCCACCTCAGCCGCACCCCGTCGCGTTGTAATGGTGGTCTCTAACTTTCTCTCCCACAGGGCTTTCAGGGTGGTGGTCGACGGAGCGCTATCAAGCGCCCGCCTGGTGCTTGCCGGTGTGCCGCAGGGGAGCTGCGTGTCGCCAGCGTGTTACTCACGCTACACCGACGACATCCCCCACTCCAGACGCGACGTCGAGTGGTCGCCCCGGGTCAAGTACCTGGGTATCACCATCGACCGTCGGCTCACAATGGGGTCACACGTCCGCAATGTTGTCGCATAGGGTAGGGTCGCCCGCAACCTCCTTCGACCAGTGCTCTCGTCCCGCATCCCGGCGCGAGTCAAAGTGTGATCATGATAAGTCTGTACCGCTAAACATGCGCTACTTAAAGAGCACTAATCAAATGACCGAACGTAAATATAATTGCAACGGTAGGGCCGCCAACTTATTTATGCAATAGTTGACAATCTGCCTAACAAATAAAGTAATTTATTAGTAGTTTATAACAAACTTAAAATTAGGTTAGTAGGCTCAAAGACTTACAAAATCAAAATCAAAAGTCATTTATTCAAACTAGGCTGAGAATCAGCACTTTTCAAACGTCAAAATTACTTAAGCCAGTCCCCCAAAACGCCCGCCCTTCACCACTTCCTAGTGCTTTAGCTGGGGAGAAGAAGTGGAGCAACAAACTCCCCAGCAGCACAGCTGTCTGTTCAGTTGAAACAAATATTTTATACAGCACTGCGCAAAATAATTTAAATATTCTGCAACAAAACAAAAGATTAAATTAAGTTCATTGCCATAAGTCAGCTAGCACACGCCAATATACCAAAAAAAAAAAGAAAAAAAAATCGAAAACTATACTCAAGCAGAAATAAAAATACAAAACTAAAAACCTAAACAGAACTTTATAACTAAACAAAAGCCTCCAGGCATAAAGGGCGTGCCCACTTACATATAGTCATATATGTAGCAGTAACTCGAAGTCACCCAACAATGTTGACTAAGCAAAGATTTGCCTATAAACCTAGACAGGTTTATCGTAAAATTCTCGTAGATATTCTCGATATTAGTCATTGTTGTTCGCTACAACAAGAAGCATTCAAAACGACATGATGATATTTATCTACAACAGAAATTAATGTAATGGTCCTTATTTTATATTACCTAACTTTCAAAAACGCAATACCAAAGTACGAAAAGGTTTACCTGTCATCGACCGCGTAAAGATTTTAACATTCTATGCAGATTATTATTTTTTTATTATCATCAAGGTTCACAAAAGAAAGAAGAAACAAAAAAACCAAATTGTTCTTGCGGGGAATTTTATGAGTAACCATTACGGCTTTGGGCGCAAGTATTGGAAAATTTCGTAATAAAAATTGCAGTTTTATTTAAGGCTCATTAGAAATATAATCTGCATTGCGTGATTCAGCAAATACCTAAATTAATCAGTAACAGTTGACATTCAGAGCAAATAGTCCATAATTAAACGAAACGGATCCAAGCCCCATTATAGATGTAATGTGGGTTGGATCCTTTTCGTTTAACTATGGACAATTAACCAATTAATTTAGCAGATAACGGGTCAAGTTCATTAATACATTGGGCACGGCAGACGCACATGCGCGTTTTCGGACGTTCACCAGGTGCTTGACGGCGCGTATGCGCGTCCATACAATTTACATAACTTTCTTCGAGTGCGGCGCGCCGCACCTGTGCGTTCGTTGTGCATCTCTATTGTTTCGAAAACAACGTAAAATAAGGGTCGGTAAGGGTGTAGCATAAAGAAGCGTTTGCATAAAGAATTAAGCAGATAATGTGTTAAAGCACTAAGACATTTATGATAACTAATTCAAACATGACTCCTATTCAGTGCAATCGTTGTACTTTTTTTTACTGTTTTGTATAGTAAATAGCTAAGCAAATATTAAATCCGCATCGTACCCCAGCGCAACGTATTTCCATACAAAATCAGCAGTGCGCTCCGCTCTAATGCGCGGTAGTACATACAATATGTACGAAAGTGATATATGAGGACGTTTGTAATGCGGTGCGGCCGCCCAAATCTGCGTCAGCCTGCAGACAGCGCGTCAACATGCTTAATGGGGCATTTAAGAGCTTGATGAACTTGTCTCTTAAACTACCCCGCGTGGGTCTTCAACAATTCGATTTAAAAAATACTTTGTTGAGCCTTAATCACGCAAGTTTTTTAAGTACCATAAAATGATTTTATCTGATAAACATAAAATTGTTATCGATCAAAAGGCAAATAGCGTCTAGAACTGCTGCAGTACACGTAATAATGACTTACTTTATGATCCGCGTTTTGCATGACATAATTTCAATCAACGGTACTTGGTTAAATACACTCACCGGCACGGAATCTTGGCCAAGCGCGTATTTCGCGATAACAAGAGCTTTAAGTGTTTCCTATGATTATTTATTATGAAGGTAGGTCTAAAAAATGTTTACCTTTAGTTCAAGAGGGTAATTTATCATGTTTGAGTGCAATATGACGTTATTTTTAAGTTTTAGTTGAACCCGGTCATCTGAGCGACTAAGTTGCTGTTTTAAATTTGTGTTTTGTGAAAGTTTATTGTTAGGTTATTCAATTATTGTGATATCGTACTGTTACTTCAATAACTAAAGGTGATTTAATTCCAATAAAAATGCCATTAACACCATCACAGGTTGCACAAGCTGTAGCATTGATCGAACAAGGGCTGACACAGCGAGAAGTTGCTGTTAT
This sequence comes from Dicycla oo, assembly GCA_948252095.1. Taxonomy (NCBI): domain Eukaryota; kingdom Metazoa; phylum Arthropoda; class Insecta; order Lepidoptera; family Noctuidae; genus Dicycla; species Dicycla oo. The sequence goes on from OX411718.1 coordinate 17,144,454, forward strand.
ACTGAATGTACCACGTTCATCGATGCAGTATGCGCTGAAACGATACCAGGAGACAGGCCGCTACTCCCGCAGACCAGGCAGCGGAGGCGTCAGATGCACATCAGCCCGGGATGACCGCTTTATTGTCCTGGAAATTTTGAGAAACCGCTACCTCACCGCTGTTGAGATACGCCAGCGACTCCAGTTCACAAGAGGTGTCAATGTTAGTGAACGTACAGTGAGAAGACGAATGGAGGAAGTGAATTTACAAGCTCGTAGACCAGCACGCGGCCCAGAACTTCTCAGAAGTCACCGAGTAGCTCGACTTCGATTCGCACGAGAACACGTCAACTGGACCCATGAGCAGTGGGCTCGAGTACTGTTCACAGATGAGTGTCGAGCCGCTTTACGAGCTCCAGATGGTCGGGAGCGAGTGTGGAGAAGAAGAGGAGAGCGGTTTTTACCCATTACCACCACACAAACTGTTAGGTTTCATGGAGGCTCTATAATGGTTTGGGGAGGAATAAGTTCCGATGCACGTACGGAGTTAGTTATCGTCGATAACCGATTAACGGCAACACGATACATCGAGGAGATTCTTCAGGAACACGTGTTACCATATTCAGGGTTTATTGGATTTGACGAATTCCTCCTAATGCACGATAACGCGCGCCCACACGTTGCACATTGCGTGGAGGAATACCTTACAGAGGTTGGTATTCAAAAATTGCAGTGGCCAGCTCGTAGTCCAGACTTAAATCCAATAGAGCATATCTGGGACAAGCTTAAAAGAAAAATAAAGTCCTCCTCCAACCCGCCTGAAACTCTGAATCAGCTTCGAAATGCAGCACTGACCGCTTGGGAAAGCATACCACAAGTTGAGATCAGAAACATCATCCAAAGTATGCCAGAACGAATGCAAGCTGTTATTGGGGCTAGGGGAGGAAACACCCGATATTAAAATGCAAACACAACGAAGACTTTTTGGTTATTTTTCATTTTGTGTTCTTTTTAAATTGACAGTGTTAAAACCAATATTTTTGTGAAACTGCTTATTTTTTTAAAGATTACTGCTGGTGCATCATTTTTTCAATAACTGAGTTACAAAACCATAAAAAAACTCTAATTTAGTGCATAAACCCATAATATAGTGAAAATTAAATATTTAAATAGAAATTATCGGCAAGTTATTGGTGGCCAAGTTTCCGTGCCGGTGAGTGTATAATATTGTATTTTATTGAAATAGGTAAGTACCTATTTGAGTAATGATAATGAACTAAAACGAGATTGAAACCTTGATCTTCATTACTATTAGATTTATGAGATTTAATCTATGCCCCAAACGTTTCCATCTCGATTTGTCGATCTCTCCCAAAAAGGCACAGGTTCCATTCCAGCTTTTCAAGAATATTGTATAAGAAAAAATTATCTCACTCATGTCAAGAAACAAAAAAAAAAATACGGGAAAATGCAAATTCGGACAAAAAGGCCTGGCATAAACTCACGCTTTTACCCCATGGGGGTAAGCAGCAACTACACAATGCCACTTGCTACGATCCTTACATACTCCTTTTGCTTCATTTTCGTTCATTCATCTGGTCATACGCGCACGCTGGGCTGGTTCAGTCCTCAGTAAACGATTATAATGGCTACAAATAAAAGACGCGCGAAAAATCAACACCGGCTGTTTTCACATTGGACGATACACGATATCGTCGAACTGATAGTTTCATACAATACGGATGATGACTAAAAATTTTTTTTTGTCCGTCATCTCATGGGGTCTCAACTCGTACAAATTAAAATTAGTCTTGAAAAAAATTTATAGATGGCAACATAGGTAACAATTATGAAATTAAAAATCACTAAAAAGCGGCAGATTTTGACTGAAGTAAGATTAGTAAGAATCAAAACTTCTACACTCATAAATCACGTATTTTCAACAAAAACGATAAATTAAGCCTTTTACTTCAATTCGAATCCACAAAATGTTAGACGTAATTGAAAGTAGCCTTCTGTCAAGGATTTTGTTTTAAACCTCTTTGCAATAGATGGCGTGTAATTAAATCATCACTTAAACTATAACCACCACGGAATAGAATAAACCGGCCAAGTGCGTGTCGGACCACGCACAGTCTGAAAGAGCACAGTCTGAAAAAGCACAGTTTGAAAAGGTATACTTTCTAGTTGGTCTCACTGTCATCAGGTCAGGATCTGATGATGGGATCCTGGAGAAATCGACGGAACTCTTCAAATAATATAGGCACACCTATAGCGATTTGGGTATTTTTTTATAGTAACACTTGCATTTGTTCTTGGAAAGTACCATTTGGTCAAGTGGAACTGATGACAAAGGTCACAGATGGCCACCAGAACTACTCAATAATAAGTATTTCACGGGTTGCGATCCGATTAGGTACTTTATTAATGGTTGCTAAGTAATTTATGCTCGTCACAATGCTTATGGTGATGTGGAGTTCTCCTGATACCTACTTACCAGGAGAACTCGCTCAACAATTAACGTCCCTGCATCGGGAGAAAAGCAATACATATTTTGTAAAACGTGATGAGCAGTTGACATTAGAATATTGTAACTTAGATAAATTACAAACTGACCCATTCAAAAGTGAAAAATAAAAAACCTTTCCTAAAAAACATAACCGACTTCCAAAATAACACTTCAAAGTGAATAATAACTTTAATTTCGGAAGTCGGTAGCAAAAACCTAAAATACAGATCCAACGACACCGACTTCCGAAATTTAAGTGTTATTTTGGAACTGGGTTGTGTTTTTTGAAAAAAATTTTTTTTTTTCTGATTAACAAAATGTATGAGATAGAGTAGTGTTAGTATGCACTTTGAACGTACGCATACCTGCCAGGTTGGGCCAACAGCCAATTTTCAGGTAACTGATAAGCTAATTTTTATATATGTTTTACAGAATATTGTTAATAATTAATAATCAAAACTGTCAGATACTTCCCGTCGGTGGCTTTTTTTTCGCCAGACGTTTTAAAGCTCGCAAAAAAATACTGAATGAATCACAAACCATCTAATTATCACGCTCGCGCTCATACTAACAACAGACTTTTAATTGTGTCTGGGGGATGTTTGGCAGCTAGAATTGGTCTGGCTGGTTACAAATAGTATTGAAATAATTCCCCGAGTATAAGTAAGATGACATCATTTTTTGCTAGCTTTAAAGCGTCTGGCGGAAAAAGCCAACGATGGGACGTGTCTGGCAGCATTGATTGTTAACAATATTCTGTAAAACATATATAAAAATCAGGTGTCAGACTTTAAGAAAAGTGAGTAATATTTTAAGTAATTTATGTACCTAATACCTGAAAATCATCCGTCGGCCCAAACTAGCAGATATGCGTACGTTCAAAGTACGTATAGATAAACCATTCTAAAAATGAACGCCCCTCTACAGCGGTTACGCTCATATGCTGAGAAGGTGTATCGACGCAATACACATAATTTGTCTTTGTCATTTTTTGCTCAGTCACCGGCGAGACATAAAAGTGGGACCACGCGTCGATTTCGCCGCAAAAGTACGGTCAACATGTCAACGCAAAAAACTACGTGGCTACAAAAAATGTTGAACAAAACTTAACGTCTATAATGGCTCTAATAAAGGAACGAATTGAAATGATTGATTGTACTATGTGTAAAAATACATGTAGACATGTTAGTGATATCGAAAAATTCACTATTCTATTCCATACAATTTGTTAACCAGAAAATAAGTAAGGTCTGGCGGCTCTGGAATTCTGGACAATATAGTCCAGAATCCCAGAGCCGTTGTCGCAGTTGTTTACCTTTAAGTGATGCGGCAGTGGTCTCAACGGCGAACATATTGAGCGCCGTGAGTTGCAAAAGTCGTGCGGCAGGAGTTGGCAGTGGCTGGCGGTGCAGGAGAGCGCGGAACTGTCGCAGCATCATACTCGCGCTCTCATAAAACGTCTCCATTCTGACAAGAACAAATTATAAGCAGACGCAATTATAAAGGTGCCATAATTTTGGTTTCTATCAATTCTATAGGTTGCTTATTCGGATAAAAAATATAAGAATTATTAATAAATAAAAATCTAATCAATAAATAAGACCTACACAAGGTGTAATTTAAATAACGCACAACCTCTCAAGAGAAAAATTCATCTGTTCCCTCATTTTGACGAGATATGCGAATATAAATGTAGGGAACAGCAGATTTTTTTTCGCGATTCCAGGTTTGGTGATTTGGTCCCATAGTAAAAGTTGTTCATAATTATAAATAAATAAATAAAATAAAATAAAAATCGTTTATTTTCAGGCGTCGACGGCCCATAGCGTGTTAGTAATTAGCACAATCTTAAAAATCTTAAAAACTATGTTAGTATGTAACATTTAGGCAACCATGAACACAAAAATAAAAATAAAAATACAAATACACAACAAAAATACAGCCAATATTAGAGGAAGATTTATCAAGTCCCATGTCTAACATGCAGCTTGATAAATCTATCCATTGTAGGCCCTCCTATCCTTTCTGCAAACACCCTCAGAATGCTATTGCTGCTTCCCCTCAATCTGCGTATCACTGATGCCACTTTTTTGCGCATGACCGCGAAATAATCGTCAGTGTGCGCATCCGCGAACATCCCTGACGCACTACAGTACGGTGGAAGCCCCAACAGCGCCCTGAAGGCGTTATTGTATTGAATGCGCAGTGCGCTGTCTGCTTTTTGGGTATAATTAGCCCACAGACTGCTGGTGTAAAATATTTGACAAAACGCTTTAAACAGTGTTATTTTAACCGGTGCTGAACAACCAGCAAACCTGCGTGCCAACATGTTTCCCCGCACAGCCAGCGCCCTGCGCTCTCTCTCCATATCTAAGTCATCTTTAAGATCCTCCGTAACAATATGGCCCAAATATTTAAATTGTGACACCCTGTTCAACGGTAAACCATTCAGTTCTACGGGCGGGACATTTGAGGGACTTTTATTTCTTCCTCTAAAAACCAATATCTCACTTTTCGTGGGATTATATCTTAGCCCATGCAGCTCAGCGTATCTTTCACACGTAGTGAGTAACTTTCTGATTCCCCCGATTGAAGGGCTCAGCAGCACCATATCGTCAGCGTAACTTAAATTATTTAAACTAACTCCATCTACATGGCAACCGACATGAGTGCTGCTGAGTTCAACCAGCAAGTTGTTAATATAGATATTAAATATTCTCGGGGAAGTCAGACCCCCCTGCCTCACACCACATTTTAGTTTATATGGCTCTGATAATGCATTGGACCATTTCACAAAGTTCCTCTGCTTTTCATACCAGATAGATAATATAGACACCAATGCAGCCGGAACTCCCGCCTTCCGAAGCTTCTCCCATAAAACCTTATATGAAACCAGGTCGAACGCCTTGGAAAGGTCCAGGAAACAAGCATACACTGGTGTCTTCCTGTCCGTATAATATTTGACAGTGTGCTTTAACGCAAGTATTGCACTCTCAGTAGACAGCCCCGCACGAAAACCGAACTGTGTGTCGTGTAGTTTTGTAAAGTGACTTAGGTGCGTGTCAAGTACACTGTCAAACACTTTGGCTATCACAGTTGCCAATGATATTGGCCTATAGTTCCCTTTGTCAGTTATGTCTCCCGTCCGATTCTTTACAATAGGTACAACTAACGTATCGAGCATCTCCTGTGGAAGGTAAGAATGGCCCACACAAAGATTTAAAAACATGGTTAATACTCTTGGCAAGTGCACACCAGCATTTTGGAGATGCTCGATGCTGAGTCCATCATGCCCAGGAGACTTTCCCCGCTTCATACATTTAATGACTGATTTTATTTCTGTACACGTAAACTTAAAGGGTGTTCCTGATTGATAGGACTCAGCATCGTTCACCCTTCCCCCAGTCTCAAGAGGTGAGCTCACAATAAACTGCTCTTTAAATATATTAGCTATCCCAGTGTGGTCCATCTCACCCTCCACGCTAACTGGTAAGCTTGGGGAGACATTTAGCTTTTTAGTACCTTTCCAGAATGACGAGAAACATTTTTTAGCATGGAGCGAGACCAGTATATCCATTGCAATTTTTTCTTGGTTCTTAATGACCCATTTCAATTTTGATTTAAATACTTTACGACTTAATATCATGTCCTCATAGATAGGCCCACTACTGGGTTCCCCATACCACATCCACAACTTAAACTTAGACCTTGCCCGAGTATGAAAATCTTTGACGTGCTTGTTCCATCCTTTTATTACTTTCTTTCTTATAATGGCTTTAGACGCTCTGTTTACACTAGCTGATTCACTTAATATAGATACTATGTCTTTATACATCGAATCCAACAACAACCTATGATTGGGATTATCACAAAAAATATCAGCACATAGCTCAAAATCCTCAGGAAAGTCAACATTTTTCAATTTGTTATTGCACATATACGAGTACTCCTCTATTTCGTCAGGGCTTCTCTCACCCCATCGAACGCCGTTAAGCGATGATTCAATTACACAAGTTTTTAATCTAATAACATTTACATCACATTCAATTTTTAAGGGAAAGTGATCTGACCAAAACGTATCATAAATAACCTCAATGTTTACAATTGTTTTTCCCGCCGCTTGTGTGACAAGACAGTGGTCGAGCCAGCGCTTACACCCGTGTGAGTCACTAATGAACGTGTATGTTTGCGATAATATATTATGAGTACAATGACCCCTTAAGGGACTAACTACACTTATTCAACTCAATTCAGCTTTTGTCCATAGAAAACACCAGTTTTGTATGGAGATGCGTACGCATCCGTTCAGACGCGGAAAGCTGAACGGATGCGTAGTTAGTCCCTAAGAGGTTGTGCGTTATTTAAATTACACCTTGTATATAGCTGTTGTTCTTCTAACTTCGGCCCAACTTCCCTCCGCCGTATGGTCAGTTGGCATTTCTCGCGCTTCGGGAGACAATGGAAAATGGCAGGGGAAGATAATTCGTTATTAATAACTGACGTGACTGAGCAATAGTTTTACGGAAAGGAAATTGGCAGAAACCCATGTATTTTTAGTATCACATACAGGCTTACCGTTTCATAGAATTAATATATGGATTTGAATGCTACAATAGAGTATAAAAAAATATGTAATGGTAAGACACACATTAGACTTGGGGATATTAAATTGATTTATACATAACCTCAAAAGGACCACCAAGAACAATACTTAAAGGTACCTACCTACTTATGTAACTTAAGGCAGACCCTTATAAATCATACAATACATTTCAGTCAGATAAAGTGGGTAGATTGTACTTTAATAACTCGCTGCTTTGCATGAATACCCGCACAAACCAAAATTTTGAAATTAATGGTTTATAACACAGCCAAATGCAAAATAGTTCTTATTCCATGGTCAGTAAGACTCACATTCATAACAGCATGATCGGCGGTTTTGCCGTTATGAATGTAAGTCTTACTTCCATGAAATAAGGACTATTTTGCATATGGCTGTGTTATAAACCAGTAATTACAAAATTTTGGTTTGTGTGGGTATTCATGCAAAGCAGCGAACTATAGAAAGATTTTTGTGTAACTAGTAAGATTTTAAAGTAGGGTGTTCTAAGTTGAGATAAGAAAACGGCAATTATAGACGAACGAACGTTGTATTGTACAAAAACAAAATTATGGCGATATATATATATATATATATATTTTTTTTTGTGTTTGACATAAGTGACAGCTGTATTGCCAAATATTGATTAACAAATCGAATCGATTATAATCATCGAATCGATAGGTACGAATTTAATTTAGTAAAAGCAATGCATAATATAAATATTATACGTTGATCAAAGTGAGTATCTATTCTCGAATCAATTTGATTTACTTTCTTTTTATTTAATGAACAATATTTGTACGAAAGATATTTTCCAAAACATTTATAATACTTGTGGAATTGGTTTAGGCGTCTACTCTTGAAAGTTAATATTATATATATATTAGTCTATTTAATATCCCTTTTCGTATTTTTTTATGTAATTATTGATTACCTTTCAATATAACATTCTCCAACTATTTTTATCTCACACCACCACCCGTGAAATACTATTATCATCAAAGAGTCACTACCTCAAATCTGATTTACATAGTTTTATTTTTTTATCTACTATATTTAAGTTTGTACATATTTCTATTATATTGCACTCATTTTATTGAATAAACGATTTATTCTTCTTCACTAAACTGATTGACTCATTTTTTCGCTAGATCTAATCGTATTATATCGATTTGGGATTATTGTATGGCAACACTAACGTAATACGTTTAATTGACTGTATTGTATGCGTTTTGTTTTGCATTACTGCGTTTTGTTTCCGTAAAAATCATGGTTTTTTAATTACTCCCAGCAACTTTTAAAACATTTAGCTTGGAAAATAACTACGGATATAAGACCTATGATTTGCATATAACTAGATTTTGAAACGTTTGGATTTGATGAGGTACCCAACCCGCCAATATTTAGCCAATATTAAGGTCCTTGTTGATTGCAGAGTTTGAATAATATTATGGTGATTATTACACTTGCAAAAAACTCAGGATTCTCCTACTACATTTGCAAAGGGATAATATACAGGGCTACAGGTTAAGTCGACCTAGATCCTTTAAGAGGTTGTAGTTTCCATAATTCCTGACTGATTTAAGTATGAAACACCATACCCCAAACTTACCCGTTTTCAAGATATTCGACTTTGAAGATTTTTTTTTAATTTGCCGATTTTTTGTCTATTGGCCTATTTTTCTGGGGTGTTTTGCATCTAATTTATTTGTGTTTGCAATTTTTGCGTAGTAGATAAGTTGCTTTAATATTCTCAACACTATAATTGCAGTCAACTGAACCAGCTGGGTCGTAGTAGACGATTGATAGTTATAAAATGAAATAAATTCGTCAAACTGATTTGTTTCTTTCAGAAATATTTAAATTAATGTCAGTGTAAGTGTGACAGTCATGCTGCAGATGTGTTTAAAATATTCTACATTTCATTAGCTATCCAACAAGGTATTACAAGCTAGGGTATTGTTCGAATTCTTAAAAAAAAACTGATAAAACGCTCCCAGGTAAAAACAACAATAGCATTACTGTGCTTGCATTACTCGACTTGGCTTGGATTTCTGGAATGTTTCTTTCGATTCGTGACTGTGCTTGCAAACTGGACTCTGATTTGCACTTTTGATTTGGAACAGTTGAAGATGGCGACCTTCACAAACGAGGAATATGCTGATACTTTGATTTGTTACGAGTATTGCAATTGTGTATCCGCCCGAGCTCGTGTTGAATACATATCGCGTCCAGGCCGTCGAGTATCGGATGTCAGAGTGTCTTTGACGGAGTTTACCGACGACTTAGAGAGACTGGCTCTGTTTCAAAGCGACGAACAGACCTGGGTAGACCACGTGTCAATGATGATGATGAAGAGCAAGACAATGAAATAGTTCAACGGTTTAGATTGGATCCAACTACTTCAACTAATATTGTTGCCCGAGAACTTGGACTCTCGCAGTGGAAAGTGTGGTTTACGGTGAATACTGCCGGACTCTATCCCTATCATTACACGCCAGTACAAGTTATCGAAGAAGGAGATCCTGCGAGGTTGGATTTCTGCAGATACATGCTCAATGCAGATTTAGAAGACCCATCATTTCTCAGAAATATCTTGTGGACAGATGAGTCGATATTTGATAAAGACGGCAAAACCAATTACCACAACGCTCATTATTGGGCCTCGAAAGCACAAGGAAATTCCAATAAGAAGAGGCAAAATGGATCACAAAGACGATTCAGTTTGAATGTATGGATGGGAATCATATCGAACCATTTGATTGGACCTTACTTCGTTCCTGACAATTTAAATGGAGAAGATTTACCCGACTTACTAGGCGATTTACCAGTCAATTTTATTCGGCACATGTGGTTTCAGCATGACGGTTGCCTTGCACACTACAGGAGAAGTATCAGAGAGTGGCTAGACACTAATTATCCTAATAAGTGGATCCTACGAGGTGGACCCATACCGTGGCCAGCTAGAAGTCCAGACCTGATCCCATGGATTTTTATGTGTGGGGACACATGAAGAGTTTGGTGTACAACGAACCTAATCTAATCACATCTATTGATGTTTTGAGACAGAGAATAGTCGATGCGGCAAATGAAATAAGAAGGGGTTTAACAACTGGTGTAGTAAAAAGGCAATTAAGACAGAATGAGTAGTGTGCGAAACAGAGGCGGACACGTGGAACATGAATTGTAATCGTAGACTTTTTGTAAAAATAGTAATAAACGTCATTGTGTACGTAATTTTACAACTAATTAAGTACAGTTATTTTTTAATACTACCTGGGAACACCTGGGAGCCTTTTATCAAAGTTTTTTTTTCTAAGAATTCTGATGATACCCTAGCTTGTTATACCTTGTTGGATAGCTAATGACACGTTAAATATGTTAAGCATATCTGCAGCATGACTGTCATAGACATTTATTTAAATATTTGTGATTGAAAAAAAAAATGACGAATTTATTGCATTTTATAACTATCAATCGTCTACTACGACCCAGTTCGTTCAGTTGACTGCAATTTTAGTATTGAGAATAATAAAACAACTTATCTACTACAAAAAATTGCAAACACAAATAAATTAGAGGCAAAACACCCAAAAAAATAGGCCAATAGACAAAAAATCGGCATTTTTTTATAAAAACTTCAAAGTCTAATATCTTGAAAACGGTTAAGTTTAAGGTACGGTGTTTCATAGCCAAATCAGTCGGGAATGATGGAAAGTAAATCCTCTTAAAGGATCTAGGTCGACTCGTGAAGGTCGCCATCTTCAACAGTTCCAAATCAGAAGTGCAAATCAGAGTCCAGTTTGCAAGCACAGTCACGAATCGAAAGAAACATTCTAGAAATCCAAGCCAAGTCGAGTAATGCAAGCACAGTAATGCTATTGTTGTTTTTACCTGAGAGCCTTTTATCAAAGTGTTTTTCTAAGAATTCTGATAATACCCTAGCTTGTAATACCTTGTTGGATAGCTAATGAAATGTAGAATATTTCAAACAGACCTGCAGCATGACTGTCATAGACATTAATTTAAATAATTCTGAAAAAAACAATAATTTTGACGAATTAATTTCATTTTATAACTATCAATCGTCTACTACGACCCAGCTGGTTCAGTTAACTGCAATTTTAGTGTTGAGAATATTAAAGCAACTTATCTACTACGCAAAAATTGCAAACACAAATAAATTACATGCAAAACACCCCAGAAAAATAGGCCAATAGACAAAAATCGGCAAATTAAAAAAAATCTTCAAAGTCGAATATCTTGAAAACGGTTAAGTTTAGGGTACGGTGTTTCCTAGCCAAATCAGTCGGGAATGATGAAAAGTACATCCTCTTTAAGGTTCTGGGTCGACTTAACCTGTAACCCTGTATATGACAATGGAAAAGGGCTACGCTAAAATAATCAACGCACGAGGACTACATAATATTGATCAAAATTATTTTTGAAATAATTTATTAATAAAGTTTCTTGGTGTTAAAATAGAGCGTAATGTACTTACTTATACTTTCCAAAATATTTACGATCCGAAAGGTTATCGCTATTGGGACATGAGCGGTCGCATCAATTAGAGTCGATAAATATATAGGTATATTATATTCTTATTATAAATAAAAAAATATCTAATAAATACGTAACTTACCCTATTTTAGTGATGAGTTTCCCGTGAACGTGTAGATAACTGGTAATGAAATTTTTGTTCAACTGTAACAATGAGTGAATAATTTAACCAATATACAGTACAACTATTTTCTTAATGTCCCTTGGCAATCATCGGATTTCCGAATACGAACGAATGCTAATTTCCATGTTCATCAATTATTATATTTATCGTGTATAATTTGAATTCAGAACTAAGTAAGTACTTTATTTTTGTTCAAATCAAAACAAAACAACGATAAAGTACTTAGTAATTGCATTCGTTTGTATTCGTAAATGCGATGATTGCCGAGGGACATTAAGAAAATAGTTGTACTGTACCTATGTTAATAAAATGTGCTTGTTCGCCATTATCAGCAACAAAGTCATGAAAAAAAATTTTTAGAGTTTGCGAGAAAGAGATCGAAAGACAACGAGAATCTTTAATAAAAAGAGGAGAAAACGAAAACAATTTCAGCACCACATGGTTTTAGCAATTAAACTGTGGTACAGTCAACCGATCCCTCCATGATAAGAATTTTACATTAACAGCGCCTGTATGTCGTAGCAGTAAGTGTGGTTTTTGTAAATCAAGGATAATTTAATTGCCTATGATGTTTACCTCGACGGAAGTCATGGAAGCCAGTTGTTCGTCCCTGGAGGCGGGACGGAAGGTGGTGGTCCTGTGTCCGCTGGGCCGCACCCACACCTCTCTCTTCATGCCCGCTGTGTTCTCTGCGTTGCCAGCGGTGGTCGTGCCCAGCGCACCACTTTCAGCATTCTTGGATACCTCTAAAGCAGCTCGACGCTTACGCTCTGCTGCCTCGTACTACACAAACAAATTGTTTGAGTTAACGTCATCGCTTAGCAATCCGTTATAAAAATATACATATGTATATAATAAACAGTGATCGGATAATCGGGCGCTTATATACCTAAACTTCTTCCCACGAAAGAATAATATGGACATTCCTTACTGAATAAATAAGTAATCCCGGGTTCCCGGGATTGAACAATTTAAAAACAACTATAACAAATTTAATGAAATTGTAGCAGGGGTTATTTTGATTTAGTATCTTTATTCTATTCAAAACAAATGGAATATCAATAAAAAATGATAATGTGCACAATGTGGTCAAGTAGTGGAAATTGATTTATCTATCTAACAGATTAGTGATCGAATCAACTAATTTATTGTATTTTGTATGAACACAAGACTAAAAAAAAGGCATGTCCGTATTATTCTTTCGTGGGAATAAAAGTGAAGTTTAGGTATATTAGCGCCCGATTATCCGATCACTGATAATAATATATATACTAATAATAAAGCTGAAGAGTTTGTTTGTATGTTTGAACGCGCTAATCTTAGGAACTACCAGTCGGATTTGTAAAATTATTTTTGTATTTGTTAGCCCAATTCTTGATGAAGGCTCTATAGCCTTCCTCAAGAATTGGGTCCTAGTTGGGCTAGGACCCGTAGGAGACGAGCAAAAAGAACCAAAAACGAACTAATAGCACGGGCAGGTGATGCGATATGACAGGGTGGGTCGGGGAACAAGAAATTTCATGCGGACGAAGTCGCGGGCAAAAGCTAGTAAAAATATAAAAGTATTATTCAGAACAAACCTTTTTCCTGTTTTCGTCGAATAGTGAAAGTAAACTTTCTCGTGCTGAATGAAATGGATTGGACGACATTAAACTTCTCATGTAATAGTAAACAGCATCTAATTTTCTTCTCTGAAAATAACATTTTTTATTTATTATTTATAAATTAGAATTATTAAATTACTAAGGCTCACTTGCACGTTCATGGGTTATCTCGGAGTAACAGGAATAAATAACTCGGAGTTAACACCTAATTCAGGGTTAATCAAATAAATTAATCTTGCGTCACCAAGAATATGGGGGGTATTACACTATCATATCTAGGATCATAGATATATGAGTCAGACACATGGCAATGTAGACTAGACATAATATGAATCATTTGTGAGCTTCAGTATTTATTTATTTAACAATTATGGAGGACTAACAGCTACATTAAAACAAGATAGTAATAGAAAAGTAAACAGTGAGCCAATAATAAGTCCTCACGTTTAGCGATGGAAAAAAAATTTAAGCAAACACATACATATTATATAAAGAAAACAGATCAAAAACCAAATACACATCTTTACACAATAGATTACCTCCATATAGTCTATGTTGAATACAATATAACAGATAATCGCATAAATAAGGCAACATTAAACACAATGAGATAGACGATGATCAAATGAATTACAACTTGGTTTAATTTAATGTTAACAATTTAATTTATTTTTTGAAAAGAAATCAAGGCTTAGGCGTCTTCTGACTGTGACCACACTGGTGGTAAAGGGGTCAAGATCGTGCTGCTTACACTGGTTGTTGAAGGTTCTGCTTGCACGCACAATACATGAGTTTTGCTTATACATAGTTTGTTGAGCTAAACGGCACCCGTAATGGCGGATTAAACCGAGTTTTAGACGTAACGTTTAAGTTAATTTTGGATACGAGATCGGGGCTATCAATTTCATTGTTTAAAATTTTAAACAATAGAATGCAATCAGAGATCTCACGGCGAGTACTTAATAGAAGTAAATGAAATTTTCTACACAGATTGTGGTAGTTCTCTGAATGATACGGGATCCTCTGATGAAAGCACAAATACTTGATAAACCTTCTTTGGATACACTCTATTCTATAGACATATTTATTGTAACCTGGATTCCAAAGGAGAATGTTTTTTCTGGTCCAAAAAATAATAAAACAAAATAAAAGTATGACCCCAAGCCTGCCACATGGTTAGTTTGAAAGGTCATCTCAAATACAATATTTTTTTGTATAGAATCAAAAAAATCTGTCCTGCAGAAATCTAGATATATAAGCAAATAATTAGTCCTTAGAAAAAAATATTACGTTTTTTTCGGGCATATGCACCATTATATTATCACAGGCAGTTAGTTAGCAAACCTATATACTACTAGAACTAAAATACGCCCAGCTGTCTTGTAGGAGTTTCAAAATAACTTTAGGTGTCTTCAAGACTAGAGTGAATAGGCTCTTAATATAGTGCGCTTCACCATCAACGATTGCATTACTGCTTACCATCAGGCAGGTAGGATCGCAGTCATGCACTAATTTATATAAATTAAAAAAATGTAACTCGTAAACTTCAGGTTTGATTTTGTTGCGTCTTTGCACACATAGTAACTTCAAATGCACGAGTCGATCAACAATAGGTTCATGCCTGGGGACCGCAGATTTTTTTTTGGACCAGGGCTCATAGTAAAAAAAACATTCTCCTTTCAGATGCATACTCTAACCTACTCCTCACAAAAGTGCAATATAAGATTTTAAGTTTTTTTGATTTAGTGAAACACTTTGACAGTCGCATGATGAATCCCAACGATTTAGACGCCTCGGCCACTATGGCACCCACGTGAGACTCAAAAATGAGTTTAGAATCATGAAAAACCTCTAAATCACGGATAGATTTGCACCGAGGTAGTACCTGACCATTCAGTGTATAAGAAGTGGTTAAGACAGAACGTTTTCGAGAGTACGTTACGACCGAGCATTTCGCGGGATTAAGATCCAGCCTACTTGCTTTACAATAATCTTCAAGTCGTCGAAGATCAGCCTGAAGTGCAGACATGTCATATGTTGATGATATAGCGGCATAGATTTTCATGTCGTCGGCAAAGCATAGCCAGTTCGAAGACTTCAGACATGAGTCGATGTCGTTTACATAGATCGTGAACAATAAAGGCCCCAGTAAAGATCCTTGGGGACAGCCACTAGGGACAGAAATCAAACAAGAGAGGTAATTATGAAGAGCTACTGCTTGAGATCGATTTTCCAGGTAAGAGGAAAACCATCTCAGCAGGTCTCCCCGTATACCCATACTGTTTAGCCTCTGCAGTACGATTTTGTGATCAATACGGTCAAAAGCTTTGCTATAATCAGTGTAAACGACATCGACTTGTTCACCCTTGTACATGGCAGCAGTAATGAAATCATTCAGCAAACCAAGGTTTATGACAGTGGATTTACTTCTAAGAAAACCATGCTGAAACGGGCTAAATGAGTTCCTAAAAGCAGCATACGGTCATAGACGATCCTTTCAAAAATCTTATCGATAACGCACAGTTTAGATTTTGGTCTATAGTTGGTTATATCACATTTATCGCCTTTTTTTGTGGATGGGTGTTATAGAGGCAGATTTCCATATTTTTGGAACAACAAAGCAGGACAGCGATTTTCTAAATAAGATCGAAATGGGGTGAGCTAGAGTTTTAGCGCATCGTGTGAGAAATTTTGGTGAAATATTGTCTGGACCCGCCGCCTTTGATGTATCTATTTGTATGTTGAGAGTAGTTTACTGACGTGGTCTAGATATGCTGGATATATCAAACAAGCCATTTAGCTCTGAAGACGATACGCAACTATAAGTGGTATTAGAAAAAGAATCCAGAAAGTTAGAGTGAAAATAGGAAGAAAAAGCTTCACAAATAGACTCGCCAGATGTCAAACTTTGGTTATTATGCGTTAAGGTACTTGGCACAACATTTGAATTGTGACATGTTTCACGAATGTCCAAAACTTTTTAGGGTTATCTTTAATTGAATCCTCTGTAAGTTCTAGGTAACGCGAATAACATTGAGATTCTAACACTTTTACTCGATTGCGTAAGAGCTTAAAAGTTGAATCATCAGACTTGTTACCGTAGATCTTAATTTTTTTGAAATATTTGTATTTCTCCTTAATCGCTCCAACAAGTTATATTTCCCATATTACGTATGATATATAGGAAATATACATGGTAATGTAGGATAGACATAATAATTATTATGTCTATCCTACATTACCGTGCATCTTTGACTCATAGATCTATATGATCCTAGAAATGATAGTGTAATATGCCCCTTAGAGGTAAATCTAGGGTTTAACTTCTTAATATTAAACCCACTTTGTGGGAAGGTCGCTAAACTCTGGGTTAGTGTAAGTAAAGTCAAAATAAATTGAGGTTATGAGGTAACGCTGGTAGGTAACTTATTTTGTATTTTATATTGTTCAACGTTATAGTAAGTGAAAATTCGGTACTGTATCAGCAGGCAATATATTCATGAACTCATATAAAAATAAAAAATCTACCTAGCCTTTTCCCAAGTATGTTGGGGTCGCCTTCCATTCTAACCGGATATAGCTGAATAACAGCATTTTTCATGGAGCGACTACCCATCAGACCTCCACAACCCAGTTACTTGATAATACGATACCCCTTGGTAAGATAGGTTGTCAGACTTTCGGGCTTCTGACGTAATGACTGTCAAAGATCCACGAATGCCAGTCGGGACCAACGGCTTAACGTATTTTCCGAGGCACGGAGGAGTCTCGATATGTAAAGATGGTCACCCGGATGGGTGAACATGTTTACGTATCGACACTGTGTGGATACGGACCAACCCCGGCAAGCGTAGCTTAACCTGATGGATCAACCCGTGCGGCTTTTATTACTTAGCCACGAGCTCCTAACTCATACATAAATAGTTATTTATGTATGAGTTAGGAGCTCGTGGCTATGACATAACATAACGCTGGTAGGTAACTTATTTTGTATTTTAAGGATAGTTATTTATGTATGAGTTAGGAGCTCGTGGCTAAGTAATAAAAGCCGCACGGGTTGATCCTTAAAATACAAAATAGTTATTTATGTATGAGTTAGGAGCTCGTGGCTAAGTAATAAAAGCCGCACGGGTTGATCCTTAAAATACAAAATAAGTTACCTACCAGCGTTATGTTATGTCATAGCCACGAGCTCCTAACTCATACATAAATAACTATTTATGTATGAGTTAGGAGCTCGTGGCTAAGTAATAAAAGCCGCACGGGTTGATCCATCAGGTTAAGCTACGCTTGCCGGGGTTGGTCCGTATCCACACAGTGTCGATACGTAAACATGTTCACCCATCCGGGTGACCATCTTTACATATCGAGACTCCTCCGTGCCTCGGAAAATACGTTAAGCCGTTGGTCCCGACTGGCATTCGTGGATCTTTGACAGTCATTACGTCAGAAGCCCGAAAGTCTGACAACCTGTCTTACCAAGGGGTATCGTATTATCAAGTAACTGGGTTGTGGAGGTCAGATGGGTAGTCGCTCCATGAAAAATGCTGTTATTCAGCTATATCCGGTTATAATGGAAGGCGACCCCAACATAGTTGGGAAAAGGCTAGGTAGATTTCTTATTTTTATATGAGTTCACTCACTCATACATAAATAGTTATTTATGTATGAGTTAGGAGCTCGTGGCTAAGTAATAAAAGCCGCACGGGTTGATCCTTAAAATACAAAATAAGTTACCTACCAGCGTTATGTCATAACCTCAACTTATTTATAAAAAAAAACTTAAACCATATTTTTCCTTAGCAGACGTTTTTGTCAATCAATAAACTGAATCTTCATGGAAACCACACAAATACGATATGATTAAGGCTCATTTTCACCACACATCACTAAACGCGCTTAACGCTAAACAAGTTTAAAACATCATTCTGTCTTGTCATCTTCAAATGATTGAAAGAAACGGTGCGATATTTTAAACTCGTTTAGCGTTAAACGAGTTTAGGGATGTGTGGTGAAAATGAGCCTAAAATGAAATATCATGTTATAAAATTCAAAGACAAGAAAGTATTACGTACCGTAATGTAGTGTGAAATAGATGGGTACTTATACAGTTCCGTTCATTCAGATTTGGTCGGATTACATAACAGAGCACAAACATTGAAATTCTATTTCTAGTTTCGTTGATTGAACTGCAATGTTCCCAATTCAACAACATGTCAGGTTACCTAACCCGGTTTAATCCCGCGGTTTAGTGGCGCAACGCATAATGAGAGTTAAAATGTTAATTAACTTATTAACTTTAAACTATTTATTTAATTAACCCAACCAAACGTGCAAGTGAGCCTAAGTATATATTAAGCAATCAAACACTTACCGCATATATTGCTAATATAGCTAATTGATTGTATGGTCTGCCATTCTTAGGATTGATTTGTTGAGCTTTAGTGTACCAAAATTTACTCTTAGAATAATTATTTGTCTCATTCACTTGTTCCTTATATCGGGCTAAATCTCCCAAGAAGACGTAAATTTTTTGAACTGATATTAAAGCCAAACCCACATACCCAAGACCTTTGGGAGGCAAAACATGATTATCATTTATGTAATCATCAACATTAAACTTATAAGTTTTCTCCAACATTTGCACTAGGTTTTCAAAAAATGTGTTTCCTTCTTCGATAATAACATTGATCAATTTCACTATTTCTGGCTTGTCTTCTGGCGTAATTTGAGTAAAACTCTTTCTTAAAGGTTCTATGAAGTTATAGTACAAAATTTTCCAAAAATGGTGTTCAATATTATCAGCTTGACAGTACTTAAGATCTGACATGAGGAGTCGGTGTAGTGCCTTTTGTAACAAAGCCCTGAAAAAAAAAAATCTAAACTATAGCTTCCGAATACTTCCGGCTACATAAGACAAATCAGCTTTATGATGCTTGTTAGTACACGATACAGGGAACATGGTCAGTTTTAGCCACTAGCGCAGATACTTGCGTGTAAAAAGTGAGCTAGTGATACAACACATGCGCAGCATTTCATAAAAATTCAACATATACTTATTTTGTGGAGTCTTTAGAGAACCTGAGTATTTTTCTTTTAAATCAATTAAATACCTTGTTTCGGTGACATCGGGCCAATGTTGCGCAAGCCCGAGCGGTCCCCTCAGTATGTGCGTCTGTAGTATGACGTCGAGGCGGTCCACTTCTTGCAGCAGGGCGCGGTGTCGGACCGCGCGCGCCGCGTCATTGGCCTCGTATCCAGCGCTTCCGCGAGACGAACTCTCTTTCATTCCTACCGGACAAATTTGTTTCACTATTCTCGAAGGCTCGTTGCAGTCGCGGGTATAAACCGTGCGAGTGGGACGATGAGGTCCTAGATTTCTAGTCTCATATCATCTCACTCCCGTTTTTTATGACTGCGGCTGCCACGCCACAAACGTTGGCGTATACTATAGTTATTACGTTTGTCATTAAGTTATTTGGATATGTCCAAGCACAAAAACATGAAAAGAGCTATTGTAAAGCAAATTAGCATGTGCCGTCTATAAGTTCATTTCGAAAATTACAGGGAAAATGTTTGTACTTTTATACTACATTTAAAATAATTGCCGTGATACTTCCAGTGCGATGAACATTTGACCCAGTAGTCTTGCTCGTGCAAGTGTAACGCATGTTTGACCTATTTTGTTTTGTGTAACTACTAGTAAAATATTTTTGCTTAAATTATGCTTACCTCTCTCCATTCTTAGGTCTATTTTATTTGGACTAGTTTGTACAATTATAGGTTTGGAAGGATTCTGATGATCAAACAATGTTTTTTGCGTCTCCATTGAGCCTCCCCTCCTGAAAAGAGTACATAATTAAAACCATAAGCATCAATTGTATGTTACTGCTGCAACATCAACAACGGAATTTACCCCATATCTTTCTGCATATGTGTTATCGAAGCCTGTGGCAACATTATTATCCCGGGCTGCGATGTGGACGAGTCTGAAGTATGTCTGTTGCGCGAGTTGGAATTCTCTGGATGTCTATAACACAGACAAGAGAAATTTTCGAAAAAGTAAAAGAAAATACTAGATATGTGTGTAATGTGTATGTCACTGTAATATTTACTTACTTATCATGAGAGTTAATCTTCTTGGACTCGAGAATTTCCTCTCTCCAGTTGAGAGTACCTGAGCTGGGGCCGTGTGAGGAGGACAGTGGCGCCGGTGCCGCTGAAGGTGCGTGCTGTGAATTTTGTAAGTGTTGTGAATGTTGCTGATGCTGAGCATGTTGCTGGTGCTGCGCATGTTGTTGATGTTGGACATGCTGTTGATTTTGCGCATTTTGCTGGTGTTGGGCATGTTGCTGGTGTTGGGCATGTTGCTGATGTTGCGCATGTTGCTGATGCTGCGCATGTTGCTGATGCTGCGTATGTTGCGGATGCTGTGGTTGCTGCGCATCAGAGTTTCTTCCGCGGCGTCGCTCTATGGACAATGGTAAAACCAAACAATGAATTATCTGGTTTTCGGTAAAGATAACATTATCGTTTTCACAGGCCGGGCCCAATAGAATAATGTAGTCACCAATTTCCACACTCAGAGACGTCATCCAAAATCCAATTCACCACCAACAAAACTGAAATGTTTTAATCTGTTATATTTTTACTAGGCTTCAAATGCCTGTCGATTAACGGAAGTCCCAAGTAGCGACTCTCGAGTCAAGTCACACAAGTCATACAGAGGACAATATTATGTTGTCACCCTCTGCAATTACGCCAAAGAGCACGTAAAGATATCCAATCGCAAAGAGACGCTGTTACATCACGCCTGTAGTTTCACGAAGAGTTGAACAGGGTGTTTAGTACACCCAGATTTCGCCAGATATACTTACTGTATTCTCAAAAACGTGAGCAACGAACCTCTGTTCTCCATGCGTCGGCCAGAGCGTTTGCGGGAGCGCCGGCCGGGGCCTGTGTCGGTCGCGGGAGCATTGCTACCGCTGGCCTGGTTCGGCGCGGGCGACTGCCGTCCACGCTCGATGCTCGTCGTGCGACCGTTCGCCCACGAACCGTTGTTTTTCTTCTAGAATAAACGCCATGCTATAGATACTTCATAATGGTTTTAAATAGCCGAATTGTGATGGCAAACCAAAGCGAAAACCTTAACTAAAACTACATATCTACCCCTGCCGCCTGCACTGCTTTGTGAGTGGAAGTGAAATAAAGTAAATAAAGACAGAAATCGCTACACTAATCAGAAAAGAGATTAAATTAAAAAAGGCTGAACACATCTTCATACCAAGCAGTTAAGTATGAACATGTTTCTGAAATCACTACCCTGTGACGTATATGCTAGCCAAGGACATTCTGGTGCATACATACCACATTTCAATCCAAGGAAACCACATCTGTTTAAAATTTGTACAGAAGTTTAGGCTAAAGGAAAAACTACAAGGGACTAAATTAACTTACATTTATACATAGCCATTGAGATCACCACATGAAAGCACTTCCGCTCCAAAGTAAACGGGTATTAAAAAGCTAAGAACCTAAAAACCAACCTGATTAAACCAGCCATCTAATAACAAAAAACGTGTGCGGTCGGGGGACCCCTGTCAGAAACGAAGTTCCTTCTCACGTATGATTTAAAATAAAATAAAAAAATCGCAGCCGCCATCTTGGATTTACATATTGACCTCACTATCGACTTAAGCACCTCAGAGAGATAGGCAGTCGCTCGATGTAAAATCAGTATTATACACCTTCCTTCAGTGACGACGTTGACGCGCACGTGTTGATGCGTCACGCTCCCCACGAGTGCGTGCGCGCCGTGGGCCTACAGTTGTGTTTTGGTTGATCGTGTATGTACTTATCGTATGTAAAAAGTACCGTGTAACCATGTCTTTCTCATACACAAACGTCCAATACACAGAAATAGTACGTACACTAGCAGTTTGTGGTGTGACTAGGAGCATTTCGGCATCAGAGTATCGTGGAATACATTACACAATGCTTTCCCTCACACAAAGATCTAGGGACTACGGTACCTTTCGGCCTCCGACAGCCGCAAGCCGTGATAACCCGGTAACATAACATGCTTATAACTTAATCATTTTTCATGATACAGTTTTGAAATTTTGTACATAAGTTCTTTATATAAAAATACTAGACACGTCTTTCAGATTTCGCGTATACTAAAACTGATGTTGTATGTTGATTTTGGCACCCTCGAAAACTATAAAAACAACAGCCATGACGAAAAATTTGAAATTTTTTACAGCCGCCTTCTTGGAATTTCATTTTGACTTTACTATCCTTGAGCACCCTCGAAAACCATGAAAACGATATTCATGCTGAAAAATTTGAAAGGGGTTTGAACCTTTTAGGCCTCGTCCCGGTTCGCCATTTTGATTATTTCTCAAAATGTTGTCGCACAATAATACCTATATATATGGATAGGGACATATAGACAAACAAAAAATCTCTGTGATATAATGTCCTAAACTGTCACACTTTTCTCTAATCTCTCAAATTAAATAGCCTTCATTGCTATTCCATTGGGTACCTAATACTTTAACAAACCTTTCGATTTAACAAAATTTTCTCAAACATCAAACAGTTAACAGCTAAAGGAAGAAGTTTACTAACCATTTTCAAAAATCATCTATTTACATGAACTTTGACACCAGTTATCTCAAAATTTTACTATGATATTAAAGGACCCTTTACGCAAAAAAATCGACTGATTTTGATCTATTTTGTTTATTGTTTGTGAGAAAGGGTAAGGGAATAGGAGCGGAGCATCAATGAAAAATGTTGCAAAAACGGGGAACATTTATTCCTTTTGAGAGCTTCCGTTGCGTGCGCTGCGTAAACGGTTAAAGTTACGCAACAATCATGTATGACGGAATTTTTCCTCTTAAAAAGTACTAATAAAAGTCCGCGATAGCATATGTCTATCTTTTAAGGTTGGCTCACTATAAGTTTTTTAAAGGTAATCAAATTTGTTTGAACGCGCTAATCTCTGGAACTACCAGTCGCATTTGAAAAAATCTTTTTTCATTTGATAGCCCAATTCTTAAGGAAGGTTATAGGTTATTTAACATCACGCTAGGACCATTAGGTGCCAAGCAAAACGAAAAAATATCTGAAAGAACGCTAAGCGAAAACGAAGTAATAAGCGCGGGCAGGCAATGTGATGCGACGGGGTGGGTCGCGGGAGCAAGAAATTTCACGCGGACGAAGTCGCGGGCAGAAGCTAGTTAAATGATAAAAGCAACAATGCACCGCCTAAAATTACTCGCCTTAACACATTAACTGCTGAATTATTTGGCGAATTTGCTCCGAGTGCTGCTTTATGATACACTAAACCCTGTGCGGCAAACGCTCATGCGCGCCCAAAAAATACTTCGTGTGGTGCTATGAGCGCGCATGCGCGGTTGAAGAAACTCTACCCAGTGCGGCTGGGTGCATATGTGCGGCGTTACAAACTTGTCCCAAGTGCGGCGAGACGCTTATGTGTGTTTGAAAATTTTCCAGTTTTATGAGTCATAAAACAATATTACGCCAAGAACAATAGAGATGCACAAAAAACCCACAGGTGCGGCGCGCCGCATTCGAAGGAAGTTATATAAATTGTATGGACGCGCATAAGCGCCGCCAGCACATGGTGAACGTTCGAAAATCGCGCATGCGCGTTGGCCGCACAGAACGTGTTAACGAAGAAACAACTATTGATCTATGTCTAGGTCCTATTTCAGAATTTTCTATCCCAACTGTCAACATCCGAGAAAAATTGTACGTCACGCTTGATATTCTAGGGTAGTGAAGACAATTTGATTTTGTAATCGCCATGCTAAAGACAGTAGAAAACTTTCTACTCGACGGCGCCGCAGTTTTGCGTTTCTAACGCAAAACTATGATATTAATAGAAGAACAAAGCTATACCTTCTTCTATTTTACATCATTTAGTTAATAGGGCGTTACAACAGATTAGAACAGATAATTCGCTCCATAGGAAAACTTACATACTTATCGCTATAATTACCTACAAACATATAACAGGCGTTCGTGCGCGCTAAAATGTACGTTACGCGGACGCCCGAGAGTATCTACTACGTCGTCTGCCATTGTGTCGGGCGATCAAGTGCGTATGCTAAAATGTGATCGGGAAATCCCCATGTCCATATCGAGTATAACCGAGGTATTTGAAGAAGTTCAGAGAAATATTATTCGGTAGTTAGTTGAACTTTATAAATTATGCTTGCTTTGTTAAAGACGCATTTACGAGTGTCAAATAATTACTTTTTTAAACAAAAGTATGTTTATTAAATAAAATGCATAGCATTGTTAAAATCTTTTTTCTACGAATTGTAGGTAGATGAACAAGGTACGATTCTGAACTAAGTACAATATTTCTTTACATATTTCCGGGTTCTCATTAAACGAACCAAAGTGAAAAATTTTGACTTCAATTCATTTATTGTGTAAAATCGTACCTTAAAAAAATGTACGTACGTAAAAAAATGTTTTAATAAGAATTGTAGGTAGATACCTACAATTCTTATTAAAACATTTTTTAAAGAATATAACGCATTTTATTTAATAAAAATACTTTTAAAAGTAATTATGTGACTACCCACTTGTAAATATTTTAATTCTTTGCTACAAAAGTACCACTATTTATATTATAACAAACAACAATAAAAAGAATCAACAAAGAAAACATAAATACATAATAGCTAGGGGTAGGGGTAGGTAGGTATTATTTACCTTTCATTAGGTAATTTAAAAAAGATACACTTTTGTTGGTTGTTTTATTTTGACAGCCGTCCACACTGCAATATGCATGAAATTTAGCCATTATTAAAAGCGCGGGTGCGGTATATTCAAGCGAGCACGTGGCAACCGCCTGGATTTTGTTCGCCTGAGTGAACGCGAGCCGTAGGTATTTAACGCGTGACCTTGAACAAGTGACGGAGGCCTGACATTACCAAGAAAATGGTTAAGGCAATTACTGTAATATATACGTATATTTTTTTCTAAAATACGGCTTAGATCTACTTTTACTTTACTTTTTGTACGTGTATATAAACGTGTACGTACTGTACGTGTGTGTGTGTGTGTGTGTTTGTATTTGTAAAATTGAGAATTAAACAGAAACAAAAATCCTATGATAAAACAAAGAATTCAGAGTCTAATTAAAAGCAATTTGAGTGTAAAAAAGTGAATTTCTTAAAAAGTCCACTTGACTCTACTTTGTTGCTGTCGTACTGTCAACACGGAAACGTCGTTTTGTCTGTTCCTCCGTCGACAAAACCCGTTTGGTGATGCTAGGTGTGCGAAGGAAAACGTCAAATTACGAGTAACCCTGTATATAACAGAAAGAGACAGAGAGAGAGAGAGAGAAAGTCGCATGGAAGAGGCATGACACGCTTTTTCGTTACGTGACGATTTCTACCAGTTTACTCCTGCCGCAAGCCACGTTAAAGAACTTCGTTCCTAAAATCCGCATTCAAATCCCGTTTGAGAGCTACGATACCACTAACAGATACACAGAACGATAAAATCGTCAAACGTATAACACCCCTCTTTATACGTCAGGGGTTAAAAAAAACATTATATAGCAATTAAAATCTAATGCGCTAAAATTTTAAATTACCTGATTAGTTGATAGCCATGCGGCAGATTTGGACATGGCAGATGGGATGCGAAAACCATCGGTATCCCGCGGACTAATGGCACGACTAGCTGATGTGTCCCGGCTGTTGCATTGTGAAACTATTCTCCTGAAATAAAGATGAAGAGCTATGAGGCAACGTCACAATGACTGCAACACAGTTTTCTTATTATCATATAAAAGTGAGCTAAGTAATAACAGCCGCACGGGTCGATCCATCAGGTTAAGCTACGCTTGCCGGGGTTGGTCTGTGGATGGGTGACCATCTTTTCATACCGAGACTCCTCCGTGCCTCGGAAAGCACGTTAAGCCGTTGGTCCCAGCTGTCATTCGAACGATCTTTGACAGTCGTTACGGGTCGTCAGAAGCCCGAAAGTCTGACAACCAGTCTTACCAAGGGGTATCGTATTACCCAGTAACTGGGTTGTAGAGGTCAGATAGGCAGTCGCTCCATGTAATATACTGGTATTCAGCTGCATCCGGTTAGACTGGAAGCCGACCCCAACATAGTTGGGAAAAGGCTAGGCAAATTGATTGATATAAGAGTTTGGTAACAAATTGCAATCTGATGACGTATTCCAACTTAACTAGACTAAATGTTTACGTCTCATGAGCCTATAACTTCAAATAATAATATTTGCAACATGAATTTTGATAGATGGAGAGGAAGATGAAGACTAAAGAAAAAATGGGTGGATAGTGTAAGGGATGATATAAAAGAAAAAGGAATAAATTATAATGAAATGGTAAAGGAGGCGTGACAGCTGACATGGGAGAATGGAAGAAAAAAAACGTGTTGCGCAGACCCCAAGTAATATGGGACAAGAGCAGGAAGATGATAATGAGCCTATAACTTGATTTACACAGCACCTATCTCTCAACAAGTCGGTACTCCAAAATGCTGCTTTGCAGTATAAACAGCAAAAACGCAAGAGTTATTCAAAAATAAAGCAAACAAGTTACACTCCTACTAACCCTTCAGTACTTTGTTCTCTACTGTAAGAACGTAATGATCTCCAGCGGTCTAAATTGTCTCTGCTGTTTCCAATATTAGAAGACCGATTACTCTTGTGGCTGTCTCGCCTCTCCCGCTCTCTTTGCTTCAGTCCCGAGTGTATAATATCGTGATGTATGCTAACGTTACTGTCCTTCCTAGGTCTCTCTGGCTCATGCTGAATGCTTGCTGTACTGTCTTTTCTGGTGCGTTCAGATTTCTTCTCAGTATTTCTAAGCCCCCTACTCGAACTCCTGTAATTATAAATCATAGCAATAAACAACAGCAACAACATTTGACAGTGTTGTTCATGTGTCTGTCTTCTACTAAGTACCAATTAACCGATAAATATATCAAACAGTGAATGGTGTGGTTGTGGTGTAAGGTGGTTATAAATCTATACTAATAATAAAGCTGAAGAGTTTGTTTTTGTTTGTTTGTATATTTGAACGTGCTAATCTGAACTACCATTGGATTAGAAAAATTCTTTTTACATTTGATAGCCTAATTCTTGAGGAAGGCTATTTAACATCACGCCCTAGCGTGATCCTAACCTAAGATGAGACCTAACCCTTAGGAGCCGAGCAAAAAGAAAAAAGTTTGAAACAATGCTAAGTAAAACCGGAGTTAGTAATAGCACGGGCAGACGATACGATGCGACGGGGTGGATCGGAGGGATCATAAATTTCACGCGGACATTGTCGCGGGCAGAAGCTAATAAATAAATAAAATTGTAAATTACCTTCGATCTTTACGGCGAGGTCTTCCGCTGCGTTTCGACTCTCGAATTTCAGGTTTAATGTCGTCCTGAACAGATTTTTTCAATGGTTGTGAGAAACTGGTGGAAGTATCGCACACATCATCTAGTTTTATGTTCTTTTCTACTTCTTCTGTCCAATCCTAAAAAAGCAAATTTATACATTTATAATATAGAAGGCTTTTAGCAAGCTTAATATGCAGGACGAAAAGTTGATAGCTGAGTAGGTGCGGCATGATGAGAGAATACCGAAAATATATTTGAAAGTTTCAGATTCGAGCCCCGTGGTCAGGGATTCACTTTCAGATTTCTGAAATGGACCAAAAATAAAGTGATCTTAAGATTTGGTTTTCGTATGCGGGAGGGAAAGCCTACAATAATATTAATCAGATTGACTATTTAAGTCATTATGCATCAGCATAATGACTTAAATAGTCAAATCTGATTAATATTATTGTAGGCTTTCCCTAAATCAGACAACTTTAAAAACTCAGATTACATTATGGGCAAATATATATTAAAAAAATATATTAAAAATTTAAGACAATATTCAATACACAAGCTTAAAACCTCGATAACTCAAAAATTACTTTTTGTGGGTTGAGTCCTTTCTGCTAAACTACGTCCAATTCAAAAGCGTGTAGGTAACTCCATTTTTCCACCGGAATTATTTATTTTACAAATCGCCTTTTTGTAGTAACTTCTTCAAAATAAGTATAAATTCCATTGATGTATAAAATAGGGAAGATTAGGCACGCTCTAATATCACGCAAACATTTAGTGGACTAGAAACAATTACCATGTAAAAACACCCACACGACTACATTTCCCAATGTCATGCGTCATGTGCATCAACAACCGAAATAGAGAGATATATTACGCGGGCTGTACCGGGAACGAGATAGCAATAATTGCCATTGTTACGTACTGGTAACAACTCGGAAACATATTACGATTCGGGTATTTCCCGCAAACCGAAAGTAATGTAGGTACCGTCAACAAATATTTTTTAACTAAATAAAATAATACTTTATTATAATATTAGCTTCTGTATGTACTATGGTACTGCTTTTTTTTAAATATCTTCCTATATCCTTTGTGGGTTGTATCCATTATCATCTGTTCTGAAGTGTACCGAACGTAATCGACTACTACTGGTGGTCATCAGTTCGTTCATGGCATCAGTTGGCTCTTTGTGACGTTATATTTGAGCCCATGATTCACCGCATAACACTCTCATAATTATACCGATCAGCCGCCTCAGCTCCTATCGATGGGCTCAGCAACCCATATCGTAAGCATAACTTATGTGGTCAAAAATGAGTTATAAAATATTATATTTTATAACTCATTTTTGACCACAGTGTGGATTGAGTCCTTTCTGCTAAACTACGTCCAATTATTCTTGTCCTTATCATCATTGTGCCTATTGTGAAAAATAAAACAGGGAATGCCTCTGACATTTCCAATTACAGGCCCGTTTCTCTGGCCACTGTCGACTGTCGTAGCAAAAGTTTTGGACAGTCTGCTTGATAAACAATTGGCCAAACACCTCGAACTACACGATACCCAGTTCGGTTTTAGGCCTGGGCTGTCAACTGAGAATGGAATCTTGTGTCTCAAGCAGACTGTACAGTACTACACAGACAGGAATACTAATATTTTTGCCTGTTTTCTGGATCTGTCAAGGGCATTTGATCTCGTATGTTACGATGTTTTGTGGCATAAACTTGAACGTGAGACTACTGTACCATCTGAGATAGTGTCAATATTTAAGTACTGGTATAGTAGTCAAAGTAATGGCGTGAAGTGGGTTGGTTCGCACTCGGACGTGTATCGGTTGGAGTGCGAGGTGAGGCAGGGGGGCTGAGCTCACCCCAGCTCTTCAATCTATACATGAATCAGCTGGTCCTTGAGCTCAGCAGCACCAAAGTCGGATGTCACATTGACGGGGTGTGCATTAATAATATAAGTTATGCTGACGATATGGGTTGCTGAGCCCATCGATAGGAGCTGAGGCGACTGATCGGTATATGAGAGTGTTATGCGGTGAATCATGGGCTCAAATATAACGTCACAAAGAGCGAACTGATGCTTTTCAAAGCAGGCAGCGTGACATATTCGTCTATTCCACGTGTGTCACTGTGTGGGGAATCCCTACGAATAGTGGACAAATTTAGGTTTCTGGGCCACTGGAAGATCTTAAGGATAACTGTGACATTAACAGGGAACGTAGGTCTCTGGCTGCCCGTTGTAACATGCTGGCCCGCAGGTTTGCACGATGTACAAGGGCACTTAAAGTAACGCTTTTCAAAGCTTACTTCAGTCCTTCTACACGTGCAGCCTGTGGGGCAACTTCACTCAGCAGGCATACAGCGACCTACGCGTTCAATACAATAATGCACTGACACAAGAGTACTGCTGCGGCTGCCGTGGCATTGTAGTGCGTCAGGGATGTTTGCGGATAATAACATTCGATGGTTTTGCCGCCATCATTAGAAAAAGATGTGCATCCCTGATGTCGCGTGGTCGCGGCGGCACCAACAGTATTCTCAGTGTGTTCACCGATCGGTGGGATTCCCTGATGTTGCGGAGGTGGATGCAGCTCCACGCTGAATTTTAATTTTATTGTACATTTATGTTCTGTGTCTGTACCTACTAACACTAGATGTTAAGTAAAATAGTTACTAACCCTATGGACTCTGTCTGAAATAAAAGTATTCTTTCTATTCTATTGTACTGAATGGTGCGAAGTAAATATGGCGTTTCTGTGTTGTGACGTCAGATCTCTGTCTAGCAGACTTTAAAACGCATACAAGTTCGGCATTTTTTGAGATATTGCTTCATTTTTAGCGTTCCCTACCTCAAAAGGAAAAAACGGAACACTTATAGGATCACTTCCTTGACCGTCCGTGTCGGTCAGTCTGTCAAGACCCTTTTTCTCAGGAACATACGGAGGTATCAAGTGGAAGTTAATATCAAATACGTAGGTCTATGGTCCTTTGGAGCTCTAAAAAAATCAAGCTTCTAGGTCAACGCAATAAAAAAATACGGCCATTTGTGTGACATATTTTAAAAATCTCAAATAAATCAAAACCTTTAGGGTACTTCCCGTTGTCATGAAATTTGGTAAGAAGCAAGGTCTCACTGCACAAGTAAAGAAAAAAGTCCGACAATTGTTAAATTTGTAGTTTAATCGCATAAAAACAATATTTTTGCGATTACAAACTTAAATTTGCAGTTGGAGAATTAACCCTACCGTATATCAATGTATGGGAGAACATCTTTACCACGGAACCCTTTATTGTGCGTGGTACGACTTTACGTCCGACGCACTTGACCAGTTTTTTTTTTTTTGAGGAGCTCGTGGCTAAGTAATAACAGCCGCACGGGTCGATCCATCAGGTTAAGCTACGCTTGCCGAGGTTGATCTGTGGATGGGTGACCATCTTTACATACCGAGACTCCTCCGTGCCTCGGAAAGCACGTTAAGCCGTTGGTCCCGGCTGTCATTCGTGGATCTTTGACAGTCGTTACGGGTCGTCAGAAGCCTGAAAGTCTGACAACCAGTCTTACCAAGGGGTACCGTATTAACTGGGTTGTGGAGGTCAGATAGGCAGTCGCTCCATGTAAAATACTGGTATTCAGCAGCATCCGGTTAGACTGGAAGCCGACCCCAACATAGTTGGGAAAAGGCTAGGCAAATTGATTGCACTTTTATTTTCTTGGTTTGAATAATTAAATTTAAAAAATCCAGTTTCCTATTATCTGGGTACTTAATCAAAGAAATATTGTAACTGTTGTTAAACTTATTAATTAGGATTATAATAATAACCCCACCGCTGTTTCTCTATGTTGACGTTGTGGTGGGGCTTGAACTTTAGGTCTGTGCTGGTAGAGTTTACTTTGCCGGAACGGGTCTAGAATGAGGAGCCAGACCAAGAGAGATACAGAAACCCGCAGGGCAGCATGTGGCGAGCTGTTGGGCAGTAGCGACCCCACGGACCCTATCTCCCGGGAGAAATCTTGTCCTCATCTCTGGCTTGCCTTTATTGGCCGCCTGGAGTGAACACTGACAAGGAACAGAGCTCCCACCTCTTTCTTGCCTTTATTGGCCGGTTTGAGTAGAGATACACAAGAACAAACATGCTCGGAGGAAGGAAGTATTCCAGTAAGGTGCTGGTAGGAATCTTGACCATACTTCCGGGATTGTCCTGATAGCCGTGGGATACCTCTCCACTCCTTAAGCACCTCAGGAAGTGTTGCCCCCTTGTCGCTACGTCACTATGTGCTAGAGGCCTTTTCCGGGGCCCATTATTGAGTGTGCAAGTCACTCCCTGCCATTTTATCCATGTATAATATATAATATTGGTCAGGCAGGGGACATAGTTTTTCCATAGTTCAAGTTACCCAATCCACTTTAGCCACCTAGACCCATAGCCCAATATGTTTTGTTTCCATGTACAACAATAGTCCTGCACCAACCGGGGGTTGTCCTTGGGTGCACTGCCTCTCAGTTGGCTTCACCTCCTCGTATGCCTTCCAAAGGTCCGGGACCCCAGGGTCCCGAGAAATGTAAATAATAATAATAACATCCTGGGACATTTCACACACGGTCATCTGATCCCAAACTAAGCAGAGCTTGTACTATGGAAACCAGATAACTGATAGACTACATACACTACTTTTTATTGTTGTAAATACATACTTATATAGATAATTACACCCAGACTCAGGACAAACAGACATGTTTGTCATCATTACTTTTTTACATAACATTTATACAGGGTGGAACATTGAGATAGAATCATAGATTAGAGGCATGAAATTTGTTCTAACAAACTACTTTTAATTATTCCTTATCATGAGGAGATAGAAAAAACAAAACACTGTGTCCAAAGAGTCATTTATCAATCAATTATTCATACTGTATTATAAGTATTATTTTTCATTAAAGTTTTTAGGGAAAATTACCAGGTTCAACTCAATGAACCTAGAGTTTATAATATTTCTAAAACTATATTTACCAAATTCGAAATGTCCAATAAAGTTGCAGAGATCTGAGATGTGGTCTCACTGTCATGCTCATTGTCCGTCTCTTGTTTCTGTTGCTCCAACTGGCTACTTGATATAGTGTTAGCCATACTGCTTGTACCATTCTGTGATGCTAAAAAGACATTATGATAAATAATAATATAAATGTTTGTGCATACAATAACAACTTAGCCCCATCATCCTAAGTGCTATCAACGCTGGTTTGAATATTGTGTACCTAAGATGTGGAAAACTGATATTCAAATAAGTTTTTATAGGGTGAATTGTAGAGATGGTTTTTCAACTCTCAAGTAACATTTTTTTTCTAGTTTGTTAATTCTGGATGCAAGCTCAAATACTGCTGATATTCAAGATTTAACAAACAATTACTTACTATAAAACACCAATAACTTACATTTGGCAACCTAATTTGGATATCAGAATTCAAAATAATCAGTCACCTGTTGATACCAAAGATTTTTACATTTCACTTAAAAGTTATACATCAAGTCATTATTAGACATTGGATTATAATAATATGCATTAATTACATGTTGGTATGAGTTTTCTTGCATACTTTAATACTTTCTTGCTATTGGCTGCCCATCAGTGGTAACACTTTGAACTTGAGCTGGCCTAGCAAAAAATAGAGTTTCAAAAGCAGAAAAGCCAAGCTTACACAACACAGTGGTAACATAGCCAGCTGTATTACCATTGATGTACGACCTACCCTACTTATATTAGTAGCATTATTTATGCTACTGCTACATATGTCATTTCAGTCTACAAATGAATATTTGGAGAAAGACATCAAAGTTAAAAAGAAAAGCAAAAACATTATATTTTTTTTAAATTTTCATCTACAAACTAAGCGTAAAATACTGACTAGA
This sequence comes from Dicycla oo, assembly GCA_948252095.1. Classification (NCBI taxonomy): domain Eukaryota; kingdom Metazoa; phylum Arthropoda; class Insecta; order Lepidoptera; family Noctuidae; genus Dicycla; species Dicycla oo. The sequence continues at coordinate 17,178,172 of OX411718.1, forward strand.
AAATCTTATTTGTTTATTATCTTAAAATTAAAATACAGCCTGAATGTTACCTGAATTAAACAATAATTTTAACTTCCATATAACTTTCACTTAACTTCAGTAAAGCATAAAATGTTGTTAGTAAGAGCATAGATTGCACTTGTTAATTTCAGCCAACACATTGGTCACCTCCTCAGTATGGTGTAAGTCTTAACTTTTCCTACTTACCTACATATGAAGAATTTTTATTCTATTTCTAGACTAGATTTACATAGAAGTTAGTTAGTTATGCAGTTCACAGAATGGACAGATTGTGGTTTTTTTTTTGCACAATCAAGCATAATAATATTCTACTTATAATCTAGTATTCCACATTGCACATTGAATTGTAGACTTAATAATTTAGAATACTTAATATTTTTTAAATTGATTTATTAATATAATAGTTATTTATAGAAAACAATACAGAGAAAATGTAAGAAATAGTTCAGGATATCTTATTTCATCTTAGCAATTCAAATTATATGACATGAATCTTCAATACTATGCTACTGCTTACCATCATGAAATTCCTGACTTTCAGTACTGCTTGGTCCAGTGTTAACTTTCTCATTCAAATGTTTATTTTCTGCTGAATTTGTATCATATAAATTCAAATATGAACTGCTAGGAGTAGACTTTCTAGAATTTTGAACATCATAGTTTTTCAAATATGTACTTATAAATTTTTCTCTGTCAAAGCCTTCATTATCTCTTAATCTGCCTCTTCCTCTTGATGGCAATGTTTGGGACCAGTTTGTCATGTTATAATAACTATCCTGGTTGTGTGATGGTTGTACAGACTGATTTGAAGAATATTTGTCTCTGCGTATTTGGTCAGCGCTATCGAAACTGTGATGGCCTGATTGTTCTAAAAATTTCTTTCTAAATCTTGGAGGTATATTATCTAAATTTACCATGTATTTGGGTCTTGAGGAATCAGACGTATAACCTGAAGAGTTTCGTCGACCAGATGGTGGCTTGCCACCAGATGACATGTGCCGACCTGCTGATGTATCCATACTTCTACTATCTCTATTTCTGTCAATAGACTTTTGATCCTGTAAATGTGTAGGTGAAATGGATCTTGTTTCTGATGCTTGCCTATATTGTCTATTATAATTAATATCATTGTTTGTGCCATCTTTATGATGATAATCTGCAAAAATTCTGTCCCTTTTGGAGGCACCTCTAGAATAAGACCCTGAACCCTGTCTATCTGGATTATCAGACATTCTTCTATTGACATACTGACTAGAATTATCACACCTCATTGGTACTTTAGATTGTCTACCACTATCAGAACAAGAATCTCCTGATCTAGGCACGTAAAGCTGTTGCTCAGGCTTTTTGTGACGCATATTCGTCCCTTTGTAAGTGTCGTTTAAATCGTCAGCAATAGAATTTTGAGATCCGTAGTAGTTTTGGTTTCGGCTTTTAGAAGCTCCGTCTATGTCGTTTGTGTCCATTTTTGCATCCAAACCATAACTCGATCGTCTTAATGGTCCACTACCTGGCTTATAAAACTTTTGCTGTGGTTTATTTCTTCTATATTCTTTAGAGTCATCATCCATAGCAAACTTGTTTTAATGCATTAAACATTTATGATATCAACATTTTAAAAGGAACTCTAAACTTTAACATATCAAATAATATTTTGCTGTTAACACATTTAGGTTATGTTAGAATTACCACTTTTGTTATTAAAATGAATGCTAATTAATTCAGAGACTGAAAAAAAAGATTCACCTTAAACTATGTATTTAAAACAATATCAAATTTTGTAAGTTATGTATTGAAAAGAGCACATCAATTCATTCACTATTTTTCTGACGAATTTCTGCATTTATTTTATAAATTTTCCAACAGTCAACTCCAGATTTTATGTTCCATAGACAATGAAGGCAAGCACCATGGGATATGGAATTAGTATCTTCTGCTAATAGATTTTTTTATTTATTAGAACCCCAACAGCATATACATACTTACATTCAACATTAGTTTAAAATAGTATACATACATTAAGCAAAGCAAATAGTGGGATGTGAATAAAATTGTAGTTTACTATCTAATCGGTGAAATCAAAGATCTAGGAGTTACGACTACTAGATCTTTGATTTCACCAAGTGATTCTAGTTCAGTGTTGTTAAGCGTGTGTGTATTCAAATATCACCCTCACCATTGAAAACTTCATGAAAATTAATTTTGAGTACGCTAAAAAATAGTCAAGAAATAGTCATATCAGTCACCAAGGTTAAAAAAAAATTGTCGCATTCTGATTCCAAAGTTATAGCTCTATGTTGGTGAGGATTGTGGGGTGAACGTCTCCACACAATCCACAACTCAGTGCAAGCAAACGGCTGGGAGTATCGACTTGGTTCCAAAGAATAGTCAAAAAATAGTCGTAACGCTCTATGCCAAATCTCGAAAATAGTCATTATGGATTCCAGAGATATAAATATATCTCTGATAAAGTGTCAAAAAATAGTGAAGCAATAGTCGTCTCTAACCGTGAAAATTTAAACCTGGTTTACTACGTAGAAGTATGATGAACTTCCATGTAAACATCTACTTAAATTATGTTTTGGTACTGTCGCGAACACTCCATCGTAGACTTTGTCACCTCTGACCTAGACTAGACTACTCGTATAGTCAAGAGCAAGCTCATCTCAAAAAAAAACTGCATTTTATTTAATATATTGTTGTATATTAATTTAAAACTGTAATAAAACATTGTACTTACTTACATTGTTTCTTGCTATTTGTCATTGAAGTCCTAACCGCCAAAGGTATTTGGCGTCGTAACCGACAATGCTGTTATATGAAGGCAGCTTGAAGACCACTCCAAAGAGTAAAGTAATAATATAGAGACTACTCGAAACGAAATCCGCTAGGAAGGACAAATTTATTTACCTGCGGGTGCCTAGCACACTCCCTCCAATTAATATTTAGTACTATGGATACTTTGCCAACTTTAACCCACCATCGCTCACCTCACCAGACGTGGGACCTAAGGGCGACCGCACAGTAAAATGTTCCCCAAAAGCCTCGGCAATGTTCTTGTGGTCAGCAGAACCGCCGACACTCATCGGGAAGCTAGGCCTACCGTTCATTTTCTTAGTATTTTTCCAGAAATTTTTAAAATCCTTGGAGGAGTGATCGGATGCTCTGACACCATTTTAATTTAGCTTTAAAATGTTTCCTTGCCTCCGACATCTCATCAAAGATTCTACCATTAGCTGGTCGCCCAGCTAAATTCCACAATTGAAATTTACGCCGCGCCTCCCGATGTGGGCCCGCTACGTGCTTATTCCACCCAATAACATAACCTCCCTGCCTGTCTGTTGCGACACTGTTTTCTATGTGTTTGAATGGCTGCTCGTGACAGCGTACCAGTAATTTGCTCATACAATTTATCAAGAACCGAATGATGTTCCTTGTTAATACAAAAACCATCACAACATTCACTCAATTCCTGCGGAAAATCTATCAACCATAGTTTAGAATGACAAATGTTATGGTATTGGTTAATTTTAAAAAATCTAAAAAAACTATAAAGAACTCTCACAAGCTTTACACAGCTTTCATAAAAAGCAATTGACCACCGGCGTCAAATTAAGTCTTAAGCTTTCAGTTAAAACGCGCTGGGGATCCCTAGTCTCTGGCTTAGGGCCGGTTTTTTGATCCGTAGTTTATTTGGAATAGGAGGTGGAAGGCCTGCTTTTTAAGGGTGGATTTAAGCACATAAAGCTGACGAACCGTAAGTACTTTACAGTCGGGCAACAGTTCACTTGTTGAATACCTATAGGGCTTTTTTATCATGACTAAGTATAGCTCTCTGTGCTCTCTCCACCCTCAGAAAGCTAGTTTTTGTGCCATCGACGCAACTATGCAATAACCCATTACTGATTGGCATAGTGCGTGGTACACTATCTTAAGAATTTTTAGGTTGGCGGATACTCTGAGACTTAAATATATGTTTAAGTCGTAATGTTCTGGTGGCGACGGCGTCAATTTGTTGGTCCCATTTCAGTCCGTCGTCTATGTGTACTCCGAGGTATTTAACACTTTCAGATCTTACAAGCGGAGGACAAGTGCAGTGGGTGGGCGGGTTTGTGCAGGAGTGAGTAGTTATAACTATTAAAAGAAGGAGATGGTTTAGCGTTACGTCGTATAGCAAAAGGAATACAAGTAGTTTTTTGTAGGTTTAATGTAAGGAGGTTCGAGTTTAACCACATTGTAACTTTAGTCATGACCATCTCCGCATTTGTTTTCACCCCAAGTGATTCTGTCTACAAGAATTGCGGTGTCGTCTGCGTAAGCATAAATTCTACCGTTTGGAAGACTCATTCTGCAGAGGTCATTTACGTAGATCTGAAATAGTGTCAGGGAAATGATCCCTCCCTGGGGAACACCATAGGACACGAGAAACTCATCACAACTCATCATAAGTATCAATTTTAATACATTGCTTACGATTTTTTAGGGATTTTTTAATCTTTAAACATTTCTAGAAGCATTCCACGCACACCGACATTTTCCAGCTTCATGAGGAGTTTGCGAACAGAGACTGTGTCAAAAACCTTCGAAAGGTCCAGGAATATACCTAGGCATTTCGATTTTTTTCTAGGTTTGAGACAACTTGTTGCGTGAAATCCCGAATTGCATCTACTGTAGATAGACTTGTCCGAAATCCGTATTGGTTATTAGCAATCAGTTGGTGTTTGTCAAAAAAAAATTGTAGAGTTATTGAGAATTTCTTCAAGAACTTTAGAGAGTGCAGGTAAGTATATAAGTTCAGCAACCAACAAACCCAAAGCAACTTGGCAGATAGTTAATAACTATAAAATTGTAACTCCTAAAGAGGATATTAAGAAAATTAAAGTAAAGGACAAAACAGTTACCACGCCGGAAGAAATAGCTGAAGCTTTTAATAATTATTTTATAGATGACATAAAACCTACAACCAAGGAAAATGGTACCTATCCAAAAACACTGACATATAATAATTACAATTCAATGTTCATGAAACCTACAAATCAATACGAAGTTGACCAAATAATAAAAAGTCTTAATAACACAAATAGTACAGGGTATGATAATATAATTACTAAAATAATTAAACGCGTTTCCCATATCATAGCTCCAGTACTCAGCACGATTATAAATCTATGCCTGGAATACGGAATATTTCCCTCTAAACTAAAAATAACAGTCATAAACCCATTATTTAAAAAGGATGATAGAAAAGAGATGAAATTTTATAGACCAATAGCGTTAATACCCATTATTGCAAAAAAAATTGAGAGAGTAATTTATAATAATTTATATAGCTATTTTGAATCTAATAATATACTTACACATGAGCAATTTGGGTTCCGTAAAGGCAAATCAATGAGTGACGCACTTTTTAATTTTCTAAAGAAAGTAATGATAGGAATGGACAATAAACAACATATAACTGCAATATTTATGGATATGTCAAAAGCATTTGACTACGTTGACCATAATATCCTTTTATATAAACGAGAACAATACGGGGTTAGAGGAAATGCTTTAAATCTTATAAAATCATACCTCAAAAATAGGGTTCAAATAACTCAATTAACAAAAATATCAAATGAAACAAAATATGAACAAACATTTCAGTCCAAGCCTAGAACTGTTAAGTACGGGGTGCCTCAAGGAAGCATTCTTGGTCCACTTTTGTTCATAATTTATATTAATGACCTCCCAAAAACCATAAACCATGACATGATATTATTTGCAGATGACAGTACAGTTATTTTTACTGACGAGGATCAAGATAAATATGAAATTAATGTAAATAATTCCCTTGAATCCATCATAAATTGGTTAAATGTCAACAATCTTAAAATTAACTTAGAAAAACATATTCCATTTCCTTTGCTAATATAAATAAAAAACCAAAGAACCTAAACATACAATACAAAGGTGAAACTGTAAAAGAAGTAACGACCACCAAATTTCTTGGAATACACATTGACTCTGCACTTAACTGGAAAGTACAGTTTGACCAGGTTTGCAAAAAACTCAATCAGTTTTCGTATGCCCTCTACATTTTAAGAAAAGTTACAAATGAGAGTACTTTACTAAGCGTTTACCATGCATTTGTAGGCTCCGTACTAAAATATGGTATCCTATTCTGGGGGAATTCACCAAACAGAGAGAGTGCTCTAAAAGCACAAAAAAAGTGCATCAGAAGCATATGCGGACTTAGACAGACTGATTCATGTAGACCAGTTTTCAAAAGGTTGAAAATCTTAACCCTACCTTCATTATACATATTTGAAGCAGCAATGATGATAAAACGCGATATAGATGAGTACGAAACGTTGAGAAGTGCGAGATACAAAACTGAGCTTAAAGGTACTAAATGTAGAACAGTCAAATTTAAATCGAGTGTATTTGGTATTGGAGTTAAAATCTATAACAAACTCCCAAACTGTATCAAGAATATTTCATCACTAAATGTTTTTAAATCAAAGCTAAAAGAATTTCTCATATGTAAAACATATTATTCAATTAATGAATTTCTAAATGACCGAATTATCGACTAAAATTGTTTTGACTTATTTAATGTAATTATATATTATGACCGAAATAATTAAGTCTAATATTGAATGTAGTATGAGGTTGACTATTACTTGACATGTTAAACTTATTTTTATTTTATTTTTACTTATTTTTATTATTAATGTAAATCGCATTACCGAAATAAGTATATTATATTAATGAATGTTTGATAAAGTTGAAAAATAATTGACATGTTAAACCAATTTTTTATTTTATCTTATTCTAATATTTTTTTACTCATTAAAACGTAAATTGTGTGTCCCTAATAATTGTGTAGTAATAATAATATTGACATACATACATATAAATATTGTACACCCCATGGGTATGTTACAGTGGTACAATAACGCTAATTATAAGATCTGTATTTTCACCTGTAGCAAACAATAAATAAATGAATTATGAATTAAAACCAGGTAATCCTAAAAATGACTATTTCATGAAATTAGTATAATCCTAAAATGTCAAATTTTAGGATTATACTAACTTAAGGAGTTGTATTACTGATTCTATTGTATATAAATATGTAAATACATATTTGTTACGGCCGCAAATCATACTTTATTTAACAAACAACTTAATACTGACTTGCAAATTGCAAAAAAACGTAAGAAAAAATTTGAATTTCGCGGGCTACCCTGACGCTTCTTCCCTAAGAGCGTTTATTCCGCGCGGGCTGGCAACGTCGCACTTACTCTTACTCATAAAAAATAGGTAATACCAAAATAACTGTAAAAAAAATAGCATACATACTTATAAATACCAACGATTTATTGAGTGTACTACGAAAAAATATAATTCGTTTTAAATGTATTAAAATAATCACGAAAAACCTGTAGAAATGCGACGCTGCCAGCCCGCGCGGAATAAACACTCGATTGTCGCAAAAAAAAATGTACTACAATGTCAGTGCAGTGCACATTCGTTTAAAAATATGCCTGTAGAACAACGTTGTACACGAGCATATTTTATTCGAAATATTTACCACTTTACATTTTTATTTTACTAACTTTTCTCAAATATTGCTAGTTAGTCATTTACTATATGAACTGGTAGATCGTTAATTAATAATGCTATTTTTTCACATTTACAAAATTGCGTATATCTCGGAAAATGAATGACCACTCACCACTGAACCTTTTTTGCTTGGACGGACGCCCATACTTTTGTCGTTGATCATCTAAAGGAACGGCAACATTCAAGTGATGTAAAACGTCAATTTTAGAAAGTTGTCTATTATTATAGCATGATCACCATTATTTGACACTTGTAACTCTACAAAATTCCCTTTGATTCCACCTCTACAATAGACCAAAATGTATTTGTCGAACTATGTTTTCAACCTGCAAATTGCAATGGGTTCATAACCCGTAGGTGACGTTAATTAATTTTATTTATTTATATGATATAAAAATTGTACATTTGTATAGTGTTAAGTATAATATCTGTGTTTACTTTTATCAATTTTTAACAATACTGTTCATGAATAAGAAATAATGTCCTTCGAGTACTTGCCCGTGGCTGAAGACGAAAATGAAGAACCCATAGAATTACCAATCGAAGATGATGGTACGTTGATGTTAACTACTGTATCGGCGCAATTTCCGGGCTGTTGTGGTCTAAAATATCGTCACCCCGAAACAAAAAACATCAGGGGTATCAGATTAAGAGATGGCAGATTGTTCCCACCCCCAGAAGGATGGGGCAATCATTTATACTTATGTAGCTTTCCTAAAGAATCTAAGCGTAAATCGGGCGAAAACTCTGAATCTGCAGCGACGAAGAATAAGCGAAATGATAATCTATGCTCCGACTTGATTGTGTTGGGGTTGCCTTGGAAGGCCACAGAGCAAACTGTACGAGAATATTTTGAGAAATTTGGTGAAGTTTTAATGGCGCAATTAAAAAGAGATCCTAAAACCGGAATGTCGAAAGGTTTCGCCTTCATTCGATTTGCTTCATATACCTCTCAGATGAGAGTGCTAGCTCAGCGGCACATGATTGATGGGCGATGGTGTGATGTTCGGATACCTAACTCAAAGGAAGGTTCAGTTGCATCTATGCCCTGTAAAGTGTTTGTTGGTCGTTGTACAGAAGAATTAACAGCCAATGACTTGAGAGAATATTTCTCTCAGTTTGGAGAAGTAACCGATGTGTTTATACCTAAACCATTTAGAGCTTTCAGCTTTATTACGTTTTTAGATCCTGAAGTTGCACAAAGCCTCTGTGGACAGGATCACATAATTAAAGGTGTATCTGTGAATGTATCTAATGCCTCACCCAAACAAAATAAAAGTGGTTCCAACCAGCGCAATATGCCAGGCCGGAATTATGAAGATGGCCACCCTCATAATGCTGCAAACAATAACTCATGGAGCAGCCGTAATATGGATATGGTCAACATGCAAGCTTTGAGTTTATCAGGACAACATGGTCAAACTGCAGTTGCTGGAGGAGGTGGGCAAGCTCAAGGTGGCAGCATGCCACTAGGAATGGGAGGATTACCAGTGAACCAGGCTCTAGTAGCAGCTGCACTAAATCAAGCAGCTGGCTGGGGTCTCATCAACAACATACCGTCCGGTGGTTCTGAGCAGGGCGCTTTTGCTGGCCCAGCTTCCTCTGCACCGCCAGCTCCACCCAACTTCCTCTCTTGGATGCAACAAGGTAACTCTGCACAGGGACCCTCTAGTCAGTGGGGACAAAGACACCAGTCCCAAGGCCACTCTGTTTGATCCATCATCTGGTTGAAAGCTCACAATAATTTCTGTGATTGTAGCAACAATTAGATAATTTTATCATTTGTTTTATCTACAGTTCTACACTATACAAAAGGGTTGTACTAATGGTAAAGAGAGTGGTTTACATAAATAGTTTCCTACTGCTGTTATTTATTTATTGTGGAGTTGCTTGTGTTTTGTTGATTTTATTCAAACTTAAATAATTATATTACAAATGAAGTAGATTACAGTATCATGGATCCTACATTCATTACACACTAGATAAATAATTGTTATATTTACATATTTATTGATAATTAAATAATTCTTGTTGTGCTTTTTAATTTGTCAATTGAATGAAATGATAATTAACCAACTTCTGAGCTCTTCATGATTTTAAATCATTTTTTCTTGTGTTATTTGTGTGAATCAAAATCAGAGCAATAGTTATTTTAATGGAATGCTTAATTACTGTAGAAGCCTTAACAATAATCCTATATTCTATCTACTTTGATTTACCAACATCATTAGAGTATCTATATTCTTGGTACTCACGAGTTACTTAAACCAATCATTAGCTTTCATTGACAAGTTTTACAATCAGTAAAACCAAAAATATAACAGGTCGAAATCATTTCATTTGTATTGATAATTTTACATGTATTGCTAACTGTGTTTGCATTAGCGAAACATTCACATAAAAGCATGTTGAAAACTCTGTTTTCTGTCAATGTATCGACTCGTGTTCACATTATCACGCAAGGTGTTGACGTGAAACATGTTAGACACTCACTTGACACATTTTACAGACAAATTGCATAACAAAAAATGTTTCTGTATGAATCTTGCAACATGTTGTCCACTACATGTTTCGATGTTTACCGTCTCGTTTGGGAAACACGTAACCTTGCACTAAACACAAGTTATTGACAAGTTTCGAGACACAAATAAACAACAGTGTGAACGCAACATCACATGTCTATTGAATAATGTTTCTAGACAGTTCGAACGCAGCTAACAACAATTAAGTTTGTCTTATAACTTCCTCAAGTTAATTCGAACAGTGCAAATGCAATTCTACAAAACGAGTTATGAGATTTGTTTCATGTGACAAGTTTCATAACATCTACATGTTGCATGTTTCCTGGTGCAAACGCATAGTAAGATGCTGGTCAATTAAATTTAATGATTGATGATTTGGACTGCCTCAATAAGTTAAAAATTTGTGTGGTTCTGGCTAGCAAGCTGTACCTAAATGCAAATGTAGCCACATGCGGATTGTACAGATCAGGCTTTTACAGTAATACATAATTAAATCCAGATTATGAAACATGTAGGTAGCTCTTAACAGGTTTAATGAATTATAGTACATACATTAAAGGTTTTTTTTTTGGATAAATAGGTAATATAAACACTCTTTGGTCTGGGCTGTATAACACTCGTTATATGTATGCCCAGACCAAAAAGTGTTGTTATCAGCTATAACAATGAAATAATAATAATTCATTATTTAAAAAAATCGGAACTGCAAAATCAATAATATTGACCAGCATGCTATTCACAACCATTTGATTTGTTTACAAATGGGAATTTCAAAAAATGGTAATTTTTGTGGTAGAAAATGACAAAATGATTCATTTTCAATTTGTGAATAGCGTTTAGAGGACTCCGTCGATATATTGTTTACAAAGCAAGTTTATTTGAAATAAGAAAAACATAATTCTATTATTTCGTAAATTACCGCTGGTTATCTTTTCTTAATAATCACTAAATGTATATTTTATTGTAGCACTTCAGTTATGTTACGAAATATCTAATGGATGATCATAATTTATTTCCTACTTTTTTTAAACATTTTCTACCACAAAAGTTAGCATTTTGTAGTATTTCTCCTAAACGAAACTAGCAAACGAATCCGACAGCGAATCGAATGGTTCTGAATAAGTCTGCAGATCACGTCACAGCAAAATTTATAGACCAGGTACGTATGGTAAAATATGTTTTGCTTTTTCATAATATTTATAATCAAAGGACTATGGGTAAAAGTTGTATGAGATGCGAGAGAAGTTATAAACCAACAGAGATGTGATCTACATTTTTCAAGTTTAGTATACATGTAGTTAGGTAGGTAGATGATCATGAATTTACAATCTTTTTTTATTAAGACGTCAACAGAATTTGACAAGAAAGTTTTAAGAAAAAGACAGTTTAACAAAATACCTATTTCTGTACGAAACGTTTAAAAATAACCAATTTTTAATTTGCTATATTTCTATATATTAAGTTTATTTCCAGGATGATTTTTATCGCAAATATAACCAATCGATGCAATAATACAGGCTGTTTTTTATGGTATTTTTCATGTTTTCTCAATTTATCATACATTTTAAAAATATAAATTCATGCCTCACCGGTTAGATTTTTATGACGTCATAATAAAAAAAATATAAGCTTCCTTACGTGTTTCTGGATCTGGATTTAAAAAATATTATCATTAAGTTTCATGGTGTAGGTACTCCACCTTGTAGCCCATGAAATATTTATTTTATGTTATGGTTATTCTGTAGTTTTCTATTAATAAGGATTATATTTCGATAAAGGACCTAGGAAAAGAGGCCTTTAAAAAAATTCAAGTTACCATTACTACGAATTCAAGCTGTCATGGTTATTAAGATTTTTAATTTATATTTGGCAAAAGCTTAAAGACTAAGATAGCAACCATCAAATGTTTCGCTTAATTAACTTTTATTGTTATAAAAAGAAATATAGAATTTTATAATATTTAAACATCACTGCATAGTTATTTACTAATTTAAGAATTCATCTTTTTGTAACCGGTATTCACATATATTTTACCAACATTTTATTAAATCTGTCTAGATATAAAATGTAGAGAATCTGGTGGAAAATTAATAATAATATTTTATTTTGTTTAATTAAATATTATGTCGCATATATCGGAGTATCTTTGGATTGGATCTTACTCAAATTCATTCAGTGCTATTATGATGAGTGTAATAGAAATAAGTGTTCTGTGCTTTTGTACATTAATAGTTAATGATATGATTTAACAGCAGACTGTTGAGAGTTCATACATTTGTATAGAAAAAAATAGAAATCTATTGATTGTTATCATTGTTTAACAAATAATGTTGATTATTATAAATTTATTGTGTATGTTTCCTCAGGTGGATGTGGGTATGAAAATTGTAGACAGATGTCTATTTTTGACGAAATAAATAGTTAGAATATTTTTGTTACTAAGCAATGTGGGATTGTTTACTGAATGGGTATACATAGACTTAGCTGTAGAGCACTGATCCAATAGATAATGTAAATAACATTTAGAAGAAATTGGAAGGATGTTTGTACAAATTGCAAGACTGTATATACCTAAATGAGATGAAAATACAACATCTGTTACGAATAATTATGTCTCTAAGGAGATTAAACATATGCTATTAGATTTCATTGCTGCTAAAAATCGTAAACAACATTTCGACCAAAACGAAATCCGGTGAATCTTAGCACTTACAACTGTCTCTAAGTAAAAAAAAAAAAACATCTCAAAAACTTGCAGATATCTATCTATCTATTTAACCTAGTAAGTAGGTATTAACCGGGGTTTGCTCATACCGGAAGTAAGATATAACTATTGCTGGTTCACACATCGCAAAAATTATGAAAACAACATTTCAATCTAATAAATAAAGTTTACAAAGAGCTGGCGGTAATTTCTAAGAATTCACGATACGATTAATATTTTGTTGATGTATGTACCTACTGGTCTTTAGTGTTAAACATTAAATGTAACTCATTACAAATTATGACAAAAGATATATTTATTTTTACATATTTTTACAATAAGTATTTGTTGCAGACTTGTTGATTTGACAATTCTTTAAATGCTTTCGGAATACATAGTACCTATACAAATCGAAGAATTCGTAATCATTTACATTTGGATCAACACGAAAAACACTTTTCTAAACCTACGCCTAGTGCCTCATGTATTTTCTTCGTGTCTTACAAATTGGGTGAATTTGCTTACTACTCCTTGACAAATATACAACCGTTAAAGTGAACCTCCATAAACAAAATGTAATGAAAATAGCTGATAACCTGAAAAGAGGTCATGTAATCATCGTCCCGCTGTTCCCTAAATTTTATTTTATTTATTTAGGGACAATAAACAGCTACAATAGAGTAAATAAAAGAAGTGTTAACAATATTGATTGCAGCCCACTATTATTAGCTGCATATTAATAAAACAAATATTATAGATATTAGTAGGGATATTATAACTTTTAGATTTAAACTAAGTTTGCAGTTAAAAAAGATCATACTCCGTCAAAGACATGTATGGCTCAAAATTTGTCAACTATCGCCCCTTAAGGCTTTGCTCCCAGTTTCCAACACTCTGTAGGTATATTTTAAGTTATGCAAACAAAAATTTATGAAGCAACAATTTTTTTTTGCGATTTTTCTGTTGGCGCCATAGTAAATGTTGTTCAGAATGATGAGTACAATGACCCCTTTTCAACTTTTCAGTTATTTCAATTACACCTTATAAGTTAAAATCACTTATTGCAACATTAGTAGTTGACGTTACCCAAACTGTTAAGTACAAAAAGAACTTGCTAATTGTATTAAGTAGTTAAAAAATATAAACAGATAATCTAATTCCACTTGCATTACATTTTATTCTTGTAAATTTATTTATAAAATTATATGTATAGTAGTTTTATGCTATATTGTATTTACTTATATTATACTTCATTTGATGCACGTATCTACATTAGTAACAGATAAATAATTAATCATATTTCGGAAAAGATATTATCATTTTCTAAATCTGCCAGATAGTGTCGAAGAGTAAGGGTAACTTTGCACTTGAGTAGACCTACATGTCGTTCGTTTGACTTTAATACTACTTTGAATAAACACTTAAGCAAACCGCTAACATTACACCTAGTTCTTTGAGAGTATTGTCCGGTTTTTATATCATAATAATCATAACCTACACAAAAGGTTGAAATTATATAACAGTATAACTTATTCCTTATGGGCTAAATTATTCCGTGCATCTAGCTTCTGACGTTTCATAAGTGCCCATGTAGGTTTATGTGAAATAAAATATTTTGATTTGATTCCAAAGTTCGCAGCTTAATACCTAGGTCTCCATTATTCATTTAGATACCTACCTTTGTTCATTTCATACCTTTATAATATCACAATATAATCCCATGGCGGCAATAATGGCGAAGAGTTTACTTGGATCTCCTATAATGTATATATTATAATACAATATTATTATTAAATTAACTAGATGTTACGGAGGTCGGATCGTATATTGTTTAGTACATGCATGATCGCAAAGCGCTAATTTTAACAAGAATAAAAAAGTTGGGAGTTGTTGTGGGGCACCCGGTTGGAACCAAGTTCCTTTCGCTGTATATCCTATACTATTAAATGAGCAATATTTGTATATAATATATTTGTAATCACGTTCTCGAAAGCTGCTCTAACAATTTCGATGAAAGTTGCACTAAAGGGGTTTACGGGAGCGAAAAATCAATCTATAAATTTTGGGAAAAAAAATATTTTTCTCTATTTTCACCCGAGCAGAGCTCGGTTTATCAGGTACTTATGTATAAATGCAGAGCCAAAGAGAGTATATTAGATAGCTCTGTATCAAAAAAGAATAACTTTTGAAACTTGAAACTGACGGCATAACGCTTTTTCGTTGCGTCACAATTTCTGCCAGTTTACTGTTACCACAAGAACTTCGTTCCAAAAAAATCCATAAACCAGTTTTGAAAGTCCTTGGTACTAAATTAAAGCAATGGATAGATAGATCGTGAAAATTTAAAGCTGTTGGGATCACGGGAATGTTTCGCGATTAGGGTGCTGTAGGTATCAAGGTGCTTCCATAGTCCATGGTGTGATCGTTCCAAAAACTGTTGATGAAAACAATTGTTGTAATGTTAATTTAGGTTTGATAAACTTGAGTTTATTAATGATTCTAACATTAACCTGAACAATTAGGTTGAACATGATCAGCATAACGTTCACCTTCCCTCCTATCTTTTAGGCTGTATTCCAGGTGGCACCAATGCAGGTTCATAACGTTCTCGTTTTTTTTTTGTGCTTATACATGCATGATTGCTTACGATGTTTTCCTTCTGCTGCAACTGCTCCCAGCCAATGCACATTTCGGATTTCAATATTAATTTCCAGCATTTCATTACAGACAAGATAATAAACCCAAAGAGCAGGCTGTTAAGTTTATTACAAAATATTTGTTATATAATAGACTTAAATATACCAAAAATAACACGTTAGTATGAGGGATACTGCTAACTTCAAATTAGTCAAGTTAAAATATTACTATGTACCTACCTACTTCAATTTGAAATGAAATCCTGAAAACATAAAAAATGTGATTAAAACAAATCTAGTAGGTAATAATAATAGCATTCGTGTATTGAATATTGTTACTTCTTACTAAACACAAAGAAAGTCTTACGACTAAAAGCACCCGTGGTAAAGGACATGGCTCGTCGTCCATACATAGCTCGCCTAAGATTCAACAGGGAGGTGTATTTACTTTTTGGGTTTTATATAATGTATATATTCGATTGGACCTAAATTAAAACAACAGACACTTTTGAGAATTCTGAAAAAATCAAATCACTTTCGGATTTTGAGGTTATAATTACGTCAATAAAAAGCCAATTATAAGCCAGGTCGTTGTTCTAAGTAGGTCCGTATCAGTAAAACTCAGCCAGAGGTCGATCTTTCATGAGAAAATCACAGTCCTTTGTTCACGCCAAGTTGTTAGATAAAATCGGAAAAGTATCAAAATGCAAACGAATAGGGATGATGACTAAAAAATGATTTTTTGTCCGTCATGTAGATTAATAAAATATATTGGACACGTATTTTTTCTTTTTCTACGTAATCAAAAGATTACGGCGATAAGTTAAAATGTGGCATGACGTCACGTCTTCGTAGATTTTATACGTAGAAGTGACGTAGCAAGCCCCCACTCCCGAACTTCAATGCGAGTTATCTAAGTCATTTTTTATTAATACGATAAAGCAAAAAATACGTGTCTAATATTTTTTTATTATCTGACTGACGGACTAAATAGAATTTCTTTTTTTTTACCCAGGCATCATCCCCATTCAGTACGCAACCAACGCAAACGCAGATCGAGCACGCACAGAATGCGCGCGCCAAGTGACATGACATTACTACCAAATGTCAAATGTTGTCATCTGTCAATTCATCAACTGTCAGTGTCGATATTATTGCTCGTTTCAAACTCTTAACAGCCAAGTCTTGTTACAAAGACTTGGCTGTATGATCTATACCTTTGCCTATTAAAAACCTCAAATTGAACCAAAAAATAATAACACCGAGGATTATGACGGAAGGGAATACTTTTTAAAATGTTTTCGAAATTAAAAAGTGTCCGTTCTATTGAAATATTTGTAATGTATATTATTAAAAGAACTAGTAATGTGAAATGTTTCATGCCTGTTGGTTCATAGGCCATTTTTTTCAATGTCCTTTGTTATCGTCTCTGTACCTAACCGAAACGGTATATTAATATTTCTTTATTAAACCTAATAGTACGACCATCGTATACAAGTCATCCCCTTCTCGGAGTATTGAAAATTGTAATATCTTTCCATATGTGATAGTGTTTTATTTATTACGTGTATTTCTAATAATATTCCGAAAATATTGTCGATAGATAACTGTAGGTATTGGTATTGCTTTTTTGTGTATGTTTTCGCTTGACTTGTTTATTTTATTAACTTATTTGGTTTGGGCATTTGTTGTTTGGTTTTAATTTAAATGCATGTCGATTGTTGGTGTAGAGTAAGCATTGTGAATGTGTTGAGTCGAATGAAACAAATTACATTTTGATTAATATTTTTTGGAAACACGACAACCGCGATGAGTCAATTTTTATCTATATAAACCTATATTGTCTTATATGAATTTCCTTGTTTATTTAATGTATGTGATCAAAGCGTAAAGTAATTGAAGTTGGCCTGCTGAGAGTTGCACCTCAGATTAACACGTTTTGCACCGGCTGCTTTCAATTTTGACCCTTAGATATCTTAAATAAATAATGTTGATGAATATAGAGCAATATAATATATATATATATATATATATATATATATATATATTTTTTTTTTTTTTTGATTACTTGATCACCTAAACTGGCCAAATGCAATTTGCACGTCAACGTAGATCATTCATAACCGCACCTACCTATGTTTTCTTGTGCACATGAATTTGTAATTGCTTTTGTATGTACGCCAAAAAGTCGATATGTCACTCGGTTTTTCTAAATGTCAATTAATGAATTGAACTAATCGTTAAGTTAAATTATATTTTTAATCACACTGTTGACAGTAAATCATTGAAACTTAAGAATGTATAAAAACTTAGATATATCTACCTGCTTACATTTTTTTTATAACGTTGGTAAACTGCCAAATTGATATAGGTATGGTAAATTTACAACACTGGACAATGGTAAATTTGAAAACGTCTACCTCCTTACATTTTTTTTTTTGAACGTTTACTTTCAGTTTGGCAGAAAAATAATATTCATCGCCGTATAACTGATACCTACAAATAGCAAATCCGTAGGAAAAGTTTAAAGAACAATGGCCAATCTCCTAACGTGTTTGGACTTGGATTTACCTAAATCTAAAAATATATTGAATGCAAGTATTTAATAATTATATTTTTTATAGTACTTACGGAGAATAAAGTAATTACGAAAAACTTTTTTGGGTTCTATAGTATATTTTAATCTCATTTTAAGTCTAGATGATTTTGACTTATAATTATGTGAAATACGGATAAACAGAAAATAATAAAGAGTGAAATAAACAGAACACAGTCGACGCCGAAATTTCAGAAGAATAGTTTCAATCTTTTGTTTACTTTTAGTTAAAAAAGGGACGCTACGTTATTGATCTATTTACGTCAGTACCGTTTTTAACAGTAAAATCATGTTTTTAATTAATACATTAGCTTTATTAAAACATTACTTAACGGGTAACATCAAATGCTAATTTATTGGCAACCGTATAAACTCATGATAATTGTATTGTTAAAAAACATAAACATCTTTTTTAACAATACAATTATCATGAGTTTATACGGTTGCCAGCCAGCGATTTAATCTCGATTCAGAAATAAAATCCACTAAGACTATAGAAAAAGTGCGGACATCTCTAGGAACGTAAAAAAAACCAATACGTTCAGGAATAAGATTTAATTTTCCGCGTTCTTATAAGGAAATGTTGTAGGTACCTATTTTTGAAGAAGATTATTATTTCCACTGCTAAAAAATAATTATATCCAATTATATTAACATTGTGTTACAAATGGTTGTACCTACTTTATTTTGATCCTGGTATCTAATAATGTAGTCCCAAAATAGGTACTGGTATTCAGCTGCATCCGGTTAGACTGGAAGCCGACCCTAAAATAGTTGGGAAAAGGCTAGACAGATTGATTGATAGCCTCATCTTCAACAACTTCTGTTTTCCTAGTCCAAAATGGTCATCCTTTTGCTTTTTTCGTTGTTTACAAACTGCAATAAATACCTACATCCTTATCTATAATTTTCCTGCTTTTTCGTGCAAACAATCGTTTGCAATTGAAAATTGGTATCATTCTGTGCAATATATTTGGGTAGGTACTTAAATTCTACGATATTTTAGTGTAGGCGCGATTATTTTTAATCTAAAATGAAATCATAATAGCCAATAGGTTCGTTAGACAATAAGTAAAGGAAACAAGAGTGTAGCCAACGTGAAAGAAGTGTAATCTTACAGTGGCGTTTAGACACTAATGTCAAAACGTAACAATTAATGATAATACCCGGACCACACAAAGGTTAAATGCCGGTAATTATCGCGTTACTGGAAACATAACGCGATAATTAATGCAATTAAATCTTTGTGTTATCCCAGTATACCAACAAGACAGCAGGAAAAGGTCGTTTCGTTGTGAAAATAACTTGTAAACACTCGGCAATTTCCCAAAGCCTTGTCCTAGTTTCATTTTTTTTTTTCAATTCAAGTCATTCAAAATATTTCTTTTCTGCTAGATATAGGTAGGTAATAGGTAAATCAACACTAAGCTAATAAAACCATACCTTCTTACTTTATTTAATAATACCTATTTAAAAGTACCTACTTTGTTCTGTATTGATGGGATAAACAATAACTTAACATGTACATTAGTTATGTAATTGAATCGGTGACTGATTGTGAAATAATTATACCTACCTATATGTACCTATAGGTAGGTAATATAAATCGCTAGAAATTAACGTTTATCAATAGCCAGCAAGGAACTAATTTAGTTACATATTTTTGAGGTGCTTCGCGTCATGGCTATTGCAAGATACATGTGCGAAAATTTAAGATTATTTGTATGCGAATTGATTGCAATGAAATTCCTGGTAAAGTAGCATAATTGTCTTTTTATTATAATGAGGGTTCTGGTGTTGGCGACAATGTGAGTAATTATTTATTTGTAAGTAGGATCGTTGTGTTATGACGTGATTTGCGTGGTTTCGTTGGCGCCCTATGTGATGTACAGTGATCGGATAATCGGGCGCTAATATACCTACTTTTATTCCCACGAAAGAATAATACGGACGCCTTTCAGAATCTCGGATCCCGAAATCGTTTGAAATTCCTGAGATTGCTAAAAATGTTACCTGCATACAAAATATAGTTAGAAGGAACTCGTTGTGAAAATGAAATCATTTTTTATTGATAAGTACTTATTCCCTTTCTTTTGAATAAAATAAAGATATTAAATCAAAATAACTAGGTACTACTATATTTTCATTAAGTTTGTTATAGTTGTTTTTACAAAATTGTTCAATCCCGGGAACCCGGGATTACTTATTCATTCAGAAAGGAATGTCCATATTATTCTTTCGTGGGAAGAAGTTTAGGTGCATAAGCGCCCGATTATCCGATCACTGGTGACGTATCAAGGTTGCCCTGAACCTGTCCATAATAATTTAATCATATTCTTACTAAGCATAACTTTGAAGAATTAAATTTTATTGTTAAACAGATGGATATTGTCAAGTGATGTTCAGTTTGCTATACCTAGATAGATAACAAAATATCCACACCTAATCGGAATATAAAACTGCGTTGTTTTTTTTGCTAATAATTAGTAAAAATAAAACCGAAATATAGGTACTTACCTAATGGCGTTTTTCACTTACGGCCGGAATTAAAATTGGTATTTTCGTAATTTAATAATTCGGTAGGTACCCTACCTACCGAATTATTAAAGTACGAAAATACAGACCTATTTCTATTCTGGCCGTAAGTGACCGCCATCGGTCGGCACCGGCGCAGCTTGTGGAGGCAGGGCATCCAGCCACCCACTATTATCCGTGCTCTATATTTTTCAATACAAATACTGCACGGTGCACAAGAGGCCGCAAAGCTAGGGCAGTAAACCTAGTCTGTTGGCAGCCTCGGGGAAATGTCGATAGTCTTTGGTCTTTGACAAGTGAGCAGACAAAATTAAAGCAGTTTAATCGGGGCCGGTCATGTAAACGTCCGGTTTAACATGACAACTAAAGTGATAGGTAGTTCATCGTTCCCGCTCATTCTTGTGTTTTTAAAGGTCAACATTATCTACATAATTTACTAAAATCGATGCCCTTCTGAAGCGTCGCTAATTCCCCATCGTCCTCAATTTAGATGAACCGTGAGTCCTTACCTACATGACAGAGGGTCAGAGACGCGCCCATTATTATTAAACTTTTTCTTTTCTATTATATGTCTACCAATAACAGAGCAGAAAAAGTTTTAATAAAATACCTACGTACGATCGACAAAAGCTACGCCTTTCCAATTTTGAAATAATGTTGCTTGCAAGCTGCAACAGTACGTATGACAAAGTAAAAAAAGGACCATAGGGGGCAGACACAGAACAGATAAAGGAGATTCTCCTCTTTCATCTATTCTGTGGGGGCAGAGTTTTTTCAATGAATCAGTGTACACAAAAATCAACTTTAAGGTGTAAAGACGTCCGTTTTGTCGATAGTACCTACAGGTAACATTATTAAATCCTCAGTCGCACTATTCGTAACGGAGTATTCCCGTTTGAGCACATGCATTTTGCACTCAAAGGTATTCCCATTTGAGAATACCTTTGGTGCAAAATGCATAGATGCTCCAAAAATAGGTGCTCAAACGGGAATACTCCTTCGCAACTGGGTGTGGCTTAGAATAAACGTTATTTTTAAACGCCTTCAGCCATGACGCTGAACCAGCAATTTAAATAAAAGATTAAGTATTTACAATATATACCTACCTATTAATTACCTATGTAAATTGGTAACAAACAATTATTTACGCACTTGTAATTTTATTGATGAACATGCGCATCCTTGTTATTTGCTGCTCCGTGATATTAAAATTCTACTAATGCTAGACAGATTCGATTATAAGCTATATATGTAATTATAATTTGAGTGTGAAAAACCTATTGACATGAAATAAAATTTATTTAGCGTTGCAATTTTGTTTTATTAAGTACTTCTTAAAACCACGATATTCATAAACATACGAATGTGAGACCATGGACTGCCTCTACCAAATGAAAAAAATATTTGTTTAGTCAGCCCAAAAGCTGCGGCTGAAGCACTATATAAATACAGTAGTCTCACTATTCCGGCACTATTAAAAACTAGGGGGTGCCGGATTATTGGATTCTGTAAAAACATTCATAATAATGTAAATGAAAGAAAGAAGAAAATGGGTGACGGACGCGTGAGCGGAGGGTGCCGGATTAGTGAGACTACTGTATTACCTATTGTGACTGAAGTCTGTAAAAAAATAGGCTAAGAGCGAGTCAGACACGCCCACCGTGGGTCCCAAGTTCCAACGCTTTTTGAGCCTGTTAAACAGCCTTGAAAAATATTTTTCAGTTATTAATGGTCCCACGAGGCACTTTAGAAAGATTGATGGACAAGATTAGGGAAATATTGGTGCAGGATTTTGTGTCTAGAAATTTGGGACTTCAACACATATCCCGTGAACAATTGTTGCAACACAATTTAATGATCCCAAATGCAATTTACAATCAAAATAATGAAAATACAATAATTATATGTGATGGGACTTACATTTATTTAAACAAAAGTTCCAATTACATGTTCCAAAAGGACACATTATTATCATAAATATAGAAACTTATTAAAACCATTTTTGCTGGTGACATCTGATGCCTACATTGTAGACTGCTTTGGCCCATACAAGGCTACCACATCTCATGCAGATATTCCTAATGCTTTCTCTTTTCAGAGACGAAAACTTTCCTCTCAGACAATACTTTCAACATAATGATATTTTCATTCTAGACAAGGGATTTAGAGATTCAATTAGTCTGCTTCAGGTTTGCCACTATTAGACATTAGAACGACAACTATTAGAATCCCTGCTTGAGGGTGAACACCACCGAGCAAGCTAACAGGAGTCGTTGTGTGACTATATATGCCGTTGGGTTGTGAAAGATGTTAACGGGTATTTTAAACGAGATTCTAAAATATTCCGGCAAGATTTTTAAAATAAAACTGTGCCTCATATGATGCAAATGTTCTCTATAGCTGCAAGCCTTTTAAATAAATTCGGCGTTAGATTAAAAAATAGGAAATCTGCTGTACAACTACAAATTATAAAATAAATGTGATTAAAGACGAACATCTAGTTTAACTAATATTACAGCTCATCCCAATAATGTGTCTGGAAGGGAAGCTATAATGGAATAGGTAGGGGAAGATGGGGTGGTTTCGTACAATTTTTACTCTGAGTCTTGTAAAAAATAAACTAACAGTAATTTCAAATTATCACCACGCTACTACATTACCTAGGTATCTCGCTACAATAACTGTGAACATCGATATTGATTTAATGCAAGACATCTGAGCAAAGGCAGTTTTTCCAAAAGATGGGAAATGTATGAATGCACCCCGCTCGTGGGGTAGCTTCGTACACAGGGTAGGGTACATTCGTACATGGTAGGGAGCCTTTGTACGCAGTAATGAAAAAAAGATTTATACAATATATATATCTTTATTAAAATATATATTAAAGAAATTATATCATTATTACATAAAAATACCTCTAATTGAGATCAAAATTAACAGTCTTATTAAATCAGCCTTAAAATCTACGTGTCTTTTATGATTATTCATCTTATTATTCTTTTATAGGAACATATTCAACATTTTATATCTTAAACATAATGCAATAAGAATGTTATAATCTAGGTACTCCAATATTTACACATTATACACAGAAAGGTATTTTTCGAAACTGAAGATGTTAGCAGTTCTTGCCGTAGAAGCCGATTTAAGTTGCGGCAGTATTAAAACGATATCTGATAAATAAACGGTTCCTTTGTCTTCGGTAATGGGAAAAACAAATTTCCAGACGCCTGGCTTCTTCATCAAAAATTAAACTTTGTATTCCCTGGGTCTGTATTTTGTTACCTCTTGTCCGACGTAGTGTAAAACAGAGTTTTTCTTCTCAAACTTCACCAAGACGAAGCTTTCTTCCACAACGTTTTCTGTCACAACTATAATTTCATTTTCATGATTAGACCCATCAGACATCTTTTCGATTGGAGAACAAGAACTTTCTCTTAAGCTTATATCAGTCGCATCTTCGCTATCAGTCTCTATTGTTTTCTTCTGTCTTTTTGGTAAAGCCGTTATATTTGTCTCTGACAATAAATTCAGCGCCCGCTTCATCTCCTTAGTTCTATTTTTCTTTCTTGCTCTTGTTTCTTTTTCGTATAGCCAATTTTTTCAGGATTATCTGTGTAAATTCTTGATTTTCCTGGTAGCTTTCCTTTCTAAGTTTGTTCTTGGGATAAATTCATCTCAACTACGGAACCCTTCATTGTGCGTGGTCCGACACACACTTGACCGTTTTTTTTTCTTATAAACTGGCGGCATGGCTCTGAAATAAAAATATTTTTTGGTAACAGATTATCAAAAGTCACAAGGGGTACATTCGTACACTGTACGGACTTACCCCACACACTAGTGTACGAAGGTGCCCCAACCCAAACTAACCGCAAATTTATTCAAAATAAATAAAAACAGTAAACGGCAGCCCACAATCAATAATTATAAATAATCTAACACATATAATCATCAACTACAAAAAATAACTATAGAATTTGAGCAAAATTTACGAGAGATAAAAATGTTTAAAGTTGAGACTAAAAAATACTTACGCAGCGCGAAAACACGATTCGACTCGTTACCACGAAGCCAGCGGCCGCATTGCCGCCTAGCCCCGCGGGTAGACGATGCGTATGAGTGGGAGTTACGCACACAAAGATAACCGCGCTAACGTATTGCATTAGGTAGATACCTACAGTGACTGTGCGAATGCTCCCTCTGTGCGAAGCCACCCTACTTTCCCCTACTGCTGTAATTGTTTAGTTGGTAGAAAAACGATTGGGTGGTAGGTAACTTGGGTGGGCCAGGCATGAGCCAACAATATCAGCGCCAGCAGCATTCCTCGATGCTGTAGTTGTAAGAGAGGATGATGAATAAAATTATTTTTGTCATAACTACTTCGTTTACCCAGCAGCAAAGCAGACGGAAAGACAGTATCAAGCAAAAAACTCTCTGTTCTGTCGAGAACTGAAAAGGGTCATGGTGGCCTAGCCAAAAAATCCGTGCGCTTTGACTGATCAGTCCTATTTTTTGGATCATTATCTGAGAGAAATCGAAATAATTGAATAAATACGAAATGTGATCACTATTTGGCAAAATCCTCGGCCGTCATCGACTATGCATTGTCGACCAATAAAGTGTAGGTTCTCTAAAGAAACTACACAACTGACTGTGACTGAAACAAACAGAGTATTAGAGGACAGAAACCAGCTATTGCCGACAATAAGTGTTGATGACGATTATAAAGTGGCTGTCAAGCATGATTTGGTTTTGACGATGGTTGACGGTAAAGTATGTAATGCTTAAATAAAAATGCTTCATTTGTGGAGCAACACCAACACAAATGAATCATGAGTTTTGGTTTGTCTATATTAGGTACATGCCTGGATTAGGTGTTTTGAATGCCTGCTTTATATTAGCTATTGCTTAGAAGTACTAAAAAATGGCAATTGAAGTGCGTCTGACAAAGCCAATGTGAAGCAGCGTTCTTTGAGCATTGCAGCTCGCTTCAAAGCAGAAATGGGATTGATTGTAGACAAACCAAAGCCAGGGTTTGGAAACACTGAAATAGCGCACGTAGGTTTTTCAGGAATCCTGAGCTGAGTGCTGAAATTACAGGATTAGACGTGACCTTAATAAAAAATCGACATTATACTCAGAACTTTGTCATCTGGTTTCGACATTAATTTAGAAAAGTTTAAAAGTTTTACACAGGAAACCAGATTGTTGTATTTAAGTTTATATTCGTGGTATTACATGCTTGTTACTGTGCACGGGGTGGATGTGATACAAACGACTCTTCTGCCAATCAAAGCTTTCTGAAGAAGCTCAGGAAGCTCGCAATAAAGATTGCAGAAGATTTCGACAGCATAACACTCGAAAGCAATCACGTATTGCCACGAATAAAGACTTGCTTAACATGTTGCTTATCACGTCTGATCCTGTAATTAACAGTCTCAGGGAGGTGCCCAAAAAAAAAGACAGGTTCTCTCCCTTCTGAGGTCTTAGATTTAGTATTAGAGCCTTCTTCTTGTAATAGAAGTACAATTCATAGGTTAAGTGTTGCATGTAATAATTACGTAGAAAAACATTCTTCTGAAAAAGAACTAAGTGATTTTGAGTAGCTACCAATTGAAAATTCTTATCTCTTATTTTTCTTTCGTTTCATATTTTTTTATGTAATATACAATGTTGTAGTTAAATTAATTTCAATCGTGAAACAATGTAGGTTTGTCACGTAATTAGTCATTTTAGTTTTAAGTCCCATCCGATTAAGTTAACTAATTAGCTTAGTACGTAATGTATATATAGGTATTAAGCTAATTAACAACAATTTCACAGAATTATTATTATTTTTATTTTTTTATTACTTTTATTATGTTAATATTTTATCAATTTATTCATTCGTTTAAATTTTTAGTGTATAGTATATATGCAATTAATAATAAGTATATATATTAATAAGTATATATGCAATAAATTGTGTTGTAGTAATAAGAAGTACCTATATATATTTTTGGTGAACTTTTTAATTTTTATTTTAGTTGAAAGTATGCACTGAAAATCGCTAAAACGTTTATTGGAACTTCATAACATCGATAAATTATTTTGTCTAGCTAGCTTGTTCTAGGCGACACACTGTGCATCGTCGAGATATTCCCTCACTGTCAAACGCCAATGCGCGGGACAGCCGTCATGCTGGAATACTTTGGGCACGTGTTCATTAAATACAGGCACCTCGGACACTAATTGGGCAGGTCATTTTGAAGGAACTTCAAATAGTTATGAAAAATAGGTAATCGTCTACCAGGAAAGCGTTCCTGGTAAAATCGTTGCGCTGCACGAGCGACACCATGCGCGGCTCCATAAGCCATCATGATGTCCGCATATTCTTCGTTAGAGGATGTCGCCAATGAGGTTATTGGGCGGGTATTGTGGTCCAACTACCTGATTACCAATCACTCCTGCCTAAACGTTTACACTAAACCTGCGTTGAAAAGATTTCTGTCTTTTAACACGTGGGGTTTCCGTTTTATTTTTCCAGTGGCACGATGGTACCGCCTTAGGTCATAAATGAAAAATTTCATCATCAATTACCCCCACTTTAATTACTTATAACGATTTACCGATAAACAAGCTACCCAAAAATATAAATATGTCACTCATTTTACCTATTGCATTGCATTGTTTTTGAGTGTTGTTTGTGACAGGGATTTCCAAGATCAATGTATGTTGTATTTAGTTATATTTATTAAATTTTATTTGTCTTATTATGACGTATATTTACGTGCTACGCCACACACGATTTCTACCAAATTTTTAACTTATTGTTGACTTCACATAGACTTACAACTAATTTCAACCATAGTCGAATACTCTCACATATCTTAAATTAAAGATTGAACTGTCTATTTTGAAAATATAAAAGGATTTTTTGCGTTCTTTTGCGACTTTAGTTGCCATATAGCCTCTACGACCGCGTAGGCTCAGGCGTAGTACGGTCTACGAAACATACGTAAAATATTTTAATTTTAATTTTCAGGTACTTTGATTAAATGTACCTACTTTCTTAAGGATGCATTTCTTTGAAATTTTGGTCTGCCGTAACTGGAAGTGTTCCTCAGAAACATCAACACGTGTTTGAAACTATTCTTGTTTCACTGGATGAGGTGGAGAATCTTTACATTAGGAACTTAGATTCAGTTTATTTAAAAGTCTTGATAGATTTTGGAAAATTGTCTCTAGAAATAAATCAAATTTTTTGTATAAGTACTCAGTTTGGTTAAATGAAATTGAATGTGTCGAATTAGTAAGAAGTAATGAGCATTCAAGAAAACGCGAACCAGCCCGGGCCATCTTGCGAACGCGGACGCCCGAGGAAAGATTTTTCAGAATTGTCTAAGCGCTCGAAACGTAGAATTTTGGCAGAATTATCTCAAGTAGATGACTCTGCTATGAATGCACTACTCAATACTTCTGATACGTCTAATACTAGCTTAAGACTGAATATAAATGCGGACGAGGTCTTATCCCTTTTTGTTGAGGCTAAGTTGACGAAGCATCAATATTTATTAATTAAGAATTTCATTAACAATAAAACTGCATGTAACATTTTACCATCTTACCAAAGTGTACTGACTGCTAAAAAGAAATGCTATCCCGAAAACTTATCCGTTTCATATCATATTCAGATGTATTTCCGAACGAGGGACACGATATCTCAAATATTGATTATTTAAATTTATTCTTGTAGGGTCTTCCTCAAAAAGTGCCAGTATTCTCTCATCCACTTCAACATTATGTCGCACAATATGGCCCCTTGGTTAATGAAAGTGACACTGCCAGTCTCGCGTATGCGTCGGTATGTGTCTTGGAAGACGCTGCGGCCAGGTAATCGTCTACCAGGATAGCGTTCCTGATAAAGTCTTTGCGCTGCACGAGCGACACCATGGGCGGCTCCATAAGCCATCATGATGTCCGCATATTCTTCGTTAGAGGATGTCGCCATTGCAATAACAAACAAATCATCAAAGTTTAACAATAATACCAAAAGTTAATAAAACTTAACAAAAACCAACGAAACAAAATTAAAATACCGTGGAGTACGGGAAACTAGCACACACGTCTAGCAACCAAAACAGAAACGAAAACTATTGTGGCAGCTCGGATTAAACCCTAGCAAATCAAATAAAACAATTTTCACAAACTATTCTAAGTTATATAAAAGAATTATTCAGTTGACACAAAGAGCACAGAATAATTTTAACACACGTTAAGTGCGGCCAACGCGCATGCGCGATTTTCGAACGTTGACCATGTGCTGGCGGCGCTTATGCGCATCCATACAATTTCCTTCGAGTGCGGCGCGCCGCACCTGTGGGTTTTTTGTGCATCTCTATTGTTCTTGGCGTAATTGTTTTATGACTCATAAAACTCGAAAATTTTCAAACACACATAAGCGTCTCGCCGCACTTGGGACAAGTTTGTATCATAAAGCAGCATTTTGGAACAAATTCGCAAATAATTCAGCAGTTAATGTGTTAAAGCATCAAAAACTAAATCCAAAACCACTTAGCAGATCATAAGCCGTACAAAGTTCAACATACGTAAATCTAGTATCAATACAATTAAAATAGAAAATAAAATTGAAACAAACCCTCAAAAAATTGCTGAACAATTACTTCATTGATAATATTCAGGCCAAACTTTCGGCCAATAGCAAACCTAAATCTTATGTGACAAGCAGCGTTAGTGACTCAATGTTCGTGACTCCCACATGATATACACAAACTTATACTACTTATCTTAAAAACACCAATAGTGTGGGCAACGACGGTAGTTACTTAGTTTCGCCGTATTTTAGGGAGGACGGGCCTTAATATAATAGAAACATACTAAAACACGTATCGTTGGAGATCTGCGGTCACCTCAGTCACATAATTAATGTCAGTATCAGCGCGGCTTGCTCTAATACATTAGCATCTAAGACTTCATGCCAATGATCCGGCAAAGTTTGGATGCCTTTCGCCCAGAACTCTGATGGCTGTGTCTCGAAAATGTTGTTCAACTCCGCCTCTACATCAGAGAAATCATTCAATTGTTTACCCCGTAAATGTTGTTTCAGGGCTCTAAACAAATGGTTGTCTGATGGGGCGAGGTCTGGGGAATAAGGTGGGTGGGGTATCGTCTCCCAGCCCAAGTTCTCCAACTGATGGCGAACGGCAGATGCGACATGAGGCCGAGCGTTATCGTGTAGAAAAACTCCATTGTCTCGTCTACGTCGATTTTACTTGATAGCAGCAGATAGTTTGGTGAGCTGGGTGGAATATTTGTCAGCGTTTATAGTTTCATTATGTATACTTCATAAAACAGCATGCCTTGCGCGTCCCAGAAACAGCAAAGCAGAACTTTTAAGAGGTTCTTTTAACTCAGCTTCGGTTGAGTTGGTGGCGTTTCTTCTGGAGGCAGCCAAAAAGCACGACGTGTACCTATCGTTCTCGTAATGAATCCATGATTCATCTCCAGTAACCAGATCAGACAAAAACTCTTTACGTCGGGTAGCAGCAAAAGTGACTGACAGATAGCGACACGGACTGCTCGACTGGCGTTTGTTTTGTAAGTAGTGTCTGTACTTTTATGCCAACCCAATAGTAGTAGGGTGCTAAAATTGTCGAGCTCACTGCGTTCGCTTTTGCATCCATCATTCTCTTTTTTTTCCGTTAGTAGACAAAGTGCCTAATTCCTATTACTTATACTAAGTACCTTACCTATCCGGGTGGCGTACCTATTAGAATTTTCGGGTTCGCTTCGCTCGCTATTGCATCTACATTCCTAAACAAAGTGATAGCTATTTCTGTACAAATGTGCAAATGAAAATTTAACCTACCTATCGTAAACCTATCCTAAATTTTCGAGCTCTCTTCGCTCGCTGTAGCATCCTGTATTTATTTATTTTATTATTTATGTACACACAGTAAAATACTTACATGAAAAAACACATAATTATAATCCTACATTCGTCTAATTAATGCGCTAAATTTTCAGTATAAGTTGAAAAAGTGTTTCCTATTTCTGTATGAATAAGAATAGCTATCTAGTCAAAAGAAAACCTAACCATTTCGAGGCAGTGTGCTTAATATTTCGAGCTTGCTCTTATTAGGTATTCCTACTACTTACTTCTCAAACTTTTCTTCATACCTGGGCGGAGGCTCCTATTTAGTTTTGCCGCCTTTTTTTGGGTGGGAAATCATCAAGAATCATTTCAGGTTGGTCAGCCCCGGATCTAGAATTTTTTCGAGGCGGGGCAAAAACTTCTGTCTGCCGCCCCCCGCCCCGTCTATCCTTTAAGCTTTTCCATGAAGCCATTTTTAATATAGAACAGGATAGGGTTTTAAATAGATCGTGAGATAAATAGAATATTAGAATTATCTACAATTTTATTAGTCGAGCCTTCTGTTCTGCAAAAAAGTCGATGGCCTTGACATAAATTAATATGATGTGAACTCCGATTTCCGATTGCTAAGATAGCAAGACTCGACTTATGCAGAAAAGGTTAACATCTACTAAAACAATCTAGAATGTACGAGCGAGCGAAGCGAGCGCGAAAATTTTAGCAGATAAGTTTGATTTTTTGATTAAGTAGGTACCTAATCGACTTATACAGAAAAGTTTTAACATTAAGAGTCGCTAGGCTGCAAGAGCAAGCGTAGCGAAACGAAAAAAAAAAATATATATAAATCCAAAAGGGGCGCCCGCACTGTGGTAAAATAAAAACCGGCCAAGAGCGTGTCGGACCACGCTCAGTGTAGGGTTACGTAGTTTCCCGTCCGTAAAAATATAATAAAATATGTGACTGTCCACGAGAAAAGGTACCTTATGGTCGTTGGCACTTACGACATTGTGCTTATTACAAGCTAAGTAAACTGTACGATTTGTATTTCTGAACGGCTTAAGCGCCGATGACCATAAGGTACTTTTTCATGCGGATTGTCACATATGTAAACGAAGTTAAAAAAAATGCTTGCATATACGATTATACTACAAACTTAGTCCAGAAATTATTTTGTACAACTTTTTATCTTTTTTGTACAAAAACTGTTGTTTCCATCAAGTTCAAAATGATTTTCCTAGAAAGTCCTTATAAAGTTCTACTTTTCAGATTTTTTCATATTTTCTAAACTTATGGTTCAAAAGTTAGAGGGGGGACACATTGTTTTTTACTTTTGGAGCGATTATTTCCGAAATTATTGACATTATCAAAAAATGATTTTAGTAAACCCCTATTCATTTTTAAATACCTTTCCAACAATATATCACACGTTAGGGTTGAAATTAAAAAAAAAATCACTTCCCACTTTACATATAGGCGGGCTACCCTAATAAAACATTTTTTTCCAATTTTTATTTTACCACTTTGTCGGCGTGATTGATATACATATTGGTACCAAATTTCAGCTTTCTAGTGCTAACGGTCACAGAGATTAAGCGAGGACGGACAGACGGACGGACAGACAGACATGGCGAAACTATAAGGGTTCCTAGTTGACTACGGAACCCTAAAAATGAAAAGAAATTGTGTCGCATTTGCATTTACAGGTGTCGGAAAGGGCGGGACGCCCGCGGCGCCCCCGCTCCACGAATTATTATTTCTAAAATAAAGGATTTGTTCTAACTACTAATTACGTTGTGATTTCTTCAGTAGGTACGGCATCCGCAGAGAAAGGCGCTGCGCGTCTCATTTATCGCCATGTTGTGGTGCGCTGGATGTTGTCTGCCACGCTTGAATTTGCCACCCCCTGAAGTTTGCGCCCGGGGCGCCCCCCCACCCCTCTAGATCCGGGGCTGCGGGTGGTTTGGGATCTACCTCCTAGTGGTCCACTCCGGGCAACGGCACGACGTATGGCTGAACGATCCCACTTAGCGGTGGTAGGCCCCGCAAGGGGCCGCCTGGCTCGCGACCACCATCCCACCGGAGTCCGGCGCCAAACATCTTGCTGT
Source organism: Dicycla oo (assembly GCA_948252095.1). Lineage (NCBI taxonomy): Eukaryota > Metazoa > Arthropoda > Insecta > Lepidoptera > Noctuidae > Dicycla > Dicycla oo. The sequence goes on from OX411718.1 coordinate 17,210,779, forward strand.
GTTCCGCCGGTGTGTGGGAGTGTCAGTGCCTTTGGGGGAGAAGGAGATTGTCAGTTGCGCTGTTTGGAACCGGTCTTGGTCTCTGAGTCAGCTAGTCGGGTAACTCATTCTGGAGGGTAGCGGGATCCGAAGCACGGTGCCAGCCGCAGTCAGTAGGGGGCCCAAGTAGCAAGCCAGCCACGTGCCACAGGCTGCCCCACCAACTCGCGAAAAGTCCCAGTAGGCTCCACCGTGCCAGCCGGCGACTGGAGGGGAGGACCCGGTGACCATATCCGGAGGGTTCAGGCGTCCCCGCAGTCTCCAAATGAGTTCCCCATAGGTTTGGTTAGCTCTACGCTCAGTGATCCAAAGAGGAACACCACTTGGATCACTGAGCGGCGCCTCGACAAGTCGACTTTCCCCCAACAACTCCACTCAATGTGACCTGAAAACAAAATAAGGTTAAACAACGGCTGCACATCCTCCCATTAAAAGTGCACCTCACTAACATCAGGGGGTTGCACTCCAATCTCGATCCGGTCTAGGCGTTTATATTGGCGGGGTGTTCCGTGCCCACCCCAGGATGTTTGGTTACCGATTCGAAATTCTAGGCTGGACACTTAAATAACTTCACATAGAAACAATTTCAATAAATAAGTAATCTACAACCGAGAAATCTACTAACTTAGTACATAATACATTCCATTAAGTTACTTTTGAAGTCACAAAAATAATGAAATCCGGAAATACGCAAGGTACAGAGTTAAAATTAGCGAGCTCGTGAGCTCGCTCTCCCGCCCTAATTTCTATTATTTCTCTTACTTTTCTGCACAAGTCGAAATAGCGGTAACTTACTGCTATTTCTATAGCATTGGCCAAAATTAAACCTAGCCGAGGCAAGATGCCAAAAATTTCTGAGCTCGCTTCGCTCGCTCTCGTATCCTACGATGTTTGAGTTAAAAACATTTCTGCATAAGCCAACAAAGTACTCTTTTTTATGTCAGAATGGTCAGAAGAAAACTTAAGCTTTGCGTGACGGAGTGCTAACAATTTTCGAGCTAGCTTTGCTCGCTCTTGTATCCTGCGTTTTCCTAATTCTATAACGTTCAAAAGAAAAACTCAACATATCCGAAAAGGGGTCTAAAATTTTTCGAGCTTGCTTCACTCGGCCTGGCATCATGCATTCACCCTATTCTGCATACGTTGACAAAGACCTCTTATTAAACTAGGTATATCAATATAGAGAAATAAAGACTAAACACTAGCTCTTCTTCTCTTCTTGAGTACCGTAGGGGCGCCGCAGAAATCTCGCCCAGAGCGCCGGTAGTGTTGAAACCGGCACTGATGTTTCACAGTGTTGTGTGATGTGTGGAACTTTATTATCTTTAGAACTGGGTTCCAAACCTAAGACATTATTATCTAACACTACTCTGGTAATAATCAATCGAAATAAACACGTTCACATTCCGAAAATTGATGTTCGAAATATACAAATTAAAATTTAATTTAGTTTAATTTAGTAGACGCTCAGCGTCATATACTACTACCCAGGTTAGCCTCTTGCTTGAACACCAGTTCAAGAAGCAAGCTGGGGTCTGGGTGTACGTTCGCGATGACAATTGTTGTCGTCGTTTTTCTGCCATATGGCTACTTGTGGCTACTGGCGTGGAGAAATCTCTCTACATCGGCGTCTACCGATCGCACAGCGGTGACCATGAGACAACAGCGCTCTTTAATTTCCTCGTGGAGTTGACTGCCGTAGCCCAGCAACGGTACCCAACAGCCAAGCTCATTTTTCTGGGGGACTTCAACGCCCATCATAAAGAGTGGTTCTTCCCGTACCAGAAAACTGACCATGCTGGGTTGGAACAGCGCAAGTTTGCTATAACGCTAGATCTAACCCAGATGGTGAATGTGGTAACGCGGGTACCGGATGTTGACGGCTATACACCCAATTGCTTGGACCTTCTGCTGGCATCTGAGCAGAACAGTCATTCAGTATCGGTCTCAGCCCCGCTGGGAACGTCTGACCACTGTCTGATGAAATCCATATCGACCTGCTGTCCTCCAGATGAGAGTCCTAGAGGCGCGTGGCGAGTATGGCGATACGAATCAGCTGACTGGGATGAGATGCGGCACTTTTTTGCGTCTTATCCATGGCGGCAAGTGTGCTTTACCTCGAGTGACCCGTCGTGCTATGCTGACGTGGTTGCGGACGTTATTCGGCAGGGGATGGAGTATTTTCTTCCCTTCTCCCACGCTGAGGCCGGAGTCTGCCTACCAAGCCTGGGTCAAGGCCCGCAACCGCAAAGTTAGAGCGCGTAGGATTCGCGCGAAGAAAAGAGCCTTTAACTCTACCGCCAAGTTCTGCAAGCGGGTTTTACGTTGGACACGTTTTGACCATGTCGGACGTATTGGGGCCAGGCACCCTCCGCGTAGTAAACAGTTCTGGTCCCTGTCGTAAAGTGGCTGAAACGAATTTCTGTCGTCCCACTTTACCTCCAATGATGAAACCTGATGGGTCGCTGGCTCACTCTGCAAGTGAGAAAGCAAATTTATTTGCATCTCTCTTTGCAAGCAATTCACGTCTGGACGCTGGCTCAAAGCAACCACCTACTGTACCTCATTGTGACTTCTCGATGCCGGAGATCGCAGTTCACATTAAAGAGGTCCGAAGAGTATTGTGCAGTCTAGACGTGAACAAGAACAGCGGGCCTGACGGCATTCCAGCGAGAGTGTTGAAGCAGTATGTGCCTGAACTGTCTTCTGTGTTCACAGGTTCGTTCCGCCTCTCTCTCTTGAAAAAAGAGCAGTACCGTAATCCTGGAACCTTGCAAATGTACAACCAGTGCCTAAAAAGGGCGACCGTGCAGACCCTGCCAATACCGTCCGATCGCCATTACATATTGTACATTTTGTGCAAGGTTATGGAAAGGGTACTGAATAATAAGTTGCTGACATACCTTGAAGACAATGATCTCCTGAGTGACCGTCAATATGGCTTTCGCCAGGGACGGTCAACTAGCGATCTTCTTGTGTATGTCACGCACTGCTGTGGCGAATCCATCGAGAAACACGGCGAAGCACTTGCTGTATCGCTTGACATCTCGAAGGCCTTTGACAGGGTCTGGCACGCTGCTCTGCTCAGCATCTCTGGCATCCCAGCTTATTTTTGTAGCTGGATATCAGATTTACTTAGTGAACGGTCGATCAGAGTAGTCGTTGACGGCTGCTCCTCTGACCTCATGGCTATTTTTGCAAAAAATTGTGAGCTTTCTTAGCTCATTATTGCATCTTACGTTCTCTCCATTCTTCCATAAATGATTTTCTGCATTTATATCGACAAAGTTAATTCAATTTCTTTAGGAATGGACAAAAGTAAACTTAGATAACCATTCCTAGGTTCTCGGATGTGGATAGAACTAGTCTGACTAACACAAAATGGCGTTTTAGTATGGAACAGACCTTGAAAGCTTTAGAAGTATAGTTAGAGAAAATAGGGTTAGGTTGGGGGTGGCCTTGTCGGCTCTGAAGCTGAAACACAAACCTATTTGATTTGGATGTCTTCTTAGTAGTTTCCGCCGGGATTCTTTTTAAAATAAGTAGGTAAGTGGACCTTAGAAGTAAACTGAACTAAGTATGTAACCTTATGTAGGTAACTGACTAGGCAGGTGGATACTTATATAGGGTGACTGGTAATTAGTGACCGATACTTAAATACATGATTTTACTCATGATAACAAACTACTGGTCCCCACATTTTGACGAGTTATGAGAACATGAATGTATAGGACAGCTGATTTTTTTTCGCGAATTCAGGTTTGGTCCCATAGTAAAAGTTGTTTGTTATCATGAGTACAATCATGTCTTTAAGTATCGGTCAGTAATTAACAGTCACCCAATATATTCTCTTTTATGAGGACATATTAAAGTGTAAGTACCTACTTACCCACAGAAAACATTTTGTAAGTAGGTAAGTACCTGCTTTACTCTGTGCTCAGAACAATGACAGCTCTCAATCGTAGTCTGTGTACTTAATCAAAAATGGTAATGTAGAGCATTTCTAAATTTTTTGTATTATTAAACATACCTACACAGTAACTATGGATCCTCAGAGGAAAACTGTTGCCGGTCCAATGGCTCCTTCAAGTCTGAAGACAGCGCTGAAAAGTTTTGCAATAGCAAATACTTACATCCGAAGTCAAAAAAAAGAAATAATCAGCGTACACACCAGCACTCCTGCTGTAGAAACTCGAACTTTTGATCAAGAACAGAATCAAATTTATCAAGGAGAAGTAAACGTCCTATCAATCATGTAAGTATTTAGACCTAGATACCAAGAACATAGTAGCCGCTAAAGATTGTTCAAGTCAGTTCAACGCACCGGGATTAGGTAAGGTACAGCACTGATGTAGCCAATTTTTATTACTTTATCTAAATACCGACCTACTTTTTCACGAACTTTTAGATAGCTTTCTAAAGATAGGTATATAGATAAATTTTGTTAGATAGTCTTCTAAAACTTCGTCGACGTCAACAGCTGGGTACATTTAACATTACTTAAGTCATTTAATGAAGAGAATACGTCCTAGTCCTAGGGGTACAGATATAACAGATGGATGTGCCGTAACAGGCAGCCAGGTCTGTATGTCTGTCACAGCTGGATATCTCAAGAACTACTAACGCTATCAACTTGAATTTTGGAATAGTTTTAGAAGACGTTCGCCCAACTATTTTGCAAATAAGAAAGATTTTTTTTTTTGCAACAAGGTCTTAAAAATTCGTGGAGCTACTAGGGCATGTGGGGTACCCCCCCCCCCCCCCTATCTCCAAAGTTTGCATAGAGAAAAATCTGAAATTATTCTGTGTGATAGAAGTTTATGTAAAGATTACAGGAAAAATAAAATGATGTCTTTAAATATCACACTTTTTTATATATGATACGGAGCCCTCGGTGTGCGAGTCCGACTCACCTTTGACCGGTTTTTATTTCAGAAATACGAATACGGATATAATGTGCTGTAAATATACAGAAGATGAAAATGAGATAGCAGCTGGTTTCGCTGACGGTACAATGAGAGTGTTTTGTTGCCATACTGGAAATTGTATACACACTTTAGTAGATGACGAATGTCGTGCTTATCCCGGACCTGTAACTGCCATCAAACACCGGCCAGTCAGCAAAGCGAATCCCATTACGAACATGTTGTTGTCATCCTGTTAGTATTGTGATGCTCCCATTTGCAATTACTTTTTATCCCAAACAAAAGCTTAGGGTGACCACGAAAATAGTTACGGGATTTAAGGCAAAATACCGAATTTCCGTCGCATCATTCGATCCCAGTCTTCTATGGCTGCCACATGCTTTCGTTTCAGCCAGTGCCTACTCCCATCCACCATGTATTACCCCATGAATAAAAGCACGAGATTGTGAACACATTGCATTTGAAGCGGATTATAAGCAGTACCTACCAATAAAAATATATATGTATAGTCAGCTTCACGATGTGGGTACCCCCCTTGAAAGCACCTACGTTCGAACCCGCGATGGCCGCATAGCAAGTTATGTATTTTATTGTTTTACTAGCTGTTCGTGCCCGGCGTCGCCCAGGTGAATTTCATGTCTCTATCTCTAGTGGCTTAGGCTGTGTGTTGTCTGTTTTCATATAAAAATACCATCCAAATTTCGGAATTTTCCGGAGGATTTAAAAAAAAAATCTGTCCATCAAACCTTGTCCTGGCAATTACAAACATAACAAAAAAAGAATTAGCCAAATAGGTGCAACCGTTCTGAAGTGATGCGCGTATATACATTCGGTAATTGATTTTTATTTATATAGATTTTTTTTCAAAGAGTTTATGGTTGTACAACAATGCACAAGAATATTTCAAGACTGTTAGTAACAGTTTAGTTCATCTACATCGTTGATTCAGGTTCGATACTGGCGGTCAGGAAATCAGGTTTATGTTTTCGTCAAATGTTATTGTTCTCTAAGTTATACTATTTATGCAACGTTTTCTTTTTATATATTGGTACAATTAGTAGGTTTATATTTTATTAAAATGAAAGAAATAATTTATTTTATTACTTAAAATTTATTATAAATTTATAAACTCAACTATAGAACATTAAATAAAGATAACTGTAACATTCGCTTCACTGTAAAATAGTTAACTTACAACAACTACTTATAATGGTTGACAATTTACCTTTCAAACTAGTAGAATAATATTCATAATTAACGACAGTAAAAACATGCCAAGGAGCAAAATATATCATATTATAATAAAACACTATAAGACTGTAATTTATAAAAATATCATATAAAAGTACTAAGCTTTCTTCTTACGCTCGACTATTTAGTCGTCATTAATCCGTGTCGTATTAAACGTTCTGCAAACGTATACAAAACAATCTTATACGACTTTTCAGTAACGTTATACTTGTGTCGTATTTAAACGTTTTCAATCAAATCATACGATCTGTGGCGGCATCTACATCACCACATGCGAACTACGCATCATACTGACGTCACGCAAAATCCTGCATCGCGCAATCAGTTTACCGCGCGACTTATCAATCGTCGGGCAGTAACCCACCAGACACAACACCCGTCTGGTAGGAGAATCCTCCCTTTTCTATGGAGGATGAGTGAACTTTACACCCTGTTCCTCATACCTCTATACTGGTGACCCCGGACAAGGACATTGCCGCAGCCTTCGAGCAGCTAGTTCAGCGTGACGTCATCATCTTCCTCAAGCCTTCGAGCGGTGAGTCACATAGTCATCCAGCATCCACGGCTTCAACGGGTATCCTGACCACCAGCATGCAGCGGACGCGCATTCTTGGTCTTCACCTTCAGCCTCATCATCAGCAACCTTCACAATTTTAACTTTATTTTTGCTTACCTTGCAGAAGTTAAAATAGAATTTAAAATAGGTAAAATATTATAGATAACTGAAGCTGCACTATTTTTATTGGGATTATAGATTTACTGTAACTATTATTTGAAGGTAGTAATCACAATTATTATTTGACATTTAAACGACTGAAATACGTCGATTGTTCAACATTAACGTAACTGTTAAACAACTTAAAAGACGTATAATTTATGTCCAAACCGCGTTATTTATACGTATATATAACAATTATAAAACGAATTGCAAAGAATTTACAAAACGTTGTCACGACAGTTATTTTGTTCCTTGGAAAGTTATTATTAGTGTTAGATGTTATCATTCTAATGAATAAATAATTTACATCTCTCGTAAATCATAATCAATATCTACCTCCAATTACTATTAGTAATATTTATATTTATATTAATCACAATAATGAAATAGTGAGGTCAAATTATTTATTCTTTGAGTTATTTCAATGTGTCATTATCGACACTTTATTTTATTATAATATTATAACGATATAAACCAAACGGGATTGTGGGATCAAAATAGGTATATAGGATGATCGCAATTAGGACCCACTTACCTATTTACTATAAGTCGTTTAGTTTTTAATAATATTTATGTTTTAGAATAAGAATAGAATAGAATGCATTTATTTGTCAGAATATTGTACAAAGTTGTTATATGAATTATGTATTGCGATCATAATATTCTGCCGTTTACGGCGTACAAATATGGTTTGTAAAAACGTAGGTAAATAATTTGAATAAATTGAACAATAGTTGTAAAAGAGATTACTTATATAAGTCAAAACGCAATGAAGTCAAGGAGATAAAATATGATTTATAGGCAATATGTCAAATAATTAGGTAAATTTGTCATTCATAAAATCTTCAGTCGAGTAATAACATTTGTTTAAAAGAAAGTTAAATAATTTACCTTTAAATGTTCGGAGGCTGAGAGTTTTGAAGCCATCAGGTAATTTGTTATAAACAGTAGGTAATGGACATGCATTATTAGAAAACAATTTAATTCTATAGCATAGAATTAAATTGTTTTCTAATAATGTTTTATAAGCAGGCGCCTACGAACATTAAGCATATGCACTTTGCGGCTAGGTCTGGATACAACATCGTTATACAGGTCAAATTCATGTCTGTTATGGTGTACAAAGATTTCAAAAACGTCTAGTGCTGGGAGTGGCAGTAATTTAAGTCTTTTAAATAGTGGAACAGTGTTAATAGCGGAGGGGGTGACCCTTGCTGTAGTCGGCTTCTCATTTGAGTAACCATATTCCTACCACGCATCAATTCCCAACTCCTTTGACTTCTTGTTGTAGTTTATCCTTGGACTTCAATTCACTTGAGTCCCAATTTAAAATCATTTGACCCCACATACTTTCAATTGGGTTAAGATCCGCACTTTTAGCTGGCCAAGTGATAACAGTTATATCAGCCTGTAAACTTACCCACTCCTTCACTATATCGGGATTAATGCACAGCACGGTTATCATGGACGAAATATATTCGTCCTTCTGGGTACGCAACACGCACTGTAGACAACATAACCTCTTGCAATATTTGAAGATATGTCTTGCCATTCACGAGCCCGCCTACTTCTGTTAATTCGACCGGGCTCATAGATGACATCCATCCCCAGTAACCTGAAAATATATTTTTTTAATAGGTAACATAATATTAGTTTATTAAGTAAGTTAGTTTATGTTTAAGATTTTGTGGTGATAAACATTGCTAAATAATAGCAATAATGTCAATAAAATTAAATCTGTCATAACATGGAAATCAATCATATTATTACTTCTAATAAAGCCGTTTGTTTACCTAATGTTATTCTACCATTGGCTGGACCTGTTCGGTAATATGTTTTGAGGCTTGTAGCGTTCGTTAGGTTTCCGCCATAGTATTTTTTCCCATCATTATCAGATATAAAAGTTTTTTCATCCGTGAAAATAACTGTTATTTTCTCAGTCGAAGTCCATAGACTCCTGTGCGAACCGAACTCTTGCTGCCCGATGAGCTTCTGATTGTTGAATTTTCTTCGCCGAGCGATAGTTGTGAATGCCTGCTGCGTGCAAGTGCCTCCGCACTGTGGCGATTGAGATGCCGTGTCGTTGAGCACTTGAGCGAGTGGTTGCGAACGGCGAATTCAAGTGAACATTTACTTTATCGGTGGCGTTCACACTGGTTTGTATAGACGCCTGAACTTCTCCTCCCAAAAGGTTTTGACTTCACGCCACCAGTATCCAAATAACGTCGCACCCACAAGGGCACCGTTTTTCTCTGTGTAGAAAATACATTTTACGTTAATCAATCGAGTGACAAAGTTTACGAACTATTCAATTTATTTTATTATTAGATAATATTTCATTTACCACTATGCCCAGCTGTCTGGCAATCCCTTTAATGCTTGCATTTTGTTCGTAAAGAACCACAATCTTTGTTCTCAAGAAATTATCAATCATTTTAAATTGTTTTTTAACACAAACACGTATAGTACCTATGCGAAAGGTGAAACAAAACTAGACTCATTAGGCGCGTGGCCCACATGAGCTAGAGTAGGCGGCGTCGCGGCGCGGGCGTGCGGTGCAGGGGTGCGGAGGGGGGGGGGGGGTCCACGCTCCCCCCGCACGCCTGCGCCGCGACGCCGCGCCGCCTCGACTCTAGCTCGTGTGGGCGACGCGCCTTAGACGGTAACTACATTAGAGATTAGTAAAATGTATGCATAACTACCCTCAGTTAACAAAACTATGCATTCTCTGCGAGTTCATATCGAGGGTTCACGGGCTATTTGTATTAAGCGACATCCTGGCCGATATTGAGTTATAATCATATCTAAGTGAAAAACGTAAAAAACGGAAATAGACACTATTGATTCTTAACCGTCGATAGGCCAATTAATTTTTCGTACAAAATATTGATACTTTTTTACAATGTTATTTTTTCCGAATAATGAAACTTTGAAATGCTCTCCTGTAAAGTTCCAAACATGTCGCTTAATACAAATAGCCCGTGAACCCTCGATATTATATTAATTAGATAGACACAGAACTATAACGCCAAGTAGTAATTCATAGGATTATTAACTACCAAACCGGCTCAGTTGGTAAGAGCTCGCGGTAGTCGAAAGTATCACCAATGATTCGATGGTTCGAATCTCGTCCGGGCGTATGGAATGCTTTTTGTATTATTCTAAACATTCCGCTCGAGATAAGGACCTACAGCTCGCGACAACACAGTGTTGACTAAGGTCCTATACGCGCTCATCGAGATACATTTTAATAATTAATAATTGAGACTAAAAATTAAAGTACCATCCGCAGGCCGGCAGCAACCCTAACTACCCTAACGTGGTCAAAAGGAATAAGAATTACGCGTTAGAAAGAAAGGCAACTTGTAGGTAATAAGCTTTGTGCGACCTGAATTGCACTTTATTGTGTCGTAGCAAGAGTCGCTTTTTATTTAAATGATTTTTTGCGAAATGCAAGATCTTAAATCTGTGATATTACTTAAATATGCATTTGTCTGCGATATAAGTAGGTACCTAAACTACCTAAGTATACCAGTGGGTATACTTAGGTGGGCATGATTATGCCCACAATAATTTATTATTTTAATGCAAATGTATCTTTAGATGTCAACGGATGTATCAAATGCTGGAAATATAAACATGATCAGTGTTTATACACGATTCGTGAGAAACGACAAACCTTGGGATTAAATTACCATCCACGTTACAGTAAATTTGTTACTTACGGTGATGATGCTAAGTTGAACATGTATGACGAAGAAGCACAAACTCAAGAACGAGCTTTTTACCCCAGGTGCGCTGTGAACATGGTATCCACCTAGAAGCTCGTCTGAGCTGAAATGACTTGCGCGTGGCTCTCCACGTGACGTGTCATTTCCGCTTAGACGAGCTCAAAGAACAGCAAGATGCTCAAGCAATTTTCTTTGATTAATTGATAGTTAACTTAAAAATCACCAGTATAGAGTTGAAAATAGCGTGCGATATGCGCGTGCATAATTTTGCTCGAACATGCTCGCGCAGCGCAGTGTGCCGCTCTTTCTGCGCCGACTGCTGGACAAAGATACGTATTCACCTAAGTAAATCAAAAGATAACCCCGGGGAGAATTCTTGACTAGATTTTTTTTTTTTTGCTGTTAATGTATTATTTTCTAACTAAGTACTAGAAACATTTTTTGAGTTTTTATTAAAACTGGACCAGTAAAAATTGTAATTTACAGTGGCGCGAAGAATGCAGTGGACGGCCACATTTCAAGAATATTTGCATGTGCCTTCAACCCCAAGTCACAGCATGAGATGATATCCGGTGGCTGGGATAACACAGTTATGTGCTGGGATGACCGACAACCATACGCGACCCGCTATTTTGACGGTGTACATATGTGCGGCGAAGGACTTGATTTCGATAAACCTGGAAGACAAGTGAGTATGCATAAGTATGTAGGTACTATCGACAAAACGGACGCCTTTACTTACACCTTAAAGTTGATTTTTGTGTACACTGATGCATTGAAAAAATCCTGCCCCTATCGTCTTTTGTTTTACATTGTCATAAGTACAGTTGCAGCTTGCAAGCAACATTGTTTCAAAATTGGAAAGGCGTAGCTTTTGTCGACCGTACCGGCCGGCACAAATCTTGAGCGTTCGGTGGAGTGGTGGGGGTTGTTTGCGCATACGTATTATCTCAGGAGTATAAGGTCCAAAATCGCTTATAGTAATTCAAGGTCAGCGTCAAGCGTGCCGGCAACTATAAGAAGCACAGAAACCCTTATTGCAATCGGCTCCTCTCAGACCCCGACGACCCTATAACTCTTCTCCAGGAGAGCAGTAGGGACCGTAGGAACAAACACAAATCGACATTCCGACCTCGCCGCCGAGGTCCCTCGCGACGACTCCGTAGTTATCGTCCTCCCCCCCGTCCCTTGCTCGGGTATGAAGTGCCAGCTGGTGGCGTAGCTGAGCCAGTAGCTTTAAACTCCCCTGGTAATAATAATCACTCAAATTTGATCCAGCCTGTCCCATCTTGCTCTCCTCCCCCCAGCGACGCCCTAAGCCGAGGTTCGTTCCCCACAGGGGGAGCCCTTAGCGTGTAGTCGCTTAGTCTGTAAGTTTTATGCCCCTGGCTGGAGGCTTTGAGTTCGCTTAAGGGAGCCACAGGATAGTCCGGTTAAGTAGTCACGGCCTCTCTAGGCCAACTACGAGATGCCATTTATAAAAAAAAAAATTTAAAAAAATATTGCAATCGGCAATGTGTTTCTCAATAGTCACTAACTTGACGACTTTCTAAACGTCAAAGATATAAGTCTGTCTGCAATTTTTATGTCTATGGTCTGACTCTAACTAAAGCCGCATATATTCATTGGACACAAAGTGACCAAGCGCAACTTTTGTTTACCGTGAATACGGAACATGCAACACAAAAACATGTTGCTAAAATAAAGTTGCTCAACTTTGTTTCCCAGTGAATAAGGGACTAAAACACGGTGTTCCTCCAAAAAAAAAGACCTTGGCCGGGGGAGTCGCTCGCGCATTGATCCACATTCAGCTGTCTCGGCAGACCGTCGGCGTTGTCGCGTTGGTCGCACGCCCACACTAAAACAATGTTTGATATTTCGTTACTACTATCTGGGTTCTAAGCACTACCCTGCTTTTTAACGTTAGCTTTTTTTTTTCAAGATACTAACATGCTCTTGGCAAGAGAAAGATACCATCCAGTTATGGGATTATGGGTCATGTAAATTAATCGAAACGATCGTACCAGACAACTTTCAGTCGAAACTATATTGCGGGAAAATAGTGCCACATACTAACTTGGTTGTATGCGGTGGATCAGATGCCAACATTTTAAGAGTCGTAGATACAAACTTGAAAGTAGTAAGTTAACCAAATATTTTACAAGCTTTTTAAGTTTTTAAGTTTATACCTTTTTTATAAATAGGTACCTATATTCCTCAAGAGATGTAATGCCTTCTTTGAGGGGTTGCAACACGAGTGACCGAGCCATTGGCGAGGTTTTTAATAGTATCACACGAGTGTTTTATAACTAGTTATGTGCAGTTTCATACCATAGAACAGATAAAAGAGATTAGAAAGGAAATAGTTCCTGATTTGTATTAGAACGCGTGTCGCCGGTTATCTATCACTAACTCTACTACAAGCAAGAGACCAACACGTGCGCGCTTTACGCACACAAATAAGACACGCACTTAAATCGCGATTTTGCTATTGGTAGTCACACTAACGCAAACACTGCGCTTGACATACACTCAAGCACGCGCAAAAGCAATTTATTTCTCATACATGTTACGGCGACAAAAAGGTCGATTATTTATATTGATTAAATTATTGTAATTTTGTTACTTGTAAGTTTTACAATTTTTCGCTTTAATTTCGGAAGGGACCAGGTACGAATAGTGTGGACTTCCTAAATACTTATAAATAATAATGTCAAATTAAGGGGAACATCAAATATAGCCGCAAAATTCAAATTTTCTTTCATTTTTAGGGTTCCATACCTCAAAAAGACAAAACGGAACCCTTATAGGATCACTCATGTGTCTGTCTGTCTGTCCGTCTGTCACAGCCAATTTGCTCCGAATCTAATGGGCCGATTGAGTTGAAATTTGGTACACGTTTGTATTTCTGTGACCCAAACACGGACGTGTAATGTAAATTGCTTTTTTTGTATGTTTTATTTTTTCTCTCAATTATTTTTAATCATGGTCTGGCAGCTTGAGTAATTTATGCGGCCTACCCAAATGTCCTTTCTTTGGTATTGTTCGTCGCATCGTTGAGCTCCTTAAGTTCTGAGTTGAGCTGCGCGATTACTGACAAATGCGTGCACAGACTGGACAGGTCCTCTCAATTAGTCTCAATCTGTGTGGTTCTTTCCTCAAAAGACCATTTCAGACACCAGTCTACATGTCTTCGCATGAAGTGACCAAGATTATGTCTGGACTTTATAAGAGACTGTGACCTCTGAGTTTGTTTCGGCCTTTCTTCTCAGAGTAGTCAGATAGGAAACGCCGACCTCATCTAGTTAAAAAAAAAAAAACATGATCGACTTGTAAAAGTGTTTGTACAAACCTACTTACAGAAATCATTTATCATTTATTTAATGAATTTTGAATATGGGGGTCAATTTTGGGGGGCAAATAAGAAAATAAAAAATATATATTTGCAAACTGTACTGTGCGATATATCAAATTCTACCCATGAATATGAACAACTTTTACTATGGGACCAACTCTGAAATCACGAAAGCAAAAATCTGTTGTTCCATACAAATGGCTCAACCAAAATGTATGAAACAGTTGATTTTTTTTTTTGGATTTTAGAGTTGGTGCCATAGATAAAGTTGTTCATATTCATGAGTAGAACACCCTGTGAAAATTTGCGCAGTGAATAAAAACTTCTCCTGTATAGATTTCAAACATGGATTTTCAGCTTTACGGCTGTATAAATCCAATATACACGGCCTTATATAATAATATCCACAAAAGATGATCTAAGTGACAACATTTTAAGGTAATAATTAGGTACGCTACGCAAAAACGCCAATAAAGTTTTATAAAATATAAATTATATACTACTTACTGAAAGGCGCACAACGATATTTTTGTGCGGAGTAGGTCCTGATTTTAAGTACCGTAATTTGGTCCTACTTTGCTCCAATATTTGCTCCAAATGTTGAAAATTATGATTATTTTTAGAAAATCAACTATACAATTTACTTAATGTATTATTTTATGGATATATAGCTTATTTGACAAGTATTTATATAGGGAAATAGATATTATGAAGTATATTATGAATTTATTTTTGACAAATAATACTGAGCAAAATTACCCATGGTGTTGGGTATCTTTGCTCCTAGATATACATAGTTTCTATGTAATCTCCATTGTTAAAGCTTTTGGAGCAAATTAATGCTTTCCTAATTCAAACTCTGCTTCAGTTATAATATGTTTTGCTATTTTGGATGATATAAATTGGTGAGATATGGGTAAAAACGAAAAAATGGATAAAAACGGATGCGTTCATAATTTAATTAATTGTTGCAAAATTTTTAACGTAGAATAGGCGAAAACATTTTACAGAACAGGAGCATAATTACACGTAGAGGAGCAAAGTAGGACCAAATTACCAGTATCTTTTCCCTGACTTTTTTGTTGTGTAATCATTTTCTGCAAAATTTTGAGATCAAATTTAGTAGGTATCCATTCAATTCTACCAGTTGCGTCAAACACAGTTTTATATATCCGTACAAGGCGTGAATAAGTTGATAAGTCGACTTGCAAGTAATTTTTAATTGTATAAAAATGGCATGGAATGCCTAATTTATATGGTGAATAAAAATGAGTAAGTCGATAAGTTCATAATTCTCGGCAAACTACACTTGTAGATTCCAGATGCCATTTTTATACAATTCAAAATTTCGTGCAAATCGACTTATCAACTTATTCACGCCTTGTAGGGATATAACAATAACAGTTTTCTTGTATCTGTTGCAAATCTAAAAATAAAATTTAAAATGTATGTTTTCATTATAACTAACATCTAAAAAAAAATTGAGACAAAAAACCCACTCAGAAACTAAATTGATTAATTGACAATAAAAAATAATTGATGATAATAAACAAAGCTATTTTAATTATACCGAATCTTCCCTTTTTTATACATCAGCGATTACTGATAATAATCATTTGTACGCATACATAGGTACTTTTAATATCGACGTTGTTTACAACTTGGTACAACACTATCGATACGCATGGATTTCACTGAATTCAAGCTTTGGTTCGGCGCACGCGGCATCGCAGTGAACGCAATACATTGTGCGATCGCTTACGTAGTACAAGATGGTACCCATGTATTGCAAGCAATGTATAATTTTGCATCTGTTTGCGATTGTATCGATTTTGTCTACAAACTACTTTTATGTAATTAAGTGATATTTGTAATTATTACAATAGTATTTTTTCAAAATCAAAATCAAAAATCATTTAATCAAACTAGGCTGAGAATCAGCACTTTTTGAACGTTAAAATTACATAAGACAGTCCCCCAAAACGCCGTCCTTCACCACTTCCTAGTGCTTTAGCTGGGGAGAAGAAGTGGCGCAACAAACTCCCCAGCAGCACAGCTGTCTGTTCAGTTAAAAAAAAAATGATTCTATATAGGTAACACTGCGCATAAAAACATTAAATTGTTTTGTGTTGCGTAATGTATACATATTTTTCTCAGCTGTCGGACGTGGGGTAATTTTCTATGGAAGTTGCAACTTCTCGTAGCATCCGAAATGCTTCCATCCCAAGTCCAATAGCGCCTTTTTAATATTGGCGCCATTATCGGACACAGCCAATACTACTTTTTCAGTTATCTTCCATTCGTCAGCTACTCTCTTGATCTCCCTAGAAAGATTTTGGGCTGTATGGGATCCTAATAAGGGCACACATTCCAACAACACCGATTTCATCATAAATTATATGTAGTGGCCCGTAATGGCCAAGTAGCCATCGTTAGCCCGTGATGTCCACACATCGCAGGTGATGCAAATTGAACGGACTTTCTCAGCCACCTCCAGCAACATTTCATTGCGAGTACTTTCATACCTACTTGGCAGCAAATTATTTGAAAAATATTTTCGTGATGGCATTACATAAAACGGAAATGCAAATTTAATGAGTTGCTTGAACCCG
Source organism: Dicycla oo (assembly GCA_948252095.1). Classification (NCBI taxonomy): domain Eukaryota; kingdom Metazoa; phylum Arthropoda; class Insecta; order Lepidoptera; family Noctuidae; genus Dicycla; species Dicycla oo. Next base: position 17,227,410 of record OX411718.1, read on the forward strand.
CGGTCTTCAACAATGCGGAAAGGCTGGAAATCCATAATGAACATAACAATTATGTGGTTGTCGATGTCTGATTTGCACTTACTTGCATTTTTTTTTTATAATATAGGACGACATGCTAGGGCTGAAGCAGTGGTACTAATAGGAAGCGTTGTCTCTTCTCGCATATTTAGTTCTCGCGCCTCCGATAAAATCACAAACGGATGTTTCCTTTTCAGGTGTTTGGTTAGGTTTGAGACTATAGATGCTGGCGGGAAAAAATCCGAATCATTCCCGTCGAATATTTCGGAAGTATTCCGAAATATTCCGAAACTTTGGGAATATTTCAACGTTTTTTCCCATTGAATTATTAGGGCGAAATATTCGGCGGAAACATTCGATTGCGGGGTACGAATGTTTCTCGCGGGGGGGAAAACTTCTCCGGGGAGCATCTCCCCTCTTACCGCACCCCACACCGCCATCGCCTGCACGCACGACTCGTGGCAGTCGCCAGTCGATCGTGCGCGGCCGGCGCGGCGGGTAGCGGCCGGCGCTCAGAGGGGCAGCGGCGGCGGCGATCGACGATCGATGCAAAAATGATTTTTCAGCAAAAAAAATAAAAATCTTAATTAAATTCATTTTGAATAATTCTGATTTAAAGAAACTTTCCCAGAAGTATTCCGGAATTATTCAGAATTTTTCGGAAGTTTTGCAACTATATTTGAGACAGTGCTTTTAAATAAAAGTTTTGCCTTGCACATTTTACACTGGGCGGTATCGTTTCCGATATCTACAAAATGGTCCCACGCTGCACTGCTTCCTCTTGGAGCCATTATTACCTATTAAATAGATAGTTTTAATAAAACCTGAACGTACACTTTACTAAAATATTTACATTAAAACAATACGATACACTATTTACACTTAACACTACTATACAAAATTAATATCTTTTAAAGATAATCTTTAAATTAATTGAACTAGCTTTTAGGTAGGTACGTAAACCAGCTAAACCAACGGAATTAAATTTATGCAATTCTTACTCATTACTAGGTACTAATAAAATAATTAGATATGTCCAGTGCGCATGATGCACTTGCACTGCCAAAAGTTAGGTCAAGGTTAAAGTTCATTGTAGAATTACTCTTCTAAAAACTCAAACGACATAATTATTTTTTGTCTTTTTTACCGAAAAATGGATTAAAATTAAAACTCGTGTACTATGTATAGAAACCAGAGCATTATTATATTAACATG